>JAKWJC010000368.1:10439369-11105060 GCA_027704865.1 Solanum neorickii | reverse complement strand
GTCGAATGACATTGGGCATGGTCTGCAAACATCGCTCTACTACAACATAGATGGTTGGACAACGTCAGGAGTGGCATGATATTATCACCCTTGGACGGCACACACGATCGAACTACGTCGGGCAAAGCATTCCATCATCGCACTTTGGCAGAACACATGGTTGGACTACTTGGCATGCCATCATCGCTCTTTGAAAGCATACATGGTCATACGACATTTAGTGTTCCATTTTATCATCGCTCTTGAAAAACACACACAATCGGACCACGTCAGGCGTGTCATGCCCGCCTAGCTCGTGGACAGCACACACAGTCGGATTAGATCAAGTGTGGCATGCCATCATCGCCATTGGACAGCATATACGGTTGGACAACTTCGGGCATGGCACGCTATCATGTACCTTTGACAGCATACGAGGTCGGACTACTTCGGTGTGGAATGCCGTCATATCCCTTATGCGGCACACACAGTTAGATGACGTCGGGTATTGCATGTCATCATCGTCCTTGGGAAACACGCATGGTAAAATGACATTGGTCGTGGCATGACATAATTTCCCTTGGAAAACATATATGGTCGGACGCCGTAGGGCGTGCAACATTATCATTGCCCTTGGTAAATACACACGGTCATACGACATCAAACATGACATTCACTCATGGCCCTTGGGTAACACAAACGGTCGCACGACGTCGCGCGTGGCATGCAATCATATCCCTTGGATGACACACACGATCAGACGACCTCGGGCGTGACATTCCGTGATTGTCCTAGGGCAGCACACACAGTTAGACGACGTTGTTTATGGCAAGTCGTCATCATTTTTGGGCAGCACATACAGTCTGACAATGTCGGGATGATGCCACATTGCCCTTGGCCAGCACACATGAACAGCTTAAGTTGGACGTGTCATACTATCAATGCCTTTGGATAGCACATATGGACGGACTACATTGAGCGTTGGGATACAATCATCGCCCTTGGACAAAACACAAAGACAATGTCAAGTATGGCATGTCATCATCGCCCTTTATGAGCACACAGAGTCAGAAGACTTCGGGCATGACATACAATCATTGCCCTAGTACAATATAAACGGTCAGACGACATGGGCATGGAATGTTATCATCTCCATTGGACAACATACACGGGTGGATGAAATTGTCTGTGGTATGCCCGCATTGCCCTTGGAAAGCACTAAAGGTAGACGACGTCGGACGTGGAATGCCGTCATCTCCCTTAGGTAGTACACAAGCTCGAACAACGTCGATAATGGCATGCCATTAGCGCCCTTGTGCAGCACACACGGTCGAACAACATCGGGCGCTAGATACCATCATTTCCCTTTTGCAGCACACACGGTCAAACTAAGTCGGGGTGGCATGCCATATCGCCCTTAGACAACACACACGGTCGGACGACGTCGGGCGTTGCATGCCATCATTGCCTTTGGACAGCACAAACGAATCAATGACATCGAACGTGGCATAACATCATCGCTCATGGACAACACTCATGGTCTAACAACGTCGAGCGTTGCATGCTAGCATATTCCTTGGGTAGAAAACACGGTCAGATGACGTCGAGTATGGCATGCCATTATCGCCCTTAGATAGCACACACGATCAAACTACGTTGGGCAAAGCATGCCATCATCGCATTTGGGCAAAATACATGGTCGGACGATGTTGAACTTGGCATGTCATCATCCCCTTTTAAAAGCATACATGGTCACACGACATCGAGCAGGACATGTTATCATCTCCCTTTGTAAGCACACACGGTCGAACGATGTCAGGTGTTTCATATCCGTGTGGTCCTTGGGCAGCACACACGGTGGACGATGTCGGATGTGGCATGCCATCATCATCCTTGGGCAGCGCACAGAGTTGGACGACGTCGGGCATGGCATGACATCATCGCCCTTGAGCACAACACACGATAGGACGACGTCAGGCGTGGCATGCCTCAGTGGCCCTTTGGAAGCACACATATTCAAATGATGTCAGGCGTGACATGATATCATTGTCCTTGGACAGAACACACGATCGGACAACGTCCGGCATGGTATCTTATTATTGCCCATTGACACAACACGCGGTCGAGTGACGTCGTGTGTGGCACGCCATCATTGCACCTGGGCAGCACATATGGTTTGATGACGTCGTATGTTTCATGCCATCATCGCCCTTGGACAACACACACGATCGGACGACATCGAGCATTGAATGAAATCATCGCCCTTTGACGCCATACGTGGTCAGACGATGTCGAGTGTGACATGTTATCATCGCCCATGGATAGAACACACGGTCGAGATACATTAGGCGTGTAATGCTCGCATGGGCCTTAAGCAAAACCCACTGTCGCATTACGTCAGGTGTGACATGCGATCATAGCCTTTGGGCAACATACACGATCGAACGACCTTGGACATGACAGGCCATTATCGCTCTTGGGCCTCACACACGATCATAATACATCGGGCGTCGCATGCCGTCATCATCCTTGGGAACACACACAGGCAGACGACATCACGGGTGGCATGCCATAATCACCCTTGGGAAGCACACACGGTCAGATAACGTTGGGCATGACATGCCTTCATAACCTTTTGGTAGCACACACAGCCTAACTACGTCAGGCGTGACATGCCCGCATAGACCTTAGTCAGCTGACAGGGCGGAATACATTGGGCGTGGCATGCCTTAAACTCCCAAGGACAGCATACATTGTCAGACGACATTGGGCATGGCATTTCATCACCGCCCCTGGGTAGAAGACACGCTCGAACGATGTCGAGTGTGGCATGCCATCATCTCCCTTAGGCAGCACACACGGTCGGAATATGTCATTTTTGGTCTGCCATCATCTCCGTTGGATAGCACACATGGTGGGATTACATTGGGCGTTGTATAATATTATCGCCCTTAGAATGCATAGAGGGTCGGACGATGTCGGGCATGGCATGCCTGCATGTGGTTTCGGCAGCACACACGGTTTGATGACATTGAGCGTGACATGTCATCATCGCCTTTTCACAGCACACACGATCAGACTACGTCGGTCGTTGCATGCCATAGTCTCCCTGGGGAAACACACATTATCAGACAACGTTGAGGGTAGCATGCCATCATCGCCCTTAAATAGCATACACGGTCGGACGATGTCGATCGTGCCATGTTATCATCGCCCTCTCAAAGCAGACAGAGTTGGACTATGTCAAGCGTGGAATTGCACGGATATCCTTTGGGTAGCACACATGGGTGAATAACGTTTGGCACTGACATGCCGTCATTGCCCTTGGGAAGCGCACATTTTAGAATGACGTCGGGCATGACATGATGTCATTTCCCTTGAGAAGCACACACGTTAGTACTACATCTAGTGTTGCATGCCATCATCTCCCATGGACACACGATCGGATGACGTCGAGCGTGGCATGAAAACATTGCCCTTTGAAAGCACAGACGGTAACACAATGTCAGGCGTGGCATGCCATCATCACCCATGGACAACACACATGGTCGAACAACGTCAGACGTGGCATGCCATCATAGTCCTTGGACTGCACACACAGTCGAACGACTCAAGCGTGGCATGTCATCATCGCGCTTGGACAACACACACAATTGGACAACGTTGGGCGTTGCATGCCATCATCGCCTTTGGGCAACACGAACGATCGAACAACGTTTGCCATTGCATGACATAATGCATACATGGTCGAACAAAGTTGGGCGTGCCATGTTATCATCGCCCATGGAAAACACACACGATCGGACCACGTCGAGCGTGCCTACACGACCCTTTGGTAGCACACAAGGTCGGACAACCTCAATAATGGAATGCAAGAATTGCCCTTGGAAAGCATACATGGTGAGATGACATCGAGAGTGGCAACTAATCATCGCCCCTGGATAGAACACACGATCGGACGACGTCGGCATGGCCCTTGGGTAGCACTCACGATCGGACTGCGTCGGGTGTGGAATTCCAGCATCACCGTTGGACAGCATACACAATAGAAAAACTTTGGGTGTGCCATGTTATCATCCCCATTGGTCAGCATACACGAATGATGACATTATGCATGGCATTCATGCATGTCCATTGGGCAAAATAGACGGTCGCATGACGTCGGGCATGGAATGCCATCAGAGCCCTTAGGCAGCACACACGGTCGGACGACGTTAGGCATGACATGCCTTCATCGCCCTTGAGAAGCACACACAGTCGTACTACGCCTAGCGGTTCATGCTATCATCTATCTTGTGTAGAACGCACGGTCGGGTGACATTGTCCATGGCATGACATCATCGCCCTTTGACAGCACACACGATCGGACTACGTCGATCATTGCATGCCATCATCTCCCTGGGGAAACACACATGGTCATACGACGTTTGGAGTGGTATGCCATCATCGCCCTTAAATAGCGTACATGGTCGGACAATGTCGATCATGCCATGTTATCATCGCCCTTGGTCAGCATACATAGTTGGATTATGTCAAGCGTGGAATTGCCCGCATATCCCTTGGGTACAACACACAGGTGAACAACGTTGGAACTGACATGCCATCATCGCCCTTGGGAAGAAAATATTTTCGAATGACGTCGGGCATGACATGACAGTATTACCCTTGAGTAGCACACACATTAGTACTATGTCTAGCGTTGCATGCCATCATCTCCCATGGACATACGGTCGGACGACGTCGTGCGTGGCATGAAATCATTGCCCTTGGAAAGCACACACGGTAACACAATGTTAGGCGTGGCATGCCATCATCTCCCTTTGACAGCACACATGGTCGAACAACATCAGACGTGGTATGCCATCATAGTCCTTTTACTGCACACAAAGTCGAACGACTCAAGCGTGGCATGTCATCATCACGCTTGGACAACACACATAATTGGACAACATCGGGCGTTGCATACCATCATCTCTTTTGGGCAACACGCACGATCGAACAACATTGGCCAAGGCATGACATCCTCGCTCTTGGGATGCATACATGGTCGGACGACGTTAGGCGTGCCATGTCATCATCGTCCTTGGGAAACACGCATGGTAAAATGACATTGGTCGTGGCATGACATAATTTCCCTTGGAAAACATATATGGTCGGACGCCGTAGGGCGTGCTACATTATCATTGCCCTTGGTCAATACACACGGTCATACGACATCAAACATGACATTCACTCATGGCCCTTGGGTAACACAAACGGTCACACGTGGCATGCAATCATATCCCTTGGATGACACACACGATCAGACGACCTCGGGCGTGACATTCCGTGATTGTCCTAGGGCAGCACACAGAGTTAGACGATGTTGTTTATGGCAAGTCGTCATCATTTTTGGGCAGCACATACAGTCTGACAATGTCGGGATGATTCCACATTGCCCTTGGGCAGCACACATGACCAGCTTAAGTTGGACGTGTCATACTATCAATGCCTTTGGACAGCACATATGGACAGACTTCATTGAGCGTTGGGATACAATCATCGCCCTTGGACAAAACACAAAGATTGACAATGTCAAGTATGGCATGTCATCATCGCCCTTTATGAGCACACAGAGTCAGAAGACTTTGGGCATGACATACAATCATTGCCCTAGTACAATATAAACGGTCAGACGACATGGGCATGGAATGTTATCATCTCCATTGGACAACATACACGGGTGGATGACATTGTCTGTGGCATGCCCGCATTGCCCTTGTTAAGCACTAAAGGTAGAAGACGTCGGACGTGGAATGCCGTAATCTCCCTTAGGTAGTACACAAGCTCGAACAACGTCGATAATGGCATGCCATCAGCACCCTTGTGCAGCACACACGGTGGAACAACATCGGGCGTTAGATACCATCATTTCCCTTCTGCAGCACACACGGTCAAAATAAGTCGGGGGTGGCATGCCATCTCGCTCTTAGACAACACACACGGTCGGACGACGTCGGGCGTTGCATGCCATCATTGCCTTTGGACAACACAAACGAATAAATGATATCGAACGTGGCATGACATCATCGCTCATGGACAACACTCATGGTCGAACAACGTCGAGCGTTGCATGCTAGCATGTTCCTTGGGTAGAAGACACGGTCAGATGACGTCGAGTATGGCATGCCATTATCGCCCTTGGATAGCACACACGATCAAACTACGTTGGGCAAAGCATGCCATCATCGCATTTGGGCAAAATACATGGTCGGACGATGTTGAACTTAGCATGTCATCATCCCCTTTTAAAAGAATACATGGTCACACGACATCGAGCAGGACATGTTATCATCTCCCTTGGTAAGCACACACGGTCGAACGATGTCAGGTGTTTCATATCTGTGTGGTCCTTGGGTAGCACACACGGTGGACGATGTCGGATGTGGCATGCCATCATCATCCTTGGGAAGAGCACAGAGTTGGATGACGTCAGGCGTGGCATGACATCATCGCCCTTGAGCACAACACACGATAGGACGACGTCAGGCGTGACATGCCTGAGTGGACCTTGGGAAGCACACATATTGAAATGATGTCAGGCGTGACATGATATCATTGCCCTTGGACAAAACACACGATCGGACAACGTCCGGCATGGTATCTTATTATTGCCTATTGACACAACACGCGGTCGAGTTACGCCGTGTGTGGCACGCCATCATTGCACCTGGGCAGCACATATGGTTTGACGACGTCGTATGTTTCATGCCATCATCGCCCTTGGACAACACACACGATCGGACGACATCGAGCATTGAATGCAATCATCGCCCATTGATGCCATACACGGTCAGACGATGTCGAGTGTGACATGTTATCATCGCCCATGGATAGAACACATGGTCGAGATACATTAGGCGTGTCATGCTCGCATGGGCCTTAAGCAACACCCACTGTCGCATTACGTCAGGTGTGACAAGCCATCATAGCCTTTGGGCAACATACACGATCGAACGACCTTGGACGTGACAGGCCATTATCGCCCTTGGGCCGCACACACGATCATAATACATCGGGTGTCGCATGCCGTCATCATCCTTGGGAACACACACAGGCAGACGACATCACGGGTGGCATGCCATAATCACCCTTGGGAAGCACACACGGTCAGATAATGTTGGGCATGACATGCCTTCATAACCCTTTGGCAGCACACACAGCCTAACTACGTCAGGCGTGACATGCCCGCATAGACCTTAGACAGCAAACAGGGCAGAATACATTGGGCGTGGCATGCCTTAAACTCCCAAGGACAGCATACATTGTCAGACGACATTGGGCATGGCATTTCATCATCGCCCCTGGGTAGAAGACACGCTCGAACGATGTCGAGTGTGGCATGCCATCATCTCCCTTAGGCAGCACACACGGTCGGAATATGTCATTTTTGGTCTGCCATCATCTCTTTTGGACAACACACATGGTGGGATGACATTGGGCGTTGTATAATATTATCGCCCTTAGAATGCATAGAGGGTCGGACGATGTCGGGCATGGCATGCCTGCATGTGGTTTGGGCAGCACACACGGTTTGATGGCATTGAGCGTGGCATGCCATCATCGCCCTTTCACAGCACACACGATCATAGTACGTCGGTCGTTGCATGCCATAGTCTCCCTGGGAAAACACACATTGTCAGACAACGTTGGGAGTAGCATTCCATCATCGCCCTTAAATAGCATACACGGTCGGACGATGTCGATCGTGCCATGTTATCATCGCCCTCAGTAAGCATACACAGTTGGACTATGTCAAGCATGGAATTGCACGGATATCCTTTGGGTAGCACACATGGGTGAATAACGTTTGGCACTGACATGCCGTCATTGCCCTTGGGAAGCGCATATTTTCGAATGACATCGGGCATGACATGATGTTATTTCCCTTTAGAAGCACACACGTTAGTACTACATCTAGTGTTGCATGCCATCATCTCCCATGGACACACGATCGGATGACGTCGAGCGTGGCATGAAAACATTGCCCTTTGAAAGCACAGACGGTAACACAATGTCAGGCGTGGCATGCCATCATCTCCCTTGGACAGCACACATGGTCGAACAACGTCAGACGTGGCATGCCATCATAGTACTTGGGCTGCACACACAGTCGAACGACTCAAGCGTGGCAAGTCATTATCGCGCTTGGACAACACACACAATTGGACAACATTGGGCGTTGCATGCCATCATCGCCTTTGGGCAACACGAACGATCGAACAACGTTTGCCATGGCATGACATAATGCATACATGGTAGAACGAAGTTGGGCGTGCCATGTTATCATCGCCCATGGAAAACACACACGATCGGACCACGACGAGCGTGCCTACACGACCCTTTGGTAGCACACAAGGTCGGACAACCTCAATAATGGAATGCAAGAATTGCCCTTGGAAAGCATACATGGTGAGATGACATCAGGAGTGGCAACTAATCATCGCCCCTGGATAGAACACACGATCGGACGACGTCGGCATAGCTTTCCATCATTGCCCTTGGGTAGCACTCACGATCGGACTGCGTCGGGTGTGGAATTCCAGCATCACCCTTGGACAGCATACACAATCGAATAACTTTGGGTGTGCCATGTTATCATCCCCATTGGTCAGCATACACGAATGATGACATTATGCATGGCATTCCTGCATGTCCATTGGGCATAATAGACGGTCGCATGACGTCGGGCATGGAATGCCATTAGAGCCCTTAGGCAGCACACACGGTCGGACGACGTTAGGCATGACATGCCTTCATCGCCCTTGAGAAGCACACACGGTCGTACTACGCCTAGCGGTTCATGCCATCATCTATCTTGTGTAGAACGCACGGTCGGGTGACATTGTCCATGGCATGACATCATCGCCCTTTGACAGCACACACGATCGGACTACGTCGGTCGTTGCATGCCATCATCTCCCTGGGGAAACACACATGGTCATACGACGTTTGGAGTGGCATGCCATCATCGCCCTTAAATAGCGTACACGGTCGAACAATGTCGATCGTGCCATGTTATCATCGCCCTTGGTCAGCATACATAGTCGGATTATGTCAAGCGTGGAATTGCCCGCATATCCCTTGGGTACAACACACGGGTGAACAATGTTGGAACTGACATGCCATCATCGCCCTTGGGAAGAAAACATTTTCGAATGACGTCGGGCATGACATGACAGTATTACCCTTGAGTAGCACACACATTAGTACTATGTCTAGCGTTGCATGCCATCATCTCCCATGGACATACGGTCGGGCGACGTCGTGCGTGGCATGAAATCATTGCCCTTGGAAAGCACATACGGTAACACAATGTCACGCGTGGCATGCCATCATCTCCCTTTGACAGCACACATGGTCGAACAACATCAGACGTGGCATGCCATCATAGTCCTTTTACTGCACACAAAGTCGAACGACTCAAGCGTGGCATGTCATCATCGCGCTTGGACAACACACATAATTGGACAACGTCGGGCGTTGCATACCATCATCTCTTTTGGGCAACAAGCACGATCGAACAACGTTGGCCATGGCATGACATCCTCGCCCTTGGGATGCATACATGGTCGGACGACGTTAGGCGTGCCATGTTATCATCGGCCATGGAAAACACACACGATCGAACCACGTCGAGCGTGCCTACACGACCCTTTGGTAGCACATCAGGTCGGACAACGTCAATAATTGAATGCAAGAATCGCCCTTCGAAAGCATACATGGTGAGATGACACCGGTAGTGGCAACTATTAATCGCCCTTTGATAGAACACACGATCAGACGACGTCGGCATGGCTTTCCATCATTGCCCTTGGATAGCACTCACGATCGGACTGCGTCGGGCGTGGAATACCTGCATCACCCTTGGACAACATACACGTTCGATTAACTTTGGGTGTGCCATGTAATCATCCCCATTGGTCAGCATACATGGAATGCCATCATAGCTCTTAGGCGGCACACACGGTCGGACGACGTTAAGCATGACATGCCTTCATCGCCCTTGGGAAGCACACACGATTTGACAAAATCTAGCGTGACATGCTGTGATCGCCCTTGGGCACGACACACGGTCGGACTACATCGAACGTAGCATGCCACATGACCCTTAGGTAGCACACATAGTCAGATGACGTCGGGTGTGTCATTCTATCATCGCCATTGGACAGCACATAAGGATAGACAATGTCGGGCGTGGCATGCCATCATCGCCCTTGGAAAGCACACATGATCATACAACGTCAGGCATTACTTTCTATCATTGCCCATGGGCCACACACATGGTCGGACTACGTCAGGCGTTGCATGTCATTATCGCCATTGGATAGCACTTACAATTGGACGACATCGGGCATGGCATGTTATAACCCATTTTGACAACTCACATGGATGAACGACATCGAGCGTGGCATGACATCATAACCGTTAAACAACACTTACAGTAGGATTACATGGAGTGTGGCATTCCCACATGTCCCTTGGGCAACACAAAGGGTCGGACTACATCATGCATGGTATGCCATCATCTCGATTTGGAAGCACACACTGTCGGATTATGTTGAGCGTTGCATGCCATCATCGCCCTTCGACAGCACACACGATCAAACTATGTTGGGCAAAGCATGCCATCATCGCACTTGGGCAGAATACATGGTCGGACGATGTTGTGCTTGGCATGCAATCATCTTCCTTTGAAAGAATACATGGTCACACGACGTCGAGAATGCAATGTTATCATCGCCTTTGGGCAACACACACGGTTGGACGACGTCAGGTGTTTCATATCCATGTGGCCCTTGGGCAGCACACACGGTGGACAATGTCGGATGTGGCATGCTATCATCACCCTTGGGCAGCGCACAGAGTTGGACGACGTTGGGCATGACATGCCATCATAGCCCTTGGGAAGCACAAAGAGTGGGACTACGTAAGGCATGGCATGCTATCATCACCCTTGAGCACAACACACGGTAGGACGACGTCAGCCGTGGCATGCCCGAGTGGCACTTAGGAAGCACACATATTCAAATGATTTCGGGCGTGACATGATATAATTGCCCTTGGACAACACACATATTCGGACGACGTCCGGCATGGTATGTTATCATTGCCCATAGACACAACACGCGGTCGAGCGATGTCGTGTGTGGAATGCCGTCATTGCACCTGGGCAGCACATATAGTTGGACGACGTTGTATGTTGCATGCCATCATCCCCTTTGACAGCACACACCGACGAACGACATCGGGCGTGGCATGCCATCATCACCCTTGGACTGCACATACGCTTAGACAACATTGGGCATCGCATGCCATCATCGCGTTTAAATAGGGCGTGAAATGCCATCATCGCCCGTGGAAGCACAAACAGTCGGACTACATTGGGGTTAACATGCCATTATCGCACTTGCACAGTATACATGGTCCAACGACGTGGGGCCTAGCAGGTTATTTTCTCCCTTGGACATCACACAGGGAAGACGACGTCGGCCGTTGCTGCTCGTATGGCCCTTGGGAAGCACACTTGGTGGACGATGTCGGATGTGGCATGCCATAATCGCCCTTGGGCAGCACACATGGTTGGAAGACTTTGGACATGACATGTCATCATCTCCCTTGGAAAGCACACAGATAGGGACTACGTCAGGCATGGCGTGCCATCATCGCTCTTGGACAACACACACGAACGAAAGATGTCAGGCATGGCATGCCATCATCGCCTTTGATACCATACACGGTTGGAAGTGGTTTGGCGTGGCATGTTATCACTGCCATTGGACTAAACAAACGGTCGGGCTACATCGGGCGTGGCATGCCTGCATTTCCCTTAGGTAGAACACACGGTCAAAAGATTTCGGGTGTGACATGATATCATAAACCTTGGACATCCCACACGGCCGGATGATGTGGGTGTGGCATGCAATCATCACTGTTGAGAAGCACACACAGTCGAACAAGTCCAGCATGACATGCAATCATCGCCATTGGACCCCATACATGATTGGACAAATTCGGGCGTGGCATGCATCATCGCCCTTCGAAAGCATTCACGGTCGGACGACATCGGACGTGGAATTTTATTATTGGCCTTGGAAAACATACATGGTCGGACTATGTCGAGCGAGGCATGCCATCATCAACCTTTAACAGTACACTCAGTTAGATAATGTCGGGCGTGGAATGCCATAATAGCCTTGGAAGAGTAGAAACTATCAGACAATGTGGGGCATGGAATTTTATCATCGCCCTTTGACATCCTACACGATCGGACGACATCGGGCATTGCTGATCGTATGGCCCTTGGGCAGCACACACGGTGGACGACATCAGGTGTGGCATGCAATCATCACCTTTTGGTAGAGCATACAGTCTGACAATGTTTTACATGAATTGCCATCATCGCCCTTGGACAGCACACGAAATGTTAATACGTTAGGCGTGGCATGTCATCATTACTATTGGACAGCACACACAGTCGGAAGATTTCGGGCATGGCATGCCATCATCGCCCTTTAACACCATACACTATCGGACAGCGTTAGGATTGGCATGTTATCATTGCCCTTGGACAAAACACACGGTCGGGCAACGTAGGGATTGGCATGCCTGTGTTGCTTTTGGGAAGCACACACGGTCGGAAGATTTCGGGCGTGACATGATATCATAGCCCTCGGACGTCGGGCGTTGCAAGCCATTATCGCCCTTAGATAGAACACACGGTCGAATAACGTCTAGCGTAACATCACATCATCGCCCTTGGATAACATACGCGATTGGACGACTTTGGGCATGGCATGCCATCATTGCCATTTGAAAATATACACGGTCGAACGACATCGGGCATGGCATGTTATCATTGACCTTTGACGGCATATACGATCAGACCATGTCAGGAGTGGAATGCCCACATGGCCCTTGGGCAGCACATACGTTCGGATGAAGTCGGGCATGGAATGCAATCATCTCCATAGGGAAGCACACACAGTTAAATAACGTTTGGCATAGTATTTCTTCATAACCCTTGGGCAGCAAACACAGTCCGACAATGTTGGACGTTGCATACCATCATCTACATTGGACAGCATACACGGTCAGTCAACATCCGGCGTGGTATGTTATCATCGCCCTCAGAGAGAATGAACGGTCGGACGATGTTGGGTGTTGCATGTCTGCGTGGCCCTTGGGCATCACACAAGGTCGAATGACGTCGGCATGCCATGCCATCATCGCCCATGGAAACCATACATGGTCAGAAGATGTCAGGCATGGGTTGTTATCATCTCCTTTGATCAGAACACACGGTAGGATGACGTTGGTTGTAGCATGCCCGAATGGACCTTGGGAAGCACACACATTCGAACGATGTTGGGCGTGACATGATATCATCGCCCTTGGACTACACACATGATCGGACGACATCAGGCATGGTATGTTATAATTGCTTGTTGAATGAACACGCGGTCTAGTGACGTCGTGTGTGGCATGCCATTATAGCAACTGGGCAGCACATACAGACGGACGATGTCGGGCGTGTCATGCCATCATCAGCCTTGGACTACACACACGATCAGGCGACTTTGGGAGTTGCATTCCATCATCGCCCTTGGATAGGCGTGGCATGCCATGATCGCCCTTCGGAAGCACACACAGTTGGAGTACGTCGAGGTTAGCATGGCATTATCGCACTTGGAAATAGACATGGTCAGGCGACGTGGGGCCTGGGATGTTATTTTCGCCCTAGGACATCACACAAGGTTAGACAACGTCGGGCGTTGCTTCTTGTATGGCCCTTGGGAAGCGCACTTGGTGGATGATGTCGGCTGTGACATGCCATCATCGCCCTCGGGCAGCACATATGGTTGGACGATGTTTGACATGACATGCTATCATTGCCCTTGGGCAGCACATAGATTGGGACTACGTCAGGCGTGGCATCCCATCATTGATCTTAGACAGCACACACGGTTGAACGATGTCAGGCATGGAATGCCATTATCGCCCTTTTCCACCTGACATGGTCGGACGATGTCGGGCATGGCATGTTATTATTGCCCTTAGAACACATGGTCTATGGCTCTAGTGTAACACACACGGTTGGACAATGTCAGGTTTTATATGCCATCATAGATCTTGCACAATACAGACGGGGGGACGATGCCGAGCGTGACATTCCATCATTTCCGTTGGACAACACACACGACTAGATGACTTAGGGCATGATTTAGCCCTTTGAAAGCATGCATGGTCGGACAAGGTTGTGCGTGGCATCTTATAATTACCTTGGGATAGCACATACGATTGGATCACGTTTGGCGTGGCATGCCCGCATGGCCCTTATGTAGCACATACGACCAGATGAAGGAGGTTGTGGAATGCAATCACCGCCATAGTGAACCTTTCACGGTCGGACAACGTCTATCCTACGATGTCATCATCACCCTTGGGCAGCACACACGGTCGGATAACGTTGTGCATGACATGCCTTCATCGCCTTTGGGTAGCACACACAGCTGGACTACATCGGGCGTGGTATGCCATAATCTCCCAAGGACAACATACAGGGTCAGACGACATTGGGCATGGCATGTCATCATCGCCATTTGGTAGAAAACAGGGTTGAACGATGTCGAGCGTTGCATGCAATCATCTCCCATAGACACCGCACACGGTCAGACTATGTCGTGTCTGGCATGCCATAATCTCCCTTGGATAGCACACACGGTGGGATGACATTTGGCGTTGCATAACTTAATCGCCCTTGGAATGCATAGACGGTCGGACGTCGTCAGGCGTGGCATGCCATAATAGTCCTTGGACTGCAAACACGGTCGAACGACGTCAAGCGTGGCATGTAATCATCGCGCTTAGACAACACACACGATTGGACAACGTCGGGGGTTGCATGCCATCATCGCCCTTAAGTAGCACGCACGATCGGATGACATTGGCCATGGCATGACATCATCACCCTTGAAAAGCATACATGGTCGGACGAAGTTGGGTGTGCCATGTTATCATCGCCCTTGGAAAACACACACGATTGGACCACGTCGGGCGTGGCAGGCTTGCACGACCCTTTGGTAGCACACACAGTCGGACAACGTCAAACATGACATGCAAAAATCACCCTTGGAAAACATACACAGTAAGATGACGTTTGGATTGGCATGTAATCGTCACCCTTGGACAGAACATACGATCGGACGACGTCGACATGGCTTTTCATAATCGCCCTAGGGTAGCAGTCATGGTCGGACGGTGTCGGGCATGTAATTCCAGCATCACCCTTGGACAACAGACATGGTCAAACTACGTTGGGTGTGCCATGTTATCATCGCCCTTGGTCAACATACACAAATGACGACATTATTCCTGGCATTCACGCATCGCCCTTGGACAATACAGACGATGGAATGACGTCAGGCATGGAATGCCATCATAGCCCTTAGGTAGCACACACAATCGGACGATGTTGAGCATTTCATGCCTTCAGCGCCATTGGGCAGCACACACACTTTGATGACATTGAGTGTGACATGCTGTCATCGCCCTTGGGAAGCACACACGGTGGGAGTACATCAGGCGTAGCATGCCACATGACCCTTATGTAATACACACAATCAGTTGACGTCGGTCGTGGTATGGTATCATCGCCTTTGGACACTGCAGAAGGATAGACAACGTCATGCGTGGCATGACATAATCGCCCTTTGATAGCACTTACATGTTGACGTCATCGGGCATGGCATGTTATTACCCATTTGGACAACACACGGATGAATGACGTCGACCGTGTCATGCCATTATAAACCTTAAAAAGCACTTATGGTTTGACGACATCGAGCGTGGCATTCCCACAAGGCCTTAGGGCAACACAAATGGTCGGACTACATCAAGCATGGTATACCATAGTATCTATTGGGAAGCACACATGGTCGGACTACGTTGAGCGTTGCAATTCCATCATCACCCTTTGATAGCACACACGATCGGACTACGTTGGGCATGGCATGCAATTATCGCCCTTGGGAAACACACATGATTGGATGATATCGGGCATTAAATGCCATCATCGCCCTTTAACACCTCACACAGTCGGACAACGTCAAGCGTTGCATGCTCATATGGACCTCGGGCAGGATATACGTGGACAATATAGGCTGTGAAATGACATCATCGCCCTTTGGTAGTGCACACGGTCGGACGACGTTGGGAATGACATGCCATCATCACCCTTGGGTAACACAAAGAGTGTGACAACATCAGGCGTTGCATGCCATCATCGCTCTTGGACATCACACACGGTCGAACGATATTGTCAAGCATGGCATGCCATAATGTCCCTTTGACACCATACAGGGTCGGACGATGTCGGGCATGTCATGTTATCATTGCCATTGGAACACATGTACATGGCCCTTGGGTAAAACACACGGTTGGACAATGTCGGGCTTGATATGCCATCATACTTCTTGGGCAACAAAAACTGTGGGACGACGCCGAGCGTGACATGCCATCATTACTCTTTGACAACACACACGACTGAACATCTTTAAGCGTGATCTTTGCCATTTAAAACTATACACGATCAGACAAGGTCGTGCGTGGCATCTTATAATTACCCTTGGATAGAACATACGATTAGACCATGATCGGTGTGGCATGCCCGTATGGACCTCTGGTAGCACATACGACTGGATGAAGTAGGGCGTTGAATGCAATCATCACCATTCGGAAGCACACACAGTCGGACAACGTCGGTCCTAACATGTAATCATCGCACTAGGGCAGCAAACACAGTCAGACGACGTTGGGCATGACATGCCATCATCTCCATTGGACAACATTCACGGTCGAATGACATCCGGCGTGGAGTGTTATTATCACCCTTAGACAGAACATACAATCAGATAATGTCGGGCGTGGCATGTGCGCATGGCTCTTGGGCAACACAAACAGTCGAATTACATCGGCATGGCATGAATCATCCCCCTTGGACGATACACACGATCGGACGACATCGAGCATTGAATGCCATCATCGCCCTTTAACGCCATACACGGTCAGACGACGTTGAGTGTGACATGTTATCATCGCCCATGTATAGAACACAAGGTCGGGAAACATTAGGCGTGTCATGCTCGTATGGGCCTTAAGCAACACACACGGTCACACTACGTCAGGTGCGACATTACATCATAGCCTTTGGGCAGCATACATGATCGAACGTTGTTGGGCGTGACACGCCATCATCGCCTTGGGCCACACACACGATAAGATTACATCGGGTGGTGCATGCCGTCATCATCTTTGGGAACACACACAATTAGACGACATCATGGGTGGCATGCCATCATCACCCTTGGGCAGCACACACGGTCAGATAACGTCAGGCATGACATGCCTTCATAACCCTTGGGCAGCACACACAGCCAGACTACGTCTGGCATGACATTATCGTATACACATTAGTCAGCACACAGGGCGGACTACATTGGGCGTGGCATGCCATAATATCCCAAGGAAAGCATACATGGCCAGACGACATTGGGCATGGTATGTCATCATCTCCCTTGGGTAGAAGACACGGTCGAACGATGTGGAGTGTGGCATGCCATCATCTCCCTTAGGGAGCACACACGGTCCGACTATTTCGTGTCTTGCGTGCCATCATCTCCCTTGAACAGAACACACATTGGGATGACATTGGGCGTTGCATATAATCATCGCCCTTGGAATGCATAGACGGTCGGACAACATCGGGCATGGCATGCCCGCATGGGGTTTGGGTAGCACACACGGTTTGATGATGTCGAGCGTGGCATGTCATCATCACCCTTGGACAGAACACACGATCGGACTACGTCGGTTGTTGCATTCCATTATCTCCCTAGGAAAATACACATGGTCAGACGAAATTGGGAGTGGCATTCCATCATCGCCCATAGATAGCATAAACTGTCGGACTATGTCGATCGTGCCATGTTATCATCACCCTTGGTCAGCATACACAGTTGGACAATGTCAAGCGTGGAATTGCCCGCATAGCCCTTGGGTAGCACACACGCGTGAACAACGTTAGCACTAACATGGCGTCATCTCCCTTGGGAAGAACACATTTTCGAACAACGTCGGTCATGACATGACGTTATTTCCCTTTAGAAGCACACACATTCGTAGTACGTCTAGCATTGCATGCCATCATCTCCCATGGATAGAACACATGGTCAGAAGACGTCGAGCGTGGCATGAAATCATTTCCCTTGGAAAGCATAGACGGTTTGACAATGTAAGGTGTGTCATACCATCATCTCCCTTGGACAGCACACATGGTCGAACGACGTCAGACGTGGCATTCCATCATAGTCCTTGGACTGCACACACGGTCGAACAACGTCAAGCATGGCATGTCATCATCGCGCTTGGAAAACACACACGATTGGACAACATCGGGCGTTTCATGCCATCATCGTCTTTGGGCAACACGCACGGTCGAGCGACGTTGGCCATGGCATGACATCATCACCCTTGGAATGCATACATGGTAGGACGACGTTTGGCGTGCCATGTTATCATCACCCTTGGAAAACACACACGATCGGACCACAACGAGCGTGGCATGCTTACACGACCCTTTGGTAGCACACACGGTCGGATAACGTCAACATTGGTATGCAAGAATCGCCCTTTGATAGCCTACATGGTGAAATGACATTGGGAGTGGCAACTAATCATCGCCCTTGGATAGAAAACACGATCGGACAATGTTGGCATGGCTTTCCATAATTGCCCTTGGGTAGTACTCACAATCGGACTGCATCGGGCGTGAAATTCGAGCATCACCCCTGGACTGCATACACGTTCGAACAACGTTGGGTGTGCCATGTTATCATCGCCATTGGTCAACATACACGAATGACGACTTTATGCATGGCATTCCCGCATGGCCCTTGGGCAACAAAGATGGTCGCATGACGTCGGGCATGGAATTACATCATAGCTCTTAGGCAGCACAAACGGTCAGACGACGTTGAGCATGACATGCCTTCATCGCCCTTGTGCAGCACACACGATTTGACGACATCGAGCGTGACATGCTGTGATCGCCCTTGGGCAGAACATACGATCGGACTACATAGGGTGTGGCATGCAATCATCGCCCTTGGGAAGCACAATTGATCATACCACGTTAGGCATTACTTTCTATCAATGGCCATGGGTAGCACACATGGTCGGACTACGTCAGGCGTTGCATGCCATTATCGCCCTTGGATAGCACTTATAGTTGGACGACATCGGGCATGGCCTGTAATTACCCATTTTGACAACTCACATGGATGAACGTCATCTAGCGTGGCATGCCATCATAACCCATAAAAAGCACTTATTGTTGGATGACATCGAGTGTGGCATTCCCACATGTCCCTTGGGCAACACAAATGGTCGGACTACATCGGGCTTGGTATGCCATCATCTCTATTTGTAAGCACACACGGTCGGACTACATCGAGCGTTGCATTCAATCATCGCCTTTGGATACCACACACGATCGGACTATGTTGGGCATGGCATGCTATCAACGCCCTTGGGTAACAGACACGATCGACCGACATTGGGCATTGCATGCCATCATCGCCCTTGGACTCCACACACGGTTAGACAACGTCGAGCCACACACAGGATCGGAACAAATAAGGCCTGCCAATCCTATATGGACTTTTGGCAGCACACACTGCCAGATGACGTCGGGCGGTACATTCTATCATTGCCCTTAAGAAGCACACATGATGGAACTATTTGAGCTTGGCATGCCATCATCGCCCTTGGATAGTACTTATAGTTGGACGACATCGGGGATGGCATGTCATCACCTATTTGGACAACACACACAGACGAATGATGTCGAGCATGGCATACCATCATCACCCTTAAACTGCACATACGATTTGACGACATCGAGTGAAGCATTCCCACTTGGCCCTTGGGCAATACACAAGGTTAGACTACATCAGGCGTAGTATGCCAATCATATCCATTGGGAAGAACACACGGTCGGACTACGTCGAGCGTTGCATGCCATAAATTCCCTTGGATAGAACACAAGATCATACTACATCGGGCATGGCATAGAATCATCGCCCTTTGGAATTACAGACGATTGGACGATGTCGGGTATTGCATGTCATAATCTCCCTTGGAATGTATGCACAGTCGGATAAGATAAGACCATATCGGGTGTGGCATGTCGACATGTCTCTTGGGCAGCATACACAGTCGGTCGACATCAAGCGTGGCTTGCCAGCATGGCCTTTGGCCAAAACACACGGTTATACAACATAGGTCGTGGCATGCCATCATAACCCTTGGGAAATACCCACGATCGGACGTCGTCAGGCGTGACATGAAATAATCGCCCTTGGACAGTATACACGATTGGAAAATATCAGGCGTGGCATATTATCATGTCCATTGGACACAACTCGTGGTCGAACAACATCGCGCGTTGCATCCTCGTTTGGCCCTTCCGTGATACACACGATAGAATATGTCGATTGTGGCATGCCATCATCGACCTGGTGCAGCGTACACGCTCATACGATGTTTGTCATGACATGCCGTCATCTCCCTAGGGCAGCACAGAGAGCGGGACTACATCAAGTGTGGCATGCCATCATCTCTCCTGGACATCACACATGGTCGGATGATATAAGGCATGGCATGTAATTATCGCCCTTTGACACTATACACGGCCGAACAACGTCGAGCATGGCATGTTATCATTGCCTTTGAAAGAACACACGGTCGGCCGACGTCAGGTGTGGCCTGCTTGGATTGCCATTGGATAACACACATGGTCGAAAGATATCGGGCGTGATATGAAATCATTTCCCTTAGACAACACACACGGTCGGACGACATCGGGCATGGCATGCGTGCATGTCCCTTTGGTAAAACACACGATCGGATAACATCAGGCATTCCATCATCTCCCTTGGGCAGCACACACGGTCGGATGATGCCAAGCGTGACATGCCATCATTTCCCTTGGATAACACACTCGATTGAATGACATTTGGCGGGCATTCAATCATAGCCCTTTGAAAGCATACAAGGTCGGATGATGTCAGGAGACGTCAGGCGTTGAATGCAATCATTGACATCGAGAAACACACACGGTTAAAAGAGTTGGGCCAAACACCCTTGGGCAAAAAACACGATCGGACAACGTTTGGCGTGGCATGACATCATCTCCCTTGGAAATCATACACGGTCGGACGACATTGGGCATCGGAAGTTATAATCACCATTAGACAGAACACACGATCAGATGATGGCGTGGGTGGCATGTTTGTATGGACTTTTGGCAACACACATGGTGTACGACGTCGGCTTTGGCATGCCATCATCGCCCTTGGGAAGTGCACACGATTAGGCGACGTTGAGCATGACATGCCATCATCGCCCTTAGGCAACACACAGAGTGGGACTACGTGAGGTGTGTCATGCCATCATCGCTCTTGGACAACACACATGGTCGAACAATGTCGGGCATGGAATGCCATCATCGCCCCTTGATACTATACACAGTCAGAGGATGTTAGGCGTGGCATTTTATCATTTCCCTTGGAAAGAACACATAGTCGGGCAACATCGGGTGTTGCATGCCCGCATGGCTTATGGGCAGCACATACGATCGTATGACGTCGGGCATGAAATGCAATCATAGACATTGAGAAGCACCAATGATCAGACGACGTCATGCCTGACCTTTTATCATCACCCTTAGGCAGTAATCACGTTAGGAAGACATTAGGCGTCGCATGCCATCATCTCACTTGGACACCATATACGATCGGAAGACATTAGGTGTGGCATGTTATCATCGCCCTTAGATCGAACACACGATCGGACGATGTCGGGCACGGCATGCCGGCATGGCCATTGGGCATAATACACGGTTGGAAAACGTCGCCGTGGCATGCCATCATTGCCCTTGGGCAACATACACTATCGAACGAAAAAGGGCGTGGAATGCCATCATAATCCTTGGACAACATACACGGTCGGACTAGGTCGGGCATGCCATGTTATCATCGACCTTGGTAAGCCCACATGGTCGGAAGACATCAAGCGTGAAATGTGTGCATGGGCATTAGACACAACACACGGTCACACGATATCGGGTGCGGCATGCCATCATAGCCCTTGGGTTGCACACACAATTGGATGACATCTGGAGTGAAATTGCATCATCGCCCTTAGCCGCACACACACACGGAATATATTAAGCATGGCATGCCAACATGGACCTTAGGAAGCACACACAGTCAGACGACATCGGGCGTGGTATGCCATCATCTGCCTTGTACAGCAGACATGGGCGAACGACAACCGGCATTACATGCCATCATCACCCTTGGGCAGCACCAACTGTCGGACTACGTCAGGTGTGGCATGCCTGCATGGGCCTTAGGTAGCACATTGGGCGGACTTTATCGGGCATGGCATGCCATCATCTCCCTTAAATAGCACACACGCTCGGACTATGTCGGATGTGGCATGCCATCAACTCCCTTGGACAGCACACATGATGCGATGACATTTTGCATGGCAAGAGATCATCACCCTTGAACGCACACACGATCGGACGACGTCGGGCGTGGAATGTCCACATGGGCCTTGGGTAGCACACACGATCAGACGACTTTGGGCGTGGCATGGAATCATTGTCCTTGGGCAGCACACACCATCAGACTACGTTAGGCATGGATTGCTATCATCACCCTTGGGAAACACACATAATCGGCCGATGTTGAGTGTGGCATGCCATCATCACCCTTGAAGAGTAGACTCGGTCGGACTACATTGAGTGTGCCATGTTATCATCGCTCTTGGTCACCATGCACGGTCAGACAACTTCAAATGTTGCAATCTCGGTGTAGAATAATATCATTGCCCTTTGGGAGCACACACGCGCGGAAAACATCGAGCATGGAATGACATCATCTCCCTTGGACAGCACACATGGTCGAACGATAGCAGGCGTGGTATGCCATCATCGCCGTTGGACAACACACACGGTCGGACGACGTTGGGCTTGACAAGCGCACATGTCCCTTAGGCAGCACATATGGTTTGACGACGTCGGGCGTGGAATGCAATCATCTCACTTGGACAACATACACAGTCGGACGACGTCAGGTATGGCA
The DNA here is from genome assembly GCA_027704865.1 of Solanum neorickii. Classification (NCBI taxonomy): domain Eukaryota; kingdom Viridiplantae; phylum Streptophyta; class Magnoliopsida; order Solanales; family Solanaceae; genus Solanum; species Solanum neorickii. The sequence goes on along the minus strand of JAKWJC010000368.1, from coordinate 11,081,829 downwards.
TGTTATCATCTCCCTTGTACAAAACACACGGTCGGACGATGTCGAGTGTGGCATGAGATCTTCTCCCTTGCACAACACACATGGTCGAATGATGTCAGTCGTGGTATGTCATCGTCGCCCTTGGTCAAAACACACAGTCGGACAACGTCGGTGTGGCATGACTGCATGTCTCTTAGACAGCACAAACGGTCGGACGACAGAGGGCGTGGAGTGCAATCACCGTACTTGTAAAGCATACACAGTCGGATGACTTTAGCTGTGACATGTTCTCATTGCCATTGGAATCAACACTTGGTCGGACGATGTCGAATGCAATCATAGCCCTTGGACAGCGAAAACGAGTGGACTACGTCTGTCGTGGAATCCCATGATCGCCTTACGGCAGCACACACAGTAGGACAACATCGGCCATGACATGCCATCATTGACCTTGGACTACACAAATTGTACGACGATGTCCGGTGTTGCATGCCCGCATGGGCATGGGCAGCAAAAATAGTCGAACAACATTGGACGTGATATGCCATCATCGATCTTGAGCAGAACACAAAGTCAGATGACATTGGGCTTTTCATGACTTTTTTGTCCTCGGGATGTACGCACGGTCGGATAACATCGAGCATTGCATGCCCCAATCGCCCTTGGGTTGCACTGGCAGTTGGACGAAATCGGGTGTGGCATGCCATCATTGCCCTAGGAAAGCACACACGGTCGGACGACATCGGGCGTTGCATGTCATCACCGCCATTTGACAACAGTCATGGTAAGAAGATGTGGGCATTGCATAATATAATCTTCGTTGGAAAGAATAGACAGTCGTACGATGTAGCTAGTTGCATGACATCATGGCCCTTGGGCAACACACATGATCAGACGACGTCCGCGTGGCATGCCATCATCTCCGTAGGGCAGCACACACGGTGAGATTATGTCGAATATGGAATTCCATCATCACCCTTGGACAACATAAACGTTCGGACTACGTTGGGCGTGCCATGTTATCATCGCCCTGTCTTTTGAGCAACGCACACGGTCGCACAATGTCGGGCGTAGCATATCATCATAGCGCTTGGGCAGCGCACACGTTCGGACGACGTTGGGCATGACATGTCATCTTCTCCCTTGGGTAGAACAACAATTAGACTACATAGGGCGTGGCATGCCCACATTGACGTTGGGCAGCACACACAGTCAGACAAATTTGGGCGTGGCATTCCATAATCTCCCTTGTGCAGCGGTTACGGTCGGACTACATCGAGTGTGGCATGCCAACATGGCCCTTGGACAGAACACTGGGCGGACTACATCGGGCGTGGCATGTCATAATCTCCCTTGGACAACACACACTGTCGAATGACATTGGGCATGGTCTGCCATCATTGCCTTAGGACATCATAGACGGTCGGACGACGTCGGGAGTGGCATGTTATAATCGCCCTTGAGCAGAGCACACAATCGGATGACTTCGGGCGTGACATGACATCATTGCCCTTGGGCAACATACATGGTGAGAATACTTCACGTGTGGCTTACACACATGGTCCTTGGGCAGCACACACGGCCAGACGACATCAAGTGTCGCATTCCATCATTGCCCTTGGGCAGCAAACGCAGTCGGACAACTTCTAGCTTTGCATGCCTTCATTGCCCTTGGGCAGCACACAGAATTGGAACACATCAGGCGTGGCATACCATCATCGCCCTTGAAAGAATACATAGTCGGACGACATCTGGCGTGGCATGTTATCATTACCCTTAGGCAGCACACTGAATCGGACAACATAGGGCGTGGCATTCTCGCATGTCCCTTGGGCAGTACACACGGTCGTTTGACATAGGGTGTGGCATGCCACCATCTCCCTTGAATAGAACACCCGGTCGGACAACATTCTTCTTGACATAAAAGATCATATGAAATATATTTACCAAATTATGAGTCGGGGTCGATCCCACAAAGAAAATGGAAGAATATTATCACTAGAAAATATATAAATTGATAGTTGTTAAATAAAAATGTGCGATTTTAAATTGAAATAGAAATAAAAGAAATAAAAATTTCTTTAAAATAACTATTTATTAATATCCAAGTTAATAAAAATAACTAGCAATGTGTTCCCTATAAGCTCATAACGCGGTAATCCTAGTAATAGCAATTCTTCTCTAGTGTTATGCATGCAAAGTTATAAGTTATGTATCGCTTAATCTTTTGTCCGGCATCTGGGGAATTTCACCCTGTGTTTTTATTCGGCTACATTTGTATAATTTACAAAACCTAACCTTTACCTCATATTAAGCATCATATTCAATGGATATTTAAATTCCATCTTCACACCAATTGAGTTAATTATAAAAAGTTAAAAAAATTGCTAAATTATATTTTTATTGATCCCGAATACAAATAAATAATAAAGGACAAGAAAGAATATACCACAATTCTCCGGCCTCCACGACGGCTCATACAAAGCACCAAAGCTAGAAAAAATTTATATTATATCTTGTATCTTCTTTCATAGCTTCCTAAATAATAATTTTATATGCCTTATTTATAGATGTAGAAAATCCTAAGTAAAATAATTGAGTCCAAACAAATTGGGAATCCAAAACCAAAAAGAATTTGACAGCTTTTTTTCCTTTTTTTCCGCGTATCGTGCCACGCGAATGGACTGGACACTGCATTAAGGGAATGCCACGTGGCAGGCTACAACATTTTCAAATTGTTTTGCAATTCGCATCAGCAATATGCACTTATATATTAATATATTATTTTATTCACTTTAATCCATTAAGCTGTCTGCATAATTTCCTTCTTCTACAATCCATTTTATCATCGCTCTTGGACATTACACACAATCGGACCACGTCGGGCGTGTCATGCCTGCCTTGCTCTTCGACAGCACACACAGTCGGATAACGTCGGGTGTTGCATGAAATCATCACCATTGGACAGCATATACGGTAGGACAATTTCGGGCATGGCACACTATCATGTCCCTTGGAAAGCATACGAGGTCGGACAACTTCGGTGTGGAATGCCATCATCTTTCTTGTGCGGCACACAGATTTAGATGACGTCGGGCGTTGCATGTCAGCATCGTCCTTGGGAAACACGCATGGTCAGACGACGTTGGTCATGGCATGACATTATTGGCCATGGAAAGCATATATGGTCGGACGCTGTGGGGCGTGCAACATTATCATTGACCTCGGTCAGTACACACGGTAGGACTACATCAAGCGTGACATTCACTCATGGCCCTTGGGAAACAAAAACGGTAGCACGACGTCACGTATGGCATGCCATCATAGCCCGTTGATGACACACACGAACAGACGACGTCGGGCGTGACATTCCGCTATCATCCTTGGGCAGCACATAGAGTTAGACGACATCGTTTATGGCATGCCGTCATCATTTTGGGCCGAACATACGGTCAGAAAACATCGGGCATAGCATGCCACATGGACCATGGGCCGCACACACGGTCAGATGATGTTGGGCGTGTCATACTATCAATGCCTTTGGACAGCACATATGGACGCACTACGTTTGTCGTTTGATACAATCATCTCCCTCGGACAAAACACAAAGATTGACAACGTCAATTATGTCTTGTCATCATCGCCCTTGGATAGCACACACAATCAGACGACTTCGGGCATGACGTACAATCATCGCCCTAGTACAGTATAGACGGTCATACGACATGGGCATGTAATATTATCATCTCCCTTGGACAACATACACAGTCGGATGACCTTGTATGTGGCATGCCCGCATTATACTTTGAAAGCACACAAGGTGGACGATGTCGGGCGTGGAATGCCATCATCGCCCTTAGGTAGCACACACGGTCAAACAACGTCGATAATGGCATACCATCAGCGCCCTTGTGCAGCACACACGGTAGAACAACATCGGGCATTAGATGCCATCATTTCACTTCTGTAGCACACACGGTCAAACTACGTCGGGGGTGGCATGCCATATAGACCTTAGAAAACACACACGGTCGAATGACGTCGGGCGTTGAATGCCATCATTGCCTTTTGACAACACACACGAACGAATGATATCTTACGTGGGATGCCATCATCGCTCTTGGAAAACACTCATGGTCGAACAACGTCAAGCGCTGCATGCAAGCATGTTCCTTGAGGAGCAGACACGGTCAGATGACGTCATGTAAGGCTTGCAATCATCGCCCTTGGACATCACACATGATTGAACTATGTTGGACAAAGCATGCCATCATCGCACTTGGGAAGAACACATGGTCAGTCGATGTTGGGCTTGGCATGCCATCATCGCCCTTTGAAAGCACACATGGTCACACGACGTCAAGCATGTCATGTTATGATCGCCCTTGGGCAGCACACGCGGTCGGACGACGTAAGGTGTTTCACATCCGTGAGGCCCTTGGGCAACACACATAGTGGACGATGTCGGATGTGGCATGCCATCATCACCCTTGGGCAGCGCACAGAGTTGGACGACGTTGGGCATGACATGCCTTCATCACCTTTGATACCATACAAGGCTGGAAGTTGTTTAGCGTGTCATGTTATCACTGCCATTGGATAGAATAGACGGTCGGGCTACGTCGGGCGTGGCATGCCCGCATTTCCCTTAGGTAGCACACACGATCGGACGATGTCGAGTGTGGCATGCCATCATCTCCCTTAGGCAGCACACACGGTCGGACTATGTTGTGTCAGGCATGCCATCATATCCCTTGGACAGCACACACTGTGGGATGACATTGGGCGTTGCATAACATCATCGCCCTTGGAATGCATAGACGGTCGGACGACATCGGGCATCGCATGCCCGCATGGGGTTTAAGCAGCACACACGGTTTGATGACGTCAAGCGTGGAAAGCCATCATCTCCCTTGGACAGAACATACGATCAAACTACGTCATTTGTTGCATGCCATCATCTCCCTGGGAAAATACACATGGTCAGATGACGTTGGGATTGGCATGCCATCATCTCCCTTAAATAGCATTCACAGTCGGACTATGTCGATTGTGCCATGTCAGCATCACCCTTGGTCAGCATACACAGTTGGACAATGTCAAGCGTGGAATTGCCAACATAGCCCTTGGGTAGCACACACGCGTGAACAACGTTGGCACTAACATGCCGTCACCGCCCTTGGGAAGCACACATTTTCCAATGACGTCGGGCATGACATGACGTTATTTCCCTTGAGAAGCACACACGTTCGTACTATGACTAGCATTGCAGGCCATCATCTCCCATGGAAAGAACACATGGTCAGACGACGTCGAGCGTGGCATGAATTCATTTCCTTTGGAAAGCACAGACAGTTAGACAATGTAAGGTGTGGCATGCCATCATCTCCCTTGGACAGGACACATGGTCGAACGACGTCAGATGTGGCATGCCATCATAGTCCTTGGACTGCACACACGGTTGAATGACGTCAAGCATGGCATGTCATCATCGCGCTTGGACAACGCACATGATTGGACAATGTCGGGCTTTGCATGCCATCATCGCTTTTGGGCAACACGCAGGGTCAAACGACGTTGGCCATGGAATGACATCATCACCCTTCAAAGGGATACAAGGTCGGACGACGTTGGTCATTCCATGTTATCATCGCCCTTAGAAAACACACACGATCGGACCACATCGAGCGTGGCATGCTCACACGACCCGTTTGTGGCACACACGGTTGGACAATGTCAAACATGGAGTGCAAGAATCGCCCTTGGATAGCATACATGGTGAGATGACATCAGGAGTGGCAACTAATCATCTACCTTGGATAGAACACACGATGAGACGATATCAGCATGGCTTTCCATAATTGCCCTTGGGTAGCACTAACGATCGGACTGCGTCGGGCGTGAAATTCCAGCATCACCCTTGGATAGCATACACGTTAGAACAACATTTGGTGTGCCATAATATCATCTTCATTGGTCAACATACACAAATGACGATATTATGCATGGCATTCCTACATGTCCCTTGGGCAACACAGATGGTCGCATGACGTCAGGCATGGAATTCCATCATTGCTCTTAGGCAGCACACACGGTCTGACGACGTTGAGCATGACATGCCTTCATCGCCCTTGGGCAGCACACATGGTTTGACGACATCGAGCGTGACATGCTGTGATCGCCCTTGGGCAGCACACACGGTCGGAGTACTTCGGGCGTAGCATGCCACATTAAAATTTGGTAGCACACACAGTCAGATGACGTCGGGTGTGGCATACCATCATCGCCCTTAGGGAGCACACATAATCATATGATGTCAGGCATTACTTTCTATCATTTCCCATGGGCAGCACACATGGTCGGAGTACGTCAGGCGTGGCATGCCATTACCACCCTTGGATAGCACTTACAGTTGGACGACATCGGGCATGGCATGTTATTACCTATTTTGACAACTCACATGGATGAACGACATCGAGCGTGGCATGCCATCATAACCCTTAAACAACACATACGGTTGACACATCGAGTGTGGCATTCCCACATGTCCCTTGGGCAACACAAACGGTCGGACTACATCGGGCATGGTATGCCATTATCTCTATTTGGAAGCCACATGGTCGGACTACGTCGAGCGTTGCATTCAATCATCGCCCTTGGATAGCACACACGATCGAACTATGTTGTGCATGGCATGCTATCATCTCCATTGGGCAACACACACGATCGGACGACATTGGGCATTGCATGCAATCATCACCCTTGGACACCATACACGATCGGACAACGTCGAGACGCACACATGATCGGAACACATCAGGCCTGGCAAGCCTATATGGACCTTGGGCAGCTCAGACTGCCAGATGATGTTGGGCGGTACATTCTATCATTGCCCTCAGGAAGCACACATGATGGAACTATGTCGAGCTTGGCATGCCAACATCGCCCTTGGATAGTACTTACAGTTGGACAACAATGGGGATGGCATGTCATTAACCATTTGGACAACACACACAAACGAATGATGTCGAGCGTGGCAAACCATCATCACCCTTAAACTGCACATACGATTGGAAGACATCACGCGTGGCATTCCCACTTGGACCTTAGGCAATACACATGGTCAGACTACATCAGGCGTGGTATGCCAATCATATCCATTGGGAAGAACACACGGTCGGACTACGTCGAGCGCTGCATGCCATAAACTCCCTTGGATGGAACACACGATCGGACTACATCGGGCATGTCATGGCATCATCGCCCTTTGGCATTACACACGATTGGACGACATCGGGTATTGCATGCCATAATCTCCCTTGGAAAGTATACACAGTCGGACGACATCGGGCGTGGAATGTTATCATCGCCCTTGGATAGCACACACGATTAGACCATATAGGGCGCAGCTTGCCGACATGGCCCTTGAGCAGCATACACAGTCGGCGACATCAGGCGTGGCATGCCAGCATGGCCTTTGGCCAAAAAATACGGTCGTAGGGCAGCACACACGGTGAGATGATGTCGAATATGGAATGTCATCATCACCCTTGGACAACATACACGTTCGGACTACGTCGGGCGTGCCATGTTATTATTGACCTATATTTTGAGCAACACACACGATCCCACAATGTAGGGCATGGCATATCATCATAGCGCTTGGGCAGCGCACAGGATCGGACGACATTGGGCATGACATTCCATCATCTCCCTTGGGTAGCACAACAATTAGACTACATCGGGCGTGGAATGCCCACATTGACGTTGGGTAGCACACACAGTCAGACAATTTTAGGCGTGGCATTCAACCATTACCCTTGTGCATTATTTACGGTCAGACTACGTTGAGTGTGGCATGCCAACATGGCCGTTGGATAAAACACAGGGAGGACTACATCGGGCGAGGCATGTCATAATCTCCATGGGACAACACACATGGTCGAATGACATTGGGCATGGTCTGCCATCATTTCTCTAGGACATCGTAGATGGTCGAACGATGTCGGGAGTGGCATGTTATCATCTCCCTTGAGCAGAGCACACAGTCGGATGACATCGGGCGTGACATTACATCATAGCCCTTGGGTAACATACATGGTCAGAATAATTCGCGTGTGGCATACCCACATGGTCCTTGGGCAGCACACACGGTCAATGACTTAAAGGTTTGCATTCCATCAACACCCTTTGGCAGCAAACGCAGTCGCACAACGTCGAGCGTTGCATGCCTTTATTGCCCTTGGGCAGCACACACGGTTGGAAGACATCAGGCGTGGCATACCATCATTTCCCTTGAAAGCATACATAGTCAGATGACATCAGGCGTGGCATGTTATCATTGCCCTTAGGCAGCATATTGAATCAGACAACAGAGGGCGTGGCATTCTCACATGGCCCTTGGGCAGTACACACGATCGGTTGACATAGGGGGTGGCATGCCATCATCTCCTTTGAATAGAACACCCGGTCGGACAATATCGGGCGTCATATGCCATGATAGCCCTTGGGCAGTACGCCTGGTCGGATGAAGGCGGGTGTCGCATGACATCGTCTCCCTTGGACAATGATAATGTTCAAAAATTCTTCTTGACATAAACGATCATATGCAATATATTTACCAAATTATGAGTCGGAGTCGATCCCACAAAGAATATGGAAGAATATTATCAATAGAAAAAAATAATTTGATAGTCGTTAAATAAATATGGGCGATTTTAAATTGAAATAAAAATAAAAGAAATAAAAATGGCTTAAAAATAAGTATTTATTAATATCCAAGTTAATAAAAATAACTAGCAACATGTTCTCTATAAGCTCATAACGCTGTAATCCTAGTAATAGCAATTCTTCTCTAGTGTTACGCATGCAAAGTTATAAGTTATGTATATCTAAATCCTTGGTTCAGCATCTAGAGAATTTCACCCTGTATTTTTATTCGGCTACATTTGTGTAATTTACAAAACCTTACCTTTACCCCTTATTAAGCATCATATTCAATGTATAGCTAAATTACAACTTCACACCAATTGAGTTAATTATAAAAAGTTAAAAAAATTGTGAAATTATATTTTTATTGATCCCGAATACAAATAAATAATAATGGACAAGAAAGAATAAACTACAATTCTCTGGCCTCCACGACGGCTCATACAAAGCACCAAAGCTAGAAATAATTTATATTATGTCTTGTATCTTCTTTCATGGCTTCCTAAACAATAACTTTTTATTTATAGATGTAGAAAATCCTAAATAAAATAATTGAGTCCAAAAAAATTGGGAATCCAAAACCAAAAAGAATTTGAGAGTGCATTGAGGGAATGCCACGTGCCAGGCTATAACATTTTCAAATTGTTTTGCAATTTGCATCAGCAATATGCACTTATATATTAGTATATTATTTTATTCACTTTAATTTATTAAGTTGTCTTCTTAATTTCCTTCTTCAACCATCCATTTTTAATTTGTTTTAGCTTCAAGTTTCTTCTTTTTTCCACCAACTTAATCCTAAAAACAAAATACAAAATTTATCACAATCCATAAAATTTATGCTCAAAATAGACATATATTAATAATAAATGTGAGGTAAATAATGAAAAAAAAATGTGTTTTTGGCCTCACATAAAACAACATACACGATTAGACTACGTCGGGCGCAGCATGCCATCATCGCCCTTGGGCAGCAAACACAGTCGGACAACATCGAGCATGGCATGCTCTCATCTTCCTTGGACAGCACGCACGGTCGAATGATGTTGGGCGTGGTATTCCATTATTTCCCTTGGTGAAAACACAAAGTCGGATGACGTCGGTGTGGCATGCCTACATGTCCCTAAGGCAGCACATACGGTCGAACGACATAGGGCGTGGTGTGCAATCTTCAAACTTGGAAAGCATGCACGATTAGATGATGTTTGGTGAGGCATGTTATCATCGCCCTTAGAATAAACACATGGTCGATCGATGTCGGGCGTGGGATGATATCATCGCCCTTGTGCAACACACACGGTCAGACGACATAGGGTATTAGATGCAATAATTTTCCTTGGGCATCATGCACGGTAAGACTAAGTTGGGCGTGGCATGCAATATCTCCCATGGACAACACACACAGTCGAACGATGTCGGGCGTTGCATGCCACCATTTCCTTTTGACAACACACGCAAACGAATGACATCAGATGTGGCATGACATCAATTCTCTTGGAAAGCACACATGGTAGAAAAACATCGAGCATTGCATGCCAGCATAGTCCTTGGGTAGAACACATGGTCGAACGACGTCGAGCAAGGCATGAGATTATCGCCCTTTGACAGCGCACACGATCGAACCATGTTGTGCAATGCATGCCATTATCGCACTTGGGCAGAACACATGGTTGGACTACTTGGCATGCCATCATCACCCTTTGAAAGCATACATGGTCACATGACGTTTAGTGTTCCATTTTATAATCGCTCTTGGACAGCACACACAATCGGACCACGTCGGGCGTGTCATGCCCGCCTGGCTCTTCGACAGCACACACTGTCCGATGACGTCGGGTGTGGCACGCCATCATCACCATTGGACAACTTATACGGTCGGACAACTTCGGGCATGGAACACTATCATGTCCCTTGGACAATATACTAGGTCGGATGACTTCGGTGTGGATTGCCATCATCTCCCTTGTGCAGCACACAGAGTTAGATGACGTCGGGCGTTGCATGTCAGCATCGTCCTTGGGAAACATGCATGGTCAGACAACGTTGGTCGTGGCATTACATTATTGCCCTTGGAAAGCATATATGGTCGGACGTAGTCGGGCGTGCCACATTATCATTGCCCTTGGTCAGTACCCACGGTCGGACTACATCAAGCGTGACTTTAACTCATGGCCTTTGGGAAACACAAACGGTCGCACGACGTCGCGCATGGCATGCCACCATAGACCTTGGACGACACACACGATCAGACGACGTCGTGCATGACATTCCGCTATCGTCCTTGGGCAGCAAATAGAGTTAAACGACGTCGTTTATGGAATGCCGTCATCATATTAGGGCAGCACATACGGTCAGAAAACGTCGGGCATAGCATGCTACATGATCCTTGGGCAGCATACACGGTCAGATGATGTTTGGTGTGTCATACTATCAATGCCTTTGGACATCACATATGGACGGACTACGTTGGGTGTGGGATACAATCATCGCCCTTTGACAAAACACAAAGATTGACAACGTTAAGTATGGCTTGTCATTACCGCCCTTGGAGAGCACACAGAGTCAGAAGACTTCGGGCATGACATACAATCATCGCCCTAGTACAGTATGGACGGTCAGACGATATGGGCATGGAATATTATCATCTCCCTTTGACAACATACACGGTCAGATTACCTTGTATATGCCATGCCCGCATTGCCCTTGGAAAGCACACAAGGTGGACGACGTCGGGCGTGGAATGCCATCACTGCCCATAGGTAGCACATACACTCAAACAACGTCGATAAAGGCATACCATCAACGCCCTTGTGCAGCACACATGGTCGAACAACATTGGGTGTTAGATGCCATCATTTCCCTTCTGCAGCACACACGGTCAAACTACGTCGGGGGTGGCATGCCATATCGCCCTTAGACAGCACACACGGTTGGACGACGTCGGGTGTTGCATGCCATCATTGACTTTGGACAACACACACGAACGAATAAAATCGAACGTGGGATGACATCATCGCTCTAGGAAAACACTCATGGTCAAACAACGTCGAGTGTTGCATGCCAGCATGTTCCTTTGGTAGAAGACACGGTCGAAAGATGTCGAGTATGGCATGCTATCATCGCCCTTGGACATCACACACGATCGAACAACGTTAGGCAAAGCATGTCATCATCGCACTTGGGCAGAATACATGGTCGGTCGATGTTGGGCTTGGCATGTCATAATCACCCTTTGAAAGCATACATTGTCACACGACGTCGAGCATGCCATGTTATGATCACCCATGGGCAGCACACACGGTCAGACAACGTCAGGAGTTTCACATCCCTGTGGCCCTTGGGATGCACACACGGTGGACGATGTCGGATGTGGCATGCCATCATCACCCTTGGACAGCGCAGAGAGTTAGACGACGTTGGGCATGACATGCCATCATCGCCCTTGTGCAGCACAAATAGTGGGACTACGTCAGGCGTGGCATGCCATCATCGCTTTTGAGCATGAAACACAATAGGACGATGTCGGGCGTAGCAGCCCGAGTGGCCCTTGGGAAGCACACCTATTCAAATCATGTCGGGCGTGACATGATATCATTCCCCTTGGAAAGCACACATGATCGGACGACGTCCAACATGGCATGTTATCATTGCCCATTGAAACAACACATGGTCGAGCGACGTCGTGTGTGGCACGCCATCATTGCACCTGGGCAACACATATAGTTGGAAGACGTCGTATGTTGCATGCCATCATTCCCTTGGACAACACACACCAACGGACGACATCGGGCATGATATGCCATCATCACCCTTGGACTGCACATACCGTCATACTAGTCAGAGACTCTCCTTCAAGGTTTTCCATAAATACATAGTCTAAGTAAGACACGAAGGACCCCATGACGGTCCATCAAAGTCACGACGTGCCATCACTAGGCCCGTTGTGTTTCACTGTTACTATAAAAATGTCATATTATTTTAATTTTTTTTGTGTGGTTTTGCTTGTCTTGTTTACCACTACTCGTACTAATATTGATCGTTTACAGGTACTTTATACTATGGCACCCAAACAAGATCGAATCTATGCGCGCGGGTGATCGAAGTCAATTGCCCCGTCTGCCCATATGGTCATTGGCTCTGATGATGAGCGTGACCCCAAGTACGTGCCCCCAGGCACTTCCACCCCTTCCCGTGCTTCACGTGCAACCAGATCCACACCCACAAAGGTGGCATCCGGAGTAGTCACTGCCTCCCAGTCTGATGAGGAGCGCACACTGAACGGCACACCTTCATGGTCAGCCACCAACGAAGAAGGAGCATCTGGCTCCCTAGGAATTTCGTGGTCGGAGGAAACCTTTGGCTCTCCTAAGGTTTCCGCACCCGCAACCGCTGCAGCATCAGCCTCGTCTGATCAGGCTGACAGTTCGGAATCCACATGAGGATCACCTGCTCATGCCCTCACCCCGGCTACTGACCAGCCCAACCGGTGGTGTGTCGAACGGGCAATTTCAAATCTACTCCGACGCCAAGTTCCTGAACGACAAAGGATGTATGACTCGAACACTCACATTGGAGCGGCGGGTCATTACAAGGAGTCTCTAGACGATGCCTGAGATCCACAATCTCTTCACCAGGCATCGCCTGGAGTGCACAACACGTCCGTTGGGACGTTACAGTTTAATAAAGGTATAAGAGTTCTACGCATCCTATGTAGTGACTCTCCGATCACAGATTGATAGGCGGGCTGCCCACGCCAAACAAGCCCCACTGGAGCAAGTTCGTGTACGGGGCGTGCAGGTCAAAATTTCCTTGACTGCCATCCGCCAGTTTCTATACGGCGAGGGTGTTGATGCTACTCGGACACCTCTTACTGCCGAGTTTGACTACCGATGGCAGCTTGTTAAAGATGGCCAGTTCCTGCGCGAGCCATCACTGAGAGAGACCACCAAGATGTGAATGGCCCTGCACCATTCAGTCGATGGAGAGGGTGCCTACTGGGTGACCGAGCAAAAGGGGGCAATCAAGAAGGCCAACCAAACTTTCACGGTGAAGTTCTTGTTGCTGATTGTCCGCCGCTGTCTTTCCCCCACAGCCGCTAATAATATCGTTACTTGGGATCAAGCAGTATTGATGGTGGTGATGATAGCTCGGTTCGAGGTGGATTTCGCGTGGCTTCTAAAGGCAGTCATGCACGAGAGGGCTTTCAAGGTCAGAACTACTTACCATTTCCCATGCATGATCTTTTCTCTCTTCAGGTTCGCAGGTGTGCCTATATGGCACGTTGATTAGCTCAAGACCCCTATGGGAACTGTTGATGTCGGCTTCAAAAGAGATGAGGCCAATGAGTTGGCTCCACGCAGAGGGCCCCGTCCAGAGCTACCCTCTCTTGCTGACGATCTTGTAGATATGGTAGCCAAAGCCCGCACGGCTATGCAGGCGGCGTCCACTGACACTACCCCGGTCGAGTCTATCCCGGTTAGTAGCACTGCCCCGACCTCCACTCGCACAGCCCCTCTACCCGCGCTGGTCTCGCTTGCTAGGGTCCAATAGTTAGAGGCGCAAATGGCTACACTTATGCATCATATCCAGCCATGGATGCAGAGGTCTATTATCGAGGAAGAAGAGCGCCTGGAGCGCAAAATGGTCTAGTATACAGAGCGAAAGATCGCTGAGGTTTACCAGCGCTTGGAAGCCTTTGAGTTGCGGGTGCTAGCCTTGCCAGCCCCTCTGGTGGATGTGTCAACTCCTCAGGCTGCAGTCGACAGTCTTCGCGCAGATATCGAAATGATTTTTAGTCTAGGGTGCCAGAGTCTGAGGCCCATTCTGTCGAGCCTGCTGAAGACACAGTGTTGGCGGCCCTATTTACCACCTCAGAGATTCCACCACCTCCCCCTCGAGAGCATGCCAAAAGGTGTAGGGGTCGAGCACAGGACGAGGTGAGAGCACGGAAGAAGGAGCGCCGTGAGATGGAGGCTGCAAGGAGAGCCTCACTTGATGAGAAGGCGGCGCAGCAGATGAGAGCAGGAGAGTTAGCGGTTGGGGCGTCTAGCTCCTGAACTGTGGACATAGGAAGAGGCATTGCTGATAGTGCGGTTGTTGCTGAGGACACCACTGAGGGTGTCAAGATTGCAGAGGACGTGGGTTCCGGGGAACCGGCTTGCTGATCGACTATGGTTTGCGCCACAGGTTTTGCTTCACCAACCACTCTAGTATTCATGTTTTTTATGCGTTGGGGACAATTGCATTATTTTTGTTGGGGGTGGCATAAATGAAAAGTGAGTGCTAGGATGAAGTCTGAGTAGCCCAATTCACTATACTCTTTTGGGGTTTTCTTGCCTGTGTTCTTTTTCCTCAAAAGACAGATTACTTTTTCTGTTGAACCGACATGTCTATATCTTTTGTACATAGTTTATTTCTAGAGCATGATGGCTAAAATGATATCCTGATAAACTGCAAAATCGTGCACGACTAGGCATAGTAACTGATAATTGTGTTGCTCTAAGCATGACATAGAGGTACACCATTGCATTACCCTAAGTCTTAAATTCGAACTAGGTGTCTGATAATCTGGTAGAGTGATGAGATGTCAAGTGAGCGTGAGGAAGATTTGAATAGTACAATATTGATACTAAGCTAGATCTTGCCTGGTTAGTCATGCTAAAAGTAAGCTGTAATAGACAATTAGGAAAGGATCATAGCCCTTATTCAATATAGCCCATTTTTAGCCTAAATAAAAGAAAACAAAATCAAAATTTATCCTTCTTTGATCAAAATGATCTGAGTTTAAATTAGACCTTTCTTTTTCACCCCAACTGATCTTTTCTGGGAACAATATGTTGGCCCTGGTCCCTCCTTGGACATGTACACCTCAGATTATGCCAAAAGCATAAGTTGAGGGTAGCTAATGCAGTAAACAACCTTCGTTATTGCCCTGACCCAACATTGGGTATTGTGTACCTTGACGCATGGCAAAGCCATGAGTTGTGGGTGGCTATTATAAGGAATGCTCTGGAAAGTGGGGTTGAAAGAACAAAAATAAAGCAAGAACTTAAGTAATGTGTCTCAAGAATTAGTTGAATGAAAAGTAACGAAAAAGAAAAATATACAAGAAATACAAGCAAGAAAAGAAGAGTCACTTACACAAATGAGGAAAGAAGAGAAAATAGCAAGGTGAAAGAATATGAGAAACTGGGTGAGGTAAAATGATAGAAAGTGGTAGGTTTAGCCTATATGTGAAGGAGTGCAAAAAAAATTCAGTAAAGTATACCTAAATATACCCTACCTGACCTTGAGCCTATGTTACAAGCGAAGAAAGTCCTATCGTGATCCTAAGGGTTCTATTGTTTACTTAAGGTAGTGAAAATAAGGGCAAGCTTATGGCAATAGGTATGAATAAGTGTGAATTTGTTCTGAGAGCGAGTTATGAAAAGTAATCCTTATACTCAAACTGAATTCATTGTGTGAAAATTGAGGATTTTGTTTCAAAGTGAGGACAGTAGTTGCAATACCGAAAATAGTAGCATCTCGGTGAGATATTGAAGATGATACGTGTTAGTGCATGGTGAGTCTGTGTCATGTTCTGATCCCACATAATTCAAGCCTAATAGTGATAGCATGCATAGATTTGATGAGATTAATCGGGAATTATAGCCAAATGATTATAAAGGATAAAACATGGATACTTTTGTACAAAGATTTTGTATTGATTCATACTGTGTCGCTTGAGGACAAACAACAAATTTAAGTTGAGGGTGTTGATATACCGTGGTTTCACGGTATTATTAATACCTTTTCCTTAAGTTTAGTGTGTGCAAAACCTCTTTTGTACTAATTATTATATAAGTTTCTCCTTATTTGCTGGAAATCTGTTCAAAGATGTATGCGAAGGTTTTTGAGCGAAGAAATGCAGAAAAGACCACCTACGGAGCTTGTGACAGTCCGTCATGCTTGTAACGGTCCGTAGGTGGCAGCGTAGTGCAGCTGGTGAAGGAAGATGGGAATGTCTTACCAAGTGTGGGGTTACGGATTCGATGACGGTCCGTCATGTCTATGACGGTCCGTCCTGCAGGTTCGTCATGAAGTTCAAAGAAGTAATCCCAGTACCCATATTCCAAGAGTTTAAGTGTTTTGGAACGAAGACCCTCGACGGACCGCTGTGCCTATGACGGTCCGTCATACTTGCTGCCGAGGGTAATGTAAAGAGCAGCAGAAGAAATTTCACAAGAATGGGATGGCGGAATCCATGACGGTCCGTCGTGACCATGACGGTCCGTCGTGACCACGACGATTCGTCGCGAGATCCGTCGACCCAGCCGCGTTTTGACAGATTTCCAGCAAATAGAGTCCTTGTTTAATTAGCTTTTTATTTTCTATAAATAGTTGGAAAAACCTCATTTTTGAGGTTAGAATCTGGATAATTATTAGACTCTGTGTATTAGTGTTACATTTTTCATTATCTTTAGACTTTTTTTGAGATTCTTGTTTACTTTAAAATTTTTGCAAGTGATTGTTGGTGATTTTTGGTGATTAATCAAGAAAACTTTCGGATTTTACTCTTTCTCATTAAAGTAAGTACATGAATTCTTATATAATATATTTGAATATTGTGATTATGACTATGGGTAACTAAACTCCATAACTAGGGTTGTGGGAACCATAGGCAAATAATGAGATAAAACCAAACGAAAATAACAATTCTAGAATAGTGTCTTGCATGTATTAATAATTCTTTCGCTTAGAGGTTTTTTTAACGGATGGCCAACGTTAGAACTCGCCTTAATCCTACTTGCCAGACCAAGGAGGTAGATAATAGGAAAAGAATTATCAACATAGATTTAGTGTATACTATCTAATAGGCTAGTATTAATTGGTACGAGGTAATAACTTCGTCAAATATCGAATATGATGCTCAATATAAGGTAAACATAAGGGTTAGGATAGCAACACATGTCGCCGAAACAAGGTGGGAGTGAGATTTACTAGATGCCAGACCAAGGATTTAGAAATACATAACTTATCACTTTGCCTGCAAGATACTAGAAAAGAATTGGTATAGTTAGAATTATGAAGTTATGAACCTGTGGGGAACACGTAAACCCTAGTTACTTTGATTAATTGATTAAACTCCAACATTCAAAGCTGTTAAGTGTCTCTTTCAATTTTGTTAGTTAATTTGATTCATTTAGAAATAGAAACCCCCCTTTTATTGTTTTTGCTTTCCAAGGAAGTAATTGACCGAACAATAGTAATAATAGGTTAAATTTATGTCTAATGTATTTTCTTCATGGGAACGATCCCAACCTCACTAGTTGGGTTATTTACTTGACACGGCCTCTTTACTTCTTATATGAGAAGTAAGTTTGAGCGTACCAGTAGGTTGACCTAATTACCTTTATTTCGTGTTAATTAGACCTCAATTATGTTGATATTGGTATGATCTACTTATGGTGGCGGTGCTATGTTTATTAATGTTGCCTTATCGGTGTTACTTGATACAATATGATGATCATGGCCTTGTGGGAACTAATAAAAGGATTGTGATTATTTGTGTAATTTTTTTATTAGAAGTATTTGTATATATATCTATATGTTTAGTAATGTGAAAGTATGTGTTCTTTCTATGTATGTTAGGAAATCATGTAGACTATGTCTAGGTTCTTCAATGTGTAGTCTTAGGGTTGATGCATGGTTGTTCCTTCTTGACTATATGAGTCTATCAGGGTTATATTGATGATGATATTGTAGAATTTTTGATTACTTAAAGATGATAATTGTTATTCCTAAGCGACTGATGAATTACATGTACTATGTGTTAATGTGAAGTATGTTGTGTCTTTTCTTGGTTGATTTGTGTCCCTTACTTAATGCATGTGTCAATGTGTATATGAGATTCCTTTACTTAGGATGCTAAAGCCTCTTAGTCTTGAATGTATGAATGACATGCACCTTGAATGATGTTCAGAGGGTCTTTTATGTGAAATTTGAACCTACTGGTAAGGTTATGAATGTTGAAGTAGAAAGACGTAACGGTATCCTTAATGTAAAGGAATGATAGACGTAAGGTTGTTTGGCTGGAACGGAAAAAATATCAAACCTTAGGATATTCATGATGAGATTCTTGTCTCCATTATAAGGTAGAGCTTAGAGGACTTCTTTTATAGGGTAAATGCGATTGTGTTATGAACTTGATATGGAACCCCTTTACATGAACTATTAATGAAAATTACTCTATGAAACAAAGGCTAGCACTGAGCGACTATGGTAAGGGAAGTAGTTCTAGTCAAAGGAAGATATTAGAATACAATGCACGCCCTTCATATTCCTAAACCATGTTCCTACATGGGATGCGTCCAACTTCTACCATTGGCATGTAGAACACCCTTATTGGAGTAGGTTAGAACTCCTGATTCCATGCCTTGCTACAATGGTCTATGTCTGATAATATCTATTCTCATCAAATGAGATACTTTCTAGCATTAGAGAAGTTCTATGAAGTTTAGGTCGTGGTATGGGACTCTATCTAGAAATTGCACAATAGGCTTTGAATGTGTTAGTTGGAGTCCCTAGGTCTTGTCCAAGACTCTTACTTGAATGTCGTTATGTGATGAAGGAGCCTTGAATGAACTAATGAATTTAATGACTTAAGTTAAGACAATATGTTAAATAAATAAGTACTTATTTTTAACATACTTTCTTAACTCAAGTCATTAGAGATAAGGGTTGTGTAGTTAAGGTGTGAAGGGGCAAAGAAATGGTCACTTCTTATCTTACCAAGATAAGTCTTAAGAATGACTTTATTTATGGAAGATGGTTGTTTATGTGAACATAATTCAAAATTAGGTATTATTAAGGATTACATAGATAATCTTGAGAAGGTCAATCATGAAGGTTATCTACTTGATTTAATTATATAAGTCTTTTGATAGCCTTTGGAAGGAGAATAAAACTTTATCTATGTGGTTATGTATTAAATGAGAATGATTATATCTTAGGTAACCAATAGGATCTATTAAGTGAGTGTGTAAGGGATTGAATGGACGGTCCATTCACAACTCACTCAAGTGAACCTTAGAATCACCTTTGGTAGGAGGATCTAATGTTCATATGTTTTATGTCTTGTAATTATATGTTGATCTCATTATGGGTGGTATTAAGAATCATTGAGGTGTGACTATAGAGGGTGTATGGGTAGTCTCTCTTTGTCTTACTTATGTGATTCATAGGATAATTTTAGTGAGGGAATTATATCTAAAAAGGGTGTGCAAAGTGAAGCTAGGGAATTTCACTGTAACAGTGATGTAAGTTCACTGTAATATTTCCTAAAATTGTGACTAATTGTTTAAATGGTTTCTTATTGCCCTTATGTAGCACTCACGATCGGACGGCGTTGGCATGGCTTTCCATCATTGCCCTTATGTAGCACTCACGATCGGACTGCGTCAGGCGTAAAATTCCAACATCACCCTTGGACAACATACCCGTTTGAACAACTTCGGGTGTGCCATGTTATCATCCCCATTGGTCAGCATACACGAATGACGACATTATGCATGGAATTCTCACATGGCCCTTGGGGAACACAGACGGTCTCATGACGTCGGGCATGGAATGCCATCATAGCCCTTAGGCAGCACACACGATCGGACGACGTTGAGCATGACATGCCTTCATCGCCCTAGGGAAGCACACACGGTTTGACAACATCTAGCATGACATGCTGTGATCGCCCTTGGGCAACACACACGGTCGGAATACATCGGGTGTAGCATGCCACATGACCCTTGGGGAGCACACACAGTCAGATCACGTCGCGTGTGTTATTCTATCATCGCCTTTGAACAGCACATAAGGATAGACAATGTCGGGCGTGGCATGCCATCATCGCCCTATGGAAGCACACATGATCATACGACGTCAGGCATTACTTTCTATCATTGTTCATGGGCAGCACACATGGTCGGACTACGTCAGGCGTGGAATTCCATTATCGCCCTTGGATAGCACTTACAATTGGACGACATCAGGAATGACATGTTATTACCCATTTGGACAACTCACATGGATGAACGACATCGAGCGTGGAATGCCATCATAACCCTTAAATTGCACTTACGATTGGATGACATGGAGTGTGGCATTCCCAGATCTCCCTTGGGTAACACAAAGGGTCGGACTACATCGGGCATGTTATGCCATCATCTCTATTTGGAAGCACACACGGTTTTACTAAGTCGAGCGTTGCATGCCATCATCTCCCTTGGATAGCACACACGATCGAACTATGTTAGGCATGGCATGATATCATCGCCCTTAGGTAACACACATGATCAAACGACTTTGGGCATTGCATGCCATCATCGCCCTTGGACACCACACACGGTCGGACAACGTCGAGCCGCACATAGGATAAGAACACATCAGGCCTGGCAAGCCTATATGGACCTTAGGCAGCACACACTGCCAGATGACGTCGGGCGGTATATTCTATCATTGCCCTTAGGAAGCACACATGGTCAAACAATGTCGAGCTAGGCATGCCATCATCGCCCTTGGATAGTTCTTACAGTTGGACGACATCAGGGATGGTATGCCATCACCCATTTGGACAACACACACGGACGAATGATGTCGAGTGTGGCATACCATCATCACCCTTAAACTGCACATACAATTGGACGACATCAAGGGTGGCATTCCCACTTGGACCTTGGGCAATACACATAGTCAGACTACCTCAGGCATGGTATGCCAATCATATCCATTGGGCAGAACAAATGGTCGTACTAAGTCGAGCGTTGCATGCCATCAACTCCCTTGGATAGAACACACGATCGGACTATGTCGGGCATGGCAAGGCATCATCAGCCATGGGAATTACACACGATTGGAAGACGTCGGGCATTGCATGCCATAATCTCCCTGGGAAAGTATACACGGTCGGACGATATCGGGCGTGGAATGTTATCATCGCACTTGGACAACACACACGATAAGACCATGTCGAGCGTAACATGCCGACATGGCCCTTGGGTATCATACACGGTCGGTCGACATCAAGCGTGGCATGCCAGCATGGCCCTTGGCCAAAACACACGGTCGTACAACATCGGTCGTGGCATGCCAACATAACCCTTGGGCAATACACATGATCGGAAGAAGTCAGGCGTGACATGGAATCATCGCCCTTGGATAGTATACACGATTGGACAACATCAGGCGTGGAATATTATCATCTATCTTGGACACCACTTATGGTCGAACGACGTCGCGCGTTGCATCCTTGTATGGCCCTTCCGCAACACGCACATTGGAAAATGTTGGTTGTGGCATGCCATCATCGACCTTGTGCAGCGTACACGGTCATACGATGTTTGTCATGACATGCCATAATCTCCCTAGGGAAGCACAAAGAGTGGGACTACATCAATGGTGGCATGCCATAATCTCTCTTTGACATCACACATGGTCAGATGATGTCAGGCATGGCATGCCATTATCTCCCTTTGACACTATACACGGTCGATCAACGTCGAGCATGGCATGTTATCATTGCCTTGGAAAGAACACACGGTTGGGCGTCGTTAGGTGTGGCCTGCCCACATAGCCATTGGAAAATACACATGGTCGAAAGACATCGGGCGTGATATGATATCATTTTCCTTAGACAGCACACACGATCAGATTACGTCGGGCGTGGCATGCCCACATGGACCTTTTTTAAAACATACGATCGGATAATATCAGGCGATGCATGCTATCATCGCCCTTGGGCATTACACACGGTCCGATGATGCCGAGCGTGACATGCAATCATCTCCCATTGATAGCACACACGATTGGATGAAATTTGGCGGGCATTCTATCATTGACCTTTTAAAGCATACACGGTCGTACGATGTCGGGCGTGACATGTTATCATTGCCCTTAAACAGCACATATGATCCGACCACGTCGGATGTGGAATGCCCGCATATCTCTTAGGCAACACAAATGGTCGGATGACGTCAGGCGTGGAATGCAATCATTGCCATCGGGAAACACACACAGTCGAAAGAGTTGGGCCAAACACCCTTGGGCAGCAAACACGGTCAGACAACGTTTGGCGTGGTATTCCGTCATCTCCCTTCGACAGCATACACAGTCGGACGACATTGGGCGTAGGATGTTATCATCACTCTTAGACAGAAAACACGATCAAATGATGGCGTGGGTGACATGCTTGTATGGACATTGGGCAACACACATGGTGTACGACGTCGAATGTAGCACGCCATCATCGCCCTTGGGAAGCGCACACGGTTAGACGACGTTGGGATTGACTTGACATCATCGCCATTAGGCAACACACAGAGTGGGACTACGTTAGGCATGTCATGTCATCATCGCTCATGGACAACAAACATGGTCAGACAATGTCGGGCATGGAATGCCATTAAAGCCCTTTGATACTATACATTGTCAGACGATGTCAGACGTGGAATGTTATGATTGGCCTTTGAAAGAACAAACAGTCGGGCAACGTCGGGTGTGGTGTGCCCGCATGGCTTATGGGCAGAACATACGATCGGATGACGTCGTACATGGAATGCAATCATAGACATCGATAAGCACAAATGATCGGACGACGTCATGCCTGACCTGTTATCATCGCCCTTGGGCAGTAATCACGTTAGGAAGACATTGGGCGTGGCATGCCATCATCTTCTTTGGACAGCATACACGATCGGAATACATTAGGTGTAGCATGTTATCATCACCCTTAGACAGAACACACGATCGGACGATGTCGGGCACGACATTCCGACATGGCCATTGGGCAATACACCCGGTTGGACAACGTCGCAGTGGCATGCCATCAACGCCCTTGGGCAACATACACGGTCGAACAACATCGGGCGCGGAATACCATCATAACCCTTCGAAGACATACACGGTCGTACTAGGTCGGGCATGACATATTATCATCGCCCTTGGTAAGCACACATGGTCGGAAGACATCAAGCATGAAATGTGTGCATGGGCCTTAGACACAACACACGGTCGCAAGACGTCGGGTGCGGCATGCCATCAGAGCCCTGGGGTAGCACACACTATTGGATTACATCTGGAGTGAAATTGCATCATCACCCTTAGCCTCACACACGCTTGGAATATATCAAGCATGGCATGCAAACATGGACCTTTTGAAGCACACACAGTCGGACGACATCGGGCGTGGTATGCCATCATCGTAGTTGTACAACACACATGGGCGGATGACAACCGGCATTACATGCCATCATCACCCTTGGGAAGCACCAACTGTCAGACTACGTCAGGTGTGGCATGCCCGCATGGGCCTTAGGCAGCACACACGCTCGGACTATGTGGGATGTGGCATGCCATCATCTCCCTTGGACAGCACACACGGTGGGATGACATTTTGCATGGCATGAGATCATCACCCTTGGATCTCACACGTGATCGGACGACGTCGATCTTAGAATGCCCACATGGGCAGTGAGCAGCACAAACGATCTGACGGCTTCGGGTGTGGCATGGATTCAATGTCTCTGGGAAGCACACACGGTTTGATGATGTTGAGTGCGGCATGCCATCATAGCCCTTTGACATCACACACAATCGGACTACGTTAGGCCTGCAATGCTATCATCACCCTTGGGAAACACACATAATCGGACGATATTTAGTGTGGCATGCCATCATCACCCTTGGAGAGTAGACACGGTCGGACTACGTCGAGTGTGCCATGTTAGCATCACTCTTGGTCCGCATACACGGTCGTACAACGTCAAATGTTGCAATCTCCGTATAGAATGTTATCATTGCACTTTGGCAGCATACACTTTTGGAAAACATCGAGCATGGCATGCCATCATCTCCCTTGGACCGCACACACGGTAGAACGATGTCGAGTGTGCTACGACATCATCGCCTTTGTACAAAACACACGGTCGGACGATGTCGAGTGTGCTACGACATCATCTCCCTTGGACAGCACACACGATCGAATGATGTCGGGTGTTGTATGCCATTGTTGCCCTTAGTCAAAACTCACAGTCGGACGACGTCGGTGTGGCTTGCCTACATGTCCCTCGGGCAGCACATACGGTCGGACGACATAGGACGTTGCGTGCAATCATCGTACTAGTAAATCATACATGGTCGGATGACATTAGGGTTGGCATGTTCTCATCGCCCTTGGAATCAACACATGGTTCGGACGATGTCGAATGCCATCATAGCCCTTGGACAACGAAAACGATTGGACTACGTATGTCGTGGAATACCATCATCGCCTTATGGCAGGACACACAGTAGGAAAACATCGGGCATGACATGCCATCATTGACCTTGGAATGCACACATTGTCAGACGATGTCAGGTGTTGCATGCCCGCATGGGCATGGGAAGCAAAAACAGTCGGACGATGTTGGGCGTGATATGCCATCATCGATCTTGATCAGAACAAAAAGTCGAATGACGTCGGGATTGGCATGCCCTTTTTCTCCTTTGGTTGTACACACGGTTGGATGAAATCAAGTATTTCATGCCACCATCGCTCTTGGGTTGCACTGGCAGTCGGACGAAATCGGGCGTGGCATGCCATCATTGCCCTCGGAAAGCACACACGATTAGACTACATCGGGCGTTTCATGTCACCATCGCCCTTTGACAACAAACATAGTAAAAGATGTCGGGCATTGCATAATATCATCGTCGTTAGAAAGAATAGACAGTCGTACGATGTCGCGAGTGGCATGCCCTCATGGCCCTTGGGCAGCACACATGTTCAGACGACATTCGCGTGGCATGCCATCATCGCCCTAGGGCAGCACACACGGTGAGATGATGTCAAATATGGAATGCCATCATTACCCTTGGACAACGTACATGTTCAGACTACGTTGGGTGTGCCATGTTATCATCGCTCTATCTTTTGAGCAACACACACGGTCACACAATGTCGGGCGTGGCATATCATCATAGCGCTTGGGCAGCGCACACAATCGGACGACGTTAGGCATGACATGCCATCATCTCCCTTGGGTATCACAATGATTAGACTACATCGGGCGTGGCATGCCCACACTGACATTGGGCAGCACACACAGTCAAACAATTTCGGGCGTGGCATTCCATCATCGCCCTTGGGCAGCGTTTAGGGTCGGACTACGTCGAGTGTTGCATGCAAACATGGCCCTTGGACAGAACACAGGGCGGACTACATCGGGCGTGGCATGTCATAATCTCCCTTGGACAACACACACGGTCAAATGATATTGGGCGTGGTATTCCATTGTTTCCCTTGGTCAAATCACACGGTCGGATGACGTCGGTGTGGCATGTTATCAACGCCCTTGGAATAAAAACATAGTCGATCGATGTCGGGCGTGGCATGATACCATCGCCCTTGTGCAACACACACGGTAAGACGACATTGGGCATTAGATGCTGTCATTTTTCTTTGGCATCACGCACGGTCAGACTACGTCGGGCGTGGCATGTAATATCTCCCTTGCAAAGCACACACGGTCAAACGATGTCGGGCGTTGCATGCTAACATTTCCTTTGGACAAACCACACGAACGAAGGACATCCTATGTGGCATGACATCAATTCTCTTAGAAACCACACATGGTAGAACAATGTCGAGCGTTGCATGCCAGCGTAGTCCTTGGGTAGAACACACGGTCAGACGACGTCGAGCATGGCATTACATTATCACCCTTGCACAGCACACACAATCGAACTACGTCGGGCAAAGCATGCCATCATCTCACTTGGGCAGAACACATGTTTTGACTACTTAGCATACCATCATCACCCTTTCAAAGCATACATGGTGATATGACCATTAGTGTTCCATTTTATCGTCGATCTTGGACCACACACACAATCGGACCTCGTCGGGCGTGTCATGCCTGCCTAGACAACATATACGGTCAGACAACTTCGGGCATGGCACGCTATCATGTACCTTTGACAGTAAACGAGGTCGGATGACTTCGGTGTGGAATGCCATCATCTCCCTTGTGCGGCACACACAGTAAGATGACGTCGGGCGTTGCATGTCAACATCATCCTTGGGAAACACGCATGGTAAAACGACGTTGGTCATAGCATGACATTATTTCCCTTGGAAAACATATATGGTCGGACACCGTGGGGCGTGCCACATCATCATTGCCCTTGGTCAGTACACACGGTCGGACGACATCAAACGTGACATTCACTCATGGCCCTTGGGAAACACAAACGGTCGCACCACAAAAGGTCGCACAATGTTGCGCATGGCATGCCATCATATCCCTTAGACGACACACACGATCAGACAACGTCGGGCGTGACATTCGGTGATCATCCTAGGGAAGCACACAGAGTTAGAAGACGTTGTTTATGGAATGCCGTCATCGTTTTTAGGTAGCACATACAATCTGACAACGTCGGTCATAGCATGACACATTGCCCTTGGGCAGCACACATGGTCAAATTATGTTGGGCGTGTCATACAATCAATGCTTTTGGATAGCACATATGGACGGACTACGTTGAGCGTGGGATACAATCATCGCCCTTGGAAAAAACACAAAGATTTACAACGTTAAGTATTGCATGTCATCATCACCCTTTATGTGCACACACAGTCAGACGACTTCGGTCATGACATACAATCATCGATCTAGTACAATATAGACGGTCAGATGACATGGGCATGGAATGTTATCATCTCCCTAGGAAAACATACACGGGTGGATGACATTGTCTGTGGAATGCCTACATTGACCTTGGAAAGCACACAAGTTGGACGACGTCGGGTGTGGAATGCCATCATCAGCCTTAGGTAGCACACACGCTCGAACAACGTCGATAATGGCATGTCATCAGCGCCCTTGTGCAGCACACACGGTCGAACAACATCGGGCGTTAGATGCCATCATTTCCCTTTTCTAACACACACAGTCAAACTACGTCTAGGTGGGCATGCCATCTCTCCCTTAGACAACACACACTATCGGACGACGTCGGGCGTTGCATGCCATCATTGCCTTTGGACAACACAAACGAATCAATGACATTGAACGTTGCATGACATCATCGCTCTTGGACAACACTCATGGTCTAACAACGTTGAGCATTGCATGCCAGCATGTTCCTTGGGTAGAAGACACGGGCGGATGACGTCGAGTATAGCATGCCATCATCGCTCTTGGACAGCACATGATCGAACTATATTGGGCAAAGCATGCCATCATCGCACTTGGGCCGAATACATGGTCGGACGATGTTGGGCTTGGCATGCAATCATCGCCCTTTGAAAGAATACATGGCCACACGACGTCGAGCAGGACATGTTATCATTGCCCTTGGTCAGCACACACTGTCAGACGGCGTCAAGTGTTTCTATCCGTGTGGCCCTTGGGCAGCACACATGATGGACGATATAGGATGTGGCATGTCATTATCACCCTTGGGCAGCGCACAGAGTTGGACGATGTTGGGCATGACATGCCATCATCGCCTTTGAGCAGCACACAGAGTGGGACTACGTCAGGAGTGGAATGCCACCATCGCCCTTGAGCACAACACATGATAGGACGACGTCGGGTGTGGCATGCCTGAGTGGCCCTTGGGAAACACACATATTCAAATGATGTCGGGCGGGACATGATATCATTGCCCATGGTTAGAACACATGATCGGACGACGTCTGGCATGGTAAGTTATCATTGCGTATCGACACAACACGCGTTCGAGCGACGTCGTGTGTGGCACACGATCATTTCACCTGGGCAGAACATATAGTTGGACGACGTCATATGTTGCATGCCATCATCCCCCTTGGACAACACACACGATCGGAAGACATCCAGCATTGAATGGAATCATCGCCCATTGACGCCATACATGGTCAAACGACGTCGAGTGTGACATGTTATCATCGCCCATTGATAGAACACATGGTCGAGAAATATTAGGCATGTCATGCTTGCATGGGCCTTAAGCAACACTCACGGTCGCACTACATCAGGTGTGACATGCCATCATAGCCATTGGGAAACATACACGATCGAATGATGTTAGGCGTGAAAGGCCATTATCGCCCTTGGGCCGCACACATGATCAGAATACATCGGGCGTCGCATGCCGTCTTCATCCTTAAGGACACACACGGTCAGATAACGTTGGGCATGACATGCCTTCATAACCCTTGGGCAGCACACACAGCCGGACTACGTCAGGCATGACATGCCCGCATAGACCTTAGTCAGCATACAGAGCGGAGTACATTGGGCTTGGCATGCCTTAAACTCCCAAGGACAGCATACACGGTCAGACGACATTGGGAATGGAATGTCATCATCGCCCTTGGGTAGAAGACACGGTCGAACGATGTCGAGTGTGGCATGCCATCATCTCCCTTAGGAAGCAAACATGGTCGGACTATGTCGTGTCTGGCCTGCCATCATCTCCGTTGGACAGCACACATGGTGGGATGACATTGGGCGTTGTATAACATCATCGCCCCTGGAATGCATAGACGGTCGGACGATGTCAGGCATGGTATGCCCGCATGGGGTTTGGGAAGCATACACGGTTTGATGACGTCGAGTGTGGCATGCCATCTTCGCCCTTTCATAGCACCAAGAATCGGACTATGTCGGTCGGTGCATTTCATCATCTCCCTGGGGAAACACACATGGTCAGACGACATTGGGAGTGGCATGACATCATCACCCTTAAATAGCATACACGATTGGACAATGTCGATCTTGCCATGTTATCATCGCCCTTGGTTACCTTACACAGTTGGACTATGTCAAGCGTGAAATTGCCCGCGTATCCCTTGGGTAGCACACTCGGGTGAACACCATTGGCACTGACATGCCGTCATCGCCCTTGGGAAGCACACATTTTCAAATGACGTCAGGCATGACATGACGTTATTACCCTTGAGAAGCACACACGTTAGTACTACGTCTAGCGTTGCATGCCATCATCTCCCATGGACACACAGTCGGATGACGTCGAGCGTGGCACGAAATCATTGCCCTTGGAAAGCACAGACGGTAACACAATGTCAGGCGTGGCATGCCATCATCTCCCTTGGACAGCACACTTGGTCGAACAACGTTAGACGTGGCATACCATCATAATCCTTGGACTGCACACACAGTCAAACGACTCAAGCGTGGAATGTCATCATCGCGCTTGGACAACACACACAATTGGACAACATCAGGGGTTGCATGCCATCATTGCCTTTGGGCAACACGCACGATCGAACGACGTTGGACATGGCATAACATCATCGCCCTTGGAATGCATACATGGTAAAACGGCGTTGGGCGGTACATGTTATCATCGCCCATGGAAAACACACACGATCGGACCACATCAAGCGTCCCTACGCGACCCTTTGGTAGCACACAAGGTATGACAACGTCAATAATGGAATGCATGAATTGCCCTTGGAAAGAATACATGGTGAGATGACATCGAGAGTGGCAACTAATCATCGCCCTTGGGTAGAACACACGATCGGACGACGTCGGCATGGCTTTCCATCATTGCCCTTGGGTAGCACTCACGATCAGACTGCGTCGCGCATGGAATTCCAGCATCACCCTTGGACAGCATACACGTTCAAACAACTTTGGGTGTGCAATGTTATCATCCCCATTGGTCAGCATACACGAATGATGACATTATGCATGGCATTCCCGCATGGCCCTTGGGCAACAAAGACGGTCGCATGACGTCGGGCATGGACTGCAATCATAGCCCTTAGGCAGCACACACGGTCGGACGACGTTGAGCACAACATGCCTTCATCGCCCTTGGGAAGCACACACGGTTTGACAACATCTAGCGTGACATGTTGAGATCGCCCTTGGGCAGCACACACGGTCGGACTATATCGGGCGTAGCATGCCACATGACCCTTGGGTAGCACACACAATCAGATGACGTCGGGTTTGTCATTTTATCATCGCCTTTGGACAACACATAAGGATAGACAACGGCAGGCGTGGCATGCCATCATCGCCCTTGGGAAGAACACATGATCATACAACGTCAGGCATTACTTTCTATCATTGCCTATGGGCAGCACACATGGTCGGACTACGACAGGTGTGGCATGCCATTATCGCCCATGGATTGCACTTACAGTTGGACGAAGTCGGGCATGGCATGTTATTACCCATTTCGACAACTCACATGGATGAATGACATCGAGCGTGGAATGCCATCATAACCCCTAAACAACACTTACGATTTGATGACATGGAGTGTGGCATTCCCACATGTCCCTTGGGCAACACAAAGGGTCGGACTACATCGGGCATGTTATGCCATCATCTCTATTTGGAAGCACACACGGTCGGACAACTTAGGGTGTGAAATGCCATCATCTTCCTTGTGCGGCACACACAGTTAGATGACGCCGGGCGTTGCATGTCAGCATCGTCATTGGGAAACACGCATGGTCAGACGACGTCGGTCATGGCATGACATTATTGCCCTTGGAAAGCATATATGGTCAGACGCTCTGGGGCGTGCAACATTATCATTGACCTCGGTCAGTACACACGGTCGGACAACATCAAGCGTGATATTCACTCATGGCCCGTGGGAAACACAAACGGTAGCACGACGTCATGCATGGCATGCCATTATAGCCCGTTGATGACACACACGATCAGACGACGTCGGGCGTGACATTCCGCTATCATCCTTGGGTAGCACATTGAGTTAGACGACATCGTTTATGGCATGCCGTCATCGTTTTGGGCAGAACATACGGTCAGAAAACGTCGGGCATAGCATGCCACATAGCCCTTGGGCATTACACACGGTCAGATGATGTTTGGCGTGTCATACTATCAATGCCTTTGTACAACACATATGGACGCACTACGTTGGGCGTTGGATACATTCATCTCCCTTGGACAAAACACAAAGATTGACAACGTCAAGTATGTCTTGTCATCATCGCCCTTGGATAGCACTCACAATCAGACGACTTTGGGCATGACATACAATCATCGCCCTAGTACAGAATAGACGGTCAGACGACATGGGCATGGAATACAATCATCTCCTTTGGACAACATACACAGTCGGATGACCTTGCATGTGGCATGCCCGCATTGTACTTTTAAAGCACACAAGGTGGACGACGTCGAGCGTGGAATGCCATCATCGCCCTTAGGTAGCACACACGGTCAAACAAAGTCGATATTGGCATACCATCAGCGCCCTTGTGCAGCACACACGGTAAAACAACATCGGGCGTTAGATGCCATCATTTCCCTTCCGTAGCACACACGGTAAAACTATGTCGGGGGTTGCATGCCATATCACCCTTAGACAACACACACGATCGAATGACGTCGGGCGTTGCATGCCATCATTGCCTTTTGACAACACACACGAATGAATGACATCGAACGTGGGATGACATCATCGCTCTTGGAAAACACTCATGGTCGAACAACGTCAAGGGTTGCATGCAAGCATGTTCCTTGGTTAGCAGACACGGTCAGATGACGTCATGTAAGGCTTGCAATCATCGCCCTTGGACATCACACACGATCGAACTATGTTGGGCAAAGCATGCCATCATCGCACATGGGAAGAACACATGGTCTTTCGATGTTGGGCTTGGCATGCCATCATCGCCCTTTGAAAGCACACATGGTCACACGACGTCAAGCATGCCATGTTATGATCGCCCTTGGGCAGCACTCGCGGTCGGACGACGTAAGGTGATTCACATCCGTGAGGCCCTTGGGCAGCACACATAGTGGACGATGTCGGATGTGGCATTCCATCTTCACCCTTGGGCAGCGCACAGAGTTGGACGACGTTGGGCATGACATGCCTTCATCACCTTTGATACCATACACGGTTGGAAGTTGTTTAGCGTGTCATGTTATCACTGCCATTGGATAGAATATACGGTCGGGCTACGTCGGGCGTGGCATGCCCGCATTTCCCTTAAGTAGCACATACGATCAAAAGATTTCGGCCCTGACATGATATCATAGACCTTGGACATCCCACACGGTCGGATTATGTGGGTGTGGCATGCAATCATCGCATTTGAGAAGCACACACAGTCGAATGAAGTGCAGCATCTAATGCCATCATCGCAATTGAACACCATACATTAGTGGACGAATTTGTGCGTGGCATGCATCATTGCCCTTCGAAAGCAATCACGGTCGGACGACATCGGATGTGGCATTTTATTTTTTGCCTTGGAAAACATACACGGTCAGACTATGTTGGGCGAGGCATTCCATCATCAACCTTTGACAGTACACTCGGTTATATAATGTCTGGCGTGGAATGCCGTCATCACCCTTGGAGAGTAGAAATGGTCAGGAGATGTGGGGCATGGCATTTTATCATCGCCCTTGGACGTCTTACACGGTCGGACGACATCGGGCATTGCTGATCGTATCGCCCTTGGGCAGCACACACGGTGGACGACATCAGGTGTTGCATGCCATCATGACCCTTGGGTAGAGCACACGGTCTGACAACGTTTGACATGACATGCCATAATCACCCTTGGACAGCACACAAAATGGTATTACGTTAGGCGTGGCGTGCCATCATTACTATTGTACAGCACATACGGTCGGAAGATTTTGGGCATGGTATATCATCATCGCCCTTTAACACCATACACTATCGGACAATGTCACGAGTGGCATGTTATCATTTCCCTTGGACAGAACACATGGTCAGGCGACGTAGGGAGTGGCATGCCTCCATTGCCCTTGGGCAGCACACACGATCGAAAGATTTCTGGCTGGACATGATATCATAGCCCTTGGACAGCACACACGGTCGGATAATGTAGAGCGTGGCATGACCGCATGGCCCTTGAGTAACATACATAGTAGGACAACGTCGGGCGTTGCATGCCATCATCGCCCTTAGATAGCACACACGGTCGAACGACATCTAGAGTAACATAACATCATCGCCTTTGGACAACATACGCGATTGGACGACTTTGGGAGTGGCATGCCATCATCACCATTTGAAAACATACACGATAGAACGACATCGGGCATGGCATGTTATCATTAACCTTAGACAGCATATACGATCAGACCATGTCGGGAGTGGAAGTCCCACATGGCCCTTGAGCAACACATACGTTCGGAAGAAGTCGGGCATGGAATGCAATCAACGCCATCGGGAAGCACTCACGGTTAGATTACGACGGGCATAGTCTGTCATCATCGCCCTTGGGCAGCAAACATAGTCCGACAATGTTGGGCGTGGCATACTATCATCTACATTGGAAAACATACATGATCAGACGACGTCCGGCGTGCTATGTTATCATCGCCCTCAGACAGAACGAACGGTCAGATGATGTTGGGCGTTGCATGTCCGCATGGCCCTTGGGCATCACACAAGGTCGAACGACGTCGGCATGGCATGCCATCATCGCCCTTGGACACCATACATGGTCGGACGATGTCAGGCATGGGTTGTTATCATCGCCTTTGAGAAGAACAGACGATAGTATGACGTTGGGCGTGACATGATATCATCGCCCTTGGACAACACACATGATCGGACGACATCGGGCATGGCAGGTTATCATTGCCAGTTGACAGAACACGCAGTCAAGTGACGTCGTGTGTGGCATGCCATAATAGCACCTGGGCGGCACATACAGTTTGATGAGGTTTTATGCCGCATGCCATCATCGCCCTTGGACAGCACACACTGACGGACGACGTTAGGCATGTCATGCCATCATCACCCTTGCACAGCACACACGGTCAGGCGACATTGGGCGTTGCATTCCATCATCGCCTTTGGATAGGCGTGGCATGCTATGATCGCCCTTCGGAAGCACACACAGCTGAAGTACGTCGAGGTTAGCATGCCAATATCGCACTTGGACATAGACATGGTCAGGCGACGTGGGGCCTGGGATGTTATTTTCTCCCTAGGACATCACACAAGGTTAGACAACGTTGGGCGTTGCTTCTTGTATGGCCCTTGGGAAATACACTCGGTGGACGTTGTCTGCTGTGGCATGCCATCATCGCCCTTGGGCAGCACATATAGTTGGACGATGTTGGACATGACATGCCATCATCGCCCTTGGGCAGCACACAGATTGGGACTACGTCAGGCGTGGCATTCAATTATTGATCTTGGACAGCACACACGGTCGAACGATGTTAGGCATGGAATGCCATTATCGCCCTTTTCCTTCATACACGGTCGGACGATGTCGGGCATGGCATGTTATCATTAACCTTACAACACATGGTCTATGTCCCTTGGGTAAGACACACGGTTGGAGAATGTCGGGCTTTATATGCCATCATAGATCTTGGGCAATACACATGGTGGGACAATACCTAGCGTGACATGCCATCATTTCCCTTGGACAGCACACACGACTGGACGACTTTGGGCATGATCTATGCCCGATGAAAGCATACATGGTCGGACAAGGTCGTGTGTGGCATCTTATAATTGCCCTTGGATAGCACATATGATTGGACTACGTATGGTGTGGCATGCCCGCTTGGCCCTTGGGTTTCACATACAACACGGTGAAGGCGGGTGTGGAATGCAATCACCGCCATAGGGAAGTACTCACGGTCGGACAACGTCGGTCCTAAGATGTCATCATAGCACTTGGGCAGCAACCACATTCAGACGACGTTGGGCATGGCATGTCGTCATCGCATTTGGGTAGAAGACACGGTAAAACAATGTCGAGCGTGGCATACCATCATCTCCCATAGACAGCAAACACGGTTAGACTATGTCGTGTCTAGCATGCAATCATCTCCCTTGTACATCATACACGGTGGGATGACATTGGGCGTTGCATAACATAATCGCCCTTGGAATGCATATACGGTCGGACGTTGTCAGGCGTGGCATGCCATAATATTCCCTGGACTGCAAACACGGTCGAACGACATCAAGCGTGGCATGTCATCATCGCGCTTGGACAACACACACGATTGGACAACGTCGGGGGTTGCATGCCATCATCGCCCCTGGGAAGCACGCACGGTCGGACGATGTTGGCCATGGCATGACATCATCACCCTTGAAAAGCATACATGGTCGGACGAAGTTGGGTGTGCCATGTTGTCATCGCCCTTGGACAACACACAAGAACGGACCACGTGGGGCGTGGCATGCTTGCACGACCCTTTGGTAGCACACAGTCGGACAACGTCAAACATGGCATGGAAGAATCACCCTTCAAAAGCGTACACGGTCAGATGACAGCACACACGATCGAACGATGTCATCATCGCACTTTGACAGTACACACGATCGAACGATGTCAGGCATGGCATGCCATTATCTCCCTTTGACACCATACACGGTCGGACGACGTCGGGCATGACATGTTATCATTTCCCTTGGAACATATGGTACATGGCCCTTGGGAAACACATACGGTTAGACAATGTTGGGCTTGATATGCCATCATACCTCTTGGGACTCACAAACTGTGGGATGACTCCGAGCGTGACATGCCATCATCACCCTTTGACAGCACACACGACTGAACGTCTTTAAGCTTGATCTTTGCCCTTTAAAAGCATACACGGTCGGACAAGGTCGTGCATGGCGTCTTATAATTGCCCTTGGATGGAACATACTATTAGACCTCTGGTAGCACATACGACCAGATAATGTCGGATGTGGAATGCAATCATCACCATGGGGAAGCACACACAGTCGGACAACGTCGGTCTAAACATATGATCATCACCCTTGGGCAGCAAACACAGTCAGACGACGTTGGGCGTGGCATACCATCATCTCCCTTGGACAACATTCACGGTCTAATGAAATCCGTCGTGGATTGTTTTTTTCGCCCTTACATAGAACACACGATCGGATGATGTCGGGCGTGGCATGCGCGCATGGCCCTTGGGCAACAAAAACAGTCGAATGACATCGGCATAGCATGCCATCATCCCCGTTGGACAACACACACGATCGGGCGACATCGAGCATTGTATGTCATCACCGCCCTTTGACGCCATAATGGTCAGACGCCATCGAGTGTGACATGTTATCATTGCCCATGGATAGAACAAACAGTCGAGCAACATTAGGCGTGTCATACTCGTAAGGGCCTTATGGAACACACACGGTCACACTATGTCAGGTGCGAGATGAAATCATAGCCTTTGGGCAGCATACACGATCGAACGATGTTGGGTGTGATAAGCTATTATTGCCCTTGGGCCGCACACACGATCAGAGTACATCGAGCGTGGCATGCCGTCATCATCCTTGGGAACACACACAGTCAGACGACATCATGGGTGGCATGCCATCATCACCCTTGGGCAGCACACACGGTTAGATAACGTCAGGCATGACATGCCTTCATCACCCTTGGGCAGCACACACAGCCTGACTACGTCAGGCGTGACATGCCCGCATAGACCTTAGTCAGCACACATGGCGGACTACATTGGGTTTGGCATGCCATTATCTCCCAAGGACATTATACACGGTCAGAGGACATTGGGCATGGCATGTCATCATAGCCCTTGGGTATAAGACACGGTCGAACGATGTCGAGTGTGGCATGCCATCATCTCCCTTAGGCAGCACACACGGTCAGACTATGTTGTGTCAGGCATGCCATCATCTCCCTTGGACAACACCCACGGTGGGATGACATTGGGTGTTGTATAAAATTATCGCCCTTGGAATGAATAGACGGTCGGATGACATCGGGCATCCCATGCCCGGATGGGGTTTAAGAATCACACACGGTTTGATGACGTCGAGTGTGGAAAGCCATCATCTCCCTTGGACAGAACACACTATCGGACTACGTCGGTTGTTGCATGCCATCATCTCCCTGGGAAAACACACATGGTCAGATGACGTTGGGAGTGGCATGCCATCATCTCCCTTAAATAGCATACACAGTCGGACTAAGTCGATCATGCCATGTTATCATCACCCTTGGTCAGCGTACACAGATTGACAATGTCAAGCGTGGAATTGCCTGCATAGCCCTTGGGTAGCACACACGCGTGAACAACGTTGGCACTGACATGCCGTAACCGCCCTTGCGAAGCACACATTTTCCAACGACGTCGAGCATGACATGACGTTATTGCCCTTGAGAAGCACACACGTTCGTACTACGTCTAGCATTGCAGGCCATCATCTCCCATGAAAAGAACACATGGTCAGACGACGTCGAGCGTGGCATGAATTCATTGCCTTTGGAAAGCACAGACAGTTAGACAATGTAAGGTGTGGCATGCCATCATCTCCCTTGGACAGCACACATGGTCGAACGACGTTAGACGTGGCATGTCATCATCGCGCTTGGACAACGCACATGATTGGACAATGTCGGGCTTTGCATGCCATTATCGCGTTTGGGAAAACACACACGATCGGACCACATCGAGCGTGGCATGCTTACACGACCCGTTTGTGGCACACACGGTCGGACAATGTCAAACATCGAATGCAAAAATCGCCCTTGGATAGCATACATGGTAAGATGACATCGGGAGTGGCAACTAATCATCTACCTTGGATAGAACACACGATCAGACGATATAGGCATGGCTTTCTATAATTGCCCTTGGGTAGCACTCACGATCGGACTGCGTCGAGCCTGAACTTCCAGCATCACCCTTGGACAGCATACACGTTCGAACAACGTTGGGTGTGCCAAAATATCATCTCCATTAGTCAACATACACGAATGACGATATTATGCATGACATTCCTATATGTCCCTTGGGCAACACAGACGGTTGCATGACGTCAGGCATGGAATTCCATCATCGCTCTTAGGCAGTACACACGGTCGGACGACGTTGAGCATGACATGCCTTCATCGCCCTTGGGCAGCACACATGGTTTGACGACATCAAGCGTGACATGCTGTGATCGCCCTTCGGCAGCACACACGGTCGGAGTACATCGGGCGTAGCATGCCACATGAAAATTGGGTAGCACACATAGTCTGATGACGTCGGGTGTGGCATACCATCATCGCCCTTAGGAAGCACACATAATCATACGACGTCAGGCATTACTTTCTATCATTTCCCATGGGCAGCACACATGGTCAGACTACGCCAGGCGTGGCATGCCATTATCGCCCTTGGATAGCACTTACAGTTGGACGACATCGGGCATGGCATGTTATTACCAATTTGGACAACTCACATGGATGAACGACATCGAGCGTGGCATGCCAGCATAACCCTTAAACAACACTTACGGTTGAGACATCGAGTGTGGCATTCCCACATGTCCCTTGGGCAACACAAAGGGTCGGACTACATCGGGCATGGTATGCCATCATCTCTATTTGGAAGCCACATGGTCGGACTACGTCGAGCATTGCATTCAATCATTGCCCTTGGATAGCACACACGATCGAACTATGTTGGGCATGGCATGCTATCATCGCCATTGGGCAACACACACGATCAGACGACATTGGGCATTGCATGCAATCATCACCCTTGGACACCACACACGGTCGGACAACGTCGAGACGCATACATGATCGGAACACATCAGGCCTGGCAAACCTATATGGACCTTGGGCAGCACACAGTGCAAGATGATGTTGGGCGGTACATTCTATCATTGCCCTCAGGAAGCACACATGATGGAACTATGTCGATCTTGGCTTGCCATCATCGCCCTTGGATAGTACTTACAGTTGGACAACAATGGGGATGGCATGTCATTACCCATTTGGACAACACACACAAACGAATGATGTCGAGCGTGGAAAACCATCATCACCCTTAAACTGCACATACGATTGGACGACATCAAGTGTAGCATTCCCACTTGGACCTTAGGCAATACACATGGTCAGACTACATCAGGCGTGGTATGCCAATCATATCCATTGGGAAGAACACACGGTCGGACTACGTCGAGCGTTGCATGCCATAAACTCCATTGGATGGAACACACGATCGAACTACGTCGGGCATGTCATGGAATCATCGCCCTTTGGGATTACACATGATTGGACGATATCGGGTATTGCATGCCATAATCTCCCTTGGAAAGTATACACAGTCGGACAACATCGGGCGTGGAATGTTATCATCGCCCTTGGATAGCACACACGATCAGACCATATAGGGCGCGACTTGCCAACATTGCCCTTGAGCAGCATACACCGTCGGTCGACATCAGGCGTGGCATGCCAGCATGGCCTTTGGCCACAACACACGGTCGTACAACATATGTCGTGGCATGCCATCATAACCCTTGCGAAATACACATAATCGGACGACGTAAGGCGTGACATGAAATCATCGCCCTTGGACATATACACGATTGGACAACGTCGGGCGTGGCATATTATCATCTCTGTTGGACACCACTCATGGTCGAACTACGTCGCGCATTGCATCCTCGTATGGCCCTTCCGCGATACACACGATGGACAATGTCGGTTGTGGCATGCCATCATCGACCTGGTGCAGCGTACATGGTCATACGATGTTTGTCATGACATGCCATCATCTCCCTAGGGCAGCACAGAGAGTGGGACTACATCAAGTGTGGCATGCCATCATCTCTCCTGGACATCACACACGGTCGAATGATGTAAGGCATGGCATGCCATTATCGCCCTTTGACACTATACACGGTCGAACAACATCGAGCATGGCATGTTAGTATTTCCTTGAAAAGAACACACGGTCGGGCGACGTCGGGTGTGTCCTGCCCGGATTGCCATTGGACAACACACATGGTCGAAAGACATCGGGCGTGATATAAAATCATTTACCTTAGACAACACACACAGTCGAACGACATCGGGCGTGGCATGCCTGCATGGCCCTTTGGTAAAACACACGATCGGATAACATAAGGCGTTGAATTCCATCATCGTCCTTTGGCAGCACAAACGGTCGGATGATGCCGAGCGTCACATGCCATCATCTCCCTTGGATAGCACACTCGATTGGATGACTTTTGGCGGGCATTCCATCATAGCCCTTTGAAAGCACACACAGTTGGACGACGTCGGGCGTGTCAAGTTATCATTACCCTTAGACAGCACATACGACCCGACCACGTCAAATGTTGTATGACCGCATATCTCTTGGGCAACATAAATGGTCGGATGACGTCAGGCTTGGAATGCAATCATTGACATCGGGAAACACACACGGTCAAAAAAGTTAGGCGAAACACACTTGGGTAGCAAACATGATCGGACAACGTTTGGCGTGGATGACATCATCTCCCTTGGACAACATACACGTCTAGACGACATGTGGTGTAGGAAGTCATAATCACCCTTAGACAGAACACCCGATTAGATGATGGCGTGGGTGGCATGCTTGTATAGACTTTCGGCAACACACATGGTGTACGATGTCTGCTATGGCATGCCCTCATCGCCTTTGGGAAGCGCACACGATTAGACGACGTTGGGCATGACTTGCCATCATCGCCCTTGGGCAACACACAGAGTGGGACTACATCAGGCGTGTCATGCCATCATCGCTCTTGGACAACACACATGGTCGGACAATGTCGGGCATGGAATGCCGTAATCGCCCTTTGATACTATGAACAGTCAGACGACGTCTGGTGTGGCATGTTATCATTTCCCTTGGAAAGAACACACAGTCGGGCAACATGGGGTGTTGCATGCCGCATGGCTTATGGGCAGCACATATGATCGTATGACGTCGGGCATGGAATGCAATCATAGCCATTGAGAAGCACAAATGATCAGACGATGCCATGCCTGACCTGTTATCATCGCCCTTGGGAAGTAACCACATTAGGAAGACATTGGGCGTGGCATTCCATCATCTCCCGTGGACAGCATATACGATCGGAAGTCATTAGGTGTGGCATGTTATCATCGCCCTTAGACAGAAGACATGATCGGACGATGTTGGGCACGGCATGCCGGCATGGCCATTGGGCAACAGACACGGTTGGACAACATCGTCGTGGCATGCCATCATCTCCCGTGGACAGCATATACGATCATAATTCATTAGGTGTGGCATGTTATCATCGCCCTTAGACAAAACACACGATCGGACGTTGTTGGGAACTGTATGCCGGCATGGCCATTGGGAAAAAGACACGGTTGGACAACATCGCCCTGGCATGCCATCATCGCCGTTGGGCAACATACACGGTCGAATGACATCGGGCATTGAATGCCATCATAATTCTTGGACAACATACACGGCTGGACTAGGTCGGGCATGCGATGTTATCATCGCCCTTGGTAAGCACACATGGTCGGTAGACATCAAGCGTGAAATGTGTGCATGGGCCTTAGACATAACACACGGTCGCACGACGTCGGGTGCGGCATGCCATCATAGACCTTGGGTAGCACACACAATTGGATGACATCTGGAGTGAAATTGCATCATCGCACTTAGCCGCACACACGCACGGAATATATAACGCATGGCATGCCAACATGGACCTTAGGAAGCACACACAGTTGGACGACATCGGGCGTGGTATGCCATCATCGCCCTTGTACAGTACACATGGGCGGACGACAACCGGCTTTACATGCCATCATCATCCTTGGACAGCACACACGGTGGGATGACATTTTGCATGGCAAGAGATGATCACCCTTGAATGCACACACGATCGGACGACAGCGGGCAAGGTATGTCCACATGGGCCTTGGGTAGAACACACGATCAGACGGCTTCGGGCGTGACATGGAATCATTGTCCTTGGGCAGAACACACGGTTTGATGACATTGAGTGAGGCATTCCAAATTAGGCCTTGGACTTCACACACAATAGGACTACGTTAGGCGTGGAATGCTATCATCACCCTTGGGAAACACACATAATCGGACGATGTTGAGTGTGGCATGCCTTCATCACCAATGGAGAGCAGACACGGTCGTACTACGTCGAGTGTGCCATGTTATCATCACTCTTGGTCAGCATACACAATCGGACAACGTCAAATGTTGCAATCTTCATATAGAATGCTATCATTGCCCTTTTGCAGCACACACGTTCTGAAAACATCGAGCATGGTATGCCATCATCTCCCTTAGACAGCACACACGATCGAACAATAGTGGGCGTGATATTCCATCATCGCCGTTAGACAACACACACGGTCGGACGACGTCGGGCTTGACAAGCGTGCATGTCCCTTAGGCAGCACATATGGTTGGACGACGTCGGGCGTGGAATGCAATCATCGCACTTAGACAACATACACAGTCGGACGACATCAGGTGTGGCATGTTATCATCGCCCTTGTACAGAACACACGGTCGGACGATGTTGGGTGTTATATGCCATCATTGAACTTGGACTACACACATTGTCAGACGATGTCAGGTGTGGCATGCCCAGTCGAACGACGTCGGGCGTGATATGCCATCATCGATCTTGAGCAGAACACAAAGTCGGATGACGTCGGTCTTGGCATGCCGTTTTTGTCCTTGGGATGTACACACGAACGTATAACAGCGAGCATTGCATGCCACAATCGCCCTTGGGTTGCACTAGCAGTCGGACGAAATTGGGCGTGGCATGCTATCAATGCCCTCGGAAAGCACACAAGGTCGGACGACATCGGGCGTTGCATGTCATCATCGCCCTTTGACAACAAACATGGTCAAAGATGTGGGGCATTGCATAATATCATCGTCGTTGGAAAGAATAGACGGTCGTACAATGTCGCGAGTGGCATGCCCTCATGTCCCTTGGGCAACACACATGATCAAACAATGTTTGCGTGGCATGCCATCATCGCCCTAGGGCGGCACACACTGTGAGATGATGTCGAATATGGAATGTCATCATCACCCTTGGACAACATACACGTTCGGACTACGTCGGGCGTGCCATGTTATTATTGCCCTATATTTTGAGCAACACACACGATCGCATAATGTAGGGCGTGGCATATCATCATAGCGCTTGGGCAGCGCACACGATCGGACGACGTTGGGCATGACATGCCATCATCTCCCTTGGATAGCACAACAATTAGACTACATCGGGCATGGAATGCCCACATTGACGTTGGGCAGCACACACAGTCAGACAATTTTGGGCGTGGCATTCAACCATTACCCTAGTGCATCATTTACGATCATACTACGTTGAGTGTGGCATAGAATTTTCTTGATTAATCAACAAGAGTTACTTGTAAGAATCTCCAACAATCAAACACTCAGAAAAACAAAGTCTAATAATATGATGTTTAATCTCCAAGAGTCTAACCCCAAAAACGAGGTTATTCGAACTATTTATACAAAATTAAAACCTAATTAAACAAGGATTCTAATTACTGGAAATCTGCCAAAACGCGGCTGGGTCGACGGACCACGCGACGGAACGTCGTGGTCATGACGGACCGTCGTGGGCTCCGTCGCCCCATACTTGGTGCAATTCTTCTGCTGCTTTCTTCATTCCCCTCGACGGCAAGTGTGACAGACCGTCATAGGCCCGTCGGCCCGTCGAGGGTCTTCGTTACAAAATACTTCAACCTTGGAATCTGGGTACTGGGATCACTTCTCTGATCTTCGCGACGAACCTGCAGGACGGACCGTCATATCCATGACGGACCATCACAAGCTTCGTAATCCCACACTTGGTCAGACTTCCCCATCTTCCTTCAGCAGCTTCTCTACGCTTCCACCTACGGACCGTCACAAGCACAACGGACCGTCATAAGCTCCGTAGGTGGTCTCTTCTGCATTTTTCGCTCTAAATCTCCGCATTCAGCTTTAGACAGATTTCCTGCAAAACAAAGAAAAACTTATATCAAAATTAGCACAAAAAGGCTTTCGGACACACTAAACTTAAGGAAAAAGTATTAATTATACCGTGAAACCACGGTATATCAACACCCTCAACTTAAATTCGTTGTTTGTCCTCAAGCGACGCACTATGACTCACTACACAATCTTTGTACAATAGTATTCATGTTTTATCCTTTGCAATCATTTGGCTATCAATCTCGACTAATCCCATCAAATCTATGCATGCTATCACTATTAGGCTTGACTTTTGTGGGATTCGAACATGACACAGACTCACCATGCACTAACACCTATCCTCATCAATTGCTCACCGAGGTGCTAACAATTTCGGTATTGCAACTAGTGTCCTCGCTTTAGAACAAAAATCCTCATTTTTCACA
This sequence comes from Solanum neorickii, assembly GCA_027704865.1. Taxonomy (NCBI): domain Eukaryota; kingdom Viridiplantae; phylum Streptophyta; class Magnoliopsida; order Solanales; family Solanaceae; genus Solanum; species Solanum neorickii. The sequence continues at coordinate 11,036,918 of JAKWJC010000368.1, read as the reverse complement.
CAATGATTTCAGTTTGAGTATAAGGATTACATTTCAACACTCGCTCTCAGAACAAAGTCACGCTCATTCATACCTATTGCCATAAGCTTGCCCTTATTTTCTCTGCCTTAAGTTCGCTATACAACCCTTAGGATCACGATAGGACTTTGTTTTAGCTTGTATCGTAGGCTCAGAGTCAGGTAGGGTATATTTAGGTATACTTTACTGACTTTTTGCCCTCCTTGACATATCGGCTAAACCTTCCGCTCTATATCACTTTATTTCGCCCAGTTTCTCCTATTCATTCACCTTGCTGTTTCCCTTCTTTCTTCATTTGTGTAAGTGACTCTTTTCTTTTCTTGTTTGTAATTCTTAAATATTTCTTTCTTTTTTTTTTCTTTTTCAACGAGTTCTTGAGTCACTTTACTTTTGTTCTTTCTCTCTCTTTGTTATTTCAACCCCACTTTCCAGAGCATTCCTCAAAACAGCCACCCTCAACTCATGGCGTTGCCATGAGTCAAGGTACACAATACCCAAAATCGGGTCAGGGCCATAACGAAGGTTGTTAATACATTAGTCACCCTCAACTTATGCTTTTGGCATAAGCTGAGGTGCACATGTCCAAGGAGGGACCAGGGCCAACATATTGTTCCCAGAAAAGATCAGTAGGGGTGAAAAAGAAAGGTCTAATTTTAAGCTCAAATTATTTGGATCAACGAAGGATAGCTTTCATTTGGTTTCTTTTATTTAGGCTAGAAATGGGCTATATTGAATAAGGGCCTATGATCCTTTCCTAATTGTATGTTACAGCTTACTTTTAGCAGGACTAACCAGGCAAGTTCTAGCTCAGTATCAGTAGTGGACTATTCAACTTTCCTCACACTCACTTGAAATCTCATCACTATATCAGATTATCAGACACCTAGTTCGACTTGAAGGTTTAGGGTAGTGCAATGGTGTAACTCTATTTCATGTTTAGATCCACACAATTATCAGTTACTACGCCTTTTCATGCAACCTTTTCCAGTTTTATCGGGATATCATTTTAGCCATCATGCTTCAGAGTTAAACTATGTACAACAGATATAACGTGCCGGTTCAACAGAAAAAATAATAAGTCTTTTGGGGAAAAAGAACACAGGTAAGAAAACCCCAAAAGAGGTTAGTGAGTTGGGCTACTCAGACATCACCCTAACACTCACTTTCCATTTACCCCACCCCCCAATAAAAAAGCATGCAATTGTCCCCAATGCATAAAAAAAAACTAAAGATTAGAGGGATAGGTGAAGCAAATCTGTGGCGCATAGCGCCGTCGATCAACAAGCTGGTGGGTCTAGTTTCCCAGAACCCACATCCTCTGCAATTGGACACCCTTAGTGATGTCCTCAGCAACAACTGCACCCTCAGTAGTGCCTCCTGCTGTCTCTACAGTGCGGGAGCTAGACGCCCCAGCCGCTATCTGCGATGCTCTGATCTGGTGTGCCTCCGCCTCAGCAAGTGAGGCTCTCCTCGCGGCCTCCATCTCTCGGCGCTCCTTCTTTCTTGCTCGCGCTTCATCCTCTGATCGACCCCTCCGCCTCTTGGCACTCTCTCTCGGGGAAGATGGGGGAACGTCTGGAGTAGGAAACAGAGCTGCCAATACAGTATCCTCAGCAGGCTCGACAGACTCTGACACTCTTGCCGCTAGGATCGTGTCGATGTGTGCACGAATACTGGAGACTGCAGCCTGAAGAGTCGACACATCTACCGGAGGGGCTGGTTGAGCTTATACTCTCAATTCAAAGGCATCGAGGCGCTGGTTGACCTCAGCAATCTTCCGCTGCATCTGCCTCTCCATACGCGCCTCAGACTCAGCAATAGACTTCTGCATCCACGGCTGGATATGATGCAGAAGAGTGGCCATTTGTGCCTCCAGTTTTTGGACTCGGGCAAGCGGGGCCGGTGTCGGTAGAGGGGCTGTGCTGCTACCCGGGATAGACTCGACCGGGGTAGTGTCCGTGAATGCCTGTGTAGCTGTGCGAGCCTGGGCCACCGTATCCGCAAGGTCATCAGATAGTGGTGGAAGCTCTGGACGGGGCCCTCGACGTGGGGCCAACTCATTGGCCTCGTCTCTGATGAGGCCGACGTCAACGGTACCCGGCGGTGTCCTCAACTGATCTATGTGCTATATGGGCACACCTGCAGACCTGCAAAGGGCAAAGATCATGCACAGAAAGGGGTAGGTGGTGGTGACCTTGAATGCCCTCTCATGCATGACTGCCTGTAGAAGCCATGCATAGTCCACCTCGAAGCCGGCTATCATCGCCGCCATCAGCACTGCTTGATCCCAGGTGACTGTGTTATCTGCAGCTGTGGGGGAAAGGCAGTGACGCACGAGCAGCCACAAGAACATGGAGACGAACGTGAGGTTGGCCTTCTTGATGGCCCCCTTCGGCTCGGTGACCCAATCGGCACCCTCTCCGTCGACTGATAAGTGTAGGGCCATCCACCGCTTGGTGGTCTCCCTCAGTGCTGGCTCTCGCATGAAATGTCCATCCTTCACTACCTGCCAGCGGTAGTAAAACTCTGCAGTGGTAGGGGTCCGAGTAGCATCTCCACTCTCGCCGTATAGGAACCGGCGGATGGCGGGCAGGGAAATGTCAACCTGCACGCCCCGGACTAGAACCTGCTCCAATGGGGCCTGTTTCGCGGGAGCAGCCCTCCTGTCGATCTGTGATCGGAGAGTCGCTACGTAGGACGCGTAGAACTCTCGGACCATCTCCTCACTGTATCGTCCCAATGGACGGGCTGTCCACTCTAAGCGATGCCTGGTGAATATGGTGTGGATCTCCGGCATCGAGGGGAGACACCCTGTAAGTACCGCCGCTTCAGGGTAAGTGTGCGAGCCATTACTCCTTTATCGGTCAAGAACTTTGTGTCGGAGTAAACCTGAAACTGGCCTTCAACGCACCACCGATTTGGCTGGTCAGAGGCTGGGGTGGGGACCTGGGCTGGTGCGCCGGATGTAGAGTCTGAACTGTCAGCCTCATCAGACGAGGCCGACGCTGCAGCAGTGGCGGGTGCGGGAACCTCAGCAGATCCTGAAGCTTCCTCGGACCAGGATACTCCCAAGGAGCCAGACGCTCCTTCCTCGTTTGTGGCCGACCCAGAGGGTGTGCCGGTCAGTGTGCGCTCCTCATCAGACTGGGAGGCAGTGACTACGCCGGACTCAACCGTCTTGGGTGTGGCTCTGGGGACACGTGTAGCACGGGAAGGGGCGGAGGTGCCTGGGGGCATGTATTCAAGGTCCGGCTCATCGTCAGAGCCGATGACCATGCGGGCAGACGGGGCGACAGACTTAGATCGCCCGCGTGCATAAGTGCGGTCTTGCTTGGGTGCCATAGTCGATAGTACCTGTAAAGGAGCAATATTAGTATGAGTAGTGGCAATCAAAACAGGCAAGATCATATGACATAAAACTTTGAAAAAAATGTGTTAGTAATATTGGAACTGTATCACACGACGGGACCTATGACGGCTTGTCGTGACTATGACGGACCGTCATGAGGTCCGTCGTGTTAGACTTGGTATATGTATAGATAAGGAACCCTGAAGGAGGGGTCGCTGACCATCATGACGGTCAAGCAGGACGGACCATCGTGGGTATGACGGTCCGTCGCAAGGGTCCGTCGTAGGACACTTAGAAAATAATGGGAGACCCTCAGAAGAGGGTTCTCTGGCTGTCATGACGGTCGTGCAGGACGGACCGTCGTGGGTGTGACGGTCCGTCGTAAGTGTCCGTCGTTGGACACTTAGAAAATTTTTGGAGACCCTTATCATAAGGGTCTCTGACCATCATGACGGTCGTGCAGGACGAACCGTCGTGGGTGTGACAGTCCGTCGTAAGTGTTCATCGTTGGACACTTGGAAAGTTTTTGGAGACCTTTTTTGTGAGGGGTCCCTGACAATCATGACGATCGTGCAGGACGGACCGTCGTGGGTGTGACGGTCCGTCGTAAGTGTCCGTCGTTGGACACTTGGAAAATTTGTGGAGACCCTTTTTAGAGGGGTCTCTGACCAGCATGACGATCGTGCAGGACGGACCGTCGTGAAGACAATGGTCCGTCACAGGCGTCGTTGGGGAGGGTGCTAGGGCTTATGCGACGGACCCTACGACGGTTCGTCGTGTATACGACGGACCGTCATCGGGGTCTCATTCTGAATATCAGAGACAGAACTGTAGGTACCCTAAGCAACCCCAATGAACACACATGGTCTTGTAGTGTTGTGGACCGCTATGTGTCTATCCCAACTACCTAGGAAACTATTAATGTGAAATCACCTATGTCTAGGGTTATTAACATGGCAAATTCAAACATTTAGAGCCTAGGTCTAGACATAAACATATCAGGGGAACAAAATACGACTAGGAACGAATCTAATACTAACTAATAAACAAAATACAAGAGAAATGAGTATAAATTTAGAGACACATACCTTGGAAATGGAGAAAACACAAGTGGGGAATGATTCAGGTGGCAAGGTAGATACCCAAAAGCAGCAGCACCAACAAGTAACTGATAGTAATAAGGTTTGGGGAGATTGTGGGAGTAATGATCAGTGGGGGAAGTGTGGAAGTGGAAAAGAGAGGGGAGATGAGAGGAAGTTGGAAGTAATGGGGTGGAATATGGAGAGGTGGGGAGTATAAACGGTAAAATTTTGAAAAGGGGTCCAGCCGGGTCGGGTCGGGTTAATTTCATTAATCGGACGACGGTTCCCCGAAGACGGTCCGTCGCACATGCGACGCCCCGTCGTTGTTTCCGTCGTGTGTGCCCTAATTTCAAAAAATGACAGAAATACGTACCTTGTGTGATGGTGCATACGACGGACCGTTTCAGTCACGACGGTCCGTCGTTGTATCCGTCAGTGGCTACTGCAGAGTAGTTTTCTGCAGAATTTCCTGGTGATGTGCCTGCAAATTTAAAACCCATTTATAAAAAAAAATGCTACCATTATTACAAAGACGATAAGTATTGGGTTGCCTCCCAACAAGCGCCAGAATTAACGTCGCGGCACGACTGGGGCCACTTGATTACTCAGACTTCATCAAGATGGTATGCCTCGATCACTTCATTCGCCGATTCAGCATGCCCTAGATAGATTTTTATGCGCTGTCCATTCACCTTGAACCGCACACCCTCCTTAGTTTCCAACTCGACTGCTCCATGAGGGAATAGTTGGGTAACCGTGTAAGGACCAGTCCATTTGGACTTGAGTTTGCCTGGAAACAAGCGCAATCTGGAATTGAATAGAAGCACTAAATCCCCGACCATAAACTCTCGTTTTTCAATTTTGTTGTCATGATACTTCTTCATCTTTTCTTTATATAGGGCTGAGCTTTTATAGGCTTTCAAGCGAAATTCATCAAGTTCATTCAACCCATTTAACCGTTTCTCTGCAGCTTCGCTCCAATCCAATTTTAACTTCTTCATAGCCCACATGGCTTTATGCTCTAACTCAACCGGAAGATGACAAGCTTTCCCATATACAAGTTGGTATGGAGACATACCTATGGGAGTCTTATAAGCTGTCCGGTAGGCCCAAAGAGCATCATCAAGCCTCCTTGACTAATCTGTTCTACTAGCATTCACTGTTTTGGACAATATCTGTTTGATCTCCCGATTCGATACCTCAACTTGCCCACTAGTTTGAGGGTGGTAAGGCGTGGCCACATTATGGCGAACACCGTATTTCTCCAATAACCCCTTGAACAATCTGTTTCAGAAGTGGGAACCCCCATCACTAATAATGGCCCTTGGAGTGCCAAAACGGGAGAATATATTCTTTTTCCAGAATGCAGTGACACTCTTCCCTTCATTGTTTGCGAGAGCTATGGCTTGGACCCATTTAGATACATAATCAACTGCTACAAGAATGTACTTCATCCCATGAGAACTCACGAAAGGGCCCATAAAGTCAATACCCCACACATCGAATAACTCAATCACAAGAATGGGGTTTAGAGGGAGCTCTTGCTTTCTTGAAATACCACCATCTCGTTGACATTTGTCACATGATTTAGCAAACCCATGAGCATCTTGATGAAGAGTTGGCCAATAGTAACCACATTGCAATATCTTGTGAGCGGTTCGGATACCACTGTGATGTCCGCCAACAGGTGAAGAATGGCATGCCTCCAATACACTCAACATTTCACATTCGGGCACAAAACGCCGAATAAGCCCGTCGGCACAACTCCTATACAAGTATGGTTCATCCCAAAAGAACTTCTTCACATCGTACATGAACTTTTTCCTTTGATGAAAGGACAAGTCTGATGGAACAATATCACTAGCCAGATAGTTCGCAAAATCTGCGAACCATGGAATCAAGTCTTGTGAAGCAGCCAATACATGTTCATCGGGGAAAGTATCATCAATGTCAGTCTTATCCCCTAACTCTCTCATAGCTTCATCCTATAGACGGGACAAATGATCAGCAACTTGATTTTCAGTCCCTTTTCTATCCAGCACTTCAAAGTAAAATTCTTGCAGTAGTAATACCCAACGAATCAGCCTTGGTTTCGCATCCTTTTTCGCCATCAAATATCTCAGTGCTGAATGGTCAGTATGCACTATGACTCTAGTACCAAGTAAATAGGAGTGAAATTTCTCAAAAGCAAAGACAACTGCGAGGTGTTCTTGCTCAGTCACTGTGTAGTTCTTCTAGGCTTCATTTAGGGCTTTACTAGCATACTAAATTGGGTGAAAGATTTTGTTTCTTCTCTGTCCCAATACTACACCAAGAGCCACCCCACTAGCATCACACATTACCTCAAATGGACTGTTCCAATCCGGAGAAATAATGATAGGTGCAGACACTAACTTCTCTTTTAGCTCACTGAATGCTTTAAGACAGGACTCATCAAAACAAAATTTACATTCTTTCTCCAGTAATTTGCACAATGGGTGTGCAATCTTTGAAAAGTCTTTGATGAATCTCCGATAAAAACCTGCATGCCCAAGAAAGCTTCTCACACCTTTCACAAAGATCGGCGGGGGAAGTCTCTCTATTACCTCAACTTTAGCTCGATCAACCTCTATACCATTTTCTGAAATGCGATGACCCAACACAATACCCTCTTTCACCATGAAATGACACTTTTCCCAGTTTAGTACCAGATTGCAGTCTTCACATCTCTTAAGAACCTCGGATAAATTGTTCAAGCATCGCTCAAATGAATCACCAACCACAGAAAAATCATCCATAAAAACCTCTATAGTATCCTCCACCATGTCAGAAAATATTGACATCATACATCTCTGAAAGGTTGCGGGTGCATTGCACAACCCAAACGACATTCTTCTGAACGCAAAAGTTCCATATGGACAAGTGAAAGTGGTTTTCTCTTGATCTTCTGATGCGATAGAAATCTGATTATACCCCGAATACCCATCAAGAAAAGAATACCACCCTTTTCCGGCAAGTCTATCCAACATCTGATCCATGAAGGGCATAGGAAAATGGTCTTTTTCAGTCCATGAGTTCAGTTTACGGTAATCCATGCACACCCTCCATCCAGTAACCGGTCTCATCGGAACAAGTTCATTCTTTTCGTTGGGGACCACAGTCATTCCCCCTTTCTTAGGTACACACTGAACCGGGCATACCCAACTACTATCGGCGATTGGATAGATTACTCCAGCATCAAACCACTTGATAATTTCCTTCTTCACAACCTCTTGCATAGGAGGATTCAAGCGTCTCTGGTGCTCAATACTCGGCTTATGATCAGGCATGAGTTGGATTTTATGAGAGCAAATACCAGGAGGGATCCCAATAATGTCCGTAATGGTCCACCCAATAGCTCTTTTGAACCTTTTTAGTACCTTCACCAAACTCTGAACCTGTTGTTCATCTAGGTCTGATGCAATGATTACCGGCAAAGTGTCACCATTTCCTAAGAATTCATACCTAAGATGAGGTGGGAGAGCTTTTAATTCAACTTTTGGAGCTTCCTCTATAGATGGTTTAGCGGGTGGGGACTAGTGATTCTTCATATCAAGCTCAAATTTCTTCGGTTTAAACCGAACATCACCTCGGTCAAGAGCCGCTACTAATGACTCATACGCTTCAATGCAATCGCTATCAAAGTTCATTATCACTGCCGCTAATTCTTCGACACCTAGACGTTCTTCTATTTGTGTCTCAAAGGTCTCACCCATGTTGTAGGATATAGCAGATGCCGATTGGAGCTCACCACTCTGCCTCATGGACCTATAAATATTAAAGGTCACTTCCTCACTGTTCAACCAAAATTTCATCTGCCCCTTTTCCATGTCTACTAAGGCTCTTCCGTTGCTAGGAATGGCCTCCCAAGGATAATAGGCACTTCAAAATCAACCTCACAATCAAGAATAACAAAATCGGCTGGAAAGATGAATGACTCCACTTTTACTAGCACATCGTGGAGTATTCCTATAGGTCGTTTTACTGTTCGATCAGCCATCAGTAGCCGCATCGCCGTGGGTTTTGGTTCACCCAAACCCAACTTCTTGTAAATCGAGAGGGGCATGAGATTTATGCTTGCCCCCAAATCACATAATGCTTTCGCAAAATGTAATTGCCCGATTGTACAAGGAATAGTAAATGCGCCCGGATCTTCTTTCTTTTGGACCAGAGATCTTGTAGCAATAGCACTACAATGCTGCATTCTATCATCATCCTCAAAAGTGACCGATCTTTTCTTTGTAACCAGATCTTTCATAAATTTGGCGTAACCGGGCATTTGTTCCAAAGCTTCTACCAAAGGGACATTGATAGAGAGTTGCTTTAACATTGTTATAAAACGCCGGTATTTACCATCCTCGGTCTTTTTCACTAATCTCTGAGGAAATGGGGGTGGTGGCCTAGGCATAGGAGTTACCTTTTTAGGCACGTCAGCATCTTTTGCAGTGTTATCCTCTAATTCAGCATCAACTTCTACCACTTTATCAGATTCTGTTGTCACCTTATTCTAATCAGATGGCATAGGTGGATCAATGGTTTGCTTGCCACCGCGAGTAGTAATTGCCATACAATGTCCATCATTTTTCGGATTTTGGATAGTGTTGCTAGGAAGAGTGCCCGGTTGCCGTGTGTTCACAGTTGCAGATAGTTGGGCCAATTGTAACTCAAGTTGCTTAATTGATATTGCATGGGTATCAACTTTTTGCCCAATACCCGCTAGATCATTCCTCAACTCTTTATTTTGCTCATCACTAGCATCGAACCTCCTCATCATTTTATGCAACATATCCTCAACTCGCGACATACTACCTCCACCATCCCTAGGAGTAACTTCACGATTTTGAGGAGGAACATAAGGTCCATTTCTGTCGTTTCTGTTACCATAGCTACCCCTGTTGAAGTTGTTGTCGCGATTGTAGTTTCCATCTCGGACATAATGACCCTCACGATTGTAGTTACCATAGTTCCGACCTTGGTTCCCTTGACCTTGGCGCCAATTTTCCTGATTAGAGCCTTGGGAACTTGGTCGGAAACCCCCCATCTGTTCATTTACTGCATAGGAATCCTCCTCATAATAACACTCATCAATTGGAGGTGGTGGTTTAGCCAAGTAGTTGACTGCATTAACCTTTTCTGCACCCCCAGTGACATGTTTTAGTACCAACCCAAGATCAGTTCTCATCTGAGCAATTTCTTCCCGAATATCATCTGTGGCTGGGTTGTGAGTGGACTGCACTGCAAAGGTGTTTCTCCCTGTATCAGACTTCCTAGTACTCCAAGCTTTGTTGTTACGGGAGATTTTCTCTAATTTCTCAGCAATCTCAGCATAAGGGCATTCTCCATAAGATCCACCTGCTATGGTGTCCAACACCGCTTTATTGTTATCATCCTGTCCCCTATAGAAGTATTCCTTTAGTGACTCATCATCAATACGGTGATTTGGGACACTTCTCAAGAATGAGGTGAATCTATCCCAAGAACTACTAACTGACTCTCCTGGTAGTGCCACAAAGTTATTCACCCTGTATTTGTGGTTTAATTTCTTGGAGACCGGATAGTAGCGTGCTAAGAAGACATCCCGTAATTGGTTCCAGGTGAAAATAGAGTTGTATGGGAGCTCAGTAAACCACATAGCAGCCTCTCCCGTCAGTGAGAGAGGAAACACTCTGAGACCTATTACATCTAGATCCAAATCAGGCCTCCCCACACAACTTTTACACACTGCCCTTACCTTAGCTATATGGGCATGTGGATCCTCAGAAAGTAGCCCTGAAAACAAACCTCTGGCAGTGAGCATTTGCATCAGACTACTAGTTACCACAAAAGTGTGGCCTGTGGGTAGAGGAGGCAAAACCAGTGGCCCATCCGAATCTGCTATGTTATCATAGCCTCTGTAGTATGCTTGGGGCCGTGGAGCGGGATTCTGTCCCCTCTGTTGATGTTCACCCGGAGTATCGGGTAACATCTGACCATGAATATCAGCCGGAGCTGGGATGTTCTGGTTTGGATCCTCATCATTGATTCCCAAGTTACGATTCATGTTTCGCAGTGTACGTTCTAGCTCGAGATCGTAGGGGAACAACGGTTCTCTTCCTCTCCGTGTATTTGGCATTCAAGGAGGATAATTCTGAAAAGGAATCAAAAACAATAAAACAAAGTAAAATCAAGAAAATATCAACTAAACTATAGTAAGAAGTTCAAGTTAATCTAAAAGCTAATTTCCCCGGCAGCGGCGCCAAGATTTGATACGCTCAAACTTACTTCTCAAATGAGAAGTAAAGCGGTCGCGTCAAGTAAATAACCCAACTAGTGAGGTTGGGATCGGTCCCACGAGGATAATAGTATAGACTTAACTCCAACTTGTTATTACAATTGTTCGGTTGATGACTTCCTTAAAAAGTTAAAGCATAAAAGGGGGGTTTTGTACTTCCTAATAAAATAAAAATAACTAACGAACTTGACAGAGACACTTAACAGCTTTTAATGTTGAGTTTTAATCAGGTAATCAAAGTAAATAGGGTTTACGTGTTCCCCACAGGTTCATAACTTGATAATTCTAGCTATAACATTTCTTTCCTAGTATCTTGCATGTAAAGTGATAAGTTATGTATTTCTAAATCCTTGGTCCGGCATCTAGAAAATCTCACTCCGCACCTTGGTCCGGCTACGTGTGTTGCTTTCCTAACCCTTATCCTTACCTCATATTAAGCATCGTATTTGATATTTGACTAAGTTATTACCTCGTACCAATCAATACTAGCCTATTAGATAGTATACACTAAATCTATGTTAATAATTCTTTTCCTATTATCTACCTTCTTGGTCCGGCAAGTAGCATTAAGGCGTGTTCTAACGTTGATCATCCGTTAAAAAGACTTCTAAGCGAATGAATTATTAATACATGCAAGACACGATTCTAGAGTTGTTATTTTAGCTAGGGTTTATCTCATTATTTGCCTATGGTTCCCACAACCCTAGTTATAGAGTTTAGTTCCTCATAGCCATAAAAACAATATTCAAATATATTAAACAAGAATTCATGTACTTACTTTAATGAGAAAGAAAAAAGTCTGAAAATTTGCTTGATTAATCAACAAGAGTTACTTGTAAGAATCTCCAACAATCAAACACTCAGAAAAACAAAGTCTAATAATATGATGTTTAATCTCCAAGAGTCTAACCCCAAAAACGAGGTTTTTCGAACTATTTATAAAAAATTAAAACCTAATTAAACAAGGATTCTAATTACTGGAAATCTACCAAAACGCGGCTGGGTCGACGGACCACGCGACGGAACGTCGTGGTCATGACGGACCGTCGTGGGCTCCGTCGCCCCATACTTGGTGCAATTCTTCTGCTGCTTTCTTCAATCCCCTCGACGGCAAGTGTGACGGACCGTCATAGGCACGACGGCCCGTCGAGGGTCTTCGTTACAAAATACTTCAACTCTTGGAATCTGGGTACTGGGATCACTTCTCTGATCTTCGCGACGAACCTGCAGGACGGACCGTCATATCCATGACGGACCGCCACAAGCTTCGTAATCCCACTCTTGGTCAGACTTCCCCATCTTCCTTCAGCAGCTTCTCTACGCTGCCACCTACGGACCGTCACAAGCACAACGGACCGTCATAAGCTCCGTAGGTGGTCTCTTCTGCATTTTTCGCTCAAAATCTCCTCATTCAGCTTTAGACAGATTTCCTGCAAAACAAAGAAAAACTTATATCAAAATTAGCACAAAAAGGCTTTCGGACACACTAAACTTAAGGAAAAAGTATTAATTATACCGTGAAACTACAGTATATCACATGCCAACATGGCCGCTGGATAGAACACAGGGAGGACAACATCGGGCGTGGCATGTCATAATCTCCATGGGACAACACACATGGTCGAATGACATTGGGCATGGTCTGCCATCATTGCTCTAGGACATCGTAGATGGTCGAACGATGTCGGGAGTGGCATGTTATCATCTCCCTTGAGCAGAGCACACAGTTGGATGACATCGGGCGTGACATGACATCATAGCCCTTGGGCAACATACATGGTCAGAAAAATTCACGTGTGGCATACCCACATGGTCCTTCGGCAACACACACGGTCGGATGACTTAAAGGTTCGCATGCCATCATCGCCCTTTGGCACTTAACGCAGTCCCACAACGTCAAGCGTTGCATGCCTTTATTGCACTTGGGCAGCAAACACGGTTGGAAGACATCAGGCGTGGCATACTATTATTGCCCTTGAAAGCATACATAGTCAAATGACATCAGGCGTGGCATGTTATCATTGCCCTTAGGCAGCACATTGAATCGGACAACATAGGGCGTGGCATTCTCACATGGCCCTTGGGCAGTACACACGGTCGGTTGACATAGGGGGTGGCATGCTATCATCTACTTTGAATAGAACACCCGGTCGGACAACATCGGGCGTCATATGCCATGATAGCCCTTAGGCAGCACGCCTGGTCGGATGAAGGCGAGTGTCGCATGATATCGTCTCCCTTGGACAATGATAATGTTCAAAAATTCTTCTTGACATAAACGATCATATGCAATATATTTACCAAATGATGAGTCGGGGTCGATCCCACAGAGAATATGGAAGAATATTATCAATAGAAAAAATTAATTTGATAGTCGTTAAATAAATATGGGCAATTTTAAATTGAAATAAAAATAAAAGTAATAAAAATTGCTTAAAATAAGTATTTATTAATATCCAAGTTAATAAAAATAACTAGCAACATGTTCCCTATAAGCTCATAACGCGGTAATCCTAGTAATAGCAATTCTTCTCTAGTGTTACGAATGCAAAGTTATAAGTTATGTATCTCTAAATCCTTGGTTCAGCTTCTGGAGAATTTCACCCTGTATTTTTATTCGGCTACATTTGTGTAATTTACAAAACCTTACCTTTACCCCTTATTAAGCATCATATTCAATGTATAGCTAAATTACAACTTCACACCAATTGAGTTAATTATAAAAAGTTAAAAAAATTGTGAAATTATATTTTTATTGATCCCGAATACAAATAAATAATAATGGACAAGAAAGAATAAACCACAATTCTCCGGCCTCCACGACGGCTCATACAAAGCACCAAAGCTAGAAATAATTAATATTATGTCTTGTATCTTCTTTCATGGCTTCCTAAACAATAACTTTTTATTTATAGATGTAGAAATCCTAAATAAAATAATTGAGTCCAAAAAAATTGGGAATCCAAAACAAAAAAGAATTTGAGAGTTTTTTTCCTTTTTTTACCGCGTATCATGCCGGGCGAATGGATTGGACAGTGCATTGAGGGAATTCCACGTGGCAGGCTATAACATTTTCAAATTGTTTTGCAATTTGCATCAGCAATATGCACTTATATATTAGTATATTATTTTATTCACTTTAATTTATTAAGTTATCTGCTTAATTTCCTTCTTCAACCATCCATTTTTAATTTGTTTTAGATTCAAGTTTCTTCTTTTTTCCACCAACTTAATCCTAAAAACAAAATACAAAATTTATCACAATCCATAAAATTTATGCTAAAAATAGACATATATTAATAATAAATGTGAGGTAAATAATGATAAAAAAATGTGTTTTTGGCCTCACATAAAACAACATACACGATTAGACTACGTCAGCCGCGGCATGCCATCATCGCCCTTGGGCCGCAAACACAGTCGGACAACATCGCGCATGGCATGCCCTCATCTTCCTTGGACAGCACGCACGGTCGAATGATGTTTGGCGTGGTATTCCATTATTGCCCTTGGTCAAAACACAAAGTCGGACGACGTCGGTGTGGCATGCCTACATGTCCCTTAGGCAGCACATACGGTCGAACGACATAGGGCGTGGCGTGCAATCATAAAACTTGGAAAGCATGCACGATCAGATGATGTTAGGTGTGGCATGTTATCATCGCCCTTAGAATAAACACATGGTCGGTCGATGTCGGGCGTGGGATGATATGATCGCCCTTGTGCAACACACACGGTCAGACGACATAGGGAATTAGATGCAATAATTTTCCTTGGGCATCATGCACGGTAAGACTAAGTTGGGCGTGGCATGCAATATCTCCCTTGGACAGCACACACAGTCAAACGATGTCAGGCGTTGCATGCCACCATTGCCTTTTGACAACACACGCAAACGAATGACATCGGATGTGGCATGACATCAATTCTCTTGAAGAGCACACATGGTAGAAAAACATCGAGCGTTGCATGCCAGCATAGTCCTTGGGTAGAACACATGGTCGAACGACGTCGAGCATGGCATGACATCATCGCCCTTTGAAAGCGCACACGATCGAACTATGTTGGGCAAAGCATGCCATCGTCGCACTTGGGCAGAACACATGGTTGGACAACTTGGCATGCCATCATCGTCCTTTGAAAGCATACATGGTCACATGACGTTTAGTGTTGCATTTTATCATCGCTCTTGGACAGCACACACAATCGGACCACATCGGGCGTGTCATGCCCGCCTGGTTCTTCGACAGCACACACTGTCCGATGACGTCGGGTGTGGCACGCCATCATCACCATTAAACAACATATACGGTCGGACAACTTCGGGCATGGCACACTATCATGTCCCTTGGATAACATACTAGGTCGGACGACTTCGGTGTGGATTGCCATCATCTCCCTTGTGCAGCACACACAGTTAGATGACATCGGGCGTTGCATGTCTGCATCGTCCTTGGGAAACATGCATGGTCAGACAACGTTGGTTGTGGCATTACATTATTGCCCTTGGAAAGCATATATGGTCGGACGTAGTCGGGCGTGCCACATTATCATTGCCCTTGGTCAGTACCCACGGTCAGACTACATCAAGCGTGACATTAACTTATGGCCTTTGGGAAACACAAACGGTCGCACGACGTCGCGCATGGCATGCCACCATAGCCCTTGGACGACACACACGATCAGACGACGTCGGGCGTCACATTCCGCTATCGTCCTTGGGCAGCAAATAGAGTTAGACAACGTCGTTTATGGCATGCCGTCATCATATTAGGGCAGCACATACGGTCAGAAAACGTCGGGCATAGCATGCCACATGGCCCGTGAGCAGCACACACGATCAGATGATGTTTGGCCTGTCATACTATCAATGCCTTTGGACAGCACACATGGACGGACTACATTGGGTGTGGGATACAATCATTGCCCTCTGATAAAACACAAAGATTGACAACGTCAAGTATGGCTTGTCATTATCGCCCTTGGAGAGCACACACAATCAGAAGACTTCGGGCATGACATACAATCATCGCCCTAGTACAGTATGGACGATCAGACGACATGGGCATGGAATATTATCATCTCCCTTGGACAACATACATAGTCGGATTACCTTGTATGTGCCATGCCCGCATTGCCCTTGGAAAGCAAACAAGGTGGACGACGTCAGGCGTGGAATGCCATCATCGCCCATAGGTAGCACATACACTAAAACAACATCGATAAAGGCATACCATAAACGCCCTTGTGCAGCACACATGGTCGAACAACATCGGGCGTTAGATGCCATCATTTCCCTTCTGCAGCACACACGGTCAAACTACGTCGGGGGTGGCATGCCATATCGCCCTTCGACAGCACACACGATCGGACGACGTCAGGCGTTGTATGACATCATTGACTTTGGACAACACACACGAACGAATAAAATCAAACGTGGGATGACATCATCGCTCTTGGAAAACACTCATGGTCGAACAACATCGAGTGTTGCATGCCAGCATGTTTCTTTGGTAGAAGACACGGTCGAATGACGTCAAGTATTGCATGCTATCATCGCACTTGGACATCACACACTATCGAACAACGTTAGGCAAAGCTTGTCATCATCGCACTTGGGCAGAATACATGGTAGGTCAATGTTGGGCTTGGCATGCCATAATCGCCCTTTGAAAGCATACATGGTCACACGACGTCGATCATGCCATGTTATGATCACCCATGGGCAGCACACACGGTCGGATGACGTCAGGTGTTTCACATCCGTGTGGCCCTTGGGAAGCACACACGGTGGACGATGTCGGATATGGCATGCCATCATCACCCTTGGACAGCGCAGAGATTTAGACGACGATGGGCATGACATGCCATCATCGCCCTTGGGTAGCACAAATAGTGGGACTACGTCAGGCGTGGCATGCCATCATCGCTTTTGAGCATTACACACGGTAGGACGACGCTGGGCATGGTATGCCCAAGTGGCCCTTGGGAAGCACACATATTCAAATGACGTCGGGCGTGATATGATATCATTGCCCTTGGACAGCACAGACGATCGGACGACGTCCAACATGGCATGTTATCATTGCCCATTGAAACAACACGCGGTCGAGCGACGTCGTGTGTGGCACGCCATCATTGCACCTGGGCAGCACACATAGTTGGACGACGTCGTATGTTCCATGCCATCATCCCCTTGGACAGCACACACCGACAGACGACATCGGGCGTGACATGCCATCATCACCCTTGGACTGCACACACGGTCAGACAATGTTGGGTATCGCATGCTATCATTGCCTTTAAATAGGGCGTCAAATGCCATCATCACCCTTCGGAAGCACACACAGTCGGACTACGTTGGGGATAGCATTCCATTATCTCACTTGGACAGTATACATGGTCAGGCGACGTGGGGCCTAGCAGGTTATTTTCTCCCTTGGACATCACACAGGGTAGACGACGTCGGGCGTTGCTGCTTGTATGGCCTTGGGAAGCACTCTTGGTGGACGATTTCGGATGTGGCATGCCATCATCGCCCTCTGGCAGCACACATGGTTGGAGGACGTTGGACATGACATGCCATCATCGCTCTTGGACAACACACACGATCAAAAGATGTCGGGCATGGCATGCCATCATTACCATTGATACCAGACACGGTTGGATGTTGTTTAGCGTGGCATGTTATCACTGTGAGTGGATAGAACAGACGTTCGCGATACGTTAGGCATGTCGTGCCTGCATTTCCCTTAGGTAGCACACATGGTCAAAAGATTTTGGGTGTTACATGATATCATAGACCTTGGACATCCCACACGGTCGGATGAAGTAGGGCGTGGAATGCAATAATCGCCCTTGCGAAGCACACACAGTCGGACGAAGTCCAGCATGACATGCCATCATCGCCATTGGACACCATACATGATTGGACGAATTTGGGCGTGGCATGCATCATCTCCCTTCGAATGCATTCACGGTCGGACGACATCGGACGTGGCATTTTATTATTGGCCTTATAAAACATACATGGTCGGACTATGTCGGGCGAGACATGCCATCATCAACCTTTGACAATACACTCGATTAGATAATGTCGGGCGTGGAATGCCATTATCGCCCTTGGAGAGTAAAAACGGTCAGGCGATGTAGGGCATGGAATTTTATAATCGCCCATGGACATCACACACAATAATATGACATCGGGCAATGCTGATCGTATGGCCCTTGGGCCGCACACACGGTGGACGACATCAGGTGTGGCATGCCATCCTCGCCCTTGGGCAGCGCACACGGTCTGACAACGTTTCACATGACATGCCATCATCACCGTTGGAAAACACACAAAGTGGTATTATGTTAGGCCTGGCGTGCCATCATCACTCTTGGACAACACACACGATCAGAATATTTCGGGCAAGGCATGCAATGATCGCCCTTTGACACCATACACGATAAAACAACGTCAGGCGTGGCATGTTATCATTTCCCTTGGACAGAACACACGATCAGGCGACGTAGGGAGTGGCATGCCCGCATTGCCCTTGGGCAGCACACAGTGTCGAAATATTTCAGGCGTGACATGATATCATAGCCCTTGGACAGCACACACGGATGAAATAGCGCGTGGCATGACCGCATGGTCATTGAGTAACACACAGTCAGACAACGTCGGGCGTTGCATGCCATCATCGCCCTTAGGCAACATACACAGTCGAACGACGTCTAGATTAACCAAACATCATCTCACTTGGACAGCATACACGATTGGATGACTTTGGGTGTGGCATGCCATCATCGCCATTTGAAAGCATACACGGTTGAACGACATCGGGCATGGCATGTTATCATTGACCTTAGACAGCACATATGATCAGACCATGTAGGGTGTGGCATTCCCACATGGCTTTTGGGAAGCACATATGTTCGGATGAAGTCAGGCGTGGAATGCAATCATCGCCATCGGGAAGCACACACAGTTACACAACGTCGGGCATAAAATGTCATCATCGTCCTTGGGCAACAAACACAGTCGGACAATGTTGGGCGTGTCATACCATCATCTTCATTGGGTAACATACACGGTTAGACGACATCTAGCGATGTATGTTATCATTACCCTTAGACAAAACAAATGGTCAGACGATGTCGGGCGTGGCATGTACGCATGGCCCTTGGGCATCACAGAAGGTCGAACGACATCGGCATGGCATGAAATCATCTCCCTTGGACAGCACACACGGTCAAACGACATCGAGCGTGGAATACCATCATCGCCCTTTTACACCATATACGGTCAGATGATATCGACCGTGGCATGTAATAATCGCTCATGGATAGAACACACGATGGGGAAACATAAGGAGTGTCATGCTTGCATGGGCCTTATTCAACACACACGATTGCACTACGTCAGGCGCATGTAATCATACCCTCTAGGAGCATACACGATCGAACGACCTCATATATGACATGCCATTATCGCCCTTGGGCCGCACACATGATCAGAATACGTCGGGCGTGGCATGCCATCATCATCCTTGTGTAAAACACAATAGACGTCATCAGGGGTGGCATGCCATCATCGCCCTTAGGCAGCACACATGGTCGGACGACGTCCGGAAAGTCATGCCTTCATAACCCTTGGGAAGTACATACAGTCGGACTACGTTAGGTGTGGCATGCTCGCATAAACCTTAGTTAGCAAACATAGCAAAATACATCAAGTGTGGCATGCCATAATCTCCCCAGGACAGCATACACAGTAAGAATACATCGGGCATGGCATGTCATCATCGCCCTTGGGTAGAACACATGGTTGAACAACGTCGAGCGTGTCATGCCATCATCTCCCTTAGGAAGCACACACTGTCATACTATGTCGTGCCTGGAATGCCATCATCTCCCTTGGATAGCACACACGGTGGAATGACTTTGCGCGTTGCATGACATCATCTCCCTTGGAATGCATAGACGGTCGAGCAATGTCGTATGTGGCATGCCATCATATCACCCAGTCAGAGACTCCCCTCCTAAGGGTCTCCATTTTTTAAGTGTCCTCTGATGAACACCTACGATGTACCATCGTACCTGTGAAGGTCTGTCCTGCACATACCGTCATACTAGTCAGAGACCCTCCTTCAAGGTTTTCCATATATACATAGTCTAAGTAAAATACGACGGACCCCATGACGGTCCATCAAAGTCATGACGTGCCATCACTAGGCCCGTTGTGTGTCACTGTTACTATAAAAATGTCATATTATTTTAATTTTTTTTGTGTGGTTTTGCTTGTCTTGTTTACCACTACTCGTACTAATATTGCTCGTTTACAGGTACTTTATACTATGGCACCCAAGCAAGATCGAATCTATGCGCGCGGGCGATCAAAGTCTATCGCCCCGTCTGCCCGTATGGTCATTGGCTCTGATGATGAGCGTGACCCCAAGTACGTGCCCCCAGGCACTTCCACCCATTCCCGTGCTTCACGTGCAACCAGAGCCACACCCACAAAGGTGGCGTCCGGAGTAGTCACTGCCTCCCAGTCTGATGAGGAGCTCACACTGACCGGCGCACCTTCTGGGTCAGCCACCAACAAAGAAGGAGCATCTGGCTCCTTAGGAGTTTCGTGGTCAAAGGAAGCCTCTGGCTCTGCTAAGGTTTCCGCACCCGCAACCGCTGCAGCGTCAGCCTCGTCTGATTAGGCTGACAGTTCGAAATCCACACGAGGATCACCTGCTCATGCCCTCACCCCGGATACAAACCAGCCCAACTGGTGGTGAGTCTACGGGCAATTTTAAGTCTACTCCGACGCCAAGTTCCTGAACGACAATGGATGTATGACTCGAACACTTACATTGGAGCGGCGGGTCCTTACAAGGAGTCTCTAGACGATGCCTGAGATCCACAATCTCTTCACCAGGCATCGCCTGGAGTGCACAACACGTCCGTTGCGACGTTACAGTGAAGAAATGGTCTAAGAGTTCTACGCATCCTATGTAGCGACTCTCCGATCACATATTGATAGGCGGGCTGCCCACGCCAAACAAGCCCCACTGGAGTATGTTCGAGTACGGGGCGTGCACGTCGAAATTTCCTTGACTTCCATCCGCCAGTTTCTATACGGCGAGGGTGTTGATGCTACTCGTACCCCTCTTACTGCCGAGTTTGACTACCGATGGCAGCTTGTTAAGGATGGCCAGTTCCTGCGCGAGCCATCACTGAGAGAGTCCACCAAGAGGTGAATGGCCCTGCACTTTTCAGTGGATGGAGAGGGTGACTACTGGGTGACCGAGCAAAAGGGGGCAGTCAAGAAGGCCAACCTAACTTTCACGGCGAAGTTCTTGGTGCTGATTGTTTACCGTTGTTTTTACCCCACAACCGCTGATAATATCGTTACTTGGGATCGAGCAGTATTGATGGTGGTGATGATAGCTGGGTTCGAGGTGGATTTCGCATTGCTTCTAAAGGAAGTCATGCACGAGAGGGATTTCAAGGTCAGAACTACTTACCATTTCCCGTGCAAGATCTTTTCTCTCTGCAGGTTCACAGGTGTGCCTATATGGCACGTTGATTAGCTCAAGACCCCTATGGGAACTGTTGATGTCGGCTTCATAAGAGATGAGGCTAATGAGTTGGCTCCACGCAGAGGGCCCCGTCAAGAGCTACCCCCTCTTACTGACGATCTTGCAGATACGGTAGCCAAAGCCCGCACGGCTATGCAGGTGGCGTCCACTGACACTACCCCGGTCGAGTCTATCCCGGGTAGTAGCACTGCCCCAACCTCCACTCGCACAGCCCCTCTACCCGCGCTGGTCTCGCTTGCTAGGGTCCAATAGTAAGAGGCGCAATTGGATACACTTATGCATCATATCCAGCCATGGATGCAGAGGTCTATTATCGAGGCAGAAGAGCGCCTGGAGCGGAAAATAGTCTAGTATACAGAGCGAAAGATCGTTGAGGTATACCAGCGCTTGGACGCCTTTGAGTTGCGGGTGCTAGCCTTGTCAGCCCCTCTGGTGGATGTGTCGACTCCTCAGGCAGTGGTCGACTGTCTTCGCGCAGATATCGACACGATTTTGAGTCTAGGGTGCCGGAGTCTGAGGCCCCTTCTGTCGAGCCTGCTGAAGACACAGTGTTGGCGGTCCTATTTACCACCTCAGAGATTCCACCACCTCCCCCTCGAGATCATGCCAAAAGGTGTAGGGGTCGAGCAGAGGACGAGGTGAGAGCAAGGAAGAAGGAGCGCCGTGAGATGGAGGCTGCAAGGAGAGCCTCACTTGCTGAGGAGGCGGCGCAGCAGATGAGAGCATGAGAGTTAGCGGTTGGGGCGTCTAGCTCCTGAACTGTGGACATAGGAAGAGGCACTACTAATAGTGCGGTTGTTGCTGAGGACACCATTGAGGGTGTCCATATTGCAGAGGACGTGGTTTCCGGTGAACCGGATCCACCATATTGCTGATCGACTGTGGTTTGCGCCACAGGTTTTGCTTCACCAACCACTCTAGTATTTATGTTTTTTATGCGTTGGGGACAATTGCATTATTTTTGTTGGGGGTGGCGTTAATGGAATGTGAGTGCTAGGATGATGTCGGAGTAGTCCAATTCACTATCCTCTTTTGGGGTTTTCTTGCCTGTGTTCTTTTTCCTCAAAAGACTGATTACTTTTTCTGTTGAACCGGCGAGTCTATATATTTTGTACATAGTTTAATTCTGGAGCATGATGGCTAAAATGATATCCTGATAAACTGCAAAATGGTGCACGACTAGGCATAGTAACTGATAATTCTGTGGCTCTAAGCATGACATAGAGGTACACCATTGCATTACCCTAAGTCTTAAATTTGAACTAGGTGTCTGATAATCTGGTAGAGTGATGAGATGTCAAGTGAGCGTGAGGAAGATTTGAATAGTCCACTATTGATACTAAGCTAGATCTTGCCTGGTTAGTCCTGCTATAAGTAAGTTGTAATAGACAATTAGGAAAGGATCATAGCCCTTATTCAATATAGCCCATTTTTAGCCTATATAAAAGAAAACAAAATCAAAATTTATCCTTCTTTGATCAAAATAATCTGAGCTTAAATTAGACCTTTCTTTTTCACCCCAACTGATCTTTTCTGGGAACAATGTGTTGGCCCTGGTCCCTCCTTGGACATGTACACCTCAGATTATGCTAAAAACATAAGTTGAGGGTAGCTAATGCAGTAAACAACCTTCGTTATGGCCCTGACCCAACATTGGGTATTGTGTACCTTGACGCATGGCAAAGCCATGAGTTGTGGGTGGCTATTATGCGGAATGCTCTGGAAAGTGGGGTTAAAAGAACAAAGAGAAAGAAAGAACATAAGTAAAGTGACTCAAGAATTAGTTGAAAGAAAAGTAACGAAAAAGAAAAATATACAAGAAATACAAGCAAGAAAAGAAGAGTCACTTACACAAATGAGGAAAGAAGAGAAAATAGCAAGGTGAAAGAATATGAGAAACTGGGTGGGATAAAATGATAGCAAGTGGTAGGTTTAGCCGATATGTCAAGGAGTTCAAAAAAAAGTCAGTAAAGTATACCTAAATATACCCTACCTGACCTTGAGCCTATGTTACAAGCTAAGAAAGTCCTATCGTGATCCTAAGGGTTCTATAGTGAACTTAAGGCAGTGAAAATAAGGGCAAGATTATGGCAATACGTATGAATGAGTGTGAATTTGTTCTGAGAGCGAGTGTTGAAAAGTAATCCTTATACTCAAACTGAATTCAATGTGTGAAAATTGAGGATTTTGTTTCAAAGTGAGGATAGTAGTTGCAATACAGGAAATATTAGCATCTCGGTGAGATATTGAAGATGATAGGTGTTAGTGCATGGTGAGTCTGTGTCATGTTCTGATCCCACATAATTCAAGCCTAATAGTGATAGCATGCATAGATTTGGTGAGATTAATCGGGATTGATAGCCAAATGATTATAAAGGATAAAACATGGATACTTTTGTACAAAGATTTTGTATTGATTCATAGTGTGTCGCTTGAGGACAAACAACGAATTTAAGTTGAGGGTGTTGATATACCGTGGTTTCACGGTATTATTAATACTTTTTCCTTAAGTTTAGTGTGTGCAAAACCCTTTTTATACTAATTTTTATATAAGTTTCTCCTTATTTGAAGGAAATCTATTCAAAGATGTATGCGGAGGTTTTTGAGCGAAGAAATGCAGAAGAGACCACCTACGGAGCTTGTGACGGTCCGTCATGCTTGTGACGGTCCGTAGGTGGCAACGTAGTGCAGCTGGTGAAGGAAGATGGGAATGTCTTACCAAGTGTGGGGTTACGGAGTGGATGACGGTCCATCGTGTCTATGACGGTCCGTCCTGCAGGTTCGTCATGAAGTTCAAAGAAGTAATCCCAGTACCCATATTCCAAGAGTTTAAGTGTTTTGGAACGAAGACCCTCGACGAACCGTTGTGCCTATGACGGTCCGTCATACTTGCTGTCGAGGGTAATGAAAAGAGTAGCAGAAGAAATTTTACAAGTATGGGACGGCGGAATCCATGACGGTCCGTCGTGACCACGACGATCCGTCGCGAGGTCCGTCGACCCAGCCGCGTTTTGACAGATTTCCAGCAAATAGAGTCCTTGTTTAATTAGCGTTTTATTTTCTATACATAGTTGGAAAAACCTCATTTTTGAGGTTAAAATCTGGATCATTATTAGACTCTGTGTATTAGTGTTACATTTTTTATTATCATTAGACTTTTTTTGAGATTCTTGTTTACTTTGAGATTCTTGCAAGTGATTGTTGGTGATTTTTGGTGATTAATCAAGAAAACATTCGGATTTTACTCTTTCTCATTGAAGTAAGTACATGAATTCTTATATAATATTTTTGAATATTGTGATTATGACTATGGGTAACTAAACTCCATAACTAGGGTTGTGGGAACCATAGGCAAATAATGAGATAAAATTTCTAGAATAGTGTCTTGCATGTATTAATAATTCTTTCGCTTAGAAGTCTTTTTAAAGGATGGCCAACGTTAGAACTCGCCTTAATGCTACTTGCAAGACAAAGGAAGTAGATAATAGGAAAAGAATTATCAACATAGATTTAGTGTATACTATCTAATAGGCTAGTATTGATTGGTACGTGGTAATAACTTCGTCAAATATGGAATACGATGCTCAATATAAGGTAAACATATGGGTTGGGATAGCAACACATGTAGCCGGACCAAGGTGGGAGTGAGATTTACTAGATTCCAGACCAAGGTTTTACAAATACATAACTTATCACTTTGCATGCAAGATACTAGAAAAGAATTGGTATAGTTAGAATTATGAAGTTATGAACCTGTGGGGAACACGTAAACCCTAGTTACTTTGATTAATTGATTAAACTCCAACATTCAAAGCTGTTAAGTGTCTCTTTCAATTTTGTTATTTAATTTCATTCATTTAGAAATAGAAACCCCCCTTTTGTTGTTTTTGCTTTCCAAGGAAGTAATTGACCGAGCAATAGTAATAATAGGTTAAATTTATGTCTAAACTATTTTCTTCGTGGCAATGATCCCAACCTCAGTAGTTGGGTTATTTACTTGACACGACCGCTTTTCTTCTTATATGAGAAGTAAGTTTGAGCGTACCAGTAGGTTGACCTAATTACCTTTATTTCGTGTTAATTAGACCTCATTTATGTTGATATTTCTATGATCTACTTATGGTGGCGGTGCTATATTTATTAATGTGGCCTTGTCGGTGTTACTTGATATAATATGATGATCATGGCCTTGTGGGAATTAATAAAAGGATTGTGATTATTTGTGTAATTTTTTATGAGAAGTATTTGTATATATATCTATATGTTAAGTAATGTGAAAGTATGTGTTCTTTCTATGTATGTTAGGAAATCATGTAGACTATGTCTAAGTTCTTCTATGTGTAGTCTTAGGGTTAATGCATGATTGTTCCTTCTCGACTATATGAGTCTATCAGGGTTATATTGATGATGATATTGTAGAACGTTTGATTACTTAAAGATGATAATTGTTATTCCTAAGCGACTGAAGAATTACATGTACTATGTGTTAATGTGAAGTATGTTGTGTCTTTTCTTGGTTGATTTGTGTCCCTTACTTAATGCATGTGTCAATGTGTATATGAGATGCCTTGACTTAGGATGCAAAAGCCTCTTAGTCTTGAATTAATGAATGACATGCACCTTGAATGATGTTCAGAGGGTCTTTTATGTGAAATTTGAACCTAGTGGTTAGGTTATGAATGTTGAAGTAGAAAGACGTAATGGTATCCTTAAAGTAAAGGAATGATAGACGTAAGGTTGTTTGGATGGAACGAAAAAAATATCAAACCTTAGGATATTCATGATGAGATTCTTGTCTCCATTGTAAGGTAGAGATTAGAGGACTTCTTTTATAGGGTAAATGCGATTGGGTAATGAACTTGATATGGAACCCCTTTACATAAACAATTAATGAAAATTACTCTATGAAACAAAGGCTAGCACTGAGCGAGTATGGTAAGGGAAGTAGTTCTAGTCAAAGGAAGATATTAGAATACAATGCACGCCCTTCATATTCCTAAACCATGTTCCTACATGGGATGCGTCCAACTTCTACCATTGGCATGTAGAACACCCTTATTGGAGTAGGTTAGCACTACTGATTCCATGCCTTTGTACAATGGTCTATGTCGGATAATGTCTATTCTCATCAAATGGGATACTTTCTAGCATTAGAGAAGTTCTATGAAGTTTAGGTCGTGGTATGGGACTCTATCTAGAAATTGCACAATAGGCTTTGAATGTGTTAGTTGGAGTCCCTAGGTCTTGTCCAAGACCGTTACTTGAATGTCGTTATGTGATGAAAGAGCCTTGAATAAACTAATTAATTTAATGACTTAAGTTAAGACAATATGTTAAATAAATAAGTACTTATTTTTAACATACTTTCTTAACTTAAGTCATTAGAGATAAAGGTTGTGTAGTTAAAGTGTGAAGGGGCAAAGAAATGGTCACTTCTTATCTTACAAAGATAAGACTGAAGAATGACTTTATTTATGGAAGATGGTTGTTTATGTGAACATAATTCAAAATTAGGTATTCTTAAGGATTACATAGATAATCTTGAGAAGGTCAATCATGAAGGTTATCTACTTGATTTAATTATATAAGTCTTTTGATAGCCTTTGGAAGGAGAATAAAATTTTATCTATGTGGTTATGTATTAAATGAGAATGATTATATCTTAGGTAACCAATAGGATCTATTAAGTGTGTGTGTAAGGGATTGTATGGACGGTCCCTTCACAACTCACTCAAGTGAACCTTAGAATCACCTTTGGTAGGAGGATCTAATGTTCATATGTTTTATGTCTTGTAAATATATGTTGATCTCATTACGAGTGGTATTAAGAATAATTGAGGTGTGACTATAGAGGGTGTATGGATAGTCTCTCTTTGTCTTACTTAAGTGATTCATAGGATAATTTTTAGTGAGGGAATTATATCTAAAAAGGGTGTGCAAAGTGAAGCTAGGGAATTTCACTGTAACAATGACTAATTGTTTAAATGGTTTCTTATTTGTTTCAAGTAGTTCAATGATGTTCTTATGATTATATTAATCAAAATTCTTGAAAAGCATGTTATTGACTAAATTTCCTTTTTTATGGTTTTTGAATGGCTTCCATACTTAGTGCATCCAATGTGCTAAAACCTTATTTTCCCTTTTTGACTAGAGCTTAGGAATTAGAAGTCTTCATGTGCCATGAATGATGAATATGTTTCTAAGGGTTGAAGATGAAGTATTGGTGAGTCCTTAGCGATTTGAGGACAATATCCACAGGTGTTCCCTTATGTCTTAGGCTTTATTTTATTGTCTTCTATGGGATTTGTCTTAGTATTGTATACTCTACAGTTTAAATGGTTCAAGGAGATGTAATAAATGTTTAATGTTTTAATTGAATGTCTTCCGCTTGTGTAATGATAATGAAAAGAGTTCTTCATGTGTGAATAAAGTTTGAAACCCTTACTCATTTTAGTATGTTGATTATGCCGTGAATGGTACGAGTGGATTAGATGAGACTTCTTGAAGCCTCATTTGCTGTGTGGAGGCATAAGGACGCTGTAACTTTAGGGTTTACTTGAGGGTCGTGAAAAGCATGGTATAAGAGCATAGCTCTGGGAAGTGGCATAGTTGTCTCATGAATCATGTCTAGCATAGTCTTGTTTAAAATGTGAAGCTTGCAACATTATGAAAAGGAGACTATTAGGTGCTAGGAAAAGTTTCACTTCTTCATTCATCTAATCGTGCCTAAGAGCATTGTATATAGTGTGTTTCCCCTGTGTCCCTTTTGTGTTGGTCCCTTGAGGATTACATTATCAAGTTTGGGTTGAGGGAGAAAAAGATGTGATGTGACTAGTTGGATGAAGTCTGAAAGATGGTGTTAATGACCTAAGTCGGTTTAATTTACCTTCTGAGTGGTAATTAAGTTGGAAACGAATGGTAAGTTATAGTGTGAGAATTTGAAGGAGTGGTTGTTGAGTTATTTTTAAGTTGTTTAAGACGCAACCATAGGAATGGAGGTGATAAGATTTGAAAGAGTAAAGGTGAGTTGTCCTAGTAATGGGGATGTAGTGGTTAGAAGATGAGACCCTTAAGAGTCATTTGTCTTTATGAGTTCCTTGTAGTAAATTTTATGTTGACCTTAGAATGGTTTCTCCTAAATAGGGGAGTAGGGTTACGAGTATGGTTGTTGGAAGTGAGGTGCCCTTAACCTTTCATTATGTGTTTATTCAAGCCCAAAACAAAGAGTTCATAGTAACTTGATTGGTGTAGGAGCCTTTTGTAGAAGATGAGTTCCAAATATTCTCCTTATGATATGCATGTTTTGATTGAAGTTTTATTGAATGAGAAAAAGAGTTTTTATGCAGGATATCTTCCTTATGGTTCATGTGCATCTAGTGTAGGTTACTAATTATTACATAAATAAGAATACTCAGCATGTATAAATTATTTGTGAGATATATTTGTTGAACAATTATAAGGAATTTCTTAAGTGTTGCATTGTTAGATTGTGATGTATTTTTATTGGAAGGTTGCCAGGGATATTTGTTAAGTATAACATTTTGCAAAAAATGATTGATTCAATATTTTGTTGAAATTTATTGCAATATGGTTAGAATTGATGTATGTGAGAATGATATTGAATATATAATTAGGTTTTGCTATTTTGAATGAAGCATGTGAGTTTTGTATCATCATGAGTTATACAATGTTTTCTAGTTTCTCTTTGTGTTGTAATTCTCTCAATTATGTGATGTTTGTATTCTATGAGATGTTATATGGTATGGTTATGAGTTTCTTATTGAGTCTCTACACTTGGAAGTGTTCCGAGAGTGGCAAATGTCTTTCGAAGACGGATATTATCCAAGTGGGGGAGAATGTAAACCCCAAAAATGATTAGGTGAAACTAGAGCCTAACATAGTTGTCAAGATGGTCTAAGGTATTAAAATGTTTTATAATCTGGGTTTGAGGTATTGTCTAAGAGTTTAGGGGCATTGTAAGTGTTACGACCCGAAAGTACCCCCTAGAAGTTATTGAGAACCCTCATTTGGTGACCGGGCATACTTGACCCTTTGGGTGTACAAGCCCTTTAACTATCGTTCGTTACATAAGACATGAAAAGTAGTGCGAAATTAAAACTTTTCAAGACATTTGATATAAAAAAGAATTTTTTATAAATACTAAGAACATATGACCAGCATAACAAAACGTAAAAACACGACATAATTAACTTCGGCTGTTTACATTTGAAAGAGATACATAATAAGTCTTAATTTAGGAAAACTAAGAAGATAGAGGTTCAAAGAGGTGTTAGTGATCTAAAGTCTAAACACTGTTTCTAAGTCCATTTTTAATGAATATAGGTCATTTAGAAGGTTTAAGAACCAAATGTCCAATGACGTCCGATAAGTTGGTTCAAAGAGGTGTTAGTGTTACTTAGACTTTTTACTAACTTTTAGGAGTCAAAAATGTACGAGAATGAGTGAAAAGGTACCTTATGGGTGTTTGGAGTGGTTTCATGATTGAAATGTTTTGATACGACTCCCCAAGGACATACCACTGGCGCTCGAGGACAACCTATGCAGTTTGATGCATCACTGACTGGAGGTGTGCATTGACGGGGTAGACAATGGTCCATAAGTAGCTCGACGGTGCGTTGAAGGCCGTCGTCTTCCCTCACTTAGAAATATTATGAAGGACCTTGTTTATCTTGCTACTACTACAGTCGAAGCAAGGGGACGACAGGGCCTCTAGGCAACCGTCATCCCATACTTAGAAAAAAATGGTGGAAGCCTCGCCTGCAAAGTCTCATATACAGAAAACGGAAGTGGTGGAGAGAGGAGGGGTGTACGTTGACAAACCGACAGACCGTTGACGGGGTCTCATAGGTGAGGGATCAAACTTCACAGATGGATTTTAATGATTTCATTTAAATTAACTAAATGGTTTAGGGGTTAGTTTGTCATTTAAGGGAAACTAATTACGTTAATTAATCCCCTCTATAAATACCCTTAACCTTTATTAACCAAAAGCCAACTATCAAAATAAACTCTCATCCTTGTCTCTTAGTTTTCTCTCTACAAGAACCCACCATTGAAGGCTAGCAGGAACTAGTGTTTAGAGACTGAAAGAAGGTGGATTGTTCATCAAAATTTTTGAGAAACACTAAGGAATGGGTCCTATTTACCTTTTAGATCCTTTCGTCCAAAATTTCCTTCGAAATAAATTTTAAAAAGTTGAGTTTTCTTATGGGTTTCATTCAATTAAGAAATTGAAGTTATGGATTGAGTTGTTAGTGGATTCTTAGGGTTATATTGAAAAGCTTCACATGTAATTCAACTTGTTTATGATAATTATTGATGGTTTTGTTAAATTGAAGAACATGATCCTCTATCCCTAATCCTAGGTAGTGATTATGACCTATGTTGAATGTTGATCATTCAATTGAGTTTGTTGCTTATTAGATTACTATCCTATTGTTCTATTATTATTTAATTACGATGAACTATAGGTCTATCATGCTAGTTCTTGAAATGTAATTTAGGTTATGAACATTAATATGAAATTAGCCTATGTATATTTTCTCAAGTTGTGATCTAAAGATGAATTATGTTATAGAGATGCAATTGCCCTTATTAGTGTATTGATTATTATTCTATTATGATGTTACTCCCCAAGGTTGGTTGAATTATGGGTTGATGTTAAGACCTTGATTATAGACTATGAGGAAGACATGGTAAGTCTTAGAATATCTACCCTTACTTCCAATTGTGATTAATTGTTGTTAAGCTATGATATTACATTTGAGTATGCCTTATGTTAATATTATAGTGTGGTATGATGTTGAATTTAAATGTCTTGACTATGTTGTGAGGTCTATTAAGGTGTATGTTCTATAAGGATGGTGAAAACTATCATTGTGCCTC
Source organism: Solanum neorickii (assembly GCA_027704865.1). Taxonomy (NCBI): domain Eukaryota; kingdom Viridiplantae; phylum Streptophyta; class Magnoliopsida; order Solanales; family Solanaceae; genus Solanum; species Solanum neorickii. Next base: position 11,005,688 of record JAKWJC010000368.1, on the reverse strand, counting down.
AATATGTTATGAAATTCTAAGGTGTTAACCTCACTTATATGGATTGTGATGAAATGACTTACACTCATGCAATTCTTATTGAATTATTAATTATGATTATTGTACAAACCCAATTTTCTCACTTTTTACCAAACTTTTTAGGCTCCGGTCGTTAAAGTTGATTTGAAGGAAGACTTGGATATTATATCATCCAAGTGGTGGGTCCTACTTTTCCCTAAGGACAATGCCAATATTTTCTTTGCGAAGTTACTTAGTTACTACAATTTTTGTATTGACTCCATTTCCTATTTGAGACAAAGTTGTATAAATCCTATATGTGGCTAACTTTTATTTATGTAGGGCAATGCCCAATATTATTGTCCTCGTTTAGATGGTTTACAAGATGAGACGAATTTATGACTCTATTAATTTACTATACAAGTGAGTGAGATAAAAGTAGAAGACTATGTAATCTTCTTATACGAACGAGTCCATGTATACTTAATATTATTATGATTATGTTTATGTAGAGGTCTATGTAAAACCACAGATTAGAAGTAGTATATTAGTTTTAAATTCTTCCATATTTTTAATCGATGAATGCAATGATGTAGTCCTAAGAGGCTTGTCTTAGGCCTCAAAGAGGACGACGGTGCTGGTTACATATAAGAGGTAATCCCGGATGTGACAAACTTTGTATAGGATCTTGAGGTTGAATATGATTGCTATTGATGTCTCTCTCAACCACCTCAATGTCGGTTTGTGTTCATAATTGTGAAGCACGCCACACTTATGAGTAGGAACCAATATGATGCTTAAGAATCACTCTCTTTCTTGGAAATGTTATATCGTGCCAATAGAGTATACTCATGATGTTATTTTGTATCTAATCATATTGTTGTGCTTATAGGAAGCATGAACACTCAAAGGAATGCAGCTCGAAGAATTGAGGTGGAAGTTGCTAATGTGGGAGCTCCTCATCATGATGAGCAAGTCCCACCACTAGAGGAAAAAGCTAATGTTGATCAAGTCGCGGCTAACCCTTCACCTATGACAGAGGCGGAGATGAGGGCTAGTCTTGCTCAGATGGCCCAATCCATTACAACATAAGCACAAGCCGCACGGTTCAAGCTCAAAAAAAGACTACCCAAGCTAATCGAGATGTTGCACGTTGTGTTCATGAGCAAACTATGGCTTATCAACGTAGGGATTTCACACGGATGAATCCTCCTATCTTCTATAGGTCTAGAGTTGACGAACACCCTTAAGAGTTCATTAATGCAGTTTATAAGATACTATGTGCTATGGGGTTGTCTTCCAATGAGAATGCCTAATAGTCCTCATACCAACTCAAGGATGTGCCAAAGACTTGGCATGTACAATAGAGAGACAGTAGGCCACTTCAAGGTGGGTCGATGAGTTGGGAGATCTTATAGAGAGATTTCCTTGATCGGTTCTTACATTGAGAGATGAGAGAAGCTAAGTTTGTGGAATTCATCAACCTCTGCAAAGGAGGTAAGAGTGTTCATGATTAGTCTTTGAAGTTCATTTAATTGGCTAATTATGCTTCTTCCTTGGTCTCGTATCCTAGAGACGAGATGACTCAATTTGTGATAGGTCTATCAGATGACTTACAATAAGAGTTTCATTCGGCGATGTTACACGAAAACATGTAAATTGGTCCTCTTATGGTTCATGCTAAAAGGATTGATGAGTCTAGAGAAAAAATTAAGGATGAGGATTTAAAAAAAAAGTCTTTGGAGGGTGGAGCTAATTGCGATTAAACAAAAGCCTATATTCAAGAAGAGGTTCTCAAATCAACTTCCATTCAAATTTTCCAGAGCTAGGGAGGAGAGGTCCCCTAGGACAAGAGGTCAAAAAAGGGAAGATTGGAAATTCATCAATTGAGAAGCCACTTTGCAAGGAATGTGGAAAGAAGCAATTTGGTGCTTGCATCTTTGGGTTGGACAAATTCTTTGGTTGTTGAAAGATCGGTCACAAAGTCAGAGATCAGCCAAATACAAAGGGGGAAGATAAGGGTTTACAACAATGTGGTTCTAGTGATGCTTCCAAAAGAACCACTTTTATGCTCTTCGTACTAGAGATGACCAAGAGGCCTCTCCCGATGTAGTGACCGGTATGTTACAAATATTTTCTATTGATGTGTATGTTTTGCTTGATCCGGGTGCTACTTTGTCTTTTGTTAGTCCCTTGGTAGCTAAAAATTTTGATACTTTACCTGATGTTTCGCATGAACCTTTTGTGGTATGTACTCTGGTAGGTGAGTCAATTGTAGCAAAAAGAGTCTCTCTAAATTATCTAATTTCATTGCCCAATAGAGTTACATATGTAGATCTAGTTGAACTAGATATACTTGATTTTGATGTCATTTTTTTAATGGACTAGTTGCATGCTAGTTTCGCTTTTATGGATTGTACAACTAGACTTGTTAGGTTTAGTTGCCCAAATGAACCTGTTATTGAGTAGAAGGGTTGGAATCCTTTTCCTAGAGGTCGCTTCATATCTTGTTTAAAATAATGCAAAATGATCATAAAGGTATGTCGTTATCACATTGTAAGAGTCAATGAAATTTACTCAGAAATTCCTCCTATTGAGTCTGTCCCCGTGGTAAGTTAATTTAAGGAAGTCTTTCGTATTGACCTTCCCAGTATTCTTCCCTACTGGGAAATTGGCTTTGGTATTGATTTTCTACCAGAAACGAACCCTATATATATTCCTCCTTGTCGAATGGCTCTGAACGAATTAAGGGAGATGAAGGCACAACTTAAAGATTTGCTAGACAAGGGATTTATAAGGCCTAACATTTCACCATGGGGTGCTTCGGTCTTGTTCTTGAAGAAGAAAGATGGGTCCTAGAGAATGTGTATTGATTACTGCAAACTTAACAAAGTAACTGTTAAAAATCAGTAACCTCTTATGCGGATTGATGATGTATTTGACCAACTCCATGGAGTGAGCCATTTCTCCAAAATTGATTTGAAGGTAGGGTATCACCAGTTAAGGGTATAGAATGAATATATTCAAAAGACGGTCTTTTGGACTCGGTATGGACACTATGAGTTCGTGGTTATGTCTTTTGGCCTCACCTATGCTCCTGCGGCGTTTATGGACCTAATGAATAGGGTATTTCAAATCTATCTGGATTCATTCGCTATTGTGTTTATTGATGATATCATGGTGTATTCGAATGGTAAGGATCGCATGGGTCATTTAAGGATAACATTGCTAACCCTTAAAGAGCATCAATTATTTGCCAAATATAGAAAATATGAGTTTTTGTTGAGGTCGATGTCGTTTCTTGGGCACATCATCTCTATAGAGGGAGTTTGGGTAGACACAAGGAAGATAGATGCGGTGACAAATTGGACTAGACCTTTGGCTCTGACAGAATTTAGGAGTTTCTTGGGTATAGCGGGCTATTATCGAAGGTTTGTGGAGTAATTTTCATCCAAAGCATCTCTTTTGACGACATTGACTCAGAAGTGTAAAAAGTTTGAGTGGTCGGAGGCTTGGGAGAAGAGTTTTCAATTATTGAAAGATAGGCTTACTTCCGCTCAGGTGTTGCCTTTACCAAAAGGTTCTAAGGGGTTCGTTCTGTATTGGTATGTATCCTGTATAGGTTTGGGATGTGTTCTTATGCAGATGGGGAAGGTGATATCCTATGATTCAAGGAAACTAAAGGTATATCTGAAGAATTACCACACTCATGACCTTGAATTAGCGGTGGTGGTGTTATCTTTGATAATTTGGAGGCATTATCTGTATGGGGTTCATGTGGATGTTTTTATTGATCATAAGAGTTTCAAATATGTGTTTACCCAAAAGTAGTCTAATCTCCGACAAAGAATGTGGCTCGAATAGTTGAAAGATTATGATATGAGTGTCCTTTATCATCCTGCAAGGCTAATGTACTTTTGGATTCACTAAGTGGGACAACTATGGGTAGTGTATCCCTGCCGCGTTTTGGCAGATTTCCTGTAAACAGAGTCCTTGTTTAATTATGTTTTTATTTTATATAAATAGTTCAAAAAACTTCATTTTTGAGGTTAGACGCTGGTTAGTTCGACTTTTAGATTGTTAGACTCTGTATTGTTAGACATCATATTATTAGACTATGTGTATTAGTGTTAGTTTTAGAGATTCTTGCAAGTGATTTTTGGTGATTAATCAAGCAAACTTTTTGATTTTACTCTTTCTTATTGAAGTAAGTACATGAACTCTTATTTAATATATTTGAATATTGTGTTTATGGCCATGAGTTACTAAACTCCATAACTAGGGTTGTGGGAACCATAGGCAAATAATGAGATAAACCCTAACTAAAATAACAATTCTAGAATAGTGTCTTGCATATATTAATAATTCTTTCGCTTAAAAGTCTTTTCAATGGATGGCCAACGTTAGAACTCGCCTTAATGCTACTTGCCGGACCAAGGGGGTAGATAATAGGAAAAGAATTATTAACATAGATTTAGTGTATACTATCTAATAGACTAGTATTGATTGGTACGATGTAATAACTTAGTCAAATATCGAATACGATGCTTAATATGAGGTAAGGATAGAAACACACGTAGCCGGACCAAGGTGCGGAGTGAGATTTTCTAGATGCCGGACCAAGGATTTAGAAATACATAACTTATCACTTTGCATGCAAGATATTAGGAAAGGATTGTTATAGTTAGAATTATCAAGTTATGAACCTGTGGAGAACACGTAAACCCTAGTTACTTTGATTAATTGATTAAAATCCAACTGTCAAAGCTGTTAAGTGTCTTTTCCAAGTTCGTTATTTATTTTCACTCATTTAGAAATAGAAACACCCCTTTTTATGTTTTTACTTTCCAAGGAAGTCATTGACCAAACAATAGTAATAACAGGTTGAAGATAAGTCTAGAATATTTTCCTCGTGGGAACGATCCCAACCTCACTAGTTCGTTTGTTTACTTGACACGACCGCTTTACTTCTTACTTGAGAGGTAATTTTGAGTGTATAAAGATCCAAATTCCTACTTGGTAGTGGTAAGACATTAACATGGACTTTGTAGTATGGTTGCCTCTGACTCAAAGTTCATATGATTCTACAAGGGTAAATTGTTGATATATTGACTAAGTGCGCTCATTTTATTCCCATCAAGTCCACATATTCGGCGGAAGATTAACTAAAGATCTTCATAGAAGATATTGTTTCTCCATGGTATTCCGTTATCCATCATTTCAGATAAGGGTTCACAATTCACATCTAGATTTTGGAGGTCATTCCAAGAAGGTTTGAGCACTAGGGTTAAATTGAGTACCACTTTTAATCCTCTAACGGATGGTCAAGAGGAACCGACTATTCAAACCCTTGTTTATATGCTTAGAAATTGCATTATTGATTATAAAGGAATTCGGGATAAGCAATTGTCGTTGGTGTAGTTTTCATATAATAATATCTTTCATACATCCATCTCCATGGCTCCTTATCAAGCCTTGTATTGTAGGAGGTGTAGGTCTCCTATAGGGTGGTTTGAAGTTGGTGAGTCCTCGATTCTTGGTCCCTGCATGATTTATAAGACTTTGTAAAAAGTTCATATCATAAGGACCAGGTTGCAAACGGCCTATAGTCAACAAAAGTCTTATGGCGATAATAGGAGAAGGTATTTGGAATTTAAAAAAGGAGATAAGGTGTATTTAAAAATTTCACCAATAAAAGGGTATGTTAGGTTTTGCAAGAAAGGGAAATTGATTCCTCGTTATGTTGGTCCATCTGAAATCTTGCAAAGGGTTGGTAAGGTTGCCTATGAATTGAAACATCCTAATAAATTTGCTTCGGTTCATCCGATATCCCATATTTATATAATGAAAAAGTGTTTCAGTAATCTCTAGTCCATATTCGTATTGAGGGTCTTGGTGTCAAGGATAACCTCTCTTATGAGGTTGTGCCGTTTAAAATTCTTGATAGGCAAGTCAAGAAGTTGAGGAATAAAGAGGTGGTTCCAGTAAAAGTGTTATAGAAAAATCAGTTAGTTGAGGGTGATAAATTGGAGGCCAAGGACGATATGAAAACCCGCTATCCTCATATTTTTGAGAATTAAGGTTAGCCATTATATAATTATGACAAAGATTTGGGTTTAGGACCTCAATGTAAGTCTTAAATTGAAGTCACTATAATATTGCTATTAAATGTGTTTTGCTTATTTTGCGTTATGGTGTGCATTTTAGATATGGTAAGTCTTCATGAAATGATAGGTAGCATGTCGTTAACTTCGACTTTGTGATAATTGACTCATATGATGTATGATGTGTGTTGAGCTCATAAATGTATTTAGAAGGAAATGCCTCATGATAAAATGTTTTGAGCCTTAGCTTTGGTAATATGACTTTAGATATTTTCTTTGATGAGGTGATATGATTTATGGTAAATTAATATTGTTGACTAGTCTGGCTGCTAGTCTTTGGTCTATTTTTTCCTTTAAAAGTGTTTTAGTGTCATTCGGGGACGAATGTTCCTGGGTGGTGGTGGTGGTTGGGGGGTTAATGTAACCCCTTGAATATCCTAGACTCATGGAAAATCCTTACAAAGGTTTCATAAAGTCTAAACACTGTTTCTAAGTCAATTATCAATGAATATAGGTCATTTTGAAATTTTAAGAACAAAATATCCAATGACGTCCGGGAATTTCGTTCAAAGAGGTGTATGTGGAAAGGTACCAACCACGGGCCCTCGAGGAGAACCCCTGAAGTTTGATGCAGCACTCACTGGCATTCTGCATAGACGGATCAGACGACGCTCTGTAAGTGGACCGATGGGGAGTCAAAGGCAATTGTGAAGGACCTTGTTTATCTAGCTTCTGCGACACTCGACAGAAGGGGACGACAGGGCGTTAAGGCAACTGTCATCCCATACTTAGAAAAAAATTGGAGGAAGCCTCTCCACCAAAGTATCTGATAGAGACGATGGAAGTGAAGGACAGAGGCGGGGTTTCCGTCTACACACCGACGGACCGTTGATGAGGTTTCCTCGGTGAGGGGTCGAATTTCACTGATAGATTTTAATGATTTCATTTAAATTAATTAAATTGTTTAGAGTTTAGTTAGTGATTTAAAGGTAACTAGTTAAGTTAATTAATCCCCTCTATAAATACCCTTAACCCTCATTAACTAAAAGCCAACTATCAAAATAAACTCTCTTCCTTCTCTCTTATTTTACTCTCTACAAGAACCCACCATTGAAGGCTAGAAAGAACAAGGGTTTGGGGACTTAAACAAGGTGGATTGTTCATCCAATTTTTGAGAAACATTAAGGTATGGGTCCTATAGACCTTTGAGATCCTTTCCTCAAAGGGTTCCTTCAAAATGGATTTTAAAAAATTTGAGTTTTCTTATGGGTTTCATTCAATTACGAAATTGAATTTATGGATTTTGTTGTTAGTGGATTCATAGGGTATATTGAGTAGATTTAAATGTTGTTCAACTTGTTTATGATAATTATTGATGGTTTTTTCAAATTGAAGAACATGATCCTATATCCCTAACCCTAAGTAGTGATTATGACCTATGATGTATGTTGATCATTCAATTGAGTTGGTTGTTGATTGAAATACTATCATATGGTTCTATTATGGTTGAATTAAGATAAAATATTGGCCTATCATGCTAGTTGTTGAAATGTAATTTAGGTTATGAACTTTAATGTGAAATTAGCCTATGTATATTGTCTCAAGTTGTGATCTAAAGATGAATTGTTTTATAGATATGCAATTGCCCTTGTTATTCTATTGATAATAATTCTGTAATGATGTAACTCCCCAAGTTGGGTTGAATTAAGGATTAATGGTAAGACCTTAATGATAGACTATGAGGAAGACTTGGTAACTCTTAGAATCTCTACCTTTTCATTCAATTGTGATTAATTGTTGTTAAGCTAGTATATTACATTGGAGTATGCCTTATGTTAAGATTATACAGTGGTATGATGTCGAATTGAAATGTCTTGACTATGTTGTGAGGTTTATTAAGGTGTATGTGCTATAAGGATGGTGAAAACTATCATTGTTCCTTAATATGTTATGAAAATGCTAAGGTGTTAACCTCACTTATATGGATTGTGATAAAAAGACATACACTCATACAATTCTTATTGAGCTATTAATGATGATGATAGTACAAGGCTTACACCCTATGACTTACACTAAGTTATAATTTGAACAAGACTAAAGGCATTTGAATAAAGTGGCCTAGCTTAGCACCGACTGAGCTAGTATGTGAGGGGGTGACATATTCTTATATAAGGAAGGTAGGGTTCGCTACGGTCCTCACACGGTAGATAGCCTTATGACCCAAGGTAGGCTGTAGAGTTTATATGTCCATGATTTATCCCCAAGCTCCATAAACTATATTTCTACCATAGGATACTATCTAGTGGATCTACCTAGATAGCTACGTTTATGATAGGTTCTACCTTGGCTGGTAGACCACTTAGCGGTGTAATATTTCACGACACCGGATTCCATATTAGCTCATGTAGTCTATGTTTATTAAGGAAAGAGTTGCCTAAACTAAAAATGAATTAATGAAGTATGGACTAGTTGAAGTGACTTGAGTGGTTTAATTTTATCTTAGGTAGGATTATGGGATTCTACCTATGCCTTGCACTAGTTTTCCTTGATTGAAGCTTTGAGAAGTTAATATTTTGTATATAAATGACGATATAAATTAAATGACTTTATATGCTGAATAAGATGCCTAAGAATATGAAACTCGTTATCATTGTTAAACAAAGAATAATCTATGAGATGGAAGACTATGATATGTGAGGTAAATTTCTAATTATGATCTTTGGTGGGTCACTTGATCAAGTGGGGTTATGGGGGCTTTGGTTGGTCATTGCACTTGTGTCTTCTCAAGGATTATAGTTTGTTGGTTGCTTTACTATTTACGTAGTTTACACTTATTCATGTATGGGATATTATTACGTGATAATGGAGTTATAAGATATTATGGGTTTAAGTATGATACGTGCATATAGTATAATAATCAATTCGTTTTAGTATGTTTAAAGAATTAACTTAAATAACATGATTTCATTGAATGTTCTTTTAGCATACTTTACTGGTATTTGTTCATATGGTCTCACACTTAGTGCATGTGGCGTACTAACCCAATTTTCTCACTTTTTCAAAAATATTTTATGTTCTGGTCGTTGAAGTTGATTTGAGGTGATTTGAAGGAAGACTTGGATATTCTATCATCCAAGTAATAGGTCATTTTCCCTGAGGAGAATGCCAATATTCTCATTGTGAAGTGACTTATTTACTACAACTTTTGTATTGACTCTATTTCCTATTTGAGACAAACTTTTTATAAAGACTATATGCGGCTTACTTTTATTGATGTAGGGTTGTGCCCAATGTTATTGTTCTCGTTTAGATGGTTTACAAGATGAGACAGATTTATGATTCTATTTCTTTACTATACAAATGTGTGAGATAAAAGTAGAAGCCTATGTAATCTTCTTATACAAACGAGTCTATGTATACTCAATATTATTATAATTATGTTTATGCTAAGGTCTATGTAAAACCTCCGAATTGAAGTAGTTGGAAAATTTTAAATTATTCAATGTTTTTAATTGATGAATGGAATGATGTAAGGCTAAGAGGCTTTTCTTAGTCCTTAAAGAGGACGACGACGCCGGTTATGTCTAGGGGGTAAACCCGGATGTGACCTTATGAGGACACACATTGTCTTTAAAGGAACTTTTGTAAGCTTTTTCTTCTAGGATTCAACATTCAAAATTTTCAAACCTATACATATAGTATGGAAAGGTATGGGTTAGTACAAATAATGTACTATGTATTGCATATGCAAAAAAAGGAAAAAGGGACATTTTAGTAAAATAATATTTCTTGCAAATTAAGTAAAACATTCAAGAATATAAAAGCAAAACATTATAAAAATCATCCCTTAACACTTAGAGAAGAATTTATGTAATTTTAAAATCAAAAGAACACTTTACAATAACTTAAAAAATATTACTATAATCTCATCTTGACATTACAGTAAACCATTTACAACATTACAGTGAATTCATCCTATTCTAAGGAGTGAATTTCTAAAGCCAAGTAAAGAGGAAGTGAACTAATTTCTGCAGGAGTATCCCTAGGTAAGGATTATCCTACACACCAAAGTGATCCTCAAGACTACCCCCTTGTTGATTACTCCCCTCGGGAGAACAAGCCCCCATTTAATGACAAGACACTAGAAGAACACCCAACAAACCACAAAAGTCTTCCCTTTCGGTATGCCTACATAGTTCAATGAGTAGATGGCGTCCCATACCACCACCTACCCTAAGTAGCACACTCTTTTATAAGGTTTGGCATAAATTCTTCCCTTTTGGAAGGTCCTACTTAGTGCAATGGATAGATAGCGTCTTATACGACCACCTACCCTAAGTAGTACGTTCTTTTAGAAGACTTAGGTCATGCAATTCAATAAACACCTACAAAGATTCCCATTTAAAATTTCCTACCTAGTGAAATATATAAATAGCGTCCCACTACACTACCTAACACTCCTTATTAAGACTTAGCACATACATTGGTTTTGTGGGAGTTAGCTTAACCGACATACACCATAAGACATAGACATGGAATCCCGATATTAACCCCTATCGGATGAGGGATCCTCACTTGCCTAGAGTGAGGTCATTCAATTAGATTTTACATGAATTCCCCAATAGCTAAACTTATGTGGGCGCATAGTAATGGGATAAGAAGATTGATACTAAGTAAATCATTCTCTACAAACGAGGAGTACTCATCTGAAGAGGTACATTGGAATACAACATCTCAACTCATGAAGTGTAACCACCTCTTCTTCATAACCACTCGGTGCTACACATAACTTCCCACAAATTCTAAACATTATAAACAATAGATTAAGGATAACTAGTAAACACCACATCTAAACTCACGAAGGATATTTATCCTCAAACATAGCTTAGAGAGCTTATGGGATATAGTGGGGTTGCTACTAAAAAACACTTCATCAGAACGCACGAAGAGTGTTTCACCCCAAAACTCCCCTTTAGGAGTAGCCTTATCTTCATTCATTCATTCAATTGTTAGTGTGTGTGTACATGTGAGCACACCTTGCACATAAGCTTTATTTCATTTACATTTAGCTTATATACATGCTTAGACCTTCACTCATCACATCAAACACTTTACATGCTTCACATAATAATATATATCCTTTATACATAATCCTTAACATACTTCTCATAGTAAGTTTCATAAAACAACGAACACAAAAAACTTTGTTTAAGCATTACACTCTAGTCTACTTCACGTAATCACTTCATAAGGTACATTTAACAAGAATGGAATATTTATCATCTTACTTCACATAACAAGCCTTAATAGTCTCATTCACAATAAACTAGTAAATTTACATTGATATAATTTAAGTAAACACCGCCACCAAAAAGGTGGACTATACCACTCAAGAGCAGTGAATAACTAAAGCTTAATCAACAGAACCAACTTACAATTTGATACAAGATTTCATCAACGATATCATTTTATTCAATAATTCATCATAAATTATCCCTTAGTCAGTACCTAAACATCAATGAAAACATAAGTAAACCAAAGTTCATAGATTACAAAACTGAGATCATTTAACCCATTTATTAAGCAAACATTAGATGAAAAGATTAAATATGATTTCACTAAAGTTATTACCTTAAAATCATAAAAAAAAAACATCATTATTATGTTTTTCAAAACGTTTTTATGCAAGACCCAATTTAGATTTTAAAATCAAAGAAACTAGGGTTGAAAACTCTTTTGAAATCTTTTAGAAAGGGGCTCCTTGAATGGAACAGAGTTCAAGGATGCATAAAATTCCTCAAATTTAATAAATAACAACGATATTTTATGAATAAATTACCACCAACATCCCTCCTAGAACTTTTTAACTTCTAGCTTCCATGGTTACTTGAGAGAGTCTTCTAATAGAGAAGGGTTTTGGATTTTTAGAAAAGGGTCTAAAATAAGGTCTTAGGGTTTAGAAAAATCTAATATATATAATAAACCCTAAAATAAAGTTCCTAGTGTCATATAATACATTGGGTGAATTTACCAACCACTCCAAGACCTTGCAGCTCCTTTAACAGCTTTTGAGCAGTCTCACCAACGGACCAACAAATGGCCCGTTGTCAAAGGACGGGCCGTTGGTGAAGTCTTGTTGGTTTAGACATAGATACATTTGAGGCCTAAACAACTGAACATTCATTTCCAATCGACGCCCATGGTCGACGGACTGTTTGTGGACGAACGGACCGTTCCGTGGGTCATCTTTTGGTCACTGCTTTGGTAGTTTTGTTCAAGTTTTGGGCCCTTCTCTGGGGCCCCTTGTGGGTCGTAGGTGAGTTGTTCCTGGACGTTAAACCCTTAAAATAACTCGTCTACGTAATAGAAACATCCCACATCATTATCAAGAAAAATGAACACGTAAACTCACTGGAACACATCAAGACGCAAGAAATCTTTTTAAGGCATGTCGTCCAAACGTCATGGACGTTTGACCTCCAAACATATCAAAACATCACTCACTGACTAATAAAACTGAAGTAACTCATTCTAAAACAAATTTAAGTCATGAAACACTCATGGGGATATAGTTAACCTTAGTTTACTTTGGGGGGTTATAAGAAGTCAAACAAAAAGAGACGACCAAGACATTCGACTTCTAAGTCACCTGGGTGTCATACACGTCGTTCGATGTATTTATGAGTGATTCATTAGGTTATAAGGTCTTTAAATGAGGTATTATGGTATATATAGTCAGTGTGTCAAGTTTCGTGAAGTTTGGATGTCGAACGTCCAAGAATATCCATGACGTTTGAAAGGTTTGCCTTGAAACAACCTTGCGTGTCTATGTAGTTTTTATTGAGTTTTACGTGTTTGTTTTGGATGCTATTGATGTTGTTGCTCCTATATTTGGATTCCCACATATTTGGGTTGGAAACCTCAGGGTATGCCTCCACATAGGCCCCACAATGGGCCCTAAATGAGGACCCTAACTTTGAGCTCAACACTACTAGGCAGTGGCAATCGACTGACCCAAGCGACGACCAGTTCCCCAAGAAACGGTCCATCGATGGGTGGTGTCAATGGATCCAAATGTAATGAAGGTTGAGTAGTTGCAGGTGCAACCAATAATACCCCATTGACGGGGTGTGGGTGAGACCACGGACCATCGATGCTAGGTGTCGATGATGCTATGACTTTCCTGCCTTTTTTTTATGGCTTGGTGTTTTTTGCAAATTCACCCCCAGCCTAATAATATATGAGGACGGTCGTTTTGAGTGTTTATGGGTTTTTTAAGAGCCTATAAGTCATTAAAATCTCAATTAAACCCTAACACCTAATAACACATCCGCTCCAAATGATTCTTCAAAAGCCTCCATGAGAGTTCAAGGTGAAGATGGAGATTGAAGATGATTCTTCAATGGATTATATTCTTCAATTATCATTAGGTTCTTCTAATAAGGTATGGAGGTTCTTCTTCTAAGGCTTGCTATCATATTAGAGACGATTTAAAAGATGACTTTCAAATATTTTTAAAAAAATGAAAAGTCCAATTTCTACTCTATGTCTTGGGTTCTTGCATAAAAGGTTTTAAAACATAAATATATGATATTATTGATTTATAATTGTTGTTTTCCAATGAAATTATTCATCAACCCTTGACCTTCAAAAATCTCTCAATTCGACAAAAATATAGATTATGTGATCATGCTTTGATATTAATGAATTTATGTGTAGATTGTTATGGGCTTTTGATTCATGTATCGATTATGATTAATTGATTTATAGGCTGTTTCAATTTGATCAATTGAGTATTGGATTTTCTTAGAACTAATGAATATTAAGCTTATTGAATTGATATTGATTTAAGGTTTATGAATTTTAGTGTAGTTTTCTATGTGTTGCTGATTGATGTGATAATTGTAGTAAATTGATATATAGGTTGTATTAGATTGATGAATATGTATTGAATTGACGTAGTTTCATTGAGCATTGTTATGGTTGCGTTGCATTATTGTCTATGGCAATGGGTAAGGGACTTGTGGTATCGAATTGGATGATATCGCTTTGGAATTGAAGTGGTAAGAATGAGTGGGATTATGATTCCCTAATTTATTTCTTTTTATAATTAATTAGACTTCAATTATGTTGTGATTTGTCTGGTACACTCATGGTGGCAGTTCTATGTGAATTGATTTGGCCTTGTAGGCGTTACTTTATGTAATATGATGATCATGGGCTTGTGGGCACTACTTGAAGTATTATGACAATTTGATTAGTTGTTTTATGTGAAGAATGAGTATATATATATTCATGTGAAGTAATGTTAATGTATGTGTTCTTTCTATGTATGTTAGGAAATCATGTAGACTATGACTATTTACTTCTATGTATAGTCTTAGGGTTGATGCATGGTTGTCCCTACTTGATCATATGAGTCTATAATGGTTATATTGATTATTATATGGTAGTGTATAGTATGACTTAAATATGATTATGGTTATTCCTAAGTGACTTAAGAATGACATGTAATATGTGTTAAAGTGAAGTATGTTGTGTCTTGTCTTGGTTGACTTGTGTATCTTACTTGATGCATGCATGAATGTGAATATGAGATTTCTTGAGTTAGGATGCTAAAGTTTCTTAGTCTTGAATGTATGAATGACATGTGACCTTGAATGATGTCAAGAGGGTCTTTTATGTGAAACCTTGAACATAGTGGTATGGTTATGGATGTTGAAGTAGAAAGTCGTGATGGTATTCATCAAGTAAAGAATGATTGACATAAGGTTGATTGGCTGGAACGACATCATATCAGACATTAGGAAATCCACGTTGAGCTTTTTGTCGCTATTGCAAGGTATCCCTAAGAGGACTTCTTATGTAGGGTAAATGTTACTGAGTTATGAACTTCATATTGAACCACTTTACATAAATTTTTAATGAAAATTACTCTATGAGAATAAAGTCTAGCGCCGAGTGTTGTATTGTAAGGGAAGTAGTTCAAGTTAAAGGATGAGAATAGAATACAAAATATACCCTTCATATTCCTTAACCGTGTGCCTACATGGGATGTGCCTAAGTTCTACCATTAGCAAGCAGAACACCCTCATCGGAGTAGGTTTGAACTCCGAATTCCATGATTTTCTACCATGGTCTTTGACGGTTATTGCCTATTGTCATCGTATGGGATACTTACTAGAATTAGACAAGTTCTATGAAGTTTAGATGGTGGTATGGGTCGCTATCTAGACATTGCACAGTAGGCTTTGAAGGTGTTAGTTGGAGTCCCTAGATTTTGTCCAAGACCATTACTTGAATGTCCTTATGTGATAAATGAGTCTTAAATGAACTACTAAATGTAATGACTTAAGTTAAGTAACTATGTTAAATAAATAAGTAATTATCTAGAGTAAATAAGGTTTGTCTAGTTAAGGTGTGAAGGGGGCATATAAATGGTCACTTTTTATCTTACCTAGATAAGTCTTTACAATAACTCCAGTTAGGAAAGATGGTTGTTTATGTGAACATGATCCAAACTTTAATATTCTTAAGGATTACTTAGGTAATCTTGAAGAGGTCAATCATGGACGTTATCTTCTGAATTTACTTAAGTATGGTTTTTGATAGACTGTGGAAGGAGAATGTCCTATAATCTATGTGTTGATGTAGTAAATGAGAATGATTCTATCTTAGGTAGTCTATAGGATCACTTAAGTGTGTGTATGGGGATTTAATGGGCGGTGACTTCACAACTCAATGAAGTGAACCTTAGAATCACCTTTGGTAGGAGTATCTCATGTTCATATGTTTGATGTCTTGTAAATGTATGTTGATCCCATTATGGGTTGTCTTAAGGATCATTTCGGTGTGCCTAGAAACCGTGCATGGGTGGTCTCTGTTTGTCTTACTTAAGTGAGTGTTAGCATAGGTTTTAGTGTGGGATTTATATGTATAAAGGGTGTGAAAAGTGAAGCAAGGGAACTTCAATGTAATAGTAAAGTAAGTTCACTATACAGTGAAGTAAGTTCACTGTAATATTTGTGTAAAATGTGACTAATTGATTAAAAAGTTTCTAATGTTTTTCCGAGTTTTTAAATGTTGTTATTATGATTAAAGTACGATCTTTTCAATTGAAATTCATGAAAAGCACATTATTTACTAAATGTCCTCTTTTCATGGATTTTTGCATGACTTCCATACTTAGTGGATCTAATTTGCTAACCCCTTCTTTTCCCTTTTTGACTTAAGTGTAGGGAATGGGAATTCTTGATGTGCCATGGAGGATGGATCGGTTTCTAAGGGTTGAATATGAAGTATGGATGAGTCCTCATTGATTCGAGGACAATATCCACACGTGTTCCCTTATGTCTTAGGATTTATTTTATCCTCTTGTATGGGCTTAGATCAAAGTGTTGTATAATCTAAAAATTAGATGGTTCAAGGACATGTAATAAAGGTTAAATGTTTTAAATGAAAGTCTTCCGCTTTTGTAATGATTATGAAAAGAGTTCTTCGTGCGTGAAGAAAGTTTTAAATTCATACTCATTTTGTTATGTTTATTATGCAATAAATGGTATGAGTGGCTTAGATGAGACTTCTTCAAGTCTCATTTTCCGTGTGGAGACACAAGGATGCTTTAACATCAAGGGTGTACATGTGTGTCGTGACATTTTGGTTCTTCGATGAAAGAATTATCATCTTCAAACCTATGAGCTATATAGTATATAAGGGATTGTCCCCAAAGGGTTTCTATGAATGAATTCTTAAGTAAAGATCAAAGGATACCTAAAAATGGAATTTATGCTTAGCACAAGTGAACATGAATATGAGATGGAGGCTTTTACATTAGCAAGTTCGTCTTCCCACATGGGTTCCTTTTAGGTTAAAAAGTTAGGGTTCCAATATCAATGTGTTGTTTCATGATATAGAAACCTTCTACATTAGAAAGTTTGAGTTTCTAGTAGAAGTCTCCTTGTTCCATAACTACACACCCCGTAGGTCGTAGCTAGTATATCCACATAGAGGCTACGATGTATTGTTACACCCAAAAAAATGAACTAGGTGAAAGTAGAGCCTTACATGTGTGTAATGAGTTATAAGGTCGTAAATCCTAGTGTTGTGAGGTAGCATGTAGAGTTTTGAAGGGTTTGGAGGTCCAACATCCAATACGTTCGAAAGTTATCCTTAAGAAGTCTTTATGTGTTCTAGTGTGCCTTTGCTTTTTTTACATGTTGGTTTATGTCCAAATTTATGTTAAAGAATCCTAAAATCTATACGAGTGTATTTACATTGGAAACGTCCAGGAACAATTCCCAAAAGACAACACTAAAGGTCCTTGAGGAGGACCCAACATGTGCTAGTCTCCATCTACAACGGTGCGAACGATGCCGCGTCGTCCAAGGAACTCTATATCATTGGGAATGTCGCTCCACATTTAGGTATGGGAGATAAGCCCACAAATTACAAGGTCTGTAGCACAAACGACAAGCCTGCAGGATTGAGCCGTCATTCCATCGATGGTTAGTCATCCTGCAGTCGTCATTTGTGCATGCAACTTCTGCAAAATCTAGGCCAAGGTAAGGGTATTTAGGAAAATTCACCTAGATTATAATTAAAACAATGTGCAATTACTTAAAGTGTTTTTGGGTATTTTAATCACTTTATAGTCCTACAACCTATGGTTGAGTTCATTATTCAATAAGAAACGCAAGACCCCAAATACAATTCTCTAGCACCCCATTGATATTTGAAGAAAGGTTGAGGCTAAGAGCTTGATTTCTCCATTAAATCTTCGTATGTTATTTTATCCTTGAACTCGATTTCTTATACGAGCCAAACTTCAATGGCTTTGCTAAGACTTCTTAAACACGAAATCTTCTATTTTTGACATCTATCCAAAGATTCTTGCATAAAATTATTTCAATCAATGATTTGTGATATAATTGAATGATTTTAGATCAAATTCCTTATAAGGCCATAAGGATCATGAATTCGTAATTTTAACTATTATATGGGTGATGTGATCATAACTCTATTGTATTTAACTATTTTGTAGATTACTTTGGGATATTGATTTATGTATAGATTATGTTAGAATTGTATATAGGCTACTTTAATTTGACTATATTTATATTAAATCTTTTTGAATCATTATATGATTTGATTATTGGTTTGTTGGTATGTATGGCTATTGGTAAGAGCCTTTGTGCATTGAATTGGTTGGAAAGGCTAAGGATTGGAGGTGTCGGTAATGGCATGGTTGTAAGATGACCTAATCTCTTCTTTATATTGTAGTATAACTAATGAATTGTGATGATTGGTGTGGTCAACTTACGTGGCGGTGCTTATGTTGTACAATTGTGAAGAATGTGTCCTTGTCGGCGTTAGTTTATGCATTGTGTCGTTATCATGTTATAAGTTTTATTGATGATTATTGTGCAGTCTTATATGGCTTATGCGTATTAGTGAAATGAGAGCATGATTTCTCCTAATGGATTATAAGTGATTATGTAGACTATGGAGATGTCTTTGTATGTGTATACTTGATGTTAAAGTAAGATTCTCTCTAATTGACTATATGAGTCTTATGATGAACTATATTGATGTTTCTATAGAAGTGTATAGGGTTACTTGTAGAAGACTTGGTTGTCTATATGTGCTACTTGAATGTTATTGGACATGGAATAAGATAAAGATTTTTGTCTTGTTTAGGTAAACCTATATCCCTTTAATTGATACATGAAGAATGTGAATATGGACTCTTGACTAGTAAGCTTAAGCGCCTTTTTCATTCATGTGAATGTATGATTGAAATATTACCTTAAACATGGTTAAGATGGCCATTAACTAGGGACCTTCAAACATAAATGAAGATTATGATATCCTTGAAGTAGAAAGTCATAATGGTATCGTTCTTGTATAAATGATGGAATTAGGGATAGATTGGTTGGAACGACAAGAAACCATCTTTAAGAATGTTATTTAACTATCCTTATTGATCATTGAGTGGAAGCCCTACGGAACCCATCCTTATTATTGTGTTTGAAATTGCTCTATGAGAACATGGCTAGCACCAAGAGAATATAATTGTGGTAGTGACTCTATGTTGAGGCTACAATACAAAGAAACCTTTGAGATTCTTTAACCATGTGCCTACATGAGATGTTTCCTAGTTCTACCCTTGGAAAGTACACCCTCCATCCGAGTAGGTTATACTTCGGCTTCCATGTCTAGCTAGTATGTCTATGTCATTTAATCCCCATTTCCATCATGTGGGATGCATTATTGTATTGGAGAAATTTTACATAGTGTAGGTAATGGAATGGAACACTATCTATACATTGCACGAGTAGTCTTTGAAGATTCTAGGATGGGGTTTTCCCGAGGTCTTCATCAAGACCAATATGTGAAGTCTTCTAAATGTTAATGCTTCTGAAGTTTCTAAAGCTTATTGATTGACTTAGTTAATGCATGTAAATGAAAAAGTACTTATCTAGAGTACCTTTAAGGATTACTTAAGTAGGCTTGAAGAGGGTGTATGGGCTGTCTCTTTATGCTTACTTAGATGAATCTTAGAGTAGATCTAGCTATGGATTCTAATGATGAAATGGGAATAATCTTGCCATAGGTAGTCATTAGGATTATTTATGTGTGATTGGAGAGGGTGTATGGGCGGTCTCCTCTTGTCTCACTTAAGTATGTCTTAAGATAACCTTTGGTAGGAGGAATATATACTTATGTGGTTTGAAGTGATGTTGATGTTTTATTGTGGATTACTTAGAATATGTCTTATATGTGTGTATGATGACTTTTGTTTCTTATTATTGTGCTTAGGCTTTCTATCAAAAAGAGAATGAAATCATATTATAAAGCAAATGTCCTTTTAGCATGATTTTACTGCATGTCACCATACTTAGTGCATTCTAATGTACTAATTCCATATATTATTTCACCATGCTTAGTGCATTCTAATGTACTAATTCCATATACTATTTTATCTCTGAAGGTGTAGGTTTCATGTGAAGAGTATATTTGAAGCAAGCTTGGAATTAGCATAACTTAAAGCATGTTTTGGTATGTCCTCAATTTTTCAATTTCGTTGATGTATGGGCTGTGACCCAAGATATTTGTGTTCTAAGATGGCTACAAGAGATTTAGTCTTTCCTATGACGTTCTATAAAATGATATGTTGAAGTATTGTTCATTTGTTTAAAAAAGTTATAGATCCTCAGTACTTTTCATATACATATATGCGAATGAATTATGCCTAAGGGCTTGTGCAAGACCTATGAGAGGTCGAGTACACCATGTGGCGACTTGAAGGATTCTTATCTTCTAGGATGTATTTTTGGTCGTTGCAAGTTTGGATCGGAGCATAGTTATGAAGTAGCTTTTAGGAATCCAAAATCTCTTTAAATAAATGTCTAGTAGATTCTTGTTCGTCGGTGTGAGTCACAACACATCTATGAGTTAGTGGCTATAAGACGATAGAGTGTAACATTCTTCATCACACTTGTGTCGTGCCATAGAGTTTAGGTTATAAGTGTCTCTTCCTAATCTCTTCTCTTGTGAATATAGGATATGACTACAAGATGAATGGCCGCAAGAAGATTGGAAGAGCAAGGGGCGAACGAGGAAATTCCTTCTCAAGGTGGAAAAGTTCCACAAGGTGTCCAAGTTCCTCTACAAGTTGATCAAGTCCCTAGTGTGGGTGAAGTTAATGATGTGCCGATGGTTCCCCCGGACATCCCTAATGGGGTGATTAAAGAGGCCCTTCTTCCCTTAGACCGATTTATGACAACTTGTGTGAATAGGGTTATTTATCGTAGGGTCAAGATTTGGAGGGTACTATGAATCTAGGTTGAGGGAATTTTTGACGATGAATCTTCCTATGTTTCTTGATTCTAAGGCGGGAGAAGATCCGAAAGAGCTTCTTGATGGTGTGTACAAGTTGTTGAGTTCTATGGGGGTGATTTCTTTGAAGAAGACAGAGTTGGCTTCGTACCAATTGAGGAAAGTTTCTCAAGTTTGGAACAATCAATTGAAAGATAATAGGCCGGTTGAGTCCGGTCCTAATGAGTGGGAAGAATTTAATGAGACTTTCTTAGGAAAGTATTTTCCCCGAAAAAGGGGGAAGGTGAAGGTTGAGGAGTTCATTAAACTTAAGTAATGTAGTATGAGTGTGGAAGAGTACTCCTTGAAGTTTATCGTCTTGTCTAAGTATGTTCCATCCTTGGTGTCTAATCCTAGGGATGAGATGAGTGGGTTTGTGACTGGTGTTGCCGACCATCAGAAATAAGAGTTCCTACGGCCATGCTCCACAAAGACATGAATTTTGCTAGACTTATGGTGTATGCACAATCCATTGAGGATTCCAAACTTAGTAGCATCTCAAGGAATTTGAAGAGGGGTCGATCCGATTTGCAAAACCAACCAAGGTTCAAGAAGAGGACTCCAAATCAATATTGTTCTAGTGCTCTAGGTTCAAGATTGACTAGTGGTTCTCAAGGTGTCAAGCTTACTTGTCCAACTAGTCGGAAGAAGCACTTTGGGAAATGTCTAGCCTGTATCGTTGGTTGCTTTTGTTGTGGTAAGGATGATCATATGGTGAGCGATTAGCCTACTATTGTTGCTACACGAAGAGAGGCCAAGAAATTTCTTTCTAATGCACCGGATGCTGGTGCACCAATGAGAAATCGCTTCTATCTTCTCCAAGCTATGACAAATTCGGATGAAGATGTTGGTAAGTTATTGTTTTCTCTCTTGTGTTGTGATGGGGTCTTTCTAAGTAAGGGGGTATGGTGAATATATGGGTTGCAAATTGTTGCCTCTTATCTTCTATCCTATTTAACCTTGATAGCTAGAATTATATAGTAGCATGTTGGATGTTGTTTATGTCATATCCGGGGAGCACCCCCTAGAAGTGAACGGTTTCGTCGTCCTCGAAGAGGACTAAGACTAACCTCTTAGCAAACCTCATTACATTTCATAGGTTAAATTAATGAAAAATTTTGAACTTTTTATGCACTTCTACATTGAGGTTTACTTAGACCTCTCCCTTACACATAATATATCTTTAGGGAGTTTACTTAGACTCCTCGTTATAGATAGCACTACATAGGCTTCTACTTTATTTCACATACATACTATAGGAATATAGATTCACAAGCATGTCTATGATACTTCTCATATTAAACCATTTAAGTCGAATTCAACATCTTGGGTTCAACCCATACTTCATTACAACAAAGAGCCTCATATAGGCTTATATATAAATCGGCTCCAAATATAGAGAAAAAAGACCTAGAAGTGTTATAACTAGAAAAACATCAATAGGTTTATAGTTGCATATTCCTCGGAAGGCGAGGACCTACCGAACACTTGGGGAATATACAAGTAGTCTTTAAAGTCCTTTTATAAGCTGAACGGTCGGACACTTCATATTGTAGTATACATAAAACATGAGTTAGTACAAACTTGTTCTAAACATGAGTAAATGCATATACAACAAATGAAATCATGCAAAAGAGGAAATTTTCTCAAAAATGCTAATTTACTTTGAAAATCCTGATGTAAATCCAATAACCTATATAAACCAATGGACACAAAATTCTCAAGTCAAATCCATATACAACACAAGACTAACATCATCAAGTATAGAAAAGTCCACATATGTAAGAGTTCATAGCATCATAACATAATTAAGACCCTTACCCATAACCCATCATTTAACGTACAACTGCAATGACCACATAAAGCGCCATAACCCTACTGAATCATGTAAACAAAAGAAAGGACCATAAGTAATGCCTTTCTTCATATACCTAACAAAAAGAGTAAAATTCCTCATACTTTAGAGATATAGACCAACAACATATTCATATGTGAAACTGACATCATATAGAATCAATAACACGTAAAGTCAACATATACATAATAGTCACTGTAAAAGATCATAAGAACAACCTCCTATGGCTTCTTCAAGGGAAATTAGTGCAAGGCATAGGTAGAGTCCCATATCCCTACCTAGGCTAAGTTGAACCTCTTAAGTCACCCTAATTAGTGTTTACTTTATTACTTAATTTTTACTTTCTGGGAACTTTCCTTAACTGACATAGACCACAAGATTAAGTGTGGAATTCGTTGTTGTAAAATCTAAAACCGATGGAAGGTGGTCTACATGTCATGGTAGAACCAAACATGAACATAGCATCTAGGTGGATCAACTAGCTAGTATTCCAATGGTGGAAACATAATTTATGGAGTTTGGGAGAAGTCATGGAAATATAACTCTACGCCCTTTTGGGGATATGAGGCTATCCACCCCGTGAAGACTATGGTGAACCCTAACTTTCCTCCTAGAGAAGGTGCCACCTCTCATCTTTCATTAATGATCATAACTTATTTTAGGTCATAGGGTCTACCCCTTATATATTAATCATAACAACACAATAAGTCACATAGGTAAGTCATCACCGTCCTTATATCATCACGTCTTAGCCATTAACTCACAAGCCATAAATCAAGACATTCCAATTCAAAATCAGTCCGACCCTAATGAATCTCCTAATAAGTTATACTTCAACATAACTTCGTCACTAAACATAAGTAATCATAATTGAAGTAAAGGATTGAGATCACAAAACTTACCCCAATCTCCTGCACAAGCCATCATCCAATGTTTTACCATCAACCATCAAATTAAGCACAATAATGTGTTTAATATCATCACACAATAGTAATTAACACAATAATGAAGTCTGTTGCATAATCACAATCCCAATCAACTTAAATTCATAATATAGGGTTAAGAGGAATAGAGTTTGTCATGAATTCTTCAACGAAATAGAACCGATCCCGACAATACATTACCCTACACAGTTCATGAATGAATTAGAATAGATAAAACAAGTGTAACAATCAACACATTCATCAATTCCCATCAATTCATAAACAGGATCAAAGAATGAATTTTTTTGGAAAAAGGACATTATCTACATGAAATCCCATAAATTAACATCAATAACCCAAGAATATACACTTAATTAGTCATAGGCAATCACAATTAATCATAACAACCATCAATTTGATGTTTAGAAGAAAACCCATTATTAGAAGAAAACCCTTAAAATTGGATGATTAAGAAATCAATTTTGAGAGGACCTCTTGGGGAAAAGAAATCAAAAGAGTGATCAACACATACCTTAATGAAGATTAATCCACGAAATTCAAGTGAAATCCTATCGAAATTTGTCTTCTTTTACAAGCTTTTTTATTCCTTCAATCGAGGTTGAATAGAGGGAGAAAGTATAGAGAGGTGAGAGCTTTAGAGTTTTGACTTTGAATTTTATTTGAGTGAGTAAATGTGAGGAAAAACTGATTTAAAATAAAGATATCAACATCCCATTAAATATACAAAAGACCCCTAACTTATTGTTGACCCTTTAATAATGTCAAACTTGAATTCCAAATTTCAGATTTTCGTCGGGGAAAAAATCCGTGACACGTAGCTGCTTCCGCAAAAATTTCTAAAATATATTTCGAGACAGTGGAGTCCTCAACCTGCCGGAGATGCATACTTGACTCTTGGACGGAAACCCTCCAAGTGCACGAC
This sequence comes from Solanum neorickii, assembly GCA_027704865.1. Taxonomy (NCBI): domain Eukaryota; kingdom Viridiplantae; phylum Streptophyta; class Magnoliopsida; order Solanales; family Solanaceae; genus Solanum; species Solanum neorickii. The sequence goes on along the minus strand of JAKWJC010000368.1, from coordinate 10,980,989 downwards.
GCGGACAAACTCCCCCTATGTGTAATTTGGGTGTTGCTTTTGTAGCTTGCAAAACAAAGTTTGGGGTCCTTTCGTGGACCCCTAGGGCGACCCTTTGGGGGTCAGACATGGACATTTTTACTCCATATGTATGGTTTTACCTATAAAAATTCATTTTACAAGTTTTAGACCTGATACAACACCTCTAAACCTTCCCGAAACCTAAGGACGTTTCATTAGTTAAATTCACTAGCTTACGGACGTCATGGACGTTTCTTAATGTCTTGACTCCAAAAATATATAAATGGTTTATTAACAATATTTTAGTCCTTTTTATAGTTTTAATAACTTTATATAAACATACGAGGCCCTATCTAAAGTCTTGGACTTTCGGAGTGGTACATTATCCCCCATTAGGAACATTCGTCCCCGAATGACACTAAAATCCATTGGAAGGAACGGATAGACTTAAGACTAGAATACCAACAAAAAAAAACATTTAAACACACGAGTTAATACTCAAATCAACAGAACAACAAGACATTTACACAATACAACTCAAAACATCATATTCAACATATAGGGTGTCAACATTCTTTAAATGATGAACTACCTTCTCAAAATCATCGTGAGCTCAACATAACACTTAAAGTCATTTATGTAAAGAATTCCTTCACCACATCTCAACATGATCAATAAAATGTATGGGGGAATAACATACCAAAATACACCACATAAGTTCCAATCAAGCAAAATAGCACCTTTTTGAAAAAAAATTATTTTTGGCATATTATTCACTGTAACCAATGTAACTTTCACTTTTGCAAAACATCACCAAAAATCAAAGCAACTTCAAATATATTAATTTTTTTAATTATTAAGAATAACTAACCTTAACAAGAAAAGAGATGAGGATAACAGGACTTCATGTTGGCCCCGTCCTCCGATATAGATCCCTCAACTAGGTGGTTTCTCGATTATACTTTTACGGAGGCCATCTCTTTGTTCCTTAACCTCTTCATATGAGATAATGGATTTCCACCTGAACCTCTGTTTAGGAAAGGTTCTCTTTCAAACAAAGGCCTTTGATAGGAAGAATCAACTCGGGGTTACCAATACACTTCTTAAGCATGGATACATGGAAAATCGAATGAACCGAAGTTAGTTCACTAGAGAGTTTCAACTCATATGCATCCTTGCAAACAATATGAAAAATTTAATTAGGACCCATATAATGAGGACTTTAATTACCCTTTTTCCAAATCAAATCACCTCTTTCATGGGCGAAATATTCAATTACACCTTATCACCTTCGTCAAATTCAAGGTCCCTTCTCCTATGATCAGTAATTATGCCGACAATCGGCTGTTTTAAAATGGTTCCTTATGATATCAACTTTCTGTAAGGTCTTATAGATCAAGTTGGGACAAAGAATCTATGACTCGCAAACCTCAAACCATCCAACAGGAGATCTACACCTCCTATCATACAAGGCTTCAAAAGGTGTCATAGATATGGATGAATGAAAAATATTATTATATGAGAAATCCACCAAAGGCAAGTGTTTATCCCAATTTCCATTGAAGTCAATGATACAAGCTCTAAGCATATTTTTAAGAGTTTGAATGGTATGTTCCCCTTAACCATCCATCTGAGGCTGAAAAACGGTGCCTAACATCACTGATAACAAAAGCATCTTTGAATTGACCTCCAAAACCTAGATGTGAATTGAGCACCTCTATGAGATATAATGGACAAAAGGAACACATGAAAACTCTCTATCTCATCAATTTAGATTCTTGCATAATTTCAAACCAAATAAGTGGACTTAATGGGAAGGAAATGATCAGACTTCGTCAATCTATACAAGACTAGCCATATAGAATCATATTACCTTCTAATCCGAGGAAACCCAACTACGAAATAAATTTTAAGATCTTCCAACTTCTAAGTAGAACATGGAATTCTTGTAGTAAACCACCCGACTTATAATGCTCGGCTTTCAATTTTTTTTAAATTTTGACAGTTTGCAACAAATTCCGCAATGTCCCCTTTTAAGCCATCCCACCAAAACATTTCTGTAAGATCATAATATATTTTAGTACAACCAGGATGAACAGATTAATAGGCTCCATGAGCTTCCTTAAGATTCCTATTTCTAAAATCATCGACATTGGGAACACACAATATAACTTGGTACCTAAGAACACTATCCCCCTTGGGAGAATGACTTATTCATCATTCAAGAAACGATTCTTTCAACTCCATCAATAATAGATCAAGGTGTTGCTTAGACTTAACCTCAACAACCAAAGAAGACTCGGAGTTATGATGTACCACAACACCACCATTAGGAGAATCTTCAATTAGAATCCCTAAATGATGCAACTTATGAACATCCCTAACTAGGTTTATCTTAGCTTCTTCCACATGGGACACACTTCCCATGGACAAATAACTTAGAGCATCCTATACCACATTAGCCTTTCTAGGGTGATATAAAACACTCATGTCATAGTCTTTCAATAAGTCTAACCATCTCTTTCGCAATAGATTCAATTCTTTTTGAGTGAATATGTACTGAAGACTTTTGTGGTCCGTATACACATACACATGAACCCCCATATATAGAATGCATCCATATATTAATGGAAAATACCACGACCACTAACTCAATTTCATGATTCATATAATTCTTTTTATGACTATTGAGTTGCCTAGAAGCATAGGCTATAACTTTGCAATGTTACATAAGAACACACCCCAACCCAAATGTTGATGCATCATAATAAACCACCAAGAACTTAGTACCCTCCGATAAAGTCAACATCGGAGCAGAGGTCAGCCTATCCTTCAACACTTTGACATTTCTCTCACATGCTTCCGCCACTCAAATTTGACATTCTTATGAGTCAAGGTTGTCAAAGAGGAAGCAATCGATGCAAACCGTCGACAAACCTCCTATAATATCCGTATAGGCCTAAGAATCTTTGAATATTTGTACGAGCCAAAGGTCTAGGCAAATTGTAACTGTTTCAGTCTTCCTTGGATCAACCTCTACACCCTCACTAGAGATAGTATGAAAAATAAACGTTACCTACCTAAATATAAATTCACACTTTCTATATTTGGAAAATAGTTGATGTTTCTTAAGACATGCAAAACCACCCTAAAATAGCCCATGTGTTCACCCTCATTCTTCGAATATACAATGATTTTTTCAATGAAGACAATGAAAATTAATCTAGGTATCTTCGAGACACCCTATTCATGAGGTCCATATATGTCGCCGGGGCATTACTAAGACCATAGGAGATTACTAAGAATTCATTGTGACCATATCCAGTTTGAAAAGATATATTGGGAGTATCTTCACCTCACCCAAAGTCGGTGATATCCCTATCTCAAGACGATCATTGAAAAGTCACTTGTACCTTGGAGTTTATCATATAAATCATCAATCATAGGAGGAGGATACTTTTTCTTGACATTGAATTTGTTGAATTGATGTTAATAGATAAACATCCTAAGAGACCTATACTTTTTCTTCACAAATAATACCGAAGCACCCCATAGAGAAATGTTAGGCCGGATAAAACTCTTGTCTAGTAAATCCTTATGTTCAGCCTTCAAGTCTTTAAATTTTGCCGGATCCATCCGATAAGGAGGAATTAAAATGGGGTTTGTATTCGGTAATAAATTGATACAATTATAAATTTCCCATTCGAGAGGGATACCGGGAAGATCATTAGGAAAGACAACAAGACATTTTGTTACTATGGGGACTGATTGAATAAGAGGAATTTTGTCGTCTAAATCATTGACTCTTACATTATTGTATAAACACCCTTTAGAGATCATCCTATGAGATTTGAAACACAAATATACGACCTCTAGGAATACAATAACCCCCGTTCAACACTAAGACAGGTTCATTAGAAAATATACATTTCAACACCCTTGTTCTACCATCTATGGAAGCAAAACAAGACTGCAGCCCATCCATACCCAAAATGACATCAAAATTGATCATATACAGTTCTACTAGTTCAACATAAGTAACTTTATTTGGCAACATTATAAGACAACTTGTATACACTAGCCTACAACAAGCGAATTCACCCACCGAGGTAGACACCATAAAAGGTTCATTCAAGATACCGGACAAAATAGCAAACTATTTAGCTACTAAAGTTGCAAGAAATGACAAGGTAGCATAACGATAAAGTAAAGAACATATATTAATAGAAAAAACATTAAACAGACCGGTCACAACATTGATAGAAGTTACTTGCTCACCCCTATAGCGGAAAGGACAAAAATGATTCTTATTCGGAGCATCAACACTAGAACCACTTGCTTGAGCTTGACCACTACCTTTGTCTTGACCGTTCAAATTTGGGCAATCCTTCACCTTGCAACTACTCGTGCCACAACTAATGCAATTTTCCATCCCAATGAGGCAATAACCATAATGCTTGTTGCCACACTTTCAACAAGTTGGCTTCCTACTTGGTGAACTTGTACCCGTTCCCTTTTGAGGTTTATGGTTAGACACCCTAGTATAACAATCCTCAGACAACTTGTAAGGAACTTAATTACAAAACCTCTTTTTGAACCTAGGCATGTCTTTTAAATCAAGCTACCCCCCTGAGGAACCACCACCAAAAGACTTTGCCCTATTGGCATGTCTACTACTCTTTTTAACCCTTGTCTCCTCCACTAGTTGAGCATGAACCATTAGACGAGAAATTTTCATATTATCATGTAGCATACACAAACGAAATTCTTCTTTCAAGTCATCGGACACTTTCGTCACAAATCGGCTCATGTCATCCATTGAGTGAGAAACATAAGAACAAGCATAATTTGACAACTTAGTAAATTTCAAGGAGTACTCAAGCACACTCATACCTCCTTGACGAAGGTTGATGAATTCTTGACTTTGGCCTCCCTATTTTCACTAGGAAAAAATCTATATAGAAAAGACTTCTAGAAAATCTCCCATGTAACAGGACTACCCCTCAAAGGCCTATCGTCTCTCCGTTAGATGTACCACGTTTTAGCCATGTGCTTGAGTTACTAAGAGGATAACTCAACCTTTTCAACAATATTCAACCCCATAACATAGACGATTTAGTAGACTTCATCAATGAACTCCTGGGATCTTCTTCCAATTTGGACCCGTAGAAACTAAGGGGATTTATCCTTGTGAACTCCCTCAAAGGCGAGGCCATAGTTCAAACATGTTGGTTTCCTCGGGGTACGAACAGCTTTTGCTTGACTGGTCATGGCTTTGGCCATTTTGAGAAAAGCTCCCCTTTATGTCCACATCCGACAAGGATTGAGGATTGGCCAGAGCTTGATCATTATTATCATCTTTTTCAAGAATGGGATATTGATTGCCTTGGGGCGGAATCCCTAATTTGTAATCTTTTCATATAATTTTCATGCGGCTGCCCTTAGAGTATTCATACCGATAACCACGATTCAAGGTTTAGGTGAAAACACACATAAAGAGACTATGTAGGAAAGAAATTGGATTTCTAAGAAAATGAGAATTTCCTAACCATCACATAGTCTCTCTTTTATAATTTTTGCGCGCTTCACTAAATAGTGGACTTACAACCTTCATGGCTAGTAGTTTTGAATCTAATTGTGTACGCTAAACCCTAGTAAAACTCGGTATTAAGCTACCCCCAATGTATTCTATAAATTTTACTAATTATGTCTGTGTTTCTATAATTAGTGGATAGGTCCAAACTTAACATGGAAACTGAGAGTGCAACAATTAATCTTTTAATTAAGCATTTATAACTGAGGCAAGTATATCTGAAGTATCTTCAGTATTTGACCTAGGATGAGTAAGGTAAGAAATAAAGAAATACAAAGCTAGGGTTCTGAAAATTCATGAAATAAACTGAGTAATAACATAAATAATATGCTTTGGAACATACATTTAATAAATTCATGAAATTCTAACAAATTTCTAGAAACCCTAGGTTTAATCCTTATAAGATAATCTACAATCTGATAGAAAACAAGGGACCCAATGCATAAAAGGAACCCAATAGTGATATTTCACATACCTATTGATGAAATCCATGGAAAAATAAATAGGGTTTGGGGATGGAACTGTTGGATCTTGTTGCATTCTTTAAATAAGATTCTTGAGCGTTTTCTCCTTTTTTGCTTCTAATTTTCCAACTTTTTATTTAGTGATTTGACTTAGATATGTTCTAATTATTTTTGTAGGCTAAAACTGACTAAATCATATTATTTAGGATCAAAACGACGTAACTTAAGGTTTAAAAAATGTGGAAAAAGACCAAAAGACCCCTGCATAAGTTTTTGTTTGGACCAAACGATGGCCTGCACTTACGGTCCGTGTTTTGACCGATGCCTCATCGTTGGGTTTGTCGACTGGGCCTGTTCGACTAGCATGTTCAATTGGAATTTACTAAAATGGGCATAATTTTTTATGCGGAGGTCTTATTTTAGCAAGGTCAGTGTCTATTGAATGACAATTCAATTACTATCTGTGGGTAGGTCATGGGACACCTAATTAATTTAGTGCTATGCTTTATGACCATTTGAAGTTGACCAAATTGCATTTCCCTCTAACTGTCTTAAATTTTCCACCTAGGGATCATAGGTCCACCTACAAACCATGTTGGTATTTCGTAGCTCTTGTCAGAGAGTTTTTGAATGGGGGTATTGGTAGACATTCACGGTCTAAGGACAGTTGTCTGACCTACGTACTATGGGTCTATTAGTTGATTAAGATTTAGCTCATTTTCCAGGATGAATTTTTTTTGGGAGCTTCTGATCCTATCGACGATTGTGCAAGACGGACGGTCGTCTGTCATACAGACCGTCGATGCCACCATTGGTTACACCTGCAGATATTTCTGAAAACTGACTTTTGTTTTATTTTTGCTATGGGGTGTAACGTTATCTCCCTCTTCGGAACGTTCGTCCTCGAATGAAGACTAAACTATATGAAATAGAGGGAGAGGGCTGCAAACCCCACTACTAAGTAGTGAGAACTGAATTTCTGACTGAATTGAGTTACGAGTACATGCAAATACACTGAAAATGCAAGTACAAATTGAGGGAACATCATTCTATACTAAATTTACGCATGAATGATTGGAAAACTGAAGATGAACTATAACTTGAAGCTGAAGTGGAGTCGGAAGGAAAGGGTGAGGATACTTAGCTTTAATTGCTGTTTCTTCTTCAAAATTAGCTCCCTCTAATGACTTCCTTCTCCAAAAAACCTTGACTGAACTGATTTCTTTGTTTCTTAACCGTTTAACCTGACAATCATGAATCTCAACTGGTACATCTTCATAAGAAAGACTATCTTTCACCGCCACACTCTCCAATTGCACTATAGAGGCTGCATCACCCAGACACTCTTTCAAAAGTTAGATGTGGAAGACTAAAAGCACTGCTGCTAATTCTGCTTTCAAATCTAACTCATATGCCACATTGTCAACCCTTTTAATGATACTATAAGGGCCTAAATATCTAATACTGAACTTCACTTTCTTTCAAAATCTCATTACCCCTTCCATAGGTTATACTTCAAAAAATAAACCAACCATCAACATGGAACTCTAGTTCCCTTCTCCTTACATCTGCATAAGATTTCTGACGACTTTGGGTTGTCTTAAGTGTAAATCTAATGAGTTGCACTTTCTTCATAGAATAAAGGACTGAATTCGGCCCTATAAAAGTTGTTTCACCTATTTGAAGCTAACTAATAAGAAATCTAAACATACGCCCATATAAAGCCTCATAAGGGACCATCTGAATGTTGGAATGTGGGTATTATTGTGGGCAAACACAATTAGAAATAGGTGATTATCCCAACTACCTATGAAATCAATCACACAAGCTCTTATCATATCCTTTATGGTCGGCATAGTACGCTCTGCGTGCCTATCCGTCTATGGATCAAATATTGTACTAAGGTTAACTTGAGTACCAAGACATTGCTGAAATGACTTCCAAAAATGAGAGGTAAACTGCGGACCTCTATCTTAGATGATAAACAAAGGAACCCCATGCAACCTCACAATTTCATTTATGCAAATCATGGCATAGTCCTCCACCGAATTTGTAGTCTTGACCGCTAAAAAGGGAGAACACTTAGTCTTCCTATCAACTATCACCAAAATGGAGTCATGTTGTGTGCGAGTATAGAGTAATAGTTTTATGAAGTCCATATTGATAAGATCCCACTTCCAAGTAGGAATATCTATCTCTTGAGTCATACCTCCTGGTTTCTGATGTTCTACCTTGACTTGCTTGCAATTGGGGAACTTACTCATAAAATATGCTATATCCCTCTTCATGACATTCCACCAATAGACTTCTCGCAGATCGCGGTACATCTTAGTGGCACCTTAATGCAAAAAATACCTAGAGTTATGGGCTTCTGCAAGAATATATTGTCTCAATTCGCCCACAACAGGAACACACAATGTACCCTGGTAGCGAAGTACACCATCTCTTCCTTGGTAGAAAATCTCCACCCTTTGATTATTGATTGCACACTTAAGTTCAAGCAAGATTGGGTCACTGTCTTGCTTTTCCTTAACCAACACTACCACAGACGATTCTGCCCCATTCTGAACTCTTACCCCGCTGGATAATATGCTCACAAGGCGAATCCCAAGCGAGCAAGCCTGTGAACATCCTTCACTAGCTCTTTCCTTTCTTTCTCAACATGGGCTACACTACCAATAGATAATCTACTAATAGAATCTTCTATTACATTCTCCTTACAAAGATGGTAATGCACACTCATATCATTATCCTTAAGGAATTAAAGACATCTTGTTTTGCAAAGATTCAACTCTTTCTGGTTGAACACATACTTAAGGCTCATATGGTTAGTGAACACATCTACGTGAACACCATAAAAGTAGTGTCTAACAATCATGAGGTCAAATACCACTGCTGCATGCTCGAGGTTGTGAGTTGGATAGTTCTTCTCATTAACCTTAAGTTGTCTAGAGGCATAAGTTATCACCTTACCTCGAACATACAACCTAGGCCAACTCTGGATGCATCACAATAGATCACATAGCCATCTGAACCCTATGGTAGAGTCAAGACAAGAGCAGTAGTCAATCTAGTTTTCAATTATGCAAAAAAATTCTCAGAATCATCTGACAATTGGAATTTTACCATCTTCTGAGTCAACCTAGTCAATGGTGAGGCTATGGATAAAAATCCTTCCACAAACCTTTTCTAATAACCCCCTAGACCTAAAAAACATACGATATTTGTGGCAGAGGTAGGTCTAGGCCATTGTTTCACTGCTTCTATCTTCTGTGAATCTTCTAAAATCCCTTTACTAGATACAATGTGACGAAGGAAAGCAACAGATTGAAACCAGAACTCATATTTACTTAACATAGCGAATAATTGCTGATCCTTGAGAGTCTGCAGACCAACTCTAAAAGACTTGCAGGTCGTCCTCAATCCTATAGTAAATAAGTATATCATCAATAAAGAAGATAATTAACAAGTCAAAGTACTATTTGAACACTCTGTTTATGAAATCTATGAAAGCTGCAGGATAATTAGTTAGTCCAAATGACATAACTACAAATTCATAATGACTATATAATGATTTAAAAGATGTTTTTGGTGTGTAACTATCTCTGATTCTAAGCTGATGATAACCCGAACTGAGGTCTATCTTTGAGAAATGGATAGCACCCTGAAGTTCGTCTAATAAGTCATCAATCCATGATATGGGATACTTATTCTTTATTGTGACCTTGTTCAACAATTTATCGTCAATGAAAATTCTGAGAGAACCAAATTTCTTCCTTACAAACAACACTGGTGCACCACATGTTTAAATACTAGGGCTGATGAAAACCTTATCTAGAAGGTCTTACAACTACTCTTTCAATTCCTTAAGCTTTTTTGTAACCAGTCTATAAGGAGGAATAGAAATAGGTTCGATATATGGAAGGAGATAAATTCCAATGTCAATTTCAGTTTCGAGAGGGAATCCGGAAATATCTTCTGGAAATACTTTTTGAAATTCAAAGACTACTGGAATTGACTCAAGATTTTGGTTTTAAAGGCCAGAGTCCTTACCCCAAACTTAATGATAGAGACAACCCCTAGATCATATTTCTATCCTTAAGGTAAGCAATAAATCGACCTATAGGCGCTAATGTACAACCCTTCCATTCTAAGATTGGTTCATCTTGAAATTGAAAACTAACAATCCTAGTTCTACAATTGATTGAGGCATAATAGAAATGTAATCAATCCATGCCTAGAAGCAAGTGGAAGTCTACCATTTCTAACTATACTACATGTGCGGAGATGACTTTATAATATACTATGAAAGGACAATTGTTGTATATTTGTGTAGCTATAACTTGGTCATCGACTAGAGTAGAGACTATGAAAGGTTCTGAAATAGTTTCTATACTGAAATTGAATTGGACTACTATGTAAGGAGTTACAAAAGAAGGAGTATACCTTGGATATAACAATGTATAAACATCAAGGTCAAAGTCACATAACGTACCAGTGATGAAATTAGGAGATCCTTCATGACCCTGGTGTGCCTGAAGAGCATTCAACCTGTTCTGGCGCTGACCTCCACCTGTACCAATTGAGTTAACCTGCTGAGTTGGGCGACATCTTGGTGCTGCTGATATTATAGAATGAGATCTACCATTACAACCTCCTTGACCTGTACCAGATGAGTTACCCTTCTAGTCATACCTTTTCTTTGAGGATGGAACACTGGCTGATGATGGGCCTGAAGCCAAAAACATCTGCTGACCCTACGAGCGATTTCCATCACCCGATGTCTGCATAGAATAGCCATAGTTCCCAATCCTAGATTTCTTATTTCCTTAGCCTGTTCCTTAATCTTATCACCCACAACTTGTTGAGCATGAGTCATAAGTCTAGAGATGTTCATATCTTTAAGTAACATCACATTTCTGCATTTAGTTTTCACCAAATCTGACAGTCCATACAAAATAATAGAATCAGCACCCATGTGAGAAGCATACTGATATACTGTGGTTTCGCAATTTTTTTAATGATTTTTCCTTAAGTTTAGTGTGTGTCCAAAAACCTTTTTGTAATGATTTTTATGTAAGTTTTGCTTTACTTGCTGGAAGTCTGTCCAAATATGAACGTGGAAGTTTTTTAGCAAGAAATGCAGAAAAGTTACCACCTACGAAGCTTATGACGGTCCATCGAGCTTGTGACGGTCCGTACGTGGCAACTTAGTGAAGCTACTAAAGGAAGATGGGGAAGTCTTACCAAGTGTGTGATTATGGATGTTCATGACGGACCGTCATAGCCACGACAGTCCGTCCTATTGGTTCGTCGCAATGATCACAGAGTAGTCCCCATATCGAATTTCAAAGAAGTTTAAGTATTTTGGAATGGAGACCCTCGACGAATCGTCGTTCTTGGAGTGGTCCGTCATATCTATTGTCGAGGGTTATGAAGAAAGCAGCAGAAGAATTTGTAAAGTATGGGATGAAGGAGGACATGACGGCCCGTCATAACCATGACGGCCCGTTATAACCACGACGGTCCGTCATGAGGTCCTTCGACCTAGCCGCGTTTTGACAAATTTTCAGTAATTACAGTCTTTCATTTATAAGGCTTTATATATATATATAGCTTGAAAAAATTAGACTCTTTGTTGGTTAGACTCTTAGATAGTTGACTTCTTGATCTTAGAATCTTCGATAATAGACTTTTTGATTGTTACACTTTTTCTGGAATAGGTTGTTGGTGATTTTATTGATTAAACTAGTGAATTTCTAGATTTTATTCTTTTTCATCAAAGTAAGTGCATGAATTCTTATATTAAATATATGAATATTGTGATTATGACTATGGGTAACTAAACTCCACAACTAGGGATGTGGGAACAATGGGTGAATAATGAGGTAAAATCTAACTAAAATAACAATTCCAGAATAGTGTCTTGGATGTATTGATAATTCTTTTGTTTAGAAGTCTTTTTAACGAATGTCCTGCGATAGAACTCTCCTTAATGCTACTTGCCGGACCAAGGTGGTAGATAATAGGAAAACAATTATCAACATAGATTTAGTGTATACTATCTAATAGGCTAGTATCGATTTGTACAAGGTAATAACTTAGTCAAATATCGAATACAATGCTTAAAATGAGATAAAGGTAAGGGTTAGTATAGCAACACACGTAGCCAGACCAAGATGCGGAGTGAAATTTTCTAGATGCCGGACCAAGGATTTAGAAATACATAACTTATCAGTTTGCATGCAAGATAGTAGGGACGAATTGTTATAGTTAGAAGTAAGGAACCTGTGGGGAACACTTAAACCCTAGTTACTTTTATTAATTGATTAAACTCCAAGATTTGATTATGTTATTTGGTTACTTTAATTTAGTTAGTTGCTTTCATTAATTTTGAAATAACCCCCCCCCCTTTATTGTATTTTGTTTTCTAAGGAAATAATTGACTAAATAATTGTAATAATAGATTAAAGTTATGTCTGAACTATTTTCCTCGTGGGAACGATCCCAACCTCATTGGTTGGGTTCTTTACTTGATACGACTGCTTTACTTCTTATTTGAGAAGTAAGTTTGAGCATATCAAATTTTTTTGCCGCTACCGGGGAAAGTAGCTTTTAGATTAACATAAACTTATTACTAAAGTTTACTCAATATTTTCTTAATTTTGCTTTTTTTTATTGTTTTTACTTCTTACAGAACTATCTTTTTTGTATGCCAAATACACCGAGAGGAAGAAAACCCTTGTTTTCCCACGATCACGAATTAGAGCGTACATTATACAATATGAATAAAAGCATAGGTATCAACGATGATGATCCAAACAAGAACATCCCAGCTCTAGTTGATGTTCATGGTGAGTCATTACCCGATGACCAGGGTGAAAATCAACAAAGGGGTAAAAATCCTTATCCACGACCTCAAGAATACTAAAGAGGCTATGATAATATTGCACACTCTGATGGGCCACATGTCTTGCCCCCTCTACCGCAAGGCCACGCCTTTGTGGTAACTAATAGTCTGATGGAAATGCTCACTGCTAGAGGTTTATTTTCAGGGCTACCTTTTGAGGACCCACATGCCCATATTGCAAAGGTAAGGGCAGTGTGTAAAAGCTGTGTAGGGAGGCCTTATTTGGATTTGGTTGTATTAGCGCTAAGAGTATCTCCTCTCTCACTGACGGCAGAGGCTTCTATTTTGTTCACTGAACTCCCTTATAACTCAATTTTCTCTTGGAACCAACTAAGGGAAGTTTTCTTTCCACGTTAATACCCGGTCTCTAAGAAACTAAACCACAAAGATAGAGTGAACAACTTTGTGGCACTACCAGGATAGTCAGTTAGTAGTTATTTGGATAGATTAACTACATTTTTAAGATGTGTCCCCAATCACCGCATAGATGATAAGTCACTTAAGGAATACTTCTATAGGGGACATGATGATAATATTTAAGCATTATTGGATACTATTGCGGGTGGTTCTTATGGGAAGTGTCCATATGACAAGATTGATGAAAATTTAGAGAAAATCTCCCGAAATAATAAAGCTTGGACTACTAAGAAGTCAGATACAAAGAGAAATACCTTTGTAGTATGATCCACTCACAACCCAGCCACAGATGAGATTCGTGAAGAGATGAATCAGATGAGAACTGATCTTGGGTTGGTATTAAAACATGTCACTAAGGGTGCAGAAAAGATAAATGCAGTTAACACTTGACTGAACCACTACCACCAAATGATGAATGTAATTATGAGGAGGATACTATGTGGTAAATGAGCAGACGAAAGGTTTTCGACTGAGTGCCCAAGGCTCAAATAAGGAGAATTGGCGCCAAGGTCAAGAAATCGAAGGTCGAATCTATGGTAACTATATCCGTGAGGGTCATTATGAATGAGATGGAAATTAAGACTGTGAAAACAGCTTCAACAGGGGTAACTATGATAACAGAAATGATAGGAATTTGCCCTACGTTCCTCCTCAAAATCGTGAAGTTAATCCTAGGGATGGTGGAGGTAGTATGGCGCGAATTGAGGATATGTTGCCTAAAATGATGAGGAGGTTCGATCCTAGTGATGAGCACGCTAAAGAGTTAAGAAGTGATTTAGAGGGTATGCTCCAGAAATTATATACACATGCAATATCGATTAAGCAACTTGAAATACAAATGGCCAATTTATCTGCGACTGTGAACAAACGGCAATCGAGCACTCTTCCTAGCAACATTGTCCAAAATCTGAAAAATTATGGACATTGTATAGAAATCACTACTCGCAATGGTATGCAAACCATTGACCCACATATGCCGTCTAATGTGGTAAATGTTACAAAGGATAATGATAAAGTGGTAGAGGTTAGTGGTAAAATTGAAGACAACACTGGAAAAGAGTTCGAAGTGCCTAAAAAGGTAATTTCCATGCCTAGACCCACACCCCATTTCCTCAAAGATTAGTCAAAAAGACCGAGGATGGTAAATTTTGGCGTTTTATAACAATGTTGAAGCATCTTTATATCAATGTCCCATTGGTAAAATCTTTAAAACGGATGACCGGTTATGCCAAGTTTATTAAAGATCTGGTTACAAAGAAAAGATCAGTCACTTTTGAGGATAATAATAGAATGCAATATTGTAGTGTTATTGCTACAAGATCTCTAGCATAAAAGAAAGAAGATTCGGGTGCGTTCATTATTCCTTGTACAATAGGGTTATTAGATCTTGCAAAAGCATTATATAATCTAGGGGAAACCATAAATCTCATTCCCCTCTTGATTTACAAGAAGTTGGGTTTGGGTTATCCAAAGCCCAATACAATGCGTCTACTGATGGCCGATCGAACAGTAAAAGGCCTATTGGGATACTCCAGGATGTGCTAGTAAAAGTGGTGTCACTCATATTTTCGGCAGATTTTGTTATTCTTGATTGTGAAGTCAATTTTGAAGTTCTTATTATTCGTGGAAGGCCATTCGTTAGTACGGGTATAACATTAGTTGATATTGAAAATGGGTAGATGAAATATCGGCTGAACAATAAAGAAGTGAACTTCAATGTTTGTAGGTCAATGAGGCAGAGTGGTAATCTCCAATCGGTATATGCTATATGCTACAAATTTGGTGAGTCATCTGAGACACTAATAGAAGAACGTCTAGGTGTAGAAGCATTAGCAGCAGTGATAATGAATTTTGATAATAATTGCATTGAAGAGTATGAGTCATTAGTCACAGCTCTTGATGGAGGTGATGTTCGGTTTAAACCGAAGAAATATGAGTTAGACGTGAAGAATCGTGAGTCGCCACCTGCGAAACCATTAATAAAAGAGTCTCCAAAAGTAGAACTAAAAGCTCTCCTACCTCATCTCAGGCATGAATTCTTAGAAAATGGTGAAACTTTTTGGGAAATAATTGCATCAATCTGAATGAACAACAAGTTGAGAGTTTGGTAAAAGTGCTAAAAAGGTACAAAAGAGCTATTGGGTGGCTATTTCAAGCATTATTCGAATACCTCATGGTATTTGTTCTCATAAAATCAAACTCATTCCCTATCATAAGCCAAGTATTGAGAACTATAGACGCTTAAATCCACCTATCCAAGAGGTCATTAAGAGGGAAATCATTAAATGGTTGGATGACGGAGAAATCTATCCGATCGCTGATAGTAGTAGGGTATGCCCTTTTCAGTGTGAACCTAATAACGGGGGAATGACTGTGGTCCCCACTAAGAAAAATTAACTTGTTCAGATTAGATCGGTTACAGGATGAAGGGTGTGTATGGATTACTGTAAATTAAATGCATGGACCGAAAAAGACAATTTTCCTATGCCCTTCATGGATCAGATGTTGGATAGACTTGCCGGAAAAGGGTGGTACTGTTTTCTTGATGGATATTCGGGGTATAATCAAATTTATATTGGACTAGAAGATCAAGATAAAACCACCTTTTCTTGTCCATATGGGACCTTTCATTCAAAAAAATGTCGTTTGGGTTGTGCAATGCATCCGCCACATTTCAGAGATGTATGATGTTTATATTCTCCGACATGGTGGAAGATACTATTGAAGTTTTTAGGGATGATTTTTCTGTGGTTGGTGAATCATATGAGCGGTGTTTGAACTATTTATCAGAGGTACATAAGAGATGTGAAGACTGCAGTTTAGTACTAAAATGGGAGAAATGCAACTTCTTGGTTAAAGAAGGCATTGTTTTGGGTAGTCGCATTTCAGAAAAGGGCATAGAGGTTGGTCGAGCTAAAGTAGAGGTAATATAGAGACTTCCCCCACCTATCTCTTTAAAAGGTGTGAGAAGCTTTCTTGCGCATGCATGTTTCTACCGGCGATTCTTCAAAGATGTTTCAAAAATTGCACATCCGTTGTGCAAACTTCTAGCAAAAGATTGTAAAATTTATATTGATGAATCTTGTCTTAAAGCATTCGGCGAATTAAAAGAAAAACTAGTGTCGGCACCTATCATTATTTCTCCGGATTGGAACATTCCATTTGAGGTGATGTGCGATGCTAGTGGGGTTGTTCTTGGTGTAGTATTGGGAAAAAGAAGGAACAAAATCCTTCACCCCATTTACTATGCTAGTAAATCCCTAAATGATTCCCACTAGAACTACATAGTGACTGAGAAAGAACTCCTTTCAGTAGTGTTTGGTATTGAAAAATTTTGCTCCTATTTGCTAGATACTAGAGTTATAGTACATACAAACCATTCACCATTGAGATATTTGATGGAAAAGAAGGATGCAAAACCGAGGTTGATTTGTTGGGTATTATTTCTACAAGAATTTTACTTTGAAGTGAGCGATAGAAACGGACCGAAAATCAAGTTGCCGATCACTTTTACCGTCTAAAAGATAAAGATATGAGAGAGTTAGGGGATAAGACTTATTTGATGATACTTTCCCCGATGAGCATGTATTGGCTGCCTCACAAGACTTGATTCCATAATTTGTACATTTCGCGAACTATCTAGCTAGTGATATTATCCATCGGACTTGTCCTTTCATTAAAGAAAAAAATTCATGTATGATGTGAAGAAGTTCGTTTGGGATGAACCATACTTATATAGGAGTTGTGCCGACGGGCTTATTCGGCGTTGTGTTCCAGAATGTGATATGTTTAGTGTTTTAGAGGCATGCCATTCCTCACCTATCGGTGGACATCATAGCGGTATCCGAATCGCTCATAAGATATTACAATGTGGTTACTATTGGCCAACTGTTCATCAAGATGATCATGAGTTTGGAAAAGCATGTGATAGATGCCAAAGAGATGGCGCCAATTCAAGAAAGCAATAGCTCCCTCTAAACCCCATTCTTGTGATTGAGTTATTTGATGTTTGGGGTATTGACTTTATGGGTCCTTATGTGAGATCTCATCGAATAAAGTATATTTTAGTAGCGGTTGATTATGTATATAAATTGGTGGAAACTATCGCCTTCGCAAACAATTAAGGGAAGAGTGTCACTACGTTTTTGAAAAAGAATATATTCTCTCGCTTTGGTACCCCAAGGGCAATTATTACTTTTGGGGGATCCCCCTTTTTCAACAAATTTTTCAAGGGATTATTGGAGAAATATGGGGTTCGCCATAATGTAGCCACTCCTTACCATCCTCAAACTAGTGGGAAAGTTAAAGTGTCAAATAGGAAGATCAAACAAATATTGTCAAAAATAGTGAACGCTAGTAGAACGAATTTGTCAATGAGGCATAATGATGCTCTTTGGGCCTACTGGACAGCGCACAAGACTCCCATAGGTATGTCTCCATATAAACTTGTATATGAGAAATCTTGTAATTTTTCGGTTGAATTTCGAGCATAAATCCATGTGGGCTATAATGAAGTTGAAAATGGATTGGAACGAAGCTGCAGAATAACGGTTAACTGGGTTGAATGAACTCGATGAATTTCTCAGCCCTCTACAAAGGAAATGTGAAGAAGTATCATGACCTAAAAATTGAAAAACGAGAGTTTATGGTTGGGGATTTAGTACTTTTATTCAATTCTAGGTTGCGCTGGTTTTCGTGCAAGCTCAAGTCCAAATGGAGTGCCCCTTACTTGGTTACCCAACTATTCCCTCATGAAGCAATTGAGTTGGAAAACAAGGAGGTTCTGCTGTTAAGGTAAATGGACAAAAGATAAAAATCTAGTTCGGGCATGATGAATCAGCGAATGAAGCGATCTAGGCATACCATCTTGATGAAGTTTGAGTAATCAAGTGTCTTCAGTCATGCAGCGACATTAAATCTGGCGCTGGTTGGGAGGCAACCCAATACGTAGAGTTTTATTTCTTGTAATGGTAGGTATTTCTACTAATGGGTTTTAAATTTGCAGGCAGATCACCAAGAAATTCTACAGAAAATCACCCTGCAACGGTCACTGATGGATACATCGACGGTCTGTCACGCTTGCGACAGACCTTCCCATGAATACGTCGTGCCAGGTACGTCTTTGATTTACATTCAAAATCAGGGCAGACGGAACCCATGATAGACAATCGCATCTACGACGGACCATCGTCGGGAATTCCTTGCGTCATTAACCAGCATACCCGACCCTAACCGGCTGAGGATTTTTTAAATTTTCAACCTATAAAACCCCCCACCCCTTAATTTGAACCATTTGTTTCCCTATTTCTCCAATTCCCTCCCTTTAAAACTTCCAATTTCCTACCTCTCTTTCAACTGATCACTTCCCCAAATCCCTAATTCCCGAAATCTCCTTTCTATTTAACAGAGTATGCTGTTGTGGTTCTGTTCTTGCTAACAAACTGCCTCAGTTGCTTGTTTTTCTCATCTTCTCGGGTATGTGTCTCTAATCTCTACCCATTTACATTGCATTTTTGTTTTAATTAGTATTAGCCTATTCCTTTTTTGTGGGTCTTCATTCTTTGGTCCAATTTTGTGTGACCTAGGTTGAGAAACCTCGAATTACCTTGTTAAAACTCGAGAAATAGGTGCTTTAGCATTGCTAGTTTGATAGTTATTTGGGTTATAAACATATAGGTTAACACTAAGTATTCCATGTGAGTCACAGAGGTTAATTGTGGAATCCTCAGTTCTGTCACTAAAAAATAGAAGAAGACCCTGATGATATCGTACCCAGGACGGACCGTCGTAGGGTCTGTTCCAACACACCCAATACCTCATTCTTTGTTTTTTCAAAGTGTCTACCAACTTACACATGTGACGACCATCGTTGGAATGACTGTCCGTTATGCACAACCGTTTTGGTTGTCAGAGACCCTATTCCTAAGGGTCTCCAATTTTCTCTAAGTGTCCAACAAGGGACACATGCGACGGACCGTCATACCCCCGACAGTCCATCCTGCACAACCATTCTAGTTGTCATAAACCCTATTCTTAAGGGTCTAAAACTTTTTCTTAGTGTCCTCTGACAGACATCCACGACGGATCGTCATACTCTCGACGGTCCATCCTACACAACCGTCATGTCATTCGGAGACCATTGTCCTGAGGGTCTCAATTTTTTTTCCATATGTCCTCTGACGAACATCTACGATGGAGAGTCATACCCTCGACGGTCTATCCTTCACAAACCATCATGACGGTTAGAGGCCCCTCACCTAAGGATCTCCCTACTATTTCAAAGTTCCCTATGATGGACATCGACGACGGACCTTCATTATGACGACGGTCCATCCTGCTTATCCTTCATAACTATCAGGGAGTTTCCTTCACGGTTCTCAACATAAACATAGTTTTAAGTAAGACATGACGGACTCCACGGCGGTTCAATCGTACTCATGATGAGTCGTCACCTGGTCCATCCTAGACACGACGAGCCTTCACCTGGTCCGTCGTGTTTCAGTGTTACTGCTGAAACGTCATTACGGCTTTTGTGTCTTTTTTTCTTGTCTTTTTTGCTCCTTCTAGTACTAATATTGATTCTTTACAGTTACTAATTGTAATGGCACCAAAACAAGATCGGATTAATGCACGTGGGCGTTAAAATTCTGTCGCCATGTCTGCCCTACTGGTTATAGGCTCCGATAATGAACATGATCCCAAGTACGTTCCCTTAGGCACTGCCACTTAATCACGAGCTGCACGTGCAACCAAATCTACGCCCAAAGAGGTGGCGTCATGCGTAGTCACTGCCTCCCAGTCTGATGAGGAGCGCTCACTGACCGACACTCCTTCTAGGTCAGCTACAAAAGAAGAAGGAGCGTCTGGCGCCTTAGTAGTTTCATGGTCAGATGAATCCTTTGTGTCCGCAGAAGTCCTTCTACTCGCCACAGCTTCAAAGTCTGCCTCGTTTTATGAGGCTGACTGTCCCGATTCAAGCATATAACACAACAAACATAATTGTACCACACCAATCACAACATAATTGAAGTTTAATTAACATAAAATACAGAGAATTAGGTCACTGTACAACCAATTAATTCTCACAACTTCAATCCATATCTAAATCATCCAATTCAATACCATAAGGATCTCATGGTCTTCCCGACACTACTTGAAGTACTGTGATGTTTTGTAGTTGTTTTATGTGAAGTATGAGTATACTTATCTATTTGTGAAGAAATGTGAAAGCATATATTTTTTCCATGTATGTTAGGGATTCATGTAAAGTATGACTATATGCTTCTATGTGTAGTCTTAGGGTTGATGCGTGGTGGTTCCTACTTTACTATATGAGTCTATAATAGTTATATTGATTATGATATGGTAGTGTATAGGATGAATTAAAAATGATAATGGTTATTCCTATGTGCTTGTAGAATGATTAGTAATATGTTCTAAGGTGAAGTATGTGGTGTCATGTCTTTGTTGACTTGTTTCCCTTGCTTGATGTTTGTATGAAAGCGAATATGTGATGTCTTGACTTAGGATGCTAAAGTATCTTAGTCTTGAATGTATGAATGATATGTGACCTTGAATAATTTTAAGATGGTCCTTTATGTGAAACCTTGAACATAGTGGTAAGGTTATAAATGTTGAAGTCGAAAGCCGTAATTGTATCCTTCATGTAAAGAAATGATGGACCTAAAGTTAATTAGATGAAACAGCATCATATTGATCATTAAAAAAGTCATCATGAGCTTCTTGTTGCCATTGCAAGGTAGCCCTAACAGGACCTCTTTTGTAGGGTAAATGTGATTTGGTTATGAACTAGATATGGAAACCAATTGTATGAACCTCTAATGTGAATTATCCTATGAGAATGAATGCTAGCACAGAGTGAGTATGGTAGGGGAAGTACTTCTAGTTAAGTATGAGTCTAGAATACAAAGCACGCCCTTCATGTTTCTTTAACGATGTTCAAACATAGAATGTGTCCTAGTTCTACCTTTGGCAAGTAGAACACCCTCATCAAAGTAGGTTAGAACTCCGAATTCTATGCTTTGCTAACATGGTCTATGTCGGTTATTGCCTATTCTGATCTTGAGGGATACTTACTAGCATGGTAAAAGTTCAATGAAGTGTAGGTAGTGGTATGGGACGCTATCTAGATATTGCACAATTGGCTTTGAAGGTGTTAGTCAGAGTCCCTCGGTCTTGTGTAAGACCATTACTTGAATGTCATTTATGTAATGAATGGGTCTTAAATGAACTAATGAATGTTATGACTTAAGTTATAAAATATGTTGAGTGAATTAGTACTTACCTAGACTAATTAAGGGTTGTCTAGTTAAGACATGAAGAGGGGCATAGGAATGGTCATTTCTTATCTTACCTAGACAAGTCTTAAGAATGACTCTACTTAGGGAACATGATTGTTTATGTGGACATGACCCAAACATAGGACGTCTATGGATTATTTAGTTAGTCTTGAAGAGATCAATCATGGACATTAGCTTCTTGATCTACTTAAGTAAGTCATTGATAGCCTTTGATGAGGAAATGTCATATCATCTTTATGTTGATGTATTAAGTGAGCATGATTCTATCTTATGTAGTCTATAGGATCTCTTCAGTGTGCGTGTAAGGGATTGTATGGGCGGTCGCTTGAAAACTCACTCAAGTGAGACTTAGAAGTATCTTTGGTTGGAGGCTCTCGTGTTCTTAAGTTGGTGTTTTGTAAGTGTGTATGTTACTCATCATTAGTAGTCTTGAGGAGCATTTAAGCATTCATAAAGAGGTTTTATGGGTGGTCTATTTGTGTTGCATAAGTGAGTCTAATCATATCTTTAAGTGGGATAATTACATTCTAGAAGATGTCTAAGTGAAGTGGAAGAACTTCACTGTAACAGTGAATTGAGTTCTTTGTACAGTGAAGTGAGTTCACTGGGAAGTGTTCGTAAAATGTGGATTTTGCTTAAATGATCTCTTGTGTGTTTCCAATTTTTTCAATGTGGTTCTTATGCTTATATATTTTAATCAAAATTCATGAAAAGCACGCTATTTATTAAATATCCCTTTTTCATGGTTTTTGCATGACTTCCATACTTAGTACATCAAATTTGCTAAACCCTTGTTTTCCCTTTTTGAATAATTTGTAGGGAACTGGAACTTTTGATGTGCCATGAAAGGTTGGTAGGTTTCTAAAACCTTAAAGATAATGTATTGGTGAGTCCTCATCGATTCGAAGAAAATATCCACAAGTTTCTTGTGTCATAGTTTTATCTTATGATCTTAATGTGGAATTGTCCCAATAGTTGCATAACTAAATTTTAGATGGTTCAAGTAAATATTCTAAAGATTTAATGTTTTTAAATAAAATTCTTCTGCTTGCATATTGTTTATGAAAGAGTTCATCGTGTGTGAAGAAAGTTTTAATTTTTACTCATTTTAGAATGTTTATTATGGAATGAAGGATACGAGAGGCTTAGAAGAGACTTCTTGAAGTCTTATCTGCCGTGTGAAGACACAAGGATGCCCTAACTTCTAGGGTGTATTTGTGGGTTGTGACAGAGTTGGTATCAAAGCATAAGGTTTAGGTAGTTTCTTAGTTTATGTATGAACCACATCTTGTAGAGGCCACGTTATAAATAGGAGGCTATTGGGTTATAGGAAAAGTTTAACTTCTTCTTCCATCTAATCGTGCCTAAGAGCTTTGTATATGGTGTCATTACCTTGTTTCCCTTATGTGTTGGTCCCTTAAGGGTGACTTTATGAAGTTTGTGTTGAGGGAGAGGAAAGATGGGATGTGACTTGTGAGATGAGATGTGATAGAATGTGCTTTTGACCTTAGATTAGGTTAGTTACCAATTAAAGGGTAGTTAAGTTTGAATGAAAATGGTAAGGAATAGGGTGAGAATGTGAAGGAGTGGTTGTTAAGATAATTTGAAGTTTGTTATGACCCCAACCGTAAAAGGGAAGTGGTGAGATTTCAAAGAGTAAAGGTGAGTTCTCCTAGTAAGGGGGATATAATAATTTGATGATGATACCTTTGAGAGTCCTTAATCTTCATAAGATAGACTTTGGTAAGAATGTATTAGTAAGGGTTAAGGTGCCTTGAGGGAGTTCGTTGTAGTGAATGTTATGTTGACCTTAGAATGAGTTTCTCCTTAGTGGGGGAGTATGTTATAGAGTATTTTTGTGTGAAGTGGGTTGCCCTTAACCTTTCATTATATGTTTATTCAAGCCTAATACTAAGAGTTCTTAGTAACTTGAGTATTGTAGGAGTCTTTTGTGGAAAGTGAGTTCCTACTATTCTCCTTATGATATGCATGTTTGATTGAATTTTTATCTAATGAGAAAATTAATTTTCATGTATGGTATCTTCCTCATGATTCATGTGCATCTAGTGTAGGTTGATAATTGTTTCATATAGTGAATGTTGAGCATGTCTAAATGTTTTTATGAGATTGATTATGTGGTAAGATGTTTTTATATGATGTTACTTTGCATATTAGCATATTTATATTATGAATTGCCAATTTGCTCAATTCACTATAATGCACTGTCTATTCACTGTTAAAAATTTTCAAAATTTTACTAGTTGATTCTTTCATCTAAAATTGTTGTAGAGTGGTTAGAACTGATGTATATAAGCATGATATTAAATATAAAATTAGTTTTTGCTATTTGGAATGAAGCATGTGAGTTTTGTAGTATGATGAGTTATAGAATGCCTTCTAGTTTTTGTTGTGTTGTGAACCTCTTGACTATGTGATCTTCATGTTTTCTTCTTGGTTATGCATTATATGTTATGGTCATGAGTTTTTAAATTGGATCTCTACAATTGGAATTGTTCGGAGAGTGGCAAGTGTAATTCGAGGGAGAATGTTGTCCACGAGGGGGAGATTGTAAGACCCCAAAAATGACCTAGGTGAAGCTAGAGCCTAACATGGTTATATTTATGGTATAAGGTCCTAAAATGGTTTAAAATATGGGTTTGAGGAAGTTTCTAAGAGTTTAGGTGCATTGGAGTCAGACGTCAAACGACGACAAAAACGTTCGACGACTAAATTACCTATGTTCTAACATGTGGTTTGGCATTATTATGTTTGATTCATGAGGTTTTAAGATCTCTAAGTTATTTATTATAGTGTATATAGTTAGTGTGTCATGTTTTGTGAAGGTTTGAGGTCATACATCCGAGAACGTCCATGACGTTCGAAAGGCTTGCTTTGTAACGACCTTGAGTGTCTTTGTAAGTTTCGTCGAGTTTTACGTGTTCATTTTAGATGAAAATGGTTTGGTAGTTCCTAATCTTGTATAAGAATATATATGGAATGGAAAAGTTCGGGTACGACTCCATGTAAGACCCACAAGGGGCCTTAAAAGAGGACCCCAACATGGAGCTCAAAACTGCTAGGCAATGGCTAAATGACGGCTGGTCGACCAGGCAACGGCCCGTCGATGGGTCTCGTTCATGGGACCAAGGTTCCTTCAGGTTAAGGATTCTCTTAAGCAATCCACGAGACCCAAACGATGGGGCGTGGGTGATACCATAGTCCGTTGGTATGGGCGTTGATGTGTTGTGTGTTTCCGACTAGCTTTTTTTGTTAAGTTAAGGGTGTACTTGAAAATTCACCCAAGCCGCAATAAGTCTTTGGACGTTTGTTTTGAGTGTTTATGGGTATTTTAAGAATATTTGTCATTTAACTCTTCATTATAACCCTAGCACCTAAATTAAAACGTATTCCCTCAAAAAGTTTCTCCACAAACCTCTATGTGAGTTCAAAGTGAATATGGAGCTTGAAGATGGGTCTTCAATAAATTTTATTCTTCAATTATCACAGAGTTCTTCTAATAAGGAATGGGAGTTCTTTATCTAAGGCTTGTTATCACCTTAGAGCCAATTTCAAAGATAATTCTCAATGATTTCAAAAAGATTAAAATTGTAATTTCTACTCTATGTCTTTGGTTATTTTATAAATGGTTTCCAAAAATTTAAATACGATGAAATTGATGTATAATTGATATTTTCTACTGAAATTCTTCATGAACCCTTGATCTTCACAAACCTCTCAAATTTGGCTAAAACATGGGTCAAAAGATTATGCTTTGAGATTGATAATTCATGTTTAGATTGTTATGGGCATTTGATTCATGTATAGATTATGGGTAATTGGTTTATAGTCTGTTTCAAATTGATCAACTGAGTATTGAATATTCTTAGATCTATTGAATGTTAGACTTGTTGAATTGATATTGGCTTAAGACTTATGATTTCTAATGTAATTTTCTATGGGTTATCTAATGATGCAATAATTATATTCAATTGATATATAGATTGTATTGGATTGATATGTATCTGATGAATTGACCTAGTTTCATTGATTATTGATATAATTGTATCGAATTGTTGGTCATGGACTTGGGTAAGGGTCGTATGATATCGAATTAGAGGTTTTAGCATTGTAATATAAGTGGTATGATGGAGTGGGGTATGCTGCCCTTATTCCTCTTATTTTATGTTAATTATACTTCAATTATATTGTGCTTCCCTAATTCTTTTTATTTTATGTTAATTAGACTTCAATTATATTGTGATTGGTGTGGTCCACTTATGGTGGCGATGCTACGTGAATCAAAATCGCCTTGTCGTTATTTGATGCATATTGATGATCATATCCTTGTCGGCACTACATTAAGTACTATGATGTTTTGTATACTTATTTTATGTGTAGTATGAGTACATCTATTTATTTGTGAAGCAACGTGAAAGTATATGTTCTTTCTATGTGTGTTGGGAAATCATGTAAATAATGACAATGTGCTTCTATGTGTAGTTTTAGGGTTGATGCATTGTTGTTCCTACTTGACTATATGAGTCTAAAATTTTTATATTGATTATGATATGGTAGTGTGTAGGATGACTTAAAGATGATAATGATTATTCGTATGCGCTTGTAAAATGATTAGTAATATGTGTTAAGGTGAAGTATGTGGTGTCTTGTCTTGGTTAACTTGTGTCCATTGCTTGATGCTGTATGAAAGTGAATATGTGATGTCTTGATTTAGGATGCTAAATTCTCTTAGTATTGAATGTATAAATGATATGTAACCTTGAACAATGTTAAAGGGTCTTTTAGCACATGGTGAGTATGGTAAGGGAAGTAGTTCTTGTTAAGTATAAGAATAAAACACAAAGCACGCCCTTCATATTCCTTAACCATTTGCCTACATGCGATGTGTCCTTTTTCTACCCTTGGAAAGTAGAACACCCTCATTGGAGTAGATTAGAACTCAGAATTCCATGTTTTTCTAACATAGTCTACAAAAGTGACCCAAAACTTTCTAGCGTACATAGGGAATTGAACCTTGATAGATCCCTATATTTTAAATATAGGTTTACAGACTAGGAGATATAAGGAGACCCATACCCAACATGAAGGACAGTCTCATCTTATGAGAGTTACGTGAACCTCCGCACTTCCCTAAAGAAGGCATCAGCGTCATAGCTAGCATATCGGTGATCAGTATAAAGTTCCATTACATTCAACTCATACTTCATGGAAGCTGGCTTCTAGTATGAGGACTTCATATCCCAATAGATGATTTCTCATCTTCTCATTAGTATTTAGTATACATTAATCTCAATACCTTTATTAGAGTGTTCATAGAGACTGGTCTCTTCTTTATCTTTACACTCTCATAGGTGAGTATGTTTTGGTAACATTTACTTAGGCATATATAAGATTGCTCTCAACTTTTACATTAGTCTCTTATCATGTTGGCACAACATTCATTAGAGTTAGCATATTAGATCTTCATAATTACTCACCCCTTCTTACGTGAATGTTTATTTAACCATATGTCAATGCACTTTGCCATTTAGTGTGTTTCTCACTCTTATTTGACCCTTCTAGGGTTTCATCGTTTCGTTACATACGTCTTATGTTCACTTAATTTACAGGTATGTTAGACTTATAGATCTATACATACAAGCCATGAGGCTACAATCATAATTGGTTTATGTGATTCTTATCTTCATACGATTATGTAGTACAAGACTTATGCATCATGTAAGTATGACAAGATCTCGATTTCTTTGTACGTAGGAAACATTACTTTTGAACATTTATTCACGTATGACTTATATATCAATACAAAATTTGGTCAACGGGAACCAAGATCAAGCCCGAATACCTTCATTTTATTTTTTCTTTTTCTTTATTTTTCGTTCATTTGGGACTGAGAGGTTGTGGTATGGAACCCCCACAACCTCATTATCTTTTATTTTCCTTTTTCCTTAAATCAATTTTTGGTTTTTACCAATATTGTGTAGGATCGAACCCCCACAACCTCATTTTGATTTCTCCTTAAATTCCTTTATTCTGCCATGTTGTTGTGGTTTCAATTCCCACATGCCTCATTTTTATTTTATTCTTTTAATTCTCTCTAATGTTTGACAGGGAGGTTGTGGGTTCTTACCCCACAAACCTCATTCTTATTTTTTTATTATTTTTCTTTTCATTTTTGATCAAGTAACACGGGTTTGAATCCCACACGCCACATTATTTTTAACTCACATTATTTCAATGATTTTTAAAATGGTGAGGGGTCAATCCTCAGTGACCTCACTCATTTTTCTTCATTTTACATAGCTTATTAAACAACTTTATTTGGTTGAAATTAACAAGGTGCTGGAAATTTGAGTTACATTTTTCAGCTTCTTTTCAACAACATTTTGAGTTAATTCTAAGGGCATTTCGTGAATTTTTTAGGTAATAGTGTTTCACTCAAATCAGTCACATTATACTTAAAATGAACATCACTATTTATACCAGTTTGTGCACGTGAAATACAACCATAAAACATGTCATTCCATGCTCCAATCCATGTCCAAGAGCCACAACAACTCACACTTTGCACACATACTTATCACATAGTCTTGGAAAAACATACTTTAATAATCATATAAATCCGAACACACATAAATGAACATGATTATCACAAAAACACATTACACCCTTAATTTCTAACAGCAAACATATCTAACCTACGAATCAATGGGAGCTAGTGACAGGGACATGCAATGGGGAACAACCCTACTTTTCGTAATACATTAATTTGCGTCCTAAGGGTCTCTTGGGGAAGGGACAAAGAGTAATAAAACTCATACCTTATATTGATGTTTAAACCTTGAACTTGCTTCGCAAACACGTCCTCCAACTCACGTCCAAATCCGAACATAAACACCAAACTTCAACGGAAAAACCCTCTCTTTGCCTAATGTTTTTGGATATGTTTTGATTATATTTTTAACGTCAATGTTCTTCAATTATGAAGAAAATTTGTTTGATGATCAGTTGTTGTATTTTGGCACAGATAACGTGAAAATAAAGAGAGATTTTGACGTGAGAGAGGGAGAGAGAGAGAGAGATGTGGAATGTTGTTTAGGTTTAGGTAAAGACTTAGTGAAACTAGGACTCTTTCAATCCTTTAAAAAAATCTTATTTTTCATTTTTATTAAATCAACTAATAAATATTAATTAAATTAAATTAATTTACCAATATAATTAAAACAATTTAAATCATTGTTTCCACCAAGGTTCGAAACCGGGTGGAGTAAAACTTCATTCAAAGGCCAATTTTTGGTCCTGTCTCTCCAAAATGCCCTTTCACCTTATTAAATAAATAATAATTACACATTTAGGGTAATTTTGACACTACCCTTATCCTAGAAAAGACCATTTTACCCCTTTACCCTTCAAACTTATCATTTCCCTTTCTAAGTCCGGTAAAGACTCATCTAAGTTAATCTTCATATTCAATTGCTCTACATTGCTTGACTCAACCTTTTCTGGCAAAACTAACTCCGCAAGTAAGTTGGCTTGGCTGTAGAAAGGGTTTTGAAGTCTGGTTCTATGGGCATCAATTAGTGTGAACCCGGTCTAATCGTAGGGATTCTAGACACATTAAACATTATTTAGCATAGCCTTTATTAGGGTTGTTACAGACTCTCTAAAGACATGGTATGTCCTCATATATTCGAGGACATAGTATATGTTTCTTAAGTTCCTCTTTACGACTTGTATAAGAGTTATTATGTTATTCTTTCAATATAAAGGGTCGTCACCCTAAGATGTTTAAGTTGTGTCTTTCAGTAGGCTTGTGACTATGATACATATCGGTTTGAAATTTGTAAAAGAGTTTTTTAGTTATATTGTTTTGAAAATTTTAATCCCCCAGTACTTTTAATTTCTTTTGTAATGAATGATAGCTAAGCAGCTTGTACAGGTCATGTGAAGTATCAAGTATGTAGTGTGACGATTCAAGAGTGCTCCTTCCTTCTAGGGTGTAATTGCGGGTCATTACATTGCAAACTTGGTGGTCTAAAATATGAATCAGCATCTCGTCATAAGATAAGATAACTATAATCCCAACTTTTTTAGTTGGTAGAATCAATGAAAGACTGCCCATAAACTTTTTCAACATAGAGATATGAAATACTAGATGAACTGCTGCTAACTCTTGTGGTAGCCGTAACTCATAAGATACATTTTCAATCCTTTTGTCTATGCTATAAGGTCCAATATACCATAGAATAAGCTTTCCCTACTTACAAAACCTCATAGCACCCTTCATGGGTGAAACCTTCAAGCATACCCAATCATCCACTTCAAACTCTAATGGCTTCACCTAACATTTGTGAAGGTTTTTTGATGACTATGTACCTTTTTCGATATCTCTTGGATCACCTTCACGTTCTCCATAACTTTGTGAACTAGATATTTTTCTATCAACATGATCATCCTAATACCTCTCGAAATAATTCACAAAATCTCTCAAATTATATTTTATGGTCTGAATAGTATGCTCCGCCTACCCATCGCTCTAAGTTTAGAAAGAATAGCTTGAGTTAACCTTTGAACCCAAGAACTTCTAGAATGATTTCCAGAACAATGTAGTAAAATGTGCAGCTCTATCAGAAATAATTGAAAATGGGACTCCATGAAGCTCACCACATCCTGAATATATTGCTTTGCATAATTCTATGTGGAATGAGTTTTCTTTACCGGAAAAAAAGGGATGATTTTGTCATTGTATCGTCAATTACGCAAATTGAATCATTCTGCGTGCGAGATTTTGGTAACCTTGTGATGAATTCCATATTAATCATCTCCCTCTTCCATTCTAGAAGTTCTATATTCTAAGACAACTCTCCAGACCTTTTGTTTTTGTACTTTAAGTTTTTAGCAATTTATGGACTTGGAAACTAATTTTGAAATGCCCTTCATCATACCATTCCACCTATATAGTTCTCTCATATTGTGGTACATCTTTGTGGAACCTAGACGAACGGAAAACCTAGAGCTATGAGCTTCCTCCATTATCCTTTCTGGAAGCCCATGTACTATCGGTATACACCATCTACCTTGTTATCTTAACACATCATCTCCCCGTTACTCAAATTCTAATACTATTTTCTTTCAATTCAAGCAAAATGGGATCTTGTCCTTTCTTTTAATTCGCTTCTAGCACTAATGATGATTCATCCCCATTTGTCACTACTATTCCTCTTTTGTGGAATCCATGAGCCGAACTCCTAGGTGTGCAATTCTACGTACATCTTTTGCTAGTTCCTTGTTATATTCCACATGATAGGAATTAATACCCATAGAAAACATGCCTAACGAATAAAAAATAAATTAGCCTTACCTGAGAGGTAAAAAAAGTGTATGCCATAATCATTGAGCAATTCTAACCACCTTTTTGGTCTGAGATTAAGCCTTCTCATAGTGAATACATATTGTAGGATCTTGTGATTAATGAAGACATCCACACGACCACCATACAAATAGTGACGCCAAATTTTCAAGGAGAATACTAAAACAGCCAACTCTAAGAAATGAGTAGCATAATTCTTCTCATGAATCTTCAACTGTATTGAGGCATAAGTTTTAACCTTGTAATTCTACATTAACACGCAACCTAACAACCTCTTTATGCATCATAGTACACAACAAAACATTGAATAACTTCTAGTAAGGTCAAGACTATGGTAGTAGTCAACCTCTTCTTCACTATTTAAAGCTTTTCTAACAATTTTCAAATCATTAAAACATAACTATTTTATAAGTTAACTTTGTCAAAGTAGCCAAGTATCTTTCATGGTCTACGGGACTATTCTGATTTAATTAGCATGATCTTCCTCATTCCTTGAATAAATTAGTATGTAATCAATGAAGAAGATAAAAACATATCTAAAGAAGGTTTTGAAGACTCCATTCATAAGAACTATGAATATTGCAAGCGCATTGGTCCACCCAAAGAACATGAACAAACACTCATAATGTCCAATTCTTGCTCATTATGATGTCTTTGGAATATACATTTCCTTAACTCTCAATTGATTGTATCCACATCTGAGAATAATTTTTATGAAGCAGGATGAACCATGAAGTTGATCGAAAAGATAATATAACCTTGGAAAAGGTACTTATTCCTGATGGAAACTTTTTATATATGATGGTAATCTATACACATCCTGTGGGAACCATCCTTCTTTCTTACAAACAGGATAGGAACCCCAAGCAGAGATATTTGGTCGAACTAAACCCTTATATAATAGATGTTTCAACTTTTCTTTCAACTCTTTAAACCCTGATGATTACATTCTTTATGGAATAATATAGATTGGATGAGTATCTGCAACAATTTCTATACTTATGTCTATCTCTCCTAGGAGGAACTTAGGGAAGATCATTTGGAAAGACTTTTGGGAACTATTTCACTAGTGCAATTTGATAAATAGGAGGAATCTAAACAGTTGACTTATTTACTCTGACTAAGTTACAAAAACACTGCTAAGAGACTAACTTCGCCTTATGTACCAAATTAAACAAACCTTAGGCATCGCTGAACTACTTTTTAACTCTAAAACTTGCTCATTTAGAGATTGAAACTTCACCACTTGAGTTCTACAATAAATTGAGGGTTAATAGGAATGAAGTCATTCGATATCAAGAATTACAGCCAAGTCTACAATGTCTAACTCAACTAAACAAGCCATGGTACTCTTGTGATTAACGAAAAAGGGAAAATCACGATAGACTCTTTTTTCTAGATGGATTCACCAACAAGTATGGAGACACTGCATTGTTCAGTTAGTTACTCAAGAATTATATAGAAGTCCATGGCAACATATGGAGTGATCAAATATAAACTTGTTTATGGGTCTAGTTATTAGTATACAATAAAGTGACAGACTTGAAACCTACCACTGTCAATATCTGGCAAATTCTCATGCTCTAGTAAATTGTTGAGAGCATATAAGTGGTATGTTCCTTCGCCAATACAAGAAGTAGATCCCCTACGTGCATCCCTGTCAGGTGGATCAATTGATATAGATTGGGTTCTACTGACAAAATTACTAATTCCTTGTTTATTCATTGGACACTCTTTCATAAAATTCCTGGTCTGACTGCTATTGAAAAACCGATGGAGCCCTCATGACAAACACTAGAGTGGTTTGTACCACATTTTTTCGCTGGCATGAGGCTTACTACCCTTTGCACTACACTACCCTATTATTATGCACAATTAGTTTTGGAATTCTTACCATAGTACTCACCCTTGTTCATAGGTGCAGGTGCACTAGCAGATGATTGGGCAGGACCCTTGTGTTTCTGTTGGGAGGATTATGCATTTGCATTAGTCTTGTGCTGCCCGGACTCATTTCCTATCTCATCTCTCTTGTTTCTACAGTCCTCTCGGTCCCTAGTTTCTCCACGTAAAACCTGATGCACATAAGACATCATACTTGATATGTCCATGTTGCCTATCAGCATTGTAGATCTTCCCTCATTGCTTGATGCATGACCCAAGCCAGTGACAAACAAGTTCATCCTACTACTTATGTACATAACAATTTTAGGAGCATAGCGGTACAATCTGGTGAAATTCAACCCTTAGTCATGCACACTCAAGGGGTCCTGTTTAACCTCTCAAACCTTAGCCTGTTTCAATTCACGGGAAAACAAACGCCCCAAGAAAGCCTATTCAAAATAGACCCAATTCAGATGTGGTAAATCCTTATCTCTTCCTTCCTTCCAATGGTCTAAAATAGTACTAGACACACTTTTAAGTAGATATGCAGCTAGATCAATTCGTTCATCATCAACAAAATTCATCATAGTAAAAACCTTTTTCAATTCGTCAACAAATTTTTCATTTCCTCAGTAGTGGTCGAACGCGTGAAACTTGGAGGATTCATCTTCAAATACTCACTAATACTTAAAGTTTCACCATCTTTTTTTCAATATCTCCTCCAAACTTATTTTTATCACAACTTGGTTGAGCATTTTTATTGCATATCTGAACTCAACATTAGAAACTTCTCCTTGCGGTTGAACATCAAATGCATTGGGAGACTCCAGTTCCTTTACATTCCCTCTAGCTAAACGACCTCTTGCTACTCTTCATGGAGGCATGGTAATCTGAAATGACGTGGAAGTACAAACTAGAGGAACGTTTAAAGATAAATTCCAATGCAAGAAGTGAGTATGAAAAAACTGAAGAACATCCTGAATGTTGTAACCTCCTAATTATAGATAGGAACACTCCATATTGATAACAAGGACTCCATCGACAGTGCTTCATAGACTCCTTAGGACTCTCGAAACCTTGCTCTGAAAAATATTTTGCCACGCCGCGAGCCTACACCCTGGACGTGGCCAGCACTCGAAGACCATTGTTGGCCTGGAGCGGACCCTTGGCATGGCTTTAATAACTCAGGGGAAGAAAATTCACACAGTGATACAAATATCTATAAATCAACAATGTGATATAATTTGGAATGCTTTAAAGATTAAACATTAAACTAGCCAAAAGTAACAATGAAAATATTAACAAAATAGAAAAATAATGAAAATACTAAAGGATTAAAATGTGATTGTCTATTTACAAATCGTTGTATAATTATGATTGATGTTAGGAAAGACACCACAACATCGTATAAAAGAAAATACCAAAAAAATAAATAAAAGGAGTCCACCAGGAATAAAACGAGCCTAAGCAGCTGACTCTGGAGAGATCCACTGGATCAACTAAACGATTTTCTCTTCACGTTTATCAACACTAAATCCCCTCAACCGCCATGGTTCTTTTATCAAATCCTTAGGATTATTTGTACCTTAATATCAATTAGATCAAACTATAAAAAATAACCCGAAATTACTAATCATAGAACAATAGGCAATCAACAACTCAATTAACAATTATTTAACAATTGTATTTAAATTAATGTTTTATCTAGTCACAAATGTATTATCATGTGTGAACAGGATCTTATAACTTCAAAATATATTTTTTAAAATTATTTCGAATATTTTTCATTAAAAAAAAGAACTAACAACAACTGTAAAAATATGTGAATATGTAAAATGTAGTTGTTCCCTTCACAAGTTAGTGTGCCATCTAAAAAATTTAATGTATAATATACATGCAAAACACATCTGGTTAGAAGACTAGAAAAATACAAAACAAATATTGTCTATAAGGTAATATGAATAGATAGGAGTAATAACATAATAATACCTAATCAAATTAAAATAAATATATACACTACTGCATCTTGATAGGTTTTTGTTCATAAAAGATATATATGATGATCCACGTTCAATGTTCACAAAATAATTTGCGACATTATTTTTTCTAACTTTATTATTCAAATCTTCACATAAATAAGCAATACTATTTACTATGACATATATTTCTGCAATTGGTAATCACGGGCAACACACATGTCAGAAAACTAATATATAGGTGGATTTTTATTCTGTTTTACGTGGAGTTTTAGTCTCTATTGGTTCACATAAAAAGTACAAGGCTCGATTGCCTGCAAACGGATATAACCAAATACCTATAATAAATTTTTGTGAGAAATTCAACTCAATAGCTACATAGGTAATATTTCGGGTGGCTCTTACTTTAGTTCTTACACATCCATGTCCACTATTTCAAATGGATGTGAATAACACATTCTTGAAGGGTTCATTAAAAAAACACTTCTTCGTGAAACAACCACCAGGATTCGTGAACTAGAAAAACTAAACTATCTTTATAAATTAGTCAATTCTCTCTATAAACTATTGAAAGCCCTAAAGTCATGGTACCAAGCGCTACAATTATTTTCCTTGATGTATGATTTTTGGGAATAAAAAAGTGATCACCCTCTTTTCGTATATTGTAAATGTACCACCTGTTGTTATTTCCTAGTGTATGTAGATGATCTCTCAGGTAACAACTCATCCTTCATCAAATAGTCTATTTAAGCCCTTGGAGTCCTGCTCTCACTAAAGGATCCCCATGAGTTGTCTTTCTTTTGTGTCTTGACTGAGTTGTCTTTCTTTTGTCTCTGCTCTAGTTTCTACGACACATACTTTACTCAATTTCTATTGCACATTCTTAAGTTGTCATATCTAAATATTAAGAAATTTGATATTCTCTTAACTTTTAACAAACTCTCCTATTTCATGCATCGTTCTAATTATCATCATTTGTTTGCTCATAAGAATCGTCTACGATATCTATGATTTACTATTGCATTTGGTTTCCATATTACTCCCAAATATCCTATAATTTTTCATGAATTTTTTAATGTCGATTTGGCTGGTGATCAATCAAATAAAATATCACGTTGATGGTTCTTTTTATATTTTGTCATATTCCAATTTGCTGGAGTTCCAAAAATAAGATGAAACTTTCTAGATCATCCATTGAAGCTTAATACAGGGTCATTCCTGCAACAACTACCGAGGTTCAATAGGTCAAATCTCTTCTTAAGGAACTTTGCTATTCAGTTCAACCTCCCAAAATATACTGTGATAATATGTATACCATATACACATGTGAATATCCAGTTCATCACTCCAAAATGAAGCATCTAGAAATTTACATCTATATTAATAGGGATATGGGTTTAAACATGTTCTTAAAATATCTCACATATCTTCAAAGGATCAGGTTTTTGACCTTCTCACAAAGCCTTGTGCAAGAATCAGTTTCATCCCAACAAGTCCAAGTTTGATCTCTTGAATGAATCCTACATCTTGCGGGTGACTATTAAGGATAATCCTATCTTACAATATTCAAAAACAAAAGTATATCTTATCATTATTATTTTTACAGAATCATTATGGTTGTGCTATATTGAATGTATGGTAGTGTAGCTAATTTGGGGGGATTTAATTTTTTTATTGACCATTACTTAGCGTTTGTGTAATGTACCACAAATAGTAAATCCTCAGACCAAGGCGGGGGATATCTGTCTCTCTTTACTGAGATTCAAGCCCGCTATGACATAATCTACACCTATAAAGAAATATCACTCTTGACTTGTCCCCTCCATGATACACAAGTCCAATAACGTCGTACAACTCAAGAAACTCCAGATTAGGTTAAGAGTCAAAAAATCCACCCAAAGAACACCTTTATTAAATATATAAATATTCCTTTTCGTATAGTTAATATATAGTTGAATACTTAGAATAATTTTTTTTTGTCTCAACTATCTCTTTCACTACAACACACTACAATATTATTTAGATCATTTTTTCCAAAATACTTCACAAAATAAAAAAAAATTATAGGTGAGCAAGTGTTCGATATAATAAATGGGTAGAATGAGGAGTAGTAATGTACGTAGATAAATGTGATAGATTTTATATACCTTACATGAAACTAATAGTCCTATGAGTTACAAGAAACTAATAGTCATTTGAATACAAGAAACAAATTATCATGAAAGTTTCAAGAACTTAAGATGCATCATATCTTTATATAAAAGAGAACCCTAGGCCCGCCTATGGGTGCTACCATAAGCAAGAATTTCCTTTTGAATATATTTATTTCCGATACTAGACTTCCTCTATATAGAGAAGATGTGACTTTTATGAAAAGTTGTGACTTCAATGAAGAGTTGTATACAAGTTTTGACTTTTATAAAAAGTGGTGACTTCAATGAATAGTTGCGAGTTTTATCAAAAGTTATGACTTTTATAAATAGTTGGGACATTAATGAAGAGTTGTGACTCTTATGTTGTGAACTTTCCAAAGGCTTGTAACTTTTCAAAATAGTTGTAACCTTTTCTAATAAGACACAATAAATATTTATTCACACTACCCTTTGTTGTTTATGAATAGTATAATTTTCTCTCATTTTAAAACAACAAAAGACTCTGATCTTCTTATTCTTCTATGTTCGCAAAATTTAATATTCCTTAACATTTCTCCTGTTGAGTGACTTACTAACACCACTTCTTTTGTATCAAAAAGTTGATGAATAAATCGTTTCATCCTGAGAGGATGTAATCCTTTTAGTCTCTTGTATTGAAAGAAAATAGTTTTCTTAAGGAAACATTGTGCATTAAGTGGATTCTATTTTTCTTTTCTATAACATTCTGTTTTTACATATCATGGTATGTATTTTTACACTCATTAATTTATGCTTATGATATCAATTGTATTATTTGAGTACATGTTTTACACTCTGGTTTTTATGTTTCGTAAAACTTATTGTCTCCGGTTATATTGAACAAATACACATATATTACGTATATTCATTGTGCAAAACAAATTTTTGTAATCAGTTACAAAAATTCATTTTTCGATATTCAAATTAAATTTAATGACTTAAAAGTAGTATATATAAGCGGAATTTCTTTTTTGAAGATCGTTAAAAAAAATTTGAATCTTCTTGCAACACATATACCACAATAGTAAAATCTATGCAACTTAAATGTTTCTTTTTAATAGGAAATGCTTTATTTATATATATATATTCCTATTTACTTCTTTATTTTCCCATTAATGTCGATTAAAGAACCAATGATTTATTATTTTATCAATAATTAATTCATTAGAGGTTCTTGAGTTATGTGTTAATGAAAAATAATTAAATTCATGTTGAAATATTGCAAATATTTTTAAGAACCTATTTACAGATTAATTTCAATGTATGGTTATTAGAAAAAAATATTTTCAAATGCAATGCATTTTTTCTTTATGACTGTGCAAGGGGAATATCTAATGAGGGAATACCCTGAGTGTTGGAGACTTTTGCCTATCAATTGTAAATGCTTGCATTTGGGAATGACATGTGAGAATTATCAGTTTAGT
Organism: Solanum neorickii; assembly: GCA_027704865.1. Taxonomy (NCBI): domain Eukaryota; kingdom Viridiplantae; phylum Streptophyta; class Magnoliopsida; order Solanales; family Solanaceae; genus Solanum; species Solanum neorickii. Next base: position 10,942,447 of record JAKWJC010000368.1, on the reverse strand, counting down.
AGGAAACTATTTTTCTCTTCTGGCACCATAATTATGGAGGATATCAAGATGAAAATGAGGAGGACATGGAATAAGTAGAAGAATATTAAGATGATAATGATGATTACGATGGAGAAAAAGATGGAGAGGAAGGAGAAGAGGAGGAAACTCCATTGTCAAAAACATCAATGAATGTGAAAAATTTCAAGTTTTGCTTACGTGGATACAAAATATCAATTTGGATTTTCTTTTTAGGTCTATATATTTGAATTAGTTATTAAATCTGGTTAGATGGGCTCTAGCGGTGAAGGTCTACTGTCCAATGTAAGTCTAGACAAAAATGTGTAAATCTTTTATTTTGCAGACAAGATGTTCTACAATATATTGAGTCCTGGTTCGTATGACCGACTATCATACCCATATTTATTTTATTTTGAATCACTTGTTCAAATTAGTTTTTCCTACATCACTGACTAGATCAAAGTATTAAAGAATTCATCTCACACTTGGTTTTTAAAGTAAAAATGATTTATTTTTCTTTGGAAAACGATGAGAGAGGTTGTATGTGTGTCACCCTAGCATAGGATAAGAATTAACATGTAATCAAAACTCATGACAGATGTTTAGTATGTATAAGTAAGTAGACCATGTACTTCAATGGTGCCTTCAAAAGGTGTGCAAGTATATGCCCTGATAGAATAATATCACTAGTGATTGCAATTATAGATGGATTAGAGTAAATTCTTTGTTAACTATGTCTATTAAAGCTAAAGTTAGTATAAATTTAGCAAAATTACAATAAGGTGAGGAAAACATCTTCGCAAGGTCTTGTCAAATCTCATCAGGTGGGGAAAATCACAATGGTGCGGCAAACCTCTGTGAGGACGTTGAGTTCATAAGATAGGGTGATTGTTACACATCTCGTTAGGATAAGAATTCCACATCGACAAATACACACGAAAGTTATTAGGTATAAAACTTAGGAGGCCTCATGACACTTATCTAGTGATATGTTTTAATACCTTGCGCTTCTAACCGAAAGCAAACGATACCACTACAAAGTTTTATTGAGGAAAGAAGGTGGTGCAAATAATAATTTTAGGTATAGAATAAGTAAATTGTTGAATTTAATTGAATCAATTTGGGGCATGATTAAGTTGTTGGATCTTCTAGTTTTCATTTCATTTTCTCTTCTATTGGAAAAGATTTAACTTTAAATGAAAAATTACATTATCACATATTAATTTTTCTGGTGTTTGTTTTCTAATTAATTTTATTTTATACTCCATATCTTCTGTATTGGATTATCTTCCTGTACGAGTAATTACTAAACAATCTAACCTAATTGATAACAACCCAACCGATAACTAACCCATAAATACCCCCGTCTATTACGGTGAGCTCTTCAGTATACTTGACTTGTCATATTATCACTTTTATCTCAGTTTGTATTTGTGATATATTGTTACCTACTTCTTTCTAAGCAACCTTTTGTATTCTCTTGCAGGCTAGTAGAGTGTGTTGTAAATTCCCACTTGAAACTTCTGGTTATTAGTACCAAAATAAGAAGGTGTCAGGCGGAATTAGTAAAGTGAACCTCGAAAGACGATGAGAATGAAGACAAATGATAAATATAACAAAAGACATGAAGATTTAATGTTATTCGGTTAATCGACTTACATCCATAAAGCATATGACCAATTAATCCTCTATATAAATATGACCCAAGAACGGGAAAGTGTTACACTTTTCGTAATGTGATATTCGATGAAGCTTCTTAATGGTGGTCTTTAAACAAAAAGATCCTACTAGATTCAAATTTTCTAAAAGAACTATTGGACTCTTGTCATGTCCAGCTTAGTAAAGATGATGCTGAACATGAAGCTAACGAAGATATTGCTAAAGAAGGCGATACTCAAAAACCTTGGAAAAATTGTGTGTATGAAGAACAATATGAAGCAGACGAGCTAATTGGAACAACCCACCTGCCCCTCTCTAAGAGTGTCATCAAGGATCAGAAACCTTAATCCTAAGTATGCCAATGTTTCCAACGAAGAAGAAGAATAAGAAAATGAAAAAAACAAGAGAATTTTGAGGAAGCATTCCAAAATCTAAGTGGATTAAAGTTATGAAAAAGGATATTGATGCGCTAGAACTGAATAAAAATTGGAAGCTCATAGTAATGACAAGAGATGTCAAACGTATTTCTTTCAAATGGATTTAAAACATAAAGCATCACATGTATAGGTCAATTGAAATGGACAAAGATCATCATGTAGCTTAAAGATTTTCTAAGCAATATGGACTATATTATGGTGAAACATTTAGTCCAATGTCTAAGCTTACTACAGTCCAGATCATACTTGCACTTGCTGCCAGTAAAAATTTGAACCTACGGCAGAGGGACGTCAAGATTGCCTTTTTGCAGGGAGAGTTGAATTAGGATATCTACATCTGTCAACCAACGCACTTTCACAATCAAGCTCATCTTAAGTATGTATGTAAGCTCCGAAAAGCGCTATATGTGTTAAAGCAAGCACTAAGGGTGTGATATGGTACGATTTCAAAATTTCTTACTCATAGTTGTTATTATGTAGCCCCGAGAGATTCCATCTTGTTTGTGAAAGATTTTTAAAATAGACAATCTATTGTGCGAGTATATGTGGATTATCTAATCCTAATAGGAAACTGTGAAGAAGAAATTCATCTATCAAAAATGAATTTTTCATTCCTCTTCCACATAAAGGAACTTGGACAACTCAACCATATTTCTTTGTTTGGTGGTAGATGTAATAAAGAAGGAATTTGTTTACATCAAAAAAGATATTCTAAAGATCTGTTGAAGAAGTTTGGAATGTTGACTTGTAAACCAATATCAACACCATTGAAGCCAAATGCTATGATGTGTGCACATGAAGGAAAAGACTTGGCAGATGTGACGATGTATCGACAATTCATAGGCATTCTAATTTATTTAACTAAGACTCAACCTAATATTTCTTTTACAGTTTGTATTATGAGACGCTACATGCACAATATAAAGAAGCATCACATGGAGGTTGTTCGGCGAATACTAAGATATGTGAAAAGTACAATTGATTATGGTCTTTTGTACAAGAAATATGAAGAATTCAATTTGGTCATATACTGTGATTCAAACTATGTAGGAGATCATAATACTCAACGTTCAACAACAGGCTATGAGTAAGATCGGAGCTGGAGTAATTTTTTGATGCAGGAGAAGGCAACAAACGTTGTCACTATTAATGAGAGAAGCAGAGTAAAGAGATACAAAAGTTGCAGCTAAAGCAAGTACGTTGATTGTGTAATTGTTGAAAGATTTACACTGACCAATTGGCTAATTAGTTACCTTGTAATGTTACAATCAGTCAGCGATTTACTTGGCTGAAAAACCTATTTTTCATGCTAGGACAAAGCACATGGAAATACATTACCAATTCATCAGGGAAAAAGTGTTGCAAGGATAAACTTATATGGATCATATTAAAACTGAACAACAGATTAGAAATGTATTTACGAAGGGCTTAAGTTTCCGTAATTTTTATTTTAAGTCCAATAACTATGCATGTTTAAGACCAGAGCTGATTTAGAAAAGGGGTGTTAGAAGTTGTAAAACATCAACCCCTAACATTTAGTTTAACTAAGTCTGCAGTGTGGCTATATTTTAGCTTTAAGTTGGTGGTTGTTTTCTTTTAACTCGTGATCGTTTTTCTATGGTGTAGTATTGTAGAGTAGTTTTCCTAATGTTTAGGTGAGTTGGTCTAGTTAAATTACATTAGTGGTTTAGTGATAATATGATAACATAACTTATAACCCTATATAAGGCAACAAAGCCTAGTGACTAAAGCTTCCAGTAAGAATATTTGCAACAGAATTTTGTAATCTTTTGTTCTTCTGTTATTCCCCTTTCAACTAATGGTCTCTGTATCAAGTTGCCCTAATCAGTCAATTCCAAAATAACTACTAATTCTCTAACGGTGATTAAAGCAAAAAGAGACAAATTTTTGGTGAAATTACACTCATACTTTGAGAGTGTTTGCTCTAAGTTGATGATCGTAGCCCTTCTCTATCTTTGGAAGTTTTCTTTAGGGAATTACTTTGGGAAGAGCAACATCTTGTAACGTAAAATAATTTCAAGAAAGAAACTGATGACACCGTTGCATTTGCTGTTCAAGTAAATTGAAAGGGCAGGAATATGAGTAGAACTCGATGCTATAGTTTCAAGGAATATGGTCTTATTGGTAGCAATTGTAGTGAGAAGTTCTTTATTTTAAAAGAGTCTTCCATGTACCCTCAAAATCATAGGAACAATTCTTTTCAAGCTAGGAAAAATAAATCCACTAATGATAAATCATGTCCAGGACAAGTTCTTACTCTTAAAATTGTATAACAAATGATCGTGCTATCTTTTTTTGCATTGGGATTACAAGGAAATTATGTTACGAAAAATTTTTGGATTATTGATTTAGGTACTTCCAATTATGTGATAAACTCAATGAGCATCCTAAAATTTTTTAATAAGTACCAAGGTCCATCCCAAAATATTGCCAATGGTAATCTCTTTTCAATTACAAAGGTTTGGGAAATTACTCCAACTTTCACGAATTTTGTTTCACCAAATATCTTAACTAGTATTATTTACGTTGGATAATTGGTAGATAACATTTGTGATGTGAATTTCACTCATAATAGTTGTCTTATGCAAGATCAATTTTCAGGGACGATAATTGCGAGTGGCTCTAAAGTTGGACAATTGTTTCCTATACACTTTTTCATTTCTCATGTTTTGTCTTTAGATTGTACTTCTACTAATATTAAAACTGAGGTTTGGCAAAAGAATCTAGGACAACAAAATTCTGTTGTGTTTTGTTATTTATGAAATTCATGTTTATTGGGAAATAAAAATTAATTTCAGTTGCTTTCATTGACTGTTTTACTTGCAAATTACAAAAAGGAAAAACACTTCTTTTTTCTAATTTTTGTAGTAGTTCCACAAAGTATTTTAATGACATTCAAAGTGACGTATGGGGAATTTCATAAATTATTTGTCACGCTAATTTCAAATACTTTGTTACATTCCTACATTTTTATTGTTGGTTTACATGAGTGTATTTTCTTTGATTCAATTCTTAGGTATTTTCGTTGTTCAATACATTTTTGGTGGAGATCTCCTTTCTCCGAGGTTGTATGGTTTCGTGGATTACTTGTAATGAATATATTTTCTCAATCTCATCCTACTAATTTCCACGCTAACAACACATGTGCTATTCATATTGCTAGTAATTGAGTTTTTCATGAGTGGACCAAACACATAAAAGTTAATTTATATACGAGAAGTTTTATATAAATAAATTATTAATCTTCCACATGTGATCAGTGATCTTGAAATCGATGATGCATTGATAAAATCCATTGTACGACAACACCATTAATTTGTAGTAGGTAAAGTTATGCATCTTGATCCACCAACATCAATTTTATGTGGATGCTAGAATGATTGAAAACTAAAAGATTGTATATATTAATGTAGATACATTTGATATAAATTAGTATTATCATACAAATTTATTGTAGAATCAAAGATGTCACGTACAAAGCTAGCCCAAGAAGCAGACATGAGATCTAGGATAACAAGTTATCCAAAGCTAACCATACTGGCATAATAATGAGCATACTAAAGATAATAAACTGATACATAAGCTGATTGAGATATAATAAAATTCATGAGTTTAATACAGAGAAGATATTAACTCAATACTAAGGTGATACTATGTCTGAAAATAGCCTCTAACTGACTAGAATCATGGGACAGACCCCAACAAAGCTTTGAAAACATAAATTAAAGGACAAAAGATACGAAAGAAACTCATGATTATATTCCTCTGAGAATTAAGGCTCAACGCTAATTCTGCTAAGCCTGAAGATTGAGAATCGATCCAAGCATGATCTAGACTCTATGAAACTAAAACTATATCACGAGAAGATCTATCACATGTATATATCAATTATTGAAAGGTACTGAGTATGTAGGATATAATCTGAATGTTGAGATGACTGAATGAAGTGGCAAATTTATATCAGGCTGAAACATAATACTTAAAATACTAGGAATAAATGATCAATGAAATAGAATCTGATTGAACTATTGAAGCTACTAATAATTAATAATAACACAACATGATCTAAATATGGAGTCTGATGTATACGCCTCATCGCAAAGACCCAATATACCTTTCAAGATGTATAAAGGCATGCTTGCATGCTCTTAAAAATGATGCAAACAAAGGGAACATACAACCTTCTTGGCTAGTAGATCTGGTTTTATTAGAGTACATCGAACCCTAGTCCACTCGGTATTATGTTACTCCCAATGGATTAAGTGATGAAAATATGACTAATGAGTTTCTATAATATTGGATAGCTCACAATTGAACATGCAAAATTTAATGTGATAGGGATGCGTTAAAAATGTAGAAATAACTTAATAGTTAATATATCTGACCTAGTATGTGAAATTCAAGAACTAAAGAAATAGATATCTAGGGATCTAAACTTCATATGATAAACTGATCAATAACATAATACTCAAATTTGGAACTTAACTAACTAATTCAAGATAATATGTTGATGTTCTATAAACCCTAGGCCTAATCATGATAAGGGAATCAAGAATCTTACTAAAACTTAGGGACCCAATGGAAGAAACCCACTATTAAAATCTAACATACCTGGTGAGGAATTCCTCGGAGAAGTCATTTTATTCAGAGGTTTGAGCTGATGGAACCTAGTAGTGTTCTTGAACTAGTGTTCTTGACTTTTTGCTCCTGTCTTCTTCTAATTTTCTATGTTTTTATATATGGTTTGACTTAGGAAAGTTATATTTATATTTGTAGGCTTAAACTACAAAAATCTCATTATTTATGGTCTAACTGACGTGTCTAAGGGATCCAAAAAATAGGAAAGACAAAATGACTCCTGAATTAACTGTTGTCAGAGTGACCAACTGATTGGACATACATGCAGTAGATTGTGGTCGTAACTCTAGTCTTCTCAGTAGTGCTTCACTAAAACTAGAAAAACTTTTTACTCAGAGGTACGATTAAGCAAGATTTGTGGCGTTTGAAAGAGGATTCAAAGATCGATAATACCATACGTCATGGGACACCAATTTAATTTTTTGATAAAAGTTATGACCATTTCAAGATGACCCAATTAAAAATTTCTTCTAACATGTTGTTCACCCCCACTTACAGTGAGGCCTACGAACCGTAGATTGAATGAGGGTCCATGATGGTCGACCGTAGTTTGTGTTAGAGGCTAGGTAAAGGTGTCTTGATCCACAAAAGTAGATTTCTTTCTGTGGTCTGACTTGCGTACTTTTGGTCTTTCGTTAGGTTAATACTTAGCTTGATTTTTCGTGGACGGGAATGAAGTGGTGAAACATGGATACACGGAATGGGTCGTAGGTTAGACTACGGTCCGTAGGTGGCAACCTTAGGTTGCACCTAAAATTTCTGAAAAGATGAAATCTTGTTAGTATTAGATATGCGGTGTTGTATTATCTCCCCTTAGGAACGTGATCCTCGAATTAAGACAAAACTAGTTGAAATGAAGGGTGAGGGATACAATCCTTGATTCTAAGTAGAATAAATTGATATTTGAACAAAATGAGTTTCAAGAACATGCAAATGTGCTAAAAATACAAGTACGATGAAGGAACATGTTTCTAAGATTGACTTTATGTATGAATGACTGAAAAACATAATAGGAACTATTACCTCAAGCTGGAGCGGAATGGTAAAGAAAGAGATGAGTATACTTGGAATTCATTGCTACTTTTGCTTCCTTGTAAGTCCCTCGATGGATTTTCTCCTCCACAAAACCTTGACTGAAGCGAATTCTTTGTTTCTCAAACTTCTAACGTGATGATCAAGAATCTCAACTGGTATAACCTCACAAGAAAGTATATCTTTCACAACAACTCCATTTAATTGCACTATAGATGATGGATCACCAATACACTTACTCTAAATGGAGATGTGGAAGACCGAATGTACTTCTGTTAATTTTACAGGAAGCTCTAACACATATGAACCTTTGCCAATCCTTTTCAAGATCTTGTATGGGAATATATATCTAAGACTGAGCTACCATTTTTTTCCAAATGTCATCACCCCTTTAATAGGTGACACCTTCAACAAAACCCAATCATCAACTTTGAATTCTTGTTCCCTCCTCTTTACGTCATCATAAGACTTCTGACGAATCTAGGGTGTATTAACTTTGTCTATAAAGATTTTATCTTTACCATGGCATAATTGAATGAATTTTTCCCTATAAAAGCTGTTTCACCTAGTTTGAACCAACCAACGAGAGATACACATCTATGCCCATACAGTGCCTCATAAATCACTATTTAAATGTTGAAATAGTAGTTATTGTAGTCAAACTCAATAAGAGGAAGCTAATCATCCGAAATATTCTTAAAATTGATAACACAAGATCAAAACCATCCTCTAGGGTCTAAATAATACACTCTACATGTCATTCCATCCGCGGATTGAATGTTGTGCTAAATTAACTTGATTAAGAACGATTTTTTGAAATGAATTCCAAAAATGGGAGGTAAACCTAGAACCTTTATCTAAGATAATAGATAATAAAACCCCATGAAACCTGTCTATCTCATTAATGTAAAGTTTGGCGTAATCCTTGTCCTAATTTGTAGTGTTGACCGCCTAAAGTGAGAAGACATTGTAACTCTATCAGTAATAACCTGAATAAATACCTGATGTGTGCGAGTATGAGGTAACCTTGAAATTAAATCCATATTTATGACTTCCCACTTCCAATTAGAAATTTCAATCTCTTGTGTCATACCATCTTGTTTTTGATGTTCTACCTTCACTTGCTTCAATTGGGGCGCCTAGCAAAAAATCTGCCATATCTATTTTTATACCATTCCGCAAATAAACTTCCCGTAGATCACGGTATATCTTACTATCACCTGGATTAATATAATAGCTGGAGTGATGGGATTTTGCCAGAATAATCTATCTCAACTCATACACATCAAGAACAGACATTCTACCTTTGTATCAAAGTACACCATGTCCCCTTGGGAGAAAACTTCCACTCTCTGATTGTGGACTGGACCAGTAAGTTCAAGCATGATTAAATCACCACCATGATTTTCCTTAACCTCCACTACTAAAGAAGATTTTGCCTCATTCTAGATTGTTACACCACTGTCTGATATGCTCATAGGTAGAACTCCAAGGAAAGCAAGCCTTTGAACATCCTTTAATAGTTCCTTCATTTCATCCACAACATGGGTTACACTACCCATATAAAATCTTCTAAGAGCATATGATATTACATTCGCCTTAGCAGGACGATGAAGCAGACTCATATCAGGATCCTTATGGAACTCAAGCCATGTCCTCTATAAAATATTCAAATCTTTTTGGTTTAACACATATTGAAGTCCATTATGGCAAGTGAACACATCTACGTGAACACCATACAAGTAGTATCTCTAGTTCATGAGTGCAAACACCATTGTAGCAAGCTTGAGGTCATGAGTTGGATAATTATTATAATTCACCTTAAAATATAAAGATGAATAATCTAAAACCTTATTTCTTCGTATCAACACACAACCTAGGCAAACTCTAACACAATAGATCACATAGCCATCCAAACCCTCTAGTAGAGTTAAAGAAGGAGTTGTAGTCAATCTAGTTGTAATGTCCCTAAATCAAACAAGGTTGAACTAGTGATTCACTAGTATTTAATGAGTCAATAATATGTTACAATAGCTTATTTTATGGTTTTAAGTTTTTTTGGTGAGTTTTGAAGACAATCATCAAGGGACGTCCAAGACTTTCGACCACTAGACTTCTAAGTGATTAGTTGAATCCTTGTGTTCCTTGGATTATTTAGTGAGTTGTTAAGATTCGAAAGTGATGGTGGAGGTTTCTGAGACCTAGATGAACATGTGTAGGGGTTTAACATCCTGCTACGATCCCCCTAGTACCCACAAGGGTCCCTAGAAGAGGACCCCAACGTATAGGCAGAAGCAACAGACCGTAATCCAGTCGACTCCCCATCGTCTTGGGCATCGATCAATAATTGGTAGTGGCGATATTTTACCCAAATATTTACCCTGTGAACTAATCTAATCCTAGAAGCACGGTCTGTATTCAATTCAATACCCCATTGCAAGGGTCCGTCGATGGTGGTCCTGCAAAAGCTGCACGAGATTATGCCAAGCTTGTGGTGATTTTGTGAATTCACCCCATGGTTTTTAGGAATCTTGAACGAATATTTTAGGTTCTTGAAGGTAATTTAAGTAGGATTATACTCCTAGACCAAAATAAGACTTCATTTTCAAACTCAACAGAAGATAGAACTCAAGGAAGAGATAGAAGGAAGGTTTTGGATGGTTTCTTCCTCAAACTTTCGTGGGTGTCTTATCATTGAGTTATTGTAGTTCATCATTGAACTTTATTTCGTTCAAGTATTGATTCCAAATAGATTTTAAAAAGGGTTTTATAACCCCAACTTCCTCTATATTTGACTTTAAGCATGGGTCTTTGCATGAAAATGTTTTAAGGACTCAAATATGTTGTTTTAGATTTAGTTGGTGATTTAATGTTAAAACTTCAATGAGACCATGTTTATGATTATTATCAACTTTTATCTTATGAAATGGGTATAATGATTATTATTATATATTATTAGAACTATATTTTCTTTATGTTTATATTGTTATTAGTGAATACCCTTAGTGTTAATTGATGATAAATTGTTGGACAAATTGAGAATAGGTGGTGATATCTTTCATGAAGGGTAAGTTAGTTATGTTGTTTTAGTTCTTATTATGAAATTCTCATTAGTGGTATGGTCCACCATTGTTGGTGGTGTTTATTAGAAATAAATGTATATCTATATGAATGTGTATATTATGAGTATGATTTGAAGGTTTAACATTAGAAGTAAGTTTATAATGAAGATGTTGTTGTTGTCGATATGCTTTATGAAGATTGAAATTTACATTTTGTAGAGATTATGTATATGTGAAGTATAATAATGTGTGTACAATGCTAGTGTGTAAATTATGATGAATGAACGTATGAGAAACTTTAGAAGTCAATGCTACGAAATGGTGATTGTGTGAAATACATGATCACATGTACTCACACACACATTGAATGAAGGAGCAAATTTAATGAATGTGAATGGGGTATTTTAGGGTGGATACTCTTCGTGAGTAGAGATGAAGTTTCTTTACCATTCCCACTATTCCTATAGTACCAACAAGGCGAGCTTTGGGGTGGACACTCCTTTTGAATTGAGATTAAATAATTAGTGGCAACCTCACTATTCCCAAGAGCTTTCTAAGCGAGGTTTGAGGATGGATACCCTTCGTGAGTTGAGATATGGTGTCCAATAGATATCCCTTAATCTTTAGTAATTAATGTTTAAGACTTAGGGAGTTATACTTAAGATCAAGATGATTTAAAGAAGGGGTGGTTACACTTCATGAGTAGATATGTTATACCCAATATATCGGTTGAAATGAGTAATCCTCATTAGTAGAGTATAAGTAATTAAGAAGTAATCTCCTCATCCGTTAACTATGTACCGACATAGGAGTAACTAATGGAGAATCCATGTAAAGGCTAACGATCCTACCTTAGGCAAATGGGGATCCCTCATTCGGTAGGGGTTAATACTGGGATTTCATGTCTAGCTCTCATGGTCTATCTCAGTAAAAGCTATCCACCACAAAAGAATGTAATGAACTATGTCTTCTAAAGGGTGTACTACTCATGGTAGGTGGGGGCATGAGATGGTTTCTATCGATTGCACAAGTAGTCATTTTGAGGGACTCTTGGTGTGTCTTTATATGAAAGGTATACACTGGTCATTATATAAGATAAATGAAGTTATGTGACTTATTGTCTTATTTTGATAAATCATTGTAAGATTATTTTTTTATGACGAATTTTATGAATGATGAATATGATGTGCCTAATCTAATGGAATCATCAAAGAGCACTTGCTGGGAGTAGTAGTATGTGATGGTACGTGATGGTACTGTCATATTGTACTTTGTGTGACTTGGGATTTGTCTTGGAGAAGTGCACTTATGTGATGTCCTTCAATGTAAGTATGATTCTCTATTGTCTTCGATGTAGAATGCTGACTTGTTACCTGTTCGAAGTATGCTTATTATGGGTAGTCTTAAGGATAACTTAGTTATGTGCTGAAGGGATTGTACAGGCGGTTTCTTAATATCTCACGGTAGTGAGCCTTAGGATAACCTTGGTTTATATTACTTCAAGGATATGAGATAATTGTGAGTTTGTTAATAATTGAGTTCACTGTAAGGTTTCCTGAGTTCATTGTAAAGTGCACCTTTGTGCTAAAATTATGAATGTTTCATCCTATGTGCTAAATGATGATTTAAATATTATTTTACTTCAATATTAATAAAGGTTTTACTTATTTAGAAGGAAATCTTTATTTCTAGTAAAATTTCCTCTTTTTCATTTTTTTCCATACGCCCTACATAGTACAATATTTGTATTAATCGGACAATTTTCTATACTCTATAAGTGCATGTTGGAAGCAAGTAAAAGCTTGGAAGGAACACTTGGGAAGTTAACTCTCTAAACACTCGGTATGTCCTCAAACATTTGAGGACATAGTCTATGTTTATTTAGATCTCTTGTAAGACTTGTATAAGTATTCTTATGTATTTTTCTTTTATATAAAGGGTCGTGTCTCGAAAATAGTTAAGGTGTGAGTGTAAGTTGGATGAAGATTCTTATCCTTGGTATTTATAAAAGATATATTCTTACTATTATTAATGTTGTGAAAAGTTTTAAATCCATACTTTTTTTAATATGCCTTGTTACAACTTAAGAGTGCTCCCTTATTCTAGGGTGTACTTGTCTTCTTGATAAATTTTTCATAAATATGAATTATTGAATTATTATCAATACTTCAAAATGAAGATTTTGTATTCACTAAAAATAAACTTCAAAATTTGATGAATCTATATTTTCATTAAGAATGATCAATGTTTATATAAGTGATGTATATGAGCATGTATAATCTTGGTTAAGCTAGTTCCTTCATAATTTAAAAAATAAGTGTGTGCTTTAAATGTTGAAAATTACCCTAAGGTTGCCAGTGTTTCAAAAATGCTTAATAATGTGTAGTTTGTGTTTCTTGTTATTTTGGTACAATAACTATGAATTTTTTGACCATGATGTCATGTTTTATATGCTTCTAGTTGAGTCCTTGATGTACTTAAAAGTGTAAAATGGCATTCGAAGACAAATGTTGTTCCAAGTGGGGGAGAATATAATGTCCCTAAAATTAAATAGGTTGAACTAGAGCATCACTAGTGTTTTATGAGTTAATAATGTATTAAAATAGATAATTTTAATGTTTGAATTATGTTTTGTGATTTTGCAAGTTAAACGTCGTGTGACGCCCAAGACATTCGACGACTAGACGTCCATGTCCTTAGGTGTGTCCTTGTGTGCCTTGGAACTTTTGGTGAGTTGTTATGTGTCCAAAGATATGGTGGAGGTTCCTTATACCTATACGATTATGTATGGGGGTTCAAATTAAGGTTACGAGTGTACCTACAAACCACGAGGGACCCTAGATGAGGACCCCAACTTCTAGGCAGAATATTCAAAAATTGCAAAACAATGACTCCTAAGCTACAGACTGTAGTCCAGTCGATTAACCTTCCTTTTGGGCGAAGATACATACTTGGTGGTGAGTATATTTTCACCACATTTCCACAGTCTAAACCAATGGGCACCCAGAAGCACGAGCCGTCGTCTAATCAACGCCATGTTGCTAGGGTCCGTCGATGGTGATCATGCAAAAGTTTCATGATATTGTACAAAGCTTGGGGTGTTTTTGTAAATTCACCCTACGTCTTTTATGAAACTATAACAATTATTTAAGGGTTTTAAAATTTTCTTTGTGGGTTTGTACTCCTAAATCTATACAGGACTACATTTTAAATGTTCAAAACCCTTCCCTCAAGAAAGAACTCTCTAAAACTCCACTGAACCTAGAACTCAAGGAAGGGCTAGAAAAAAAGGTTTTGGACGTTTCCTTCATCAAAATTTAGTGTTTTTTTCTCATTGAGTTATGATTTTTCATCCTTGAACTTTATTTTATTCAAGGAGTCCTTTCAAAGAGATCTAAAAAATGTTTTTAAACACTAACTTCTTCAATTTTTGACTCTAAGTATGGGTCATTGCATGAAAACGTTTTAAGGAAAAAATATTGTTGTTTGTTTGTTGGTGATTTGAATTTTAAAACATCAACGAGATCATGTTTATACTAATAATATACTTTTAGCTTGTTAAATGGGTTTAATGAACATGATTAGGTAATGTTAGAACTATGGTTTCTTTTTGGTTATATTGTGATTAACTACTGCCCTAAGGGTTATTTTATGATTAATAGATTGAGAAATTGAGAATGAGTGTTAAATCATTGATGAAGTGTAAGTTGGTTATGTTATTTTAGTTCATATTGTCAAATTCTCTTAAGTGGTATGCACCTCTTGTGGCGGTGCTTATTTGAAGTAAATATATTTGTGTTTGATGTGTGTATTGTGAGTATGTCCATGAAGGCTTAGTGATTGAATCAAAGTTATAATAATTATGTTCTTGTTGATATGCTTTATGAAGCTTGAAATGTATATTTTTTAGAGATTATGTATAGATTAAGTATGATAATGGGTGAAGAACGCTAGTGTGTAAATTATGATGGATGAAAGTATGAGCATGTTTAGGATTCAATGTTAAGAAAATTGTGATTGTGTGAAAGACGTGCTCACAAGTACTCACACACACACTATGAATGAATGAATGAAGTTAATTTATGTGAATGGGGGATTTTAGGATGGACACTCTTCGTGAGTAGAGATGAAGTTTCTACTCCATCCCTACTATTCCAATAGTAACATGAAACGGAGCTTTGATGTGGACACTCTTCGTGAGTTGTCATGAAGTGTTTAGTAGAATCTCACTATTCCAAACAGGTTTCTAAGCAATTTTTGAGGATGGATACCCTTCGTTTGGTAAGATGTGGATCCAATTGTTATCCCTGAACCTTTAATAATAAATGTTTAAGACTCCATGAGGAGTTATGCTTAGCATTAAGAGGTTTTGAGGATGTGGTGGTTCCACTCTGTGAGCTTAGATGTTGTACCTAATGTACCTCTTGAGATGAGTAATCCTCATTAGTAGAGTATGAGTTACTTTAAAGTAATCTCCTCGCTCCTTAATTATGTGCCCGTGTAGGAGTAGCTAATGGAGAACCCATGTAAAGGCTCGAGAATGACCCTACCTTAGGCAAGTATCCCTCATCTAATACGGATTAATATCGATATTCCATGTCTAGCTCTCATGGTGTATGTTGCTTAAAGATATCCCCCACAAAATCATGTCATGAACTAAGACTTGTAAAGGGTATACTACATAGGATAGGTGGTGGTATGGAACGCTATCTATCCATTACACAAGTAAGTATTTGTAGGGATTCTTGTTTTGTCTTTATATGAAATGTATGAATGGGTCTTTATGTAATGTAAATGAAGATGTGTGACTTAATGTCAAATGTTATGAAAGAATGTTAAAATTATGTTTTGTATGACAAAGTTATGAATGATGAATATGGTGTGCTTAATCAAAGGGAATCCAGAAGGACCACTTGGTGGGTATAGTAGTATGTGAAGCTTTTTTTAATTGCAGTTTGTAGGATTTGGGAGTTATCTTTGAGAAGGGCACTTGTGTGATTTCCATAAGTACATGTATGTTTCTCTTGTGTCTTTGACGTAATTGTTAATTTTTTACTTATGCGAAGAAAACTTATAATGGGTAGTCTTGAAAATCACTTAGATGTGTGTTGATGGGATAGTTTAGGCGGTTTTTTCATATCACACCTTTGTTAGCGTTAGGATAACCTAGGGTATGGAATATTCAAGGATAATTAGTTAACTATGAGTTGTTAAGAAATGAGTTCACTGTAAGGTTTCTTGATTTCACTATAAAGTGCACTTTTGTGCTAAAATTATGAAAGTCACATCATATATGCTAAATGATAATTTATATGTTATTTTACTTTTATATGAATGAAGTTTTTACTTTATTTACATAAAATCTTTATTTCAACTAAAATATCCTCTTTTGCATGTGTAATACTTAGTACAATGTTTGTAGTAACCCCATAGTTTTCTATACTATAAAAGTATAGGTAGGAGGCAAGTGGATGTTAATTAGTCAAGCTTGGTAAGTTTACTCTCTCAAGACTCGGTATGTCTACATATATTTGAGGAAATAGCTTATGTTTCTTTAGTTTTCTTTTAAGACTTGTATAAGACTTATTATGTATTTTTCATTCAATGTAAAGGGCCGTTTTTCTAAGATATTTAAGTTGTGTCTTTATGTTGGGTTCTGACGAAGAGACTTATCCTTAGTATTTATAAAAGATATTTCGTTATTATTATTTATGTTGTGAAAAGTTTTTATTTCGCACTACTTTTCATGTCTTATGTAATAAATGACAGTTGATAATCTTGTAATAGACCACGAAGGGTCATATACACCTTGTTACGATTCAACAATGCTCCCTTTTTCTAGGATGTACTTGTGGTCGTGATATTAGTATTCAATTCTGCAACGCTTTTCTCAGAATCATCTAACCACCGAAACTTGACAATCTTTTTAAGTCAACCTAGTCAATGGTTAGGTTATGGAGGAAAATCCTTCCATGAATCTTCTATAATAACCCTTTAGACCTAAGAAAATTTTGATATCTCTAGTACAAATGTTTCTTATTAATTGTTTCACTGCATGTATCTTGTGCGAATCCACTCACATTCCTATCTAGATACAACATGACCAAGGAATGTAACGGATTGTAACAAGAACTCACATTTTCCAAACATACCTTTTAACCGGCGAGCTTGAGAATCTGCGGAACAATCGTTAATTAAGTAGCATGTTCTTCCTCATTTCTATAGTAAATGAGGATATCATTAATAAAGACGATAATGAACAAGTTCAGTTACTGTTTGAACACTCTGCTTTTCAAATCCATGAAAGTTGCAGAAGTATTGGTTAATCCAAATGACATAAATACAAATTCAGAACGGTCATACCGAGTTCTTAAGGTTTCTTTCGTAATGTTACTATCCCTGTCTCTAAGCTGATAATAACTCGATATGAGGTCTATCTTTGTGAAATGACTGGCACCCTGAAATTGGGGAAACAAATCATCAATCTTTGGGATTGGATATTTATTATTGATTGTGATCTTCTTCATCTGTCTATTATTAATGAAAATTCAAAGAGAACCATATGTTTTCTTTACGAACAACACTGGTGCACGCCACAGAGAAATACTAGGTCAGATAATGAAATTATCTTGAAGACTTTTTAACTGTTCCTTCCATTATCTAATCTCATCTTGAACCATTATGTACAGAGGAATATAAATAGGTTGGGTGTCTGAACGAAATCGATTCAAAACTCCTTTTTCCGTTTAATGAGGAAATACAGAAAGATTTTCTTGAAAGACTCCAAGAAACTAACAAACTAATGGAACTGACTCAAGAGTTGGGGTTTGAGATCTAAAATCCTTTCCACGAACTAGATAATAGATATAACCTTTAAAATTATCTTGATGACCTTAAGGTAAGAAATGAATCATCATATCGGTGCTAAGATACTACCCTTTCATACAAACATTAGTTTATTAGGAAACTAAAAATGAACAATCCTAGTTCAATAATAAACTAAAGCTTAACATGAGTGTAACCAATCCATGCGTAGAATGACATCAAAGTTTATCATTTCTAACTCTACCAGATCCTCTGAGGTAACATTTTGAAAGGCTGAGACAGGGCGTTTTTTGTATAACCGTCACAATATAGCTATGTCACCGACTGGACTAGAGAATGAGAAGGGTTCAGATAAAGTTTCTAGACTGTTACCTAAGATTACAACTATGAATGGAGTTCCGACTGTAGAAGGATCCCTTGGATGAGATCTTTCCTGTGAGTATGCATATGAGGGCCATATCTTTAAGGATGTAGGATGCAAACTCAACACTACCATTAAAAGTTACTAGAGTCACTCCAATGATTTTCTTAACCTTATTATTGAAGTTTTGTGTGTCCTTAGAAACATGTGACCATAAACTAAGGGGGACTCATCCTAACAAAATCTCTAACTCTAGATACCACTAATCTATATTTTCGATAAGAATGAACTGGAACCTGCTGATTCTTGTAGTTGGTCACCCTCTATACCAAAAGCTGAATTGGTGTTTTTAAACTCTGCACTCGAAACATCTAGATCTTGGATTAGATAAAATTAATTAGCATTGCATGAATTAGTATGTCATGCGTAAACTCTATTTGGAGACATGATCTAATGAGTATAACTATTTATTATAAAGGAGATAATACAAAACACGATAAGAATATCAAAAAAGTAAAGTTTTCCTAAAACCCTTTGTAGCCTCCTTCTTATTCAATGTTGTGCACATCAAACCCATGAAAAGGACTGTACATAATGTGGCTTTTAAGACATCCTCGGATATATAAACCTAGTGCTCTGATAGCAAGTTTGTCATGCCCTGAGCTACCCTTGAGATGCGGCACGGGACATTGGACCACACGTGATTCAAATCTAATCCTGCTACCATGATCATGAACATACTAAAGATAATAAGCTGATGTGGTAGCTAAATCATAATTAAAATCAAAAGATGGGCAATGCCCATATGTTCTAAGGTGAAGTATATGGTGTCATGTCTTTGTTGAATTGTTTCCCTTGCTTGATGCTTGTATGAAAGCGAATATGTGATGTCTTGACTTAGGATGCTAAAGTATCTTAGTCTTGAATGTATGAATGATATGTGACCTTGAATGATTTTAAGATGGTCTTTTATGTGAAACCTTGAACATAGTGGTAAGGTTATAAATGTTGAAGTCGAAAGCCGTAATGGTATCCTTCATGTAAAGAAATGATGGACCTAAAGTTAATTAGATGGAACAACATCATATTGATCATTAAAAAAGTCATCATGGGCTTCTTGTTGCCATTGCAAGGTAGCCCTAAAAGGATCTCTTTTGTAGGGTAAATGTGATTTGGTTATGAACTAGATATGGAACCCAATTGTATGAACCTTTAATGTGAATTATCTTATGAGAACGAATGCTAGCACAGAGTGAGTATGGTAGGGGAAGTACCTCTAGTTAAGTATGAGTCGAGAATACAAAGCACGCCCTTCATGTTTCTTTAACGATGTTCAAACATGGAATGTGTCCTAGTTCTACCCTTGTCAAGTAGAACACCCTCATCAAAGTAGGTTAGAACTCCGAATTCTATGCTTTGCTAACATGGTCTATGTCGGTTATTGCCTATTCTGATCTTGAGGGATACTTACTAGCATGGTTAAAGTTCAATTAAGTGTAGGTAGTGGTATGGGACTCTATCTAGATATTGCACAATTGGCTTTGAAGGTGTTAGTCAGAGTCCCTCGGTCTTGTGTAAGACCATTACTTTAATGTCCTTTATGTAATGAATGGGTCTTAAATGAACTAATGAATGTTATGACTTAAGTTATAAAATATGTTGAGTGAATTTGTACTTACCTAGACTAATTAAGGGTTGTCTAGTTAAGACATGAAGAGGGGCATAGGAATGGTCATTTCTTATCTTACCTAGACAAGTCTTAAGAATGACTCTACTTAGGGAACATGATTGTTTATGTGGACATGACCCAAACATAGGACGTCTAAGGATTATTTATATAGTCTTGAAAAGATCAATCATGGACATTAGCTTCTTGATCTACTTAAGTAAGTCATTGATAGCCTTTGATAAGGAAATGTCATATCATCTTTATGTTGATGTATTATGTGAGCATGATTCTATCTTATGTAGTCTATAGGATCTCATCAGTGTGCGTGTAAGGGATTGTACGGGCGGTCGCTTGAAAACTCACTCAAGTGAGACTTAGAAGTATCTTTGGTTGGAGGCTCTCATGTTCTTAAGTTGGTGTTTTGTAAGTGTGTATGTTACTCATCATTAGTAGTCTTTAGGAGCATTTAAGCATTCATAAAGAGGTTTTATGGGTGGTCTATTTGTGTTGCTTAAGTGAGTCTTATCATATCTTTAAGTGGGATAATTACATTCTAGAAGATGTCTAAGTGAAGTGGAAGAACTTCATTGTAACAGTGAATTGAGTTCTTTGAACAGTGAAGTGAGTTCACTAGGAAGTGTTCCTAAAATGTGGATTTTGCTTAAATGATCTCTTGTGTGTTTCCAATTTTTTCAACGTGGTTCTTAAGCTTATATATTTTAATCAAAATTCATGAAAATCATGCTATTTATTAAATATCCCTTTTTCATGGTTTTTGCATGACTTCCATAGTTAGTACATCTAATTTTCTAACCCCTTGTTTTCCCTTTTTGACTAATTTGTAGGGAACTGGAACTGTTGATGTGCCATGAAGGGTTGGTAGGTTTCTAAAACCTTAAAGATTATGTATTGGTGAGTCCTCATCGATTCGAAGAAAATATCCACAAGTTCCTTGTGTCATAGTCTTTATTTTATGATCTTATTGTGGAATAGTCCCAATAGTTGCATAACTAAATTTTAGCTTGTTCAAGTAAATATTCTAAAGATTTATTGTTTTTAAATAAAATTCTTCTGCTTGCGTATTGTTCATTAAAGAGTTCATTGTGTGTGAAGAAAGTTTTAATTTTTACTCATTTTAGAATGTTTATTACGGAATGAAGGATACGAGAGGCTTAGAAGAGACTTCTTGATGTCTTATCTGCCGTGTGAAAACACAAGGATGCCCTAACTTCTAGGGTGTACTTGTGGGTTGTGACACAGTTGGTACCAAAGCATAAGGTTTAGGTAGTTTCTTAGTTTACGTATGAACCACATCTTGTAGAGGCCACGTTATAAATAGGAGGCTATTGGGTTCTAGGAAAAGTTTCACTTCTTCGTCCATCTAATCGTGACTAAGAGCTTGGTATATGGTGTCTTTACCTTGCTTCCCTTATGTGTTGGTCCCTTAAGGGTGACTTTATGAAGTTTGTGTTGAGGGAGAGGAAAGATGGGATGTGACTTGTGATATGAGATGTGATAGAATGTGCTTTTGACCTTAGATTAGGTTAGTTACCTTTTAAAGGGTAGTTAAGTTTGAAAGAAAATGGTAAGGAATAGGGTGAGAATGTGAAGGAGTGGTTGTTAAGATAATTTGAAGTTTGTTATGACCCCAACCGTAAAAGGGAAGTGGTGAGATTTTAAAGAGTAAAGGTGAGTTCTCCTAGTAAGGGGGATATAATAATTTTATGATGATACCTTTGAGAGTCCTTAATCTTCATAAGATAGACTTTGGTAAGAAAGTATTAGTAATGGTTAAGGTGCCTTGAGGGAGTTCGTTGTAGTGCATGTTATGTTGACCTTAGAATTAGTTTCTCCTAAGTGGGGGAGTATGTTATAGAGTATTTTTGTGTGAAGTGGGTTGCCCTTAACCTTTCATTATATGTTTATTCAAGCCTAAAACTAAGAGTTCTTAGTAACTTGAGTATTGTAGGAGTCTTTTGTGGGAAGTCAGTTCCTAATATTCTCCTTATGATATGCATGTTTGATTGAATTTTTATCGAATGAGAAAATTAATTTTCATGTATGGTATATTCCTCATGATTCAAGTGCATCTAGTGTAGGTTGATAATTGTTTCATATAGTTAATGTTGAGCATGTCTAAATGATTTTATGAGATTGATTATGTGGTAAGATGTTTTTATATGATGTTACTTTGCATATTAGCATATTTATATCATGAATTGCCAATTTGCTCGATTCACTATAATGCACTGTCTATTCACTGTTAAAAATTTTCAAAATTTGACTAGTTGATTCTTTCGTCTATAATTGTTGTAGAGTGGTTAGAACTGATGTATATAAGCATGATATTGAATATAAAATTAGTTTTTTCTATTTGGAATGAAGCATGTGAGTTTTGTAGTATGATGAGTTATAGAATGCCTTCTAGTTTATTGTTGTGTTGTGAACCTCTTGACTATGTGATCTTCATGTTTTCTTCTTGGTTATGTATTATATGTTATGGTCATGAGTTTTTAAATTGGATCTCTTCATTTGGAAGTGTTCGGAGAGTGGCAAGTGTAATTCGAGGGAATATGTTGTCCACGAGGGGGAGATTGTAAGACCCCAAAAATGACCTAGGTGAAGATAGAGCCTAACATGGTTATATTGATGGTATAAGGTCCTAAAATTGTTTATAATATGGGTTTGAGGAAGTTTATAAGAGTTTAGGTGCATTGGAGTCCGACGTCAAACGACGACAAAAACGTTCGACGACTAAATTACCTATGTTCTAACATGTGGTTTGGTGTGTTTATGTTTGATTCATGTGCTTTTAAGGTCTCTATTTTATTTATTATAGTGTATATAGTTAGTGTGTAAAGTTTTGTGATGGTTAGAGGTCAAACGTCCGAGAACGTCCATGACGTTCGAAAGGCTTGCCTTGAAACGACCTTGAGTGTCTTTGTAAGTTTCGTCGAGTTTTACGTGTTCATTTTAGATGAAAATGGTTTGGTAGTTCCTAATTTTGTATAAGAATATATATGGAATGGAAACGTTCGGGTACGACTCCATGTAAGACCCACAAGGGGCCCTAAAGGAGGACCCCAACATGGAGCTCAAAACTGCTAGGCAATGGCCAAATGACGGCTGGTCGACCAGGCAACGGCCCATCGATGGGTCTCGTTCATGGGGCCAAGGTTCCTTCAGGTTAAGGATTCTCTGAAGCAATCCACGAGACCCAAATTATGGGGCGTGGGTGATACCACGGTCCGTTTGTATGGGCGTTGATGGGTTGTGTGTTTCCGACTAGCTTTTTTGTTAAGTTAAGGGTGTACTTGAAAATTCACCCAAGCCGCAATAAGTCTTTGGACATTTTTTTTCAGTGTTTATGGGTATTTTAAGAATATATATGTCATTTAACTCTCATTATAACCCTAACACCTAAATTAAAACGTATTCCCTCAAAAAGTTTCTCCACAAACCTCTATGTGAGTTCAAAGTGAATATGGAGCTTGAAGATGGGTCTTCAATAAAGTTTATTCTTCAATTATCACAGAGCTCTTCTAATAAGGAATGGGAGTTCTTTATCTAAGGCTTGTTATCACCTTAGAGCCAATTTCAAAGATAATTCTCAATGATTTCAAAAAGATTAAAATTGTAATTTCTACTCTAAGTCTTTGGTTATTTTATAAATGGTTTCCAAAAATTTAAATATGATGAAATTGATGTATAATTGATATTTTCTACTGAAATTCTTCATGAACCCTTGATCTTCACAAACCTCTCAAATTTGGCTAAAACATGGGTCAAAGGATTATGCTTTGAGATTGATAATTCATGTTTAGATTGTTATGGGCATTTGATTCATGTATAGATTATGGGTAATTGGTTTATAGTCTGTTTCAAATTGATCAACTGAGTATTGAATATTCTTAGATCTATTGAATGTTAGACTTGTTGAATTGATATTGGCTTAAGACTTATGATTTCTAATGTAATTTTCTATGGGTTATCTAATGATGCAATAATTATATTCAATTGATATATAGGTTGTATTGGATTGATATGTATCGAATGAATTGACCTAGTTTCATTGATTATTGATATAATTGTATCGAATTGTTGGTCATGGACTTGGGTAAGGGTCGTATGATATCGAATTAGAGGTTTTAGCATTGTAATATAAGTGGTATGATGGAGTGGGGTATGCTGCCCTAATTCCTCTTATTTTATGTTAATTATACTTCAATTATATTGTTCTTCCCTAATTCTTTTTATTTTATGTTAATTAGACTTCAATTATATTGTGATTGGTATGGTCCACTTATGGTGGCGATGCTACGTGAATCAAAATGGCCTTGTCGTTATTTGATGCATATTGATGATCATATCCTTGTCGGCACTACTTTAAATACTATGATGTTTTGTATACTTATTTTATGTGTAGTATGAGTACATCTATTTATTTGTGAAGCAACGTGAAAGTATATGTTCTTTCTATGTGTGTTAGGAAATCATGTAAATAATGACAATGTGCTTCTATGTGTAGTTTTAGGGTTGATGCATTGTTGTTCCTACTTGACTATATGAGTCTATAATTTTTATATTGATTATGATATGGTAGTGTGTAGGATGACTTAAAGATGATAATGATTATTCGTATGCGCTTGTAATATGATTAGTAATATGTGTTAAGGTGAAGTATGTGGTGTCTTGTCTTGGTTAACTTGTGTCCATTGCTTGATGCTGTATGAAAGTGAATATGTGATTTCTTGATTTAGGATGCTAAATTCTCTTAGTATTGAATGTATAAATTATATGTAACCTTGAACAATGTTAAAGGGTCTTTTAGCACATGGTGAGTATGGTAAGGGAAGTAGTTTTTGTTAAGTATAAGAATAAAACACAAACCATGCCCTTCATATTCATTACACATTTGCCTACATGGGATGTGTCCTTTTTCTAGCCTTGGAAAGTAGAACACCCTCATTGGAGTAGATTAGAACTCAGAATTCCATGCTTTTCTAACATAGTCTACAAAAGTGACCCAAAACTTTCTAGCGTACATAGGGAATTGAACCTTTATAGATCCCTATATTTGAAATATAGGTTTAAAGACTAGGAGATATAAGGAGACTCATACCCAACATGAAGGACAGTCTCATCTTATGAGAGTTACGTGAACCTCCGCCTTCCCTAAAGAAGGCATCAGCGCCATAGCTAGCATATCGGTGATCAGTATAAAGTTCCATTACATTCAACTCATACTTCATGGAAGCTGGCTTCTAGTATGAGGACATCATATCTCAATAGATGATTTCTCATCTTCTCATTAGTATTTTGTATACATTAATCTCAATACCTTTATTAGAGTGTTCATAGAGACTAGTCTCTTCTTTAGCTTTACACTCTCATAGGTGAGTATGTTTTGGTAACATTTACTTAGGCATATATAAGATTCTCTCAACTTTCACATTAGTCCCTTATCATGTTGGCACAACATTCATTAGAGTTAGCATATTAGCTCTTCATAATTACTCACCCCTTCTTACGTGAATGTTTATTTAACCATATGTTAATGCACTTTGCCATTTAGTGTGTTTCTCACTCTTATTTGACCCTTCTAAGGGTTTCATCGTTTCGTTACATACGTCTTATGTTCACTTAATTTACAGGTATGTTAGACTTATTGATCTATACATACAAGCCATGAGGCTACAATCATAATTTGTTTAAGTAATTCTTATCTTCATACGATTAGGTAGTACAAGACTTATGCATCATGTAAGTATGCCAAGATCTCGATTTCGATATACGTAGGAAACATTACTTTTGAACATTTATTCACGTATGACTTATGTATCAATACAAAATTTGAACAACGGGAACCAAGATCAAGCCCGAATACCTTCATTTCATTTTTTCTTTTTCTTTATTTTTCGTTCATTGGGACTGAGAGGTTGTGGTATCGAACCCCCACAACCTCATTATCTTTTATTTTCCTTTTTCCTCAAATCAATTTTTGGTTTTTACCAAGATTGTGTAGGATCGAACCCCCACAACCTCATTTTGATTTCTCCTTAAATTCCTTTATTCTGCCATGTTGTTGTGGTTTCAATTCCCACATGCCTCATTTTTATTTTATTCTTTCAATTCTCTCTAATGTTTGACAGAGAGGTTGTGGGTTCTAACCCCACACACCTCATTCTTATTTTTTTATTATTTTTCTTTTCATTTTTGGTCAAGTTACACGTGTTTGAATCCCACACGCCACATTATTATTAACTCACATTATTTCAATGATTTTTAAAATGGTGAGGGGTCAATCCTCAGTGAACTCACTCATTTTTCTTCATTTTACATAGCTTATTAAACAACTTTATTTGGTTGAAATTAACAAGGTGCTGGAAATTTGAGTTACATTTTTCAGCTTCTTTTCAACAACATTTTGAGTTAATTCTTAGGGCATTTCGTGAATTATTTAGGTAATAGTGTTTCACTCAAATCAGTCACATTATACTTAAAATGAACATCACTACTTATACCAGTTTGTGCACGTGAAATACAACCATAAAACATGTCATTCCATGCTCCAATCCATGTCCAAGAGCCACACCAACTCACACTTTGCACACATACTTATCACATAGTCTTGGAAAAACATACTTTAATAATCATATAAATCCGAATACACATACATGAACATGATTATCACAAAAACACATTACACCCTTAATTTCTAACAGCAAACATATCTAACCTACGAATCAATGGGAGCCAGTGACAGGGACATGCAATTGTTGATGATCAGTTGTTGTATTTTGGCACAGATAACATGAAAATAAAGAGAGATTTTGATGTGAGAGAGGGAGAGAGAGAGAGAGATGTGGATTGTTGTTTAGGTTTAGGTAAAGACTTAGTCAAACTAGGACTCTTTCAAACCTTTAAAAAAATCTTATTTTTCATTTTTATTAAATCAGCTAATAAATATTAATTAAATTAAATTAATTTACCAATATATTTAAAACAATTTGAATCATTGCTTCAACCAAGGTTCGAAACCGGGTGGAGTAAAACTTCATTCAAAGGCCAATTTTTGGTCCTGTCTCTCCAAAATGCCCTTCCACCTTATTAATTAAATAATAATTACACATTTAGGGTAATTTTGACACTACCCTTAGCCTAGAAAAGACCATTTTACCCCTTTACCCTTCAAACTTATGATTTCCCTTTCTAAGTCCGGTAAAGACTCATCTGAGTAAATCTTCATATTCAATTTCTCTACATTGCTTGACTCAACCTTTTCTGGCTCAACTAACTCCGCAAGTTAGTTGGCTTGGCTGTAGAAAGGGTTTTGAGGTCTGGTTCTATGGGCATCAATTAGTGTGAACCCGGTCTAATCGTAGGGATTCTAGACACATTAAACATTATTTAGCATAGCCTTTATTAGGGTTGTTACAGACTCTCTAAAGACATGGTATGTCCTCATAGCCTAATCATGATAAGGGAATCAAGAATATTACTAAAACATAGGGACCCAATGGAAGAAACCCACTATTAAAATCTAACATACCTGGTGAGGAATTCCTCGGAGAAATCACTTTATTCAGAGGTTGGAGCTGATGGAACCTAGTAGTGTTCTTGACTTTTTGCTCCTGTCTTCTTCTAATTTTCTATGTTTTTATTTATGGTTTGACTTAGGAAAGTTATATTTATATTTGTTGGCTTAAACTACAAAAATCTCATTATTTATGGTTTAACTGACGTGTCTGAGGGATCCAAAAAATAGGAAAAGACAAAATGACCGTAATCCAGTCGACGCCCCATCGTCTTGGGCATCGATCAATAATTGGTAGTGACGATATTTTACCCAAATATTTACCCTATGAACTAATGTAATCCTAGAAGCAAGGTCTGTATTCAAGTCGATACCCCGTTGCTAGGGTCCGTCGATGGTGGTCCTGCAAAAAAAGCTGCACGAGATTATGCAAACCTTGTGGTGATTTTGTAAATTCACCCCATGGTTTTTAGGAACCTCGAACGAATATTTTAGGTTCTTGAAGGTAATTTAAGTAGGATTATACTCCTAGACCAAAACAAGACTTCATTTTCAAACTCAACAGAAGATAGAACTCAAGGAAGAGATAGAAGGAAGGTTTTGGATGGTTTCTTCATCAAACTTTCGTGGGTGTCTTATCATTGAGTTATTGTAGTTCATCATTGAACTTTATTTCGTTCATGTATTGATTCAAAATAGATTTTAAAAAGGGTTTTATAACCCCAACTTCCTCTATATTTGACTTTAAGCATGGGTCTTTGCATGAAAATGTTTTAAGGACTCAAATATGTTGTTTTAGATTTAGTTGGTGATTTAATGTTAAAACTTCAATGAGACCATGTTTATGATTATTATCAACTTTTATCTTATAAAATGGGTATAATGATTATTATTATATATTATTAGAACTATATTTTCTTTATGTTTATATTGTTATTAGGGAATACCCTTAGTGTTAATTGATGATAAATTTTTGGACAAATTGAGAATAGGTGGTGAAATCTTTCATTAAGGGTAAGTTAGTTATGTTGTTTTAGTTCTTATTATGAAATGCTCATTAGTGGTATGGTCCACCTTTGTTGGTGGTGTTTATTAGAAATAAATGTATATCTATATGAATGTGTATATTATGAGTATGGCTTTGAAGGTTTGATATTAGAAGTAAGTTTATAATGATGATGTTGTTGTTGTCGATATGCTTTATGAAGCATGAAATTTACATTTTGTAGAGATTATGTATATGTGAAGTATAATAATGTGTGTACAATGCTAGTGTGTAAATTATGATGAATGAACGTATGAGAAACTTTAGAAGTCAATGCTATGAAATGGTGATTGTGTGAAATACATGGTCACATGTACTCACACACACATTGAATGAAGGAGCAAATTTAATGAATGTGAATGGGGTATTTTAAGGTGGATACTCTTCGTGAGTAGAGATGAAGTTTCTTTACCATTCCCACTATTCCTATTGTACCAACAAGGCGAGCTTTGGGGTGGACACTCCTTTTGAGTTGAGATTAAATAATTAGTGGCAACCTCACTATTCCCAAGAGCTTTCTAAGCGAGGTTTGAGGATGGATACCTTTCGTGAGTTGAGATATGGTGTCCAATAGATATCCCATAATCTTTAGTAATTAATGTTTAAGACTTAGGGAGTTATACTTAAGATAAAGATGATTTGAAGAAGGGGTGGTTACACTTCATGAGTAGATATGTTATACCCAATGTACCTGTAGAAATGAGTAATCCTCATTAGTAGAGTATAAGTAATTAAGAAGTAATCTCCTTATCCCTTAACTATGTACCGACATAGGAGTAACTAATGGAGAATCCATGTAAAGGTTAACGATCCTACCTTAGGCAAATGGGGATCCCACATTCGGTAGGGGTTAATACTGGGATTTCATGTCTCGCTCTCATGGTCTATCTCAGTAAAAGCTATCCCCCACAAAAGAATGTAATGAACTATGTCTTCTAAAGGGTGTACTACTCAGGGTAGGTGGGGGCATGAGACGGTTTCTATCG
Source organism: Solanum neorickii (assembly GCA_027704865.1). Classification (NCBI taxonomy): domain Eukaryota; kingdom Viridiplantae; phylum Streptophyta; class Magnoliopsida; order Solanales; family Solanaceae; genus Solanum; species Solanum neorickii. The sequence goes on along the minus strand of JAKWJC010000368.1, from coordinate 10,913,175 downwards.
ATTGCACAAGTAGTCATTTTGAGGGACTTTTGGTGTGTCTTTATATGAAAGGTATACACTGGTCATTATATAATATAAATGAAGTTATGTGACTTATTGTCATATTTTTATAAATCATTGTAAGATTATTTTTTTATGATGAGGTTTATGGATGATGAATATGATGTGCCTAATCTAATGGAATCATCAAAGAGCACTTGCTGGGAGTAGTAGTATGTGATTGTACGTGATGGTACTGTCATATTGTACTTTGTGTAACTTGGGATTTGTCTTGGAGAAGTGCACTTATGTTATGTCCTTCAATGTAAGTATGATTCTCTATTGTCTTCGATGTAGAATGTTGACTTGTTACCTGTTCGAAGTATGCTTATTATGGGTAGTCTTAAGGATAACTTAGGTATGTGTTGAAGGGATTGTACAAGCGGTTTCTTAATATCTCACGTTACTGAGCCTTAGGATAACCTTGGTTTATAATACTTCAAGGATATGAGATAACTGTGAGTTTGTTAATAATTGAGTTCACTGTAAGGTTTCCTGAGTTCATTGTAAAGTGCACCTTTGTGCTAAAATTATGAATGTTTCATCCTATGTGCTAAATGATGATTTAAATATTATTTTACTTCAATATTCATAAAGGTTTTACTTATTTAGAAGGAAAGCTTTATTTCTAGTAAAATTTCCTCTTTTTCATGTTTTTGCATACGCCCTACATAGTACAATATTTGTATTAATCGGACACTTTTCTATACTCTATAAGTGCATGTTGGAAGCAAGTAAAAGCTTGGAAGGAAATCTTGGGAGGTTAACTCTCTAAACACTCGGTATGTCCTCAAACATTTGAGGACATAGTCTATGTTTATTTAGATCTCTTGTAAGACTTGAATAAGTATTCTTACGTATTTTTCTTTTACATAAAGGGTCGTGTCCCGAAAATAGTTAAGGTGTGAGTGTAAGTTGGCTGAAGATTCTTATCCTTGGTATTTATAAAAGATATATTCTTACTATTATTAATGTTGTGATAAGTTTTAAATCCACACTTTTTTTAATATGCCTTGTTACAACTTAAGAGTGCTTCCTTATTCTAGGGTGTACTTGTCTTCTTGATAAATTTTTCATAAATATGAATTATTGAATTATTATCAATACTTCAAAATGAAGATTTTGTATTCACTAAAAAGAAACTTCAAAATTTGATGAATCTATATTTTCATTAAGAATGATCTCAATGTGTATATAAGTGATGTATATGAGCATGTATATTCTTCGTTAAGCTAGTTCCTTCATAATTTAAAAAATAAGTGTGTGCTTTAAATGTTGAAAATTACCCTAAGGTTGCCAGTGTTTCTAAAATGCTTAATAATGTGTAGTTTGTGTTTCTTGTTATTTTGGTACAATAACTATGAATTTTTTGAACAGGATGTCATGTTTTATATGCTTCTAGTTGAGTCCTTGATGTACTTAAAAGTGTAAAATGGCATTCGAAGACAAATGTTGTTCCAAGTGGGGGAGAATGTAATGTTTCTAAAATTAAATCGGTTGAACTAGAGCATCACTAGTGTTTTGTGAGTTAATAATGTATTAAAATAGCTAATTTTAATTTTTGAATTAAGTTTGGTGAGTTTGCAAGTTAAACGTCGTGTGACGCCCAAGACATTCGACGACTAGACGTCCATGTCCTTAGGTGAGTCCTTGTGTGCCTTGGAACTTTTGGTGAGTTGCTATGTGTCCAAAGATATGGTGGAGGTTCCTTATACCTATACGATTATGTATGGGGGTTCAAATTAAGGTTACGAGTGTACCTACGACCCACGAGGGACCCTAGATGAGGACCCCAACTTCTAGGCAGAATATTCAAAAATTGCAAAACAATGACTCCTAAGCTACAGACTGTAGTCCAGTCGATTAACCTTCCTTTTGGGCGAATATACATACTTGGTGGTGGGTATATTTTCACCACATTTCTACAGTCTAAACCAATGGGCTCCTAGAATCACGAGCCGTCGTCGAATCAACGCCATGTTGCTAGGGTCCGTCGATGGTGATCATGCAAAAGTTTCATGATATTGTACAAAGCTTGGGGTGTTTTTGTAAATTCACCCTACGTCTTTTATGAAACTATAACAATTATTTAAGGGTTTTAAAATTTTCTTTTTGGTTTTATACTCCTAAATCGATACAGGACTACATTTTAAAATGTTCAAAACCCTTCCCTCAAGAAAGAACTCTCTAAAACTCCACTGAAAATAGAACTCAAGGAAGGGCTAGAAGAAAAGGTTTTGGACGTTTCCTTCATCAAAATTTAGTTTTTTTTCTCATTGATATATGATTTTTCATCCTTGAACTTTATTTTATTCAAGGAGTCATTTCAAAGAGATCTAAAAAAGGTTTTTATACACTAACTTTTTCAATTTTTGACTCTAAGTATGGGTCATTGCATGAAAACGTTTTAAGGAAAAAGTATTGTTGTTTTATGTGTTAGTTGGTGATTTGAATTTTAATACATCAATGAGATCATGTTTATACTAATAATATACTTTTAGCTTGTTAAATGGGTTTAATGAACATGATTATGTAATTTAGAACTATGGTTTCTTTTTTGTTATATTGTGATTAACTACTGCCCTAAGGGTTATTTTATGATTAATAGATTGAGAAATTGAGAATGAGTGTTAAATCATTGATGAAGTGTAAGTTGGTTATGTTATTTTAGTTCATATTGTGAAATTCTCTTCAGTGGTATGGTCCACCTCTTGTGGCGGTGCTTATTTGGAGTAAATATATTTGTGTTTGATGTGTGTATTGTGAGTATGTCCATGAAGTCTTAGTGATTGAATCAAAGTTATAATAATGATGTTCTTGTTGATAAGTTTTATGAAGATTGAAATGTATATTTTGTAGAGATTATGTATAGATTAAGTATGATAATGGGTGAAGAACGCTAGTGTGTAAATTATGATGGATGAAAGTATGAGCATGTTTAGGATTCAATGTTATGAAAATGGTGATTGTGTGAAAGACGTGCTCACAAGTACTCACACACACAATATGAATTAATGAATGAAGTTAATTTATGTGAATTGGGGATTTTACGATGGACACTCTTCGTGAGTAGAGATGATGTTTCTACACCATCCCTACTATTCCAATAGTAACATGAAAGGAAGCTTTGATGTGGACACTCTTCGTGAGTTGTCATGAAGTGTTTAGTAGAATCTCACTATTCCAAACAGGTTTCTATGCAATTTTTGAGGATGGATACCCTTCGTTAGGCAATATGTGGACCCAATAGTTATCCCTGAACCTTTAATAATAAATGTTTAAGACTCCATGGGGAGTTATGCTTAGCAAAAAGTGGTTTTGAAGATGTGGTGGTTGCACTCTTTGAGCTTAGATGTTGTACCTAATGTGCCTCTTGAGATGAGTAATCCTCATTAGTAGAGTATGAGTTACTTTAAAGTAATCTCCTCGCCCCTTAATTATGTGCCCGTGTAGGAGTAGCTAATGGAGAACCCATGTAAAGGCTCAAGAATGACCCTACCTTAGGCAAGTATCCCTCATCTAATACGGGTTAATATCGATATTCCATGTCAAGCTCTCATGGTGTATGTTGCTTAAAGATATCCCCCACAAAATCATATCATGAACTAAGACTTGTAAAGGGTATACTGCATAGGATAGGTGGTGGTACGGAACGCTATATATCCATTACACAAGTGAGTATTTAGAGGGATTCATGTTTTGTCTTTATATGAAACGTATGAATGGGTCTTTATGTAATGTAAATGAAGTTGTGTGACTTAATGTCAAATGTTATGAAAGAATGTTAAATTATATTTTGTAAGACGAAGTTATGAATGATGAATATGGTGTGCTTAATCAAAGGGAATCCAGAAGGACCACTTGGTGGGTATAGTAGTATGTGAAGCTTTTTTTAATTGCAGTTTGTAGGATTTGGGAGTTATCTTTGAGAAGGGCACTTGTGTGATGTCCATAAGTACAAGTATGTTTCTCTTGTGTCTTTGACGTAATTGTTAATTTTTTACTTATGCGAAGAAAACTTATAATGGGTAGTCTTTAAAATCACTTAGATGTGTGTTGATGGGATAGTTTAGGCGGCTTTTTCATATCATACCTTTGTTAGCGTTAGGATAACCCAGGGTAAAGAATATTCAAGGATAATTAGTTATCTATGAGTTGTTAAAAAATGAGTTCACTGTAAGGTTTCTTGATTTCACAATAAAGTGCACTTTTGTGCTAAAATTATGAAAGTCTCATCATATATGCTAAATGATAATTTATATGTTATTTTACTTTTATATGAATGAAGTTTTTACTTTATTTACATAAAATCTTTATTTAAACTAAAATATCCTCTTTTGCATGTTTTTGCATGTGTAATACTTAGTACAATGTTTGTAGTAACCCCATAGTTTTCTATACTATAAAAGTATAGGTAGGAGGCAAGTGGATGTTAATTAGTCAATCTTGGTAAGTTTACTCTCTCAAGACTCGGCATGTCTACATATATTTGAGGAAATAGCTTATGTTTCTTTAGATTTCTTTTAAGACTTGTATAAGACTTATTATGTATTTTTCATTCAATGTAAAGGGCCATTTTTCTATGATATTTAAGTTGTGTCTTTATGTTGGGTTCTGTCGAAGAGACTTATCCATAGTATTTATAAAAGTTATTTCCTTATTATTATTAATGTTGTGAAAAGTTATAATTTCGCACTACTTTTCATGTCTGATGTAATAAATGACAGTTGATAATCTTGTAATAGACCACGAAGGGTCATATACGCCTTGTTACGATTCAAGAATGCTCCCTTTTTCTAGGATGTACTTGTGGTCGTGATATTAGTATTCAATTCTGCAACGCTTTCTCAGAATCATCTAACAACCGAAACTTGACAATCTTTTTAAGTCAACCTAGTCAATGGTTAGGTTATGGAGGAAAATCCTTCCATGAATCTTCTATAGTAAATGAGGATATCATTAATAAAGACGATAATGAACTCAGATCCCTATCTAGATCCCTATCTAGATACAACATGACCAGGGAAAGTAACGGATTGTAACAAGAACTCACATTTTCCAGACATAGCTTATAACCAGCGAGCTTGAGAATCTGCGGAACAATCGTTAAATGAGTAGCATGTTCTTCCTCATTTCTATAGTAAATGAGGATATCATTAATAAAGACGATAATGAACAAGTTCAGGTACTGTTTGAACACTTTGCTTTTCAAATCCATGAAAGTTGCAGAAGTATTGGTTAATCAAAATGACATAAATACAAATTCAGAACGGTCATAGCGAGTTCTTAAGGTTGCTTTCGTAATGTTACTATTCCTGTCTCTAAGCTGATACTACCTCGATATGAGGTCTATCTTTGTGAAAGGACTAGCACCCTGAAATTGGGGAAACAAATCATCAATCTTTGGGATTGGATATTTATTCTTGATTGTGATCTTGTTCATCTGTCTATTATTAATGAAAATTCAAAGAGAACCATATGTTTTCTTTACGAACAACACTGGTGCACGCCACAGAGAAATACTAGGTCAGATGAAGACGTTATCTAGAAGACTTTTTAACTGTTCCTTCCATTATCTAATCTCAGCTTGAACAATTATGTACAGAGGAATATAAATAGGTTGGGTGTCTGAAAGAGATCGATTCAAAACTCCTTTTTCCGTTTAATGAGGAAATACTAAAAGATTTTCTTGAAAGACTCCAAGAAACTAACTGGCTAATGGAACTGACTCAAGAGTTGGGGTTTGAGATCTAAAATCCTTTCCGCGAACTAGATAATAGATATAACCCTTTAAAATTATCTTGATGACCTTAAGGTAAGAAATGAATCATCATATCGGTGCTAAGATACTACCCTTTCATACAAACATTAGTTTATTAAGAAACTAAAAATGAACAATCCTAGTTCAGTAATCAACTAAAGCTTAACATGAGTGTAACCAATCCATGCGTAGAATGACATCAAAGTTTATCATTTCTAACTCTACCAGATCCTCTGAGGTGACATTTTGAGAGGCTGAGACAGGGCGTTTTTTGTATAACCGTCACGATATAGCTATGTCACCGACTGGAGTAGAGACATAGAAGGGTTCATATGAAGTTTCTAGACTGTTACCTAAGATTACAACTATGAATGGAGTTCCGACTGTAGAAGGATCCCTTGGGTGAGATGTTTCCAGTGAGTATGCATATGAGGGCCATATCTTTAAAGCTGTAGGATGCAAACTCAACACTACCATTAAAAGTTACTACAGTCACTCCAATGATTTTCTTAACCTTATAATTGAAGTTTTGTGTGTCCTTAGAAACATGTGACCATAAACTCAGGGGGACTCATCCTAACGAAATCTCTAACTCTAGATACCACTAATCTATTTTTTCGATATGAATGAACTGGAACCTGCTGATTCTTGTAGTTGGTCATCCTCTATACCAAAAGCTGAATTGGTGTTTTTAAACTCTGCACTCGAAACATCTAGATGTTGGACTAGATAAAATTAATTAGCATTGCGTAAATTAGTATTTCATGCGTAAACTCTATTAGGAGGCATGATCTAATGAGTATAACTATTTATTATAAAGGAGATAATACAAAACACGAAAAGAATATCAACAAAGTAAAGTTTTCCTAAAACGCTTTGTAGCCTCCTTCTTATTCAATGTTGTGCACATCAAACCCATGAAAAGGACTGTACATAATGTGGCTTTTAAGACATCCTCGGATACATAAACCTAGTGCTCTGATAGCAAGTTTGTCATGCCCTGAGCTACCCTTGAGATGCGGCACGGGACATTGGATCACACGTGATTCAAATCTAATTCTGCTACCATGATCATGTACATACTAAAGATAATAAACTGATGTGGTAGATAAATCATAATTAAAATCAAAAGATGGGCAATACCCATATTTTAACAGAAATATATGAAAATTGTAGAGCTTAATAAAGAGAATATATTAACTAATTACCACGGTGAAACTAACTCAGTCTTGAAATAGCCTCTAACTGACTGAAAATGTTGCGATAGTCCCTAACTAAAACTAGAAAATACTAAAAGAAACACATGACTATTTTCCCCGGCGAATGAAGACTAACCATTGATTATGTTGAACATGGAGATTTGGAATCTATTTAAGTGTTATCTGGATGTAGATAACCTCAACCCACATTATAAGAAGATGTAGTGTATGTGTGTCTAAGCTCTCAAAAAGAGTTAGGGTGTCTAGATAATAACATGTTCCTCAAAAGGGTATAAGGTACTATTATAATATAGCTTAGAGTCAATGTATAAAGTTTGAGGTGATTTGGATGTCAAACGTAAAGCAGGACCAAGACATTTGACGACTAGTCACCTATGTATCTCATGTGTCTATACGTGATTATATTTGTAGGTCATCAGATTATGAAGTCGTAAAATGAGTTATAATTGTGTTTATAGACAGTATATCTATTTTTGTTAAGTTATGAGGTCAAACATCCAAGAATGTCCAAGACGTTCGAAAGATAGCCTTGAGACGTCCAAGTGTACCTTAATGGGGCCTATCCCATTTGGACGTGTTACGTGTATTTATTTTGGGTGAAAATTATGTGGGAGGTATAAAACTTGTTAAGGTTTGTATATATGTTGTGAACGTCCAGGTATGACTTCGAAAGGCCCTTGCTAAAGGAAGACAAGAAGGACCAAAGGGTTGTTGAGATAGTGCGTTTATTGTGCAATCGACTGAACCAAACGACGCCTTGTTGGTTGACCAAAGACCCGTAGGTGAGGTATCGTCCATGGACACTTATCCTGGGAAAGGATAAAGAAAATGCAAAGGTCTAACTGACGAAAGCCATAGACGACCCGTCGATGGATCTACTGGCCGTGGATGGTGATCTGTCGATGCAGCCTAATGCCACTGTCTTGGGCATTGTTTCATTAAAGGGGTAAATGGGAAATTCTCCCCACGTCCTAAACTAACCATCATCTATTTATTTACCTAATTTTGGGTGTATTTAAAGGCTCAAACATGTGACAACCTATTTCAAATCCCATTTAGTAAAATTAAACTCTTCCTCCAAAACAGATTCTCTTAAGAAACATCCATTGTTGTTTAAGCTCAGGAAAATCTTGTAGATTAGATTCTCATGGGTTCTTCACCAATTTTTATAGGTTTTAAACTAGAAAAAATTATGGTGATCCTTCATCTCTAAGTAACCTTTCACTTGGAGAGTTCATCTAAAAGCTTTCAAAGAGAACATATGATCAAAGTTCTTTTTCTTCAATCAATCCATGGGTTCTTTATAAAAACGTATTAATAGATAAATCATGATTAGCTGATGTTCATGTATTGGTTTTAACGTGATTTCAATATAATTGCATTATGAACCCATGTCCCTTCCCGAAATTGATTTAGCCCTTGCATGGGCTTTGTGATCATTACTTTTTAATGGTTGAAATTTGATTTTGTTACGTTTTATTGTCTATATATAGTGTTACTTACATGAATTAATTATGAATTGATGATGAAATTTCTATGTGGATCAATGTATGCTTATTGGAGCATGCTTAGTCTAGTATCGATGTGATCAGTGTAACATTAGTCCTTATTTGTATAAAAGTGGATTTCAATCAGGTGAAGTAGGTATAGATACAACCTATAATAGGTTATAATAATGAATCATGTTGTGCTATCTAATGTGGATTGATGATTTAAGACTTTATACGTAATTCCTCTCTATACTAATTCCATGTTGTTCACTGTAATCATGACCTCATGGCAAATTGTAGTAGGATTTCATCTATGCCATGGTATCTTTAACTACTATCTTTTTGTGTATTATTGATTAATTGTGAGAATGATTAATGGAAAAACAAAGTGAAAAAGAATTTATAAGAGATTAACTTCCCTTTGCATTTTATAATTTATAATGTCATGAACATAATGTTATCTCAATTTAGGGTAGATGAAGCATTATTTAATATTGATTATTATGTTTTTAGATAATGACCAAGGTTTGTCTTATTGGTATATTATGATGTCTAATCATGGTAATCACAGTAAAGAATATTAAAAAGTGATTTATAACTCTCTACCTTCTAGTATACGTGTGATGTCTTGTATTATGTTATCGTATGATCTTGTAATGACTTGTACAGGGTTTCTTTTATGCTTAAATCACATATAGGTAATTCGCTATCCATGTATTATTAATGAAAGGGTGTATTGATCAATGTTAAGAAAAAGGGATTGATGAATTGGTAAGTTCTACTCTTCCTCCCTACTTTTTTATATTAATGTAGTTTATGAAGCCCTGCATGGCATTGTGTTGTATGGTCCACTTATGGAGGTGGTTTTACTTTATTGTCATTATATATGTGTTAACCATGTCCTTGAAGATAAATTTATGAAAATATGAATGAGTGGTTTGATGATCACCTTATGCGTAAGTTGTGGCAATACTTCTACTTTAGTTGTGAATCTAGGGTATGTTACTATTCTTATGAGCATGTAAATGTTTATGTTAAGATCATGTGTAGGTTCTTTCATTAATGAATTAATATGGATGGATGACCCTACCCATGTACGCCTATGTGAATGTGTGAAGATCTAAGGATTAGGAGTCTTGAATGTAATGTGAAGATTGTCTTGCCTCCTATGCTAAATGGTGTTTTGTGGTATATGACCTATGTAGACACACTATGACATTATGCAACTTAAAAGTTATATAGGTCATGGTGTCGAAATGAAAGCTAGTTCTCATATTCACTAGTGTCTACTACTATGCATGATAAGGTGATGTCTATGAATGTATGATATGTGTTTCCTTAACAAGGATTACTTGATACGTGTTCTACTATGGGAAAGGGTATGGGACTTAGGCTAAGCATTGCACAGGTGTGGCTTAATAGGATAGTTTCTAGTTTTGGTCTATATGTGCATGAATATGAATGTATGAGCATGTGTTACCTTAATGTGTTATGTAAATTTTTTTCTCAAATAAACATTTACACACACACAAACATAAATGATGATCTAGTCAATAGAGAAGCCTTGAAAGGTGTGATCAAGTGTATCCTAAACTAGATAGTGCAAATACATATGCTATGTCCATATGAAATAATTTCTCACATGATTTAGGTTGATGAACTTTCATCCATGACCTATGATCTAAGCATATAAGGGGATGGATATCATAAGCCTATATTATAAAGAAATATTAATGAAGGCTCTTAATAAAGGGAACTTAGCTTAGCACTGAGTGAACTTGAATATAAGTGTGCGTCCCTTTCTAATGAGGGAAGGAATGTCTACCATAAATCTCATGAGGTTGATAACCATAATTCCTCAATAGGTATAAATAGGGTTTCCATAAGTGAATAACTATAATGCCCCATCTCTCCATATGGAGGGTTTTCATATGTACCTCCATGTTCTATAACTATTCCTGCAACATAGGATCTACCAAGTGAATTCACTTAATATGCTAGCATGCGTAACTTTATAACATGGCTAGGTAAGAACAGCTTCCATTCGTTTAGGTCTCTACAATACCAAATTCCATGTTTAGCACCAAAGGTCTTAGTGTCAGTTAACGTTATAGTTTCCCTAAAGTAGAAAGGACATTGGAAGTAAATGACTAGGATCCTAAGTAATTTCACTTAAGGTAGGTTACTTAGGATAGGTGGAAGTAATGAACCAATCTAGACATTGCGCAAGTAGCTCCTTAGGAAATCCTAGGAAAGTGACCTAATGTGTAAGATTATGGGTATTTGTCTACATGTTATGAAAATGTGCATGGTATGAGTCTATATGATGCCATTGTATCTTCATATACACTATGTTAGTCCTATTGACTATATGATGAAGGTTGTTGACATGAATGAAGTTGTCTTCACTTAATATGTTGATGTTTGGATTGAATGTTAAGGTTTGTGGTATCATTAACGGTTTACTAAGTATGTTTGGGGTTATGGGGCTTCACATGTGCATGGCAGTAGTAAACTAATATTGGGGTCATGAACAATGTCTTATAATGATGTATATGAAAAGAAGTAAAAATATGTACAAAAAGAAGTAGCTTACTATAAAGCTAGAGGAATCTTGACTTAAATGTGTCTTTGATATATTATGCTTATATCATGGTATGTTCTTGCTTATGTAGGTTATATGTATATATTCTTGTGGGATTAAGGTGATTCATTGCACCGAGTATCACTAAGGGGTTACTTGGGAGTTTAATGAATAAAAGAAAACACAGTTCACTGTAATGAAGGAAAAGAACTCACTTTAATGTGACTTCAAAATGTCATAAATTGTATAAGCGTTTTATATGAGGTTTGGCCTTTGAATATGAATGTATGATGTATGTGAATGATATATGTATAATTGTGTAAAGGTTTTATTAAGATTTACTCAAAAAGGCATGAGCCATTGTTTCAAGAAATGTCCGTTTTAAATGCATATTTTTGGATGGTTTCCATACATAGTGCATTGTTGTACTAATCCCATTCTTTTTTACTTTTTATACAAAGTATAATTTATGTGTCACGACCAGAATCGAGGCCCTAGATACGACCGACGTCGTTGACCTCTAAGAGATTGCAGATAAGCCTACATACATCTTCGTTACTTCATCTAGGTTAATTTTAGCTGAAAAATTGAACTTTTGTTTACTTAAACTTTATATTGCAAAACATTGTTATCGCATAAAACTATCTACGTAAACTCATGAGCATTCACAACAATCATCTAAATCAAGATAAACAAATGAAAGATATAGTCATAAATATAGAATTTCCAAGTGGGACCAATACAACGTCTGAAAGTGAATAAGAAAGAAACGCTAGTGGAACATAATCCACTAAGTCATGCCCACGTCTACGCTAGAATAAATAAGTGAGCATCTCGAAAGCATGAGGTCCTACCAAATCCAGGTAAAAGCTTCACGTCCAGATAACTTCTGCGTTGACTTGTAAGCTTTAACGTCCAACTACACCTGCACCTAAAAGTAGATAAATATATGGAATTAGTACACACTTGAATTGAAGTATGGGTTTATGCAAGCACACACCATGGACATGCAAGATTTAGAATATCTCTCTCTTAACGATATAATTTATGAAAACTCAAGTCAGTGGACTTGCAATAATTAGATTAGGGAAGTAATTCTATCAGAGGAACATGTATCATCATATGTATTATATTGCACAAAACACATAAAATATTGCATATAACACATATAAAATTTTATTTGATCCGTTCATATACCATGAGACCCTGAAACCACAGACTTAACATTAGGACTTCAAAAAATGAGGGCTCAACATATGGGACCTCAACTAAGGAGCCTTCTTTAGAAAACATTGAGTCTGCTTCATTAATTCATATGTACTTCATTTCATTTCATTCATAGGCTAGTGTAAACACTAGTTATACCTAGGATATACTTTAAGACTCTCATTGGGTCATTGTTCAATTTCTAAGAAAGACCTAGTGTTATTACAAAAGCCTACTTCACCTCTTGATTATCTTACCCAAACACCTTTGGTGTCGTTCATTTCATTGTGTGCATTACATGAGGCTGACCTCATTCTTTATTTGGGCACTTTAACTTTAAATGAAATAAATCATGTGCGCATCACGAAATCTAGTGTCGACCACACTCTGAAAAAAGGTGGAATCTCCGGCCAAAGGTAAACCAAAACATGCTAGCGTATATAGAGAGTTGAAACCTACTAGATCCCTATCTTCGCTGCATAAGTCCAAACACTTTGAGATATAAGGAGACCTATAACTGTCTGGACAGTCTGTCTAATCTCATGAGAATTACATGAACCTCTTCCTTTCAAAAAGAAGGAATCACCACTCATAGAAAGCCTATCAGTGCTCAGTATAGAGGTCCATACATTCATGTTATACATCATAGAAGTTGGCTTCTAGCACGAGGATATCCAGACCCACGACGAGACCGGCAATGTTGACCTCTCACAGGTCGCAAACAAGACTAAATATGTCATCGTTACATCATCAAGGTTGATTTTAGCTGAAAAATTAAAACTTTTGTTTACTTAAACTTTATATTGGAAAACATTGATCTAGCATAATACTATCTATGTAAACTCATAGGCGTTCACAATAACCATCTAACTCAAGATAATGAAATGAAAAGTATAGTCATAAATATAGAGTTGCCAAAGTGTCACTAATACAACGTCTGAAACTAAATATGAAAGAAATGCTAGTGGAGCATACTCCACCAGATCATGCCTACGTCTACGCTAGAATAAATCAGTAATCATCCTCGAATAAATGAGGGCCTACCAAATCCGGATGAAAGCTCCACGTCCGGATAACATTTACGTCGACTCGTAAGCTTTAACATCAAGCACCACCTACACCTAAAAGTAGATAAATGTATGGAATTAGTACAAACTTGTACTAAGTAGGGCTATATGCAAGAACACACCACGAACATGCATGATTTGGAATAGCCCTCTCCTAACGAAATTAGTTATATAGTGCTAAGTCAGTGGACTTGCAAAAATCGTATTAGGAAAGTCATTCCATGAGAGTAACATGTTTCTTCATATGTATCAAATTGCACATAACACGTAACATGTTGCATATAAAACATAACATATTACATATAGCACATATCATATTTCATTTCATTAGTTCATATACTATGAGACCCTGGAACCATGAACTTACTATTAGGACTTCCCAAAATAAGGGCTAAACATATGAGACCTCAACTAGGGAGCCTTCATTAAAAAACAAAGAGTCTGCTTCATTAATTCATACACAATTAATTTTATTTCATTCATAGGCTTGTGTAAACAACATCTATACCTAGGATGTACTTGAATACTCGCATTGGGTACACTGTGCAATGACTAAGAATAAACTACTGTCATTACAACAGTCTAGTTCACCTCTTGATTATCCTACCCAAACATCTTTTGTATAGTTCATTTCATTGTGTGCATTACGTGAGGCAAGCCTCATTCTTTCTTTGGAACTTTAACTTTACCCGACATAGATCATGTGAGTATCATGAAATCCAGTTATACCCCACACCGAAAAGAGGTGGAATGACCGATCAAAGTTAACCCAAAACATGCAATTATATATAATGAGTTTAACCTTGTTGTTGGCTGCATAAATTCAAAGACTAGGAGATATGAGGAGACCCCTACCCCTCTTAAAGGACAGTCTCATATCATTAGAATTAAACAAACCTCTGCCTTCCCGAAATAAGGTATCGGTACTCGTAGCTATCCTATCGGTGCTTAGAATAAAGTTTCATTACATTCATCTAATACATCATAGAAGTTGACTTATATCATGAGGACATCATTGCTCATTAGATGATTTCACATCCCATCAATGGTATTAAGTATATATTAACCTACTTGGATAGTAGTTCTAGGACTTTTCGCGTACGTTGAACCTTAGTTCAACTCCGTATCATGCTAATCTCAATGTATTAATTGATGAACACATTATGAGTTAGTTTCTATAATACTTGTAGCTAAAAGTTTAACATGCAAACTTATCATGCAACAATTAATCTGTTAATGATGCATGAAATCTGAGGCATGAATAACTAAATAATTGATATATGTGACATAGCATATGTAATTAAAGAACTACAGAAATACATACCTATGGTTGGGAAAATGAGATGATAAATTCAGCAATTACAGGATAATTTTATTTGGTATATATAACTAACTAATTCATAATAATCATTTGAATTTGTAGAAACCCTAGGTCTAATCATGATAAAGGAATCAAGAATGTGGTTGAACTCTTGGGAACCAATGGGTTAAAGGTACATATGTGAAACCCCACATCCTGGTTACGAATTCCATGGATAAATCGTCCAATTTCGATGCTCGAACCAATGGAAACTTTTTGCATTCCAGACCTTTTTCTTCTCTCTTGCTTCTAATTTTCTATGTTTTTATTAATGATTTCACTAAGGTAAATTTTATTTACTTTTATAGGCTTAAACTGACTAGAAACTTATGATTTAGGGTCTAAATTATGTATCTTAAGGGTCCAACGAAATACGAAAAGATCAAAACCCTTAAATTAACAATTGTTGGCGTTACTGATGCATTGTAACTATAGGCCATAGGTAAACCTATGGTCTGTAAATAGGGGTCGTAAGACTAGTCTTCTTATAAATGCTTCACATAAACGAGCATAACATTTTACTTGGAGGTTATATTTTAGTAAACTCTGTGACATTTGAAAGATGATTAATTTATTTATACTACCATAGGTCATGTGACACCACATTCATTTTGTAATAAGAGTTATGATTATTTCAAGTTTACCCAATAACAAGTTTTCTCTAACTGTCTATTGAAAACAACTAATGGTCAGACCTACTAACCCTAGATCAAATGACGGTCTGTGCTGGTTGGTCATAGTTTGTGCCAGAGGATGGGTAAAGGAGTCTTGATCCATAGACACAGACCACAAACTATGATTTGACATATGGATCGTTAGTTGGTCCATGGATCGAGACTCAGCCAATTTTCTTAGTTGGTTTTTTTTTTGGGAGGGCTTAACTGGTGAACCACGGACCTACGACACGGACTGTATGTCAGATAATGGTCTGTAGCCGGTGATAGTAGTTAGAACCTGCATTTTCTAATAAGCTAAAATTTTGTCTATTTTGGATATGGGTGTTACAAAAAATATAAACATTTTGATGGAATAACTCATTTGATATTTTGCAAGGTAGATTTAGATTAACTCAATAGCAGATTTGTAGAGATAGAATAATTGATCTTTAGGGAAAAAATTGTCCTTACCGTAAGGAAAACCTAAAATAAAAGGCATCCTTCAAGTCGGAACACAATGTACGTGACCTCTCTGAGGTCTAGTACATGCCCTTAGACATTATTTAATGCATTTGTACGAAAAGTAGTGTGGAATTAGAATTGCTATTTCAAAACATAATTCAGAATGATTTTATAGAACTTGTAACATACTTCTCATAAATCATATATGACTTCATGAGTACAATAGTCTTGGGTCACAGCCCATAAAAGACTATTACAAGAAAAAGATAAATGACAACATAGGGGTGATTTCTTCTGATGCTATAATGACACACGAATATTCACTTCTTGATAAACCTTGGAAACTCTACCCTTGAAAGTAACTTAATATCCTGAAGATCATTCTTTGTATTAGAATGTAGGGAACATATGTGTTAGTACGAAATGTACAAAGTATGGAAATTATCATACCAAAACATAAGATAGCTCAAAGGGTTATTCAACAATAGACATAATCATGAGAGATAAAGGCATAAGCATAACATTAATATCATAATAATAGTATAGAATCATACACCATATAAAATTTTATACTTAACTCGATGTCCTTATTACTCAAATGAACTACTTCACAATTAACCTCAAAGCATAATTTTGCAAGGCTAATGTAACATCCCATACTACTTCCAAAGGTAATTACCTCTCTTTTGTCATTCTTGATCATAATACACTATCATAATTAAGTCATCATAACATATGAGTACTATTATCCTAGGAAAACTCAAAGTACACTTATGCAATGTATGTGAATCATCCCATTCTACCTCACACACTAAGCATGTCTTTATGTCACCCTATTCCCTTTCATTTTTTTAGAAAGTCTCTACTAGAAATGTTTCAAATTTGCAAGTGACTATCATCTTAAGTCAATCATGTCATGGAAAGAAACAATATTCACTACCCAAGCTAAACATACATATCATTGGTATCATGTCATAAGTAGCTTCAACTCATACTTGCGCCATGTACGGATAGCATCTCATAATACCATCCATATTAAGTATTTCTCTAGACTAACCTAATCCAAGCTTATTAAGGAAGGAAACACCCACCCGAACTATCATGCAGCCAATCATTTAGATGCAAGCTAATCATAGGGGAACATGAATCCTCAACCCTAAGCTATCATGAGAAACGAAAATCAAGCTATTCCATATAATGCAGCTTGCATGCAAGAAAAGATATGATGAAATGCACATTGCATTCAAGTAGAGCTAACATTAGGAGAGTATAGGACTTTCCCCTAAACCCATCATGAAATAGTTTAGGCCTAACCAAGTCAAGCTATCATATAGACACTATAGTCATGCTACTTGAAACTATCTTGAGAGATCTTCATTACTAAATTCAAAGCTATCACGAGAACTACGACTCCCGAGCTATAATTATCAAGTCTCTTAGAAACACATGACCAACAAATACATGAGAGAGCTCACTTCCTCCATGCCTAACTATGATGAGATTCATCATCTAAAGCTATCATGAGACCTATCATCTCAAGTTAACCCACCTTGATCAAAAGTATTCTAGGGATGCATTTATGATTGAGTACTGATTTTATGAGAATTTTCAATCCAATTTCATGAAGATCCCTTCATCCCTAAATATCTCAATTAATCCTATTATGCATATCTTGTGTTCTTGTTTAGATAGTGAAGAACTGTGATTTCAATTAAGCTATTCAGATTTCTATTTTTATCTAAGTGAATTGGTTATTAATTGTTGTGATTTATCAATGATGATCAAATCTTGGAGAATAGGTGAGTTCACCCTGATTCCTAGCCTATGGTAGTTGGACTGACATTGTGTTGTATGGTTCACTTATGGTGGCATTGTTTACTTTTTTGTCATTCTCTATATGTGGATATCATGGCCTAAAAGGCAAGTGATGTTTTGTGAAGTGTGGATATGATTATAACACATGTGAAGTTATATGACTAGTCTTTCATCATAGTTTATGATCTTGTAACAACCCAAAGTACCCCTAGGAATAACCGGAATCATCGTACTATATGTGGACTAAGAGAAGCCTTAGCATTTGCCATATCACATCATAGATAAAGAAAGTATGAAAAATTTCAACTTTTCTTTATCACTAAGTATACTTAGACTTATTGCATATTGCATAGAGGGTTTACATCCCTAACTTATGAAGCGCACATAGGCTTCTCACTTAACATTTATCAACAAAATAGTATAATTGTTTTTCTCACATTTAATCATGTAAAGAATGAATCACAGTAGTTTGGGCATAGCCCTATGTCTGTTACAATATTCCCATATAGGCTACAAAGAAGTCTCCGCATGAGAATGGAATAATTGTTTTAAAACAGATACAAAACTAATAAGGCTTGATGTGTGTCTCTATCCTCGAAACTCATGAGGATTGACCAATTGACTTAGGAAAGATTCAAGTCTTCTTATCCAATAGACACAAATCTTCTCGATATCCCGAACGAAAAAGATTGGGAAAAAGGGAGAAAATATGTGTTAGTACAATCCAAATGTACAAAGTATGATTTTTTTGCATTAAAATCATCAATGCATGAGAAAAGGCAACAATTTAGTCAAAGCGAAGCATAATGTCCAACAATTCAATGTACATAATAAGGAACCTCATAATTATATCAACGTATAACTAACTCAAGGAACACTTGTGCAATGAAAAGAATAAAGGCCCATCCCTATTAAAAGCTATGTATCACATTAGGTAACCCACTTCGTACTTACAACACATTTTCATAACATGCTTCATACATCAATACGTACTCATAGTATATCAACATAACTATAATTATAATCATAATCATAAAAGAACACTACTAGAACTATCCCTTAGGATCCCACATGTGCAATGAGTAAGTGAAGTCTCGTACCCTCCCTTACCCTATGTAGTAACCTTCAAGACAACCCTAATAAGAGTTCACATGCTTGACTAGTTCATTATTTTTTTTGTTTTTACGTTACGGAAAGAAGTGCAATAACCTACATGAGACCATGTGAGCTATATGCAATCTGGTGTCCTACTCCCACACCGAAAAGAGAGGAATAACATTTGCCTAAGGTGTACCATTTGTATGTAGCTATAGAAGTGGATTCACTAAGATAGAGTCTTATGTGGCCACATAGTTAATGGTAAAGGAGATTGTTACTAGAAATGTTCACTTCCTAATGTGGAGGTTTCCACCTCGTGAGACAAAACATATTTGGGATTCCGGACTTACTAATGTGAGGAAACCCATGTGGGAGACCGGACTAACTAATCTTGTGACCTCTATCTCATTTACATGCCCTTTAGTGCTAAGCAATTATTCTCTTTAGTAATGGTATTATCTCATCATATAAGTTCACATTAGTCTCTAATAGACCCCTATGTAAATATCTTATCGAATCTAGCTCATAGGTCATCACAACAGAGAAAAATCCATTCACTTTAGACAACACTTCATAACTGAGTAAACATTCCCTTAGCACTTCATTATAATCAAGAGAAACTACTTTTGATCATGTAATATTTGTAGCATAACATACATACATAATTCGTGTCTAATTCAATGTCTTAGACATAGGATCATTACTATCTAAGTAACTCATAATTCACAATTGAATCAAAGGAGAACCAATCAACATACCTTCTTTCCCTCTTCAAGAACCTTCATATCTCTGTTACAAAAATTATATAACCAATTTCATAAACAAGGTCAATTATATTAAAATTACTTAATTAACAACAATGTAGTGAATCTATTATTTCATCAACTTCACAATTCACCCTAATAGTTAAACTTTTCATGAAATTGGGGGAAAGACATGTGTCTAGGGATATCATAGGACATCATAAATTAACGATAAATATATAATTAAACAACATTAATCATCACAAATAATCACAATCAATTAATAACTTCATATTTCAAAGAAGACCAATGTGTAGAAGAAAACATAGATTTTGGGGAATTTAGAAATCATCTTTTGGAGGGACCTCTTGAGGAAAAGGATTCCAAGAGTCAAAGAAATCATAACATTTGATATTATAAAGCAATGGAATTGGGTTGGAAACTTGAAGGCTTCATCTTCTTATATGAGTTCTAATGGTCTTCAATGAAGGTTTGGAGGAAGAATGAATTTGAGAGAGATGATGGTTATTATTGATTTAAACTCTTGAGACTTTATATGGGTGTAAAAAATAACCTTAAACTGACTATAATACCGTATGGTAACCCATTCAATTATCCAAAGGACCCCCCACTTAAATTTTCTTTTTTGTGAAGTCAAAAGGTTTAAAATACGAGTTTTACGAATCTGGGAAGTGGCTGCGCGTCAGAGGGTTAATTTCAAAATTTATTTTTTAAATCATGGTTGAGACAGTAGACCTTGTGTAGGCACCGCGTAGAGAGGAAATGTTTTGATCGCCAATTGAGGGTTGCGCGTCGTGCAGCAGACACTAGATTCTTCACTGCTCGCAGGCTGCTTTAGCAACCTGCTCGCCCATGATCAGGTCCTCCCTAAGGACATTTTCGACAGTCCTTGGAGTGTCATGACTGTATGTTTTGACCGCATTTATTACATTTTACCTACCTAAATATCTTATACATGTTTTGGACTTCATATGACCCTCCCAAACCTTCAAAAAACTTAGGGACGTTAACTACTTCAATTTCGCTAGTTTCGGATGTTAAGACCTTTCTTCAATTATATGGCAGCAATACCTCTCAAACAAATTATATAAACTTATTTAGGCCTAAAATAATCATTAATAAAAATATAATTCTCTAGTATAGGTAATGGAATTTCTGGGATGTCTCAATACTCCCCCCTTAAGGACCATTCGTCCCCGAATGACACTTTAGACCTTCATAAAGAAAGAAGAGACTCAAGCCTAGCGGTCCAACCAATAACAATATGAAAAAATGATTCACAGATCATTGGAGGAATCATTCACTCCTTAAAATATATAATGATAGCAAAAACACATAGGAACTTAACTCACAACATGCCATATACTCAAGCTCAACTTTTTCATATCATATAAGGAGGAAATATCTTCTCCACTTCAATATTAAGTCAATATGAAAAACAAAAATTTATGCTTATTTCTTATAAAAACAACACCAATTGTGCTCAATACAACTTCCATTAATACTAATAGCACACCATATACTTAAGTGAATGTCAATCATAATAAAAATATTTAATGGAAAGAAAAGTACTCTACTTAAGCATGAATTTCTACTATAATATGCTTCACATATTTAGAAAAACATGATAACTTCAAATTTATTCATCATAGTCATTTAAGGAACTGCTAACTCAATCTTGGCTAGAAGTAAGAGGGAAAAAATGAGGATAGCGGGACTTCATGTCGGCCTCGTCCTCTTATGTTTCTCCCTCAACATGGTGGTTCCTCCATAGATCTTTTATGAAGGCAAATTCCTTATACCTCAATATCTTAACTTTGTGATCCAAGATCTCAACCAAGACTTCTTCTTAAGAAAGGCCCTCTTTTACCCCTAAACCTTGTTAAACAAGAATGGAAACCGGATCACCTATATATTTTTTAAGCATAGAAACATGGAACACCGGATGAATCATAGCCAACTCATTTAGCAACTCAAACTCATAGGCAACACTGCCAACTCGCTTCAGAATTTCATAGGCGCCCACATAACGAGGACTAAGTTTCCCTTTCATTCCAGACCTCATAACCCTTTTCATGGGTGAAATTTTCAAATATATCCAATATCCTACTTCGAATTCAAGGTTCCTCTTTCTATTGTCGGCATAAGTTTTTTTTTGCTAACTTTGAGCCATTTTTATTCTATCTCGTAAAACCTGAATTTCTCGTGGGATTTATTAACTAAATAGAGGCCAAGTAGAGAAAAGCCACCTACCTCATACCACCCAAGCAGGTATCTTCACCTTCTCCCAGAAAGTGCCTCGAATGGTGCCATAGAGATAGTAGAATGATAACTATTGTTATAGGAGAACTCTATCAAAGGAAGGTAGTCTTACAAATTACCCTTGAAGTCAATGAAGAATGCCCTCAAAATATATTCAAGAGTTTGAATGATGCTTTCCTCTTGACCATCCGTCTTGGGATAAAAAGCTGTACTAAGCTTCACCTTCATACCAATCCCACGTTGAAAAGTTTTACAAAACTTAAAAGTAAATTGAGTACCTATATTTAAAATGATGGACAAAAAGGTTCTCCATGTAACTCCACTATATCTTTGATGTAAATTCGGCATAGTCTTCCGCCGAATATGTGACCTTGATGGGAAGAAAATGTGCAGATTTTGTTAGCCTATTTCTGATGACCCATATCGAGTAATGTTTTCTTATAGTATGAGGCAACCCTACTACGAAGTACGTGTAAATATCCTCCCATTTCCATGTAGGATATCTATATTTTGAGTCAAGACACTCTACCTTTGATGCGCTTTTTTGACTTGTTTGTAGTTTGGACACTTAGCAACAAATGCACTATGTCCCTTTTCATACCATTCAACCAATAAATTTCTCATAAGTCACGGTGCATAGTTGTAGAGACTGGATTGATGGAATATAAGTAGCCATGAGACTCTTCAATGATCTATTTCCTTAACACATCCACATGCGGTACACACAACCTTCCTTGGTGCCTAAGCACCCCATCTTTTCCTTGAGTGAAAGACTCATTAAATTTACTAAGGATTGTTTCCTTCCACTTCATCAACAGAGGATCAAGGTGTCACTTTGAATTCACTCCAACCACTAATGATGACTCGGTGTTGTGGCGAACCATAACACTACCCTTTGGAGAGTCTTCTAGTCAAACTCCTAAATGATCCAACTAATTAACCTCTTTCACTAACTCCTTCTTGTCATCAACCATGTGAGCCACACTACCTATGGTCACTCGTCTTAGTGCATTGGCAATCACTTTATCCTTTCTGTTATTGTAAAGGACACTCATATCTTAATCCTTTAAAACTTCTAACCATCTTCTTTGGCGTAGATTCTAGTCTCCAAATTTTCAATGTAAAAAATATGGCTTCAAGTTAAAGGGCATGAGTTGGATAATTCTTCTCATGAGGCTTGAGTTACCTATATGCATGCACTATTACATTGCTATGTTGCATAACCACACACTCGACCCACCCGGGAGGCATCATAATAAACAACAAACATATTGGTACCCTCTTTTACAGTCAATACCGGAGAAAAGGTGAGTCTATCTTTCAATAATTGGAAACTATCTTCACATGGTTACGGCCATTCAATCTTAATTTCTTTGGGGTCAAAGTCGTTAATGTAGATGTGATAGGAGAAAATCTCTCAACAAACCTCCTATAGTAGCTGGCCAACACTAGAAAACTTCTGATGTTTCTAGGATTAAAAGGTCTTGGGCAATTCTTGAACACTTTTGTCTTTCTCGAATCAACCTATACCCCTTCACTAGAGACAATGTGGCCAAGAAATGCAACCAAACTTAACAAAAATTCATATTTACTAAATATAGCAAAAAGTTGGTTATCCTTGATAATTTATACAATTATCCTCTTATGACTTATATGATCATCCTCGGTCCTCGAGTATGTAAAAATATCATCAATAATGACAATGACAAACAAATAAAGATACTTTCTAAAAAAATTGATTCATAAGATTCATGAAAGTTGTTGGGTCATTTGTTATACCAAATGATGTAACTAGGAATTCACAATGACCATATCTTTTTTGCAATGAAATTTTCGTAATATTTAACCTCCCTTACCTTAAGTTGGAGATAAATCGATCTAAGTCAATATTTGAAAAGTGACTTGCTCCTTTGAGTTGATCAAATAGGTCATGAATCCTAGGGAGCGGATACTTAATCTTTCAATTACTTTCTTTAATTGATGATAGTCGATGCACAATATGAAAAACCCATCATTCGATTTAACAAAGAATATTGGGACACCCTACGGATATATTCTTGGTTGAAATCAATCCTTATAAAACAAATATTTAAGTTTAGAATATAGCTATTCAACTTGTCCGGGTCATCATATATGGAGGGATTGAAATAGGTCTTGTATCCGGCAATAAATATATGCCGAAGATAGTTTTGCGTTCGGAAGGAATTTCGGGAAGGTCATCGGGAAAGACCTTAGGAAATTTCCTCACTAAGGGTACCGACTCTATTGAAGGGACCTAGGATTCAAGATCCCTAATTCTTACTATATGGTAGATAAAACCCTTTGAAATCAACTTGAAAGCTTTTAGACACGAAATATCTTACACCTAGGATTTGAGTTTCGTTCCTTCCACTCAAAAAAGGGTTCATTTGAAAATTGAAATTTGACTACCCTTGTGCTACAATCAATAAAGTCAAAGCAAGCATTCAACAAATCCATTTCCAACATGACATCAAAATGTAACATATAAAGTTTTATCAAGTCAAATAATCTAAGATTATTGGGAAAGGAAATAGGAAAACCTTTATAGACTCTTTTAGGCACCACAGAATCACCCACTTGGGTAGAAACTTAAAAATGTTCGTCTAATATGTCAGGTAGTATTTCAAATTTCATGGTTACAATAGGGGTTAAAAATTACAATATAATTCAAGATCCACCAAATCATATGCATCAAAGGAAAATAATAATAACATACCGCTAACCACATCCGTGAGATTTTATGGTAACCTCGGGATAAAAGAGCATAAAAGTGATTCTTCTTAGGAGTATTTGGATTTGGGCACTTATTTGAGCTTAAGCATATTCTCTTCCTAGATATCATTATAGGGAAATCTTTCTTCATTTGACCAGTCTTTCAACAACCATGGTAATTTCCTGTGCAAACTAGGCTATTACCATTATGTGTTCTACCCCATTTTAAAAAAAGGCTTCTCAAACATAAGAACCACCACATTTCACCTCTGGGGATTGGGAGTAGACACCTTAATCTTGTTGATCCTTGTAGGATTAGGAGGTCCTTGGTTTGAAAACCTTCTTTTGAACCTTGGTTTATCTTGCATCTAAAAATTTACTCTTGGAAGAAATCGATCTTTAGTTCTTACCATCTTCAACTCTGAACCAACTTGCTTAAGCTTTTTCTCCTTAATGTTTTCGGCATGAACAATGACACTAGATATGTCCACGCTAGGAATTAACATAGCCGACCTACACTCATTAATCACAAGAATAGATATCCCCATGACAAATTTGTCCATCTTAGACCTAGAATCCATAACTAAAGTAGGAGCATGTTTTTATAGTTGAGTGAACTGAGACAATACACCTTCACACTCATACCCCCTTGATGAAGATTGATGAACTCTTGCATTTTTATCTCCCTTAATTACAAGGGAAAGAACCTATCAAGGAAAGTCGTGTCGAGATCTCCCCAATTAACTCAGCCTTCCATAACCCGCCTCTCATCCTTCCATCGCTAATACCATACTTGAGTCACATATTTGAGATGGTAGGCAGCTAGTTCCACCTTTTCATGTTAATAAACACACATAGCATCAAGAACTTTGAACATTTCATCAATGAACCCTTGTGGTCCTCCTCTACCTTAGAACGATACAATGTAGAGGGGTTCATCCTTGTGAAATCCCAAGTCCATGAAGCAGTGGTGTAAGCAATAGGGTTCACATTCACCCTTGAATCCCTAGAAACATGGGTAGCCAACACTTGAGTCAAGCTCTTAATGACCGACGTTATCTAAACATTAGACATAGACCCTTCTTCAATAGGAACTTGGTGGTTTGGAGGAGCTTGAGGGGAAACTGCCTTATTCAAATTCTCATATTCGGCCTTCGAGCGTTTTTCCTTGTGGTATTCATTTCCTCTAAACACAATAAAGTGATAAGAAAAAATGGACAAAATAGAGAAAATACTTTTAGGCACGACTAAGGAAAACCAAGAGAGTGAAAGATCCTAAGCATCACATAGTCTCTCCTTAATATATGTGGTATGTTTAACAATTATGAATAACATACTATAAAATACGTGGTTTAGTTAGATCAACCCTAATATTACTCAACCTCATTCTCTGATACCAAGTTGACTATGACCTAAAGTACCCTCTAGGAGTAAGTGTTGACGTCGTCCTCTACGAGGACTAATACAAGACCTTAGCATTCTTCATAGCAGAACATAGATAAAGAAAGTACAAAAAAATTAAAACTTTTCAATAAAACGAAGTATACTTACACTTCTCGCATATTTCATATGGAATATAAATAGACCCCTCACTTATGAATTTTACATAGGCTTCTCACTTAACATATAACAACAACATACTCGAATAGTTCGTCTCACATTTAAAAATCTAAAGAATGAATCACAATAGTTTAGGAATAGCCCTTAGTTTATTACAATATGTCTATATAGGCTACAAAGAAGTCTCAACATGAGAATGGAATAATTGTCTAAAAATATAGACCAAACTAGTAAGGCTTAGTGTGTGTCTCTATCATCGGAATTTATGAGCACTCCACAATTGACGTAGAAAAGATCCAAGACTTCTTCTCCAATAACCACAAATATCTTTAATGGACCAAACCTAAAATGATCGGGAAGAAAAGGGACAAAAAATGGGTTAATACATTATACATTTAGGAAGTATGGCTTCTAAGCATAAAAATCATCAATGAATGATAAAATGCTCAATTTAGTCAAAACCGTGCATAATGTCAAACAATTCAATTTTCAAATATAGGGAACCTCGTAATTATATAAATGCATAAGTAACTCAAGCAATACATGTGCAATGACAAGAATAAAGCCCCATAACCCTATCCAAAGCTAAATATCATATTAAGCAACCCATTTCATACTTACAACACATTTTCATATCATGTTTCATACATAAATACTTAATCATAGCTTATGAACATTACCATAATCATAACCATAATAACAATAGTAAAGGAACACTACTAGAAGCATCCGTTAGGATCCCACATGGGCAATGAGTTAGAGATGTCTCATACCCTCCCTTATCCTATGTAGTAGCCTTCAAGAAAATCCTTATAAGAGTTCACATACTTGACTTTTTCATTACTTTTGTTTATTTTTTTACATTAGGTAAAAAATTGGAATAACTGACAGGAGACCAAATGAGATACATGGACTACGATATTCTACTCCCACGCCAAAAAGAGAGGATTAACAACATATGCTATCTAGGTGGATCCACTACGATAGAGTCTTATTTAGGCACATAGATAAGGGTAAGGAGATTGTTATTAGTAACCTTGACTTACTAATGGTGGAGGTTTCCATCTCATCAAAAAACATATATTTTGGCAATCCAGACTTACTAACGTGAGGAAACCCATGTGAGAGGTCGGACTAACTAATCGTGAGACCTCCATATCATTTACATGACCTTTCGGTGAGCAATTATTCCCTTTAGGAATCGTATTATATCATCATATAAGTTCACATTAGTCTATTCTAGTTCACTATTTCAACATCATATCATATCTAGCTCATAGGTCATCACAAGTGAGAACAGTCCTTTAACATTAGACACCACTTCATAATTGAGTGAACCATTTATTTAGCACTTTATTATAATCATGAGAAACTTATTTCAATCATATAATATCTATAGAATAAAATACATACATAATAATGTCTAATTCAATTTCTTAGGGTTAAGGATAAAGAATACCTAGCATAAACATCACAACCACACATAAGACATAGGAGCATTACTATATAAGTAACTCATTATTCTAAATTGAATCCATGGAGAATCAATTGACTTACCTTCTTTCCCTCTTCAAGAACCTTCATACATCCATTACAAATAATACATAATAAATTTAATAAACAAGGTAAATTCATGAAGTAATTACATAATTAACAACAATGTAGTCAATCCACTAGTTCATCATCATCAAAATTCATCGTACTAGTCAAACTTTTCATGAAATTGGGGGAAAGAAATGGATCTAGGGAAATCCCATTGGAATCACAAATTAAACATCAATATATACTTAAATAAAATTAATTCATCAAAATTGATTCATAATTTCAAATTTCAAAGTAGACCCATAAGTACAAGAAAACCTAGATTTTTGGAGATTTAGAAATCAACAATTGGAGGGACCTCTTTGGGAAAAAGATCCCAAGAATGAAAGAAAAATACCTTAGAGATGATAAAGACACGAAATTTTGTTGGAAATATTAATGCTTGATCTTTTTCTCTGAGCTCTAATGGTCTTCAATGGAGGTTTGGAGGAGGAGAGAATTTGAGAAAGATGAGGGTGATAATTAATTTCATCTTTTGAGAATAGATTTGTGTGTTAAAAATAACCTAAAATTTACCATAATATCTTATAAAATAACCTTTAAATTAAAAAAACTACCCCACACCTAATTGGGTCTTTTTTTGAAGCCCAAATGTTTAAAATACAAATTTTACGAATCTGGGAAGTGGCTACGCGTCGCGGAGATAATTTCACAATTTATTTTTGAAATCTTGGTTGAGTCAGTGGACCTCATATAGTACTCTCTTTGTGATTTCAAGTTTGGATCTACACGTTATGGTTGCGCATCGCACAGCTGCCACCAGATTCTTGACTGCTCTCACGCTTCTTTGGCAGTGTGCTCGCCCATGTTGGGCCCTCCCCAAGGACTTTCCTGGTGGTCCTTGGGTTTTTGTGATTGTATATTTTGACCTATATACTACATTTTACCTATTATAAGTCTTTTTTCAAGTTTTGGACTTCATATGACCCTCCAGAACCTCTACGAAACATAGGGACATTAACTAGTTCAATTCCGCTAGTTTGCGGATGTTAAGGCCTTTGTATAATGCTATGGACCCAATACTTCTCAAACTAGTTATTTACACATATTCTGGTCTAAAATAATCATGTCTAAAAATATAAGGCTCTATATAAGGTCATGGAATTTCTTGGGTGTGTGAGATCTAGGGTGTATTTATAACATTATGAACATGTTAATGATTATGATAGGGTTACAAGTGGTTTATATAGTTAACCATGATGAAGTAATTGTTATGAATGACCTCTACCTCTGTACCCCTATATTAATGTGTGGTCTCATCCATTATTAGGATTCTTTGATTCAAATGATGAAAATGTCTTGTCTCATATGTTGAGTGTTTGTTTATGGTCTATAGTCCTTAACACTCCATGAGTGAGTAGTTCATGACTTGATGTGTACTATGTGAGAAGTGGTGGTTTCTATTATATCATCATGTTGACCACTGTACACACAGATCTGACGCATACATATTAGTGTAATATGTTCATGAGGTCAATTGAATGAATGAAAATGTTGAGATGTATCTTATCATCATATATCAACAATTTGAGAGAAAACACTTTCAGAAATATCATCATAGAACCCATACAAACTCATATAGACATCACATGCACATGTAACCTTATACAATAACTCATATTATATCATGATAATACAATAATTCACATTATAATACTGACAAGGCCATGTTCACAATATTCATAATAATTAAACACCACCACCATAAGTGGACCGCACTAATCAATAGAAATTCAATATAAATTCTTCACTAAATAATGAAATTAGGTCAATTAAAAACATCCCAATAGTAAAAATCACCATTACTTAGACTTTCAAACAAATTCACAAACAAGAGATCTTACGAATGACAATATCCAAAACACTAGTCCAACAATTCACCCATATCAATGTCCCACAAAACATAATATAGATACCAATACTTTAAGGCATTCTAATAACAATTTCAACAATGATGCACACATAAATAAAAAAGGCTATAACAATTAATGAATGAATTCATCACAATTAGATCATGATCTATAAACTCAGTTGAGAGTCAAAACTATGAATTTCAGACATATATGCGTTCAGGGATTTTTTTTATATAATTAAATCATCAATTAACATTGATTACTCCATAAAACATCAATTTGAACCTTTTTATGCAAGAACCTATACTTAGAATCCAAAATACCATTTTAAGGTTTTTGAAGATCTTTGAAAATCCTTTGGAATTGGCTCCTTGAATGAGAGAAGAATCAATGATGCAATCACCATACCTACCTAACTAGTTTAAATCCCACAAAATTGATGGAAAAAACTAAGAAGATTCTTCAACCCTAGTTTCAACTTTGTGTCAAGCTCCAAGGGAGTCTTCAGAGAACTCTATTCCGAAAAGGGGTTTTGATTTTTAAAAGAATTCTAATTTAGTTCTACGTGTATAGACTAATTAAAATAAATTAAAGAAACTAAAATAACCATCTATGACTTAAATTAGGACGTGGGGTGAATTTACCACTTCATCGTAACATGGCCGGACCCTACATAAATTGCATTATCAAACCACGGCCACCATCTATGGGGTGTCGTTTAGGCAATGGCCCATCCTTCTCGGTGTTATTTTTTTCAGAGACTCCTAATTTTTGGGCTAATCTCCAACAACTAAGTTTGAATCCACCCACTTTTTTGATGGGGCATCGTTTGGGTCATCGATTTGGACTATTTTTGAAGCTTCATGGAAGATGTTTGGGTCCTTCTCAAAGACCCCTAGGGTGGTCCTTGGGGAGTTGTACTTGAATTTTTTGACAATAAACACATCCTTCCATATTCTAGGGTCCCCTCTTATCATTTTAAACACGAAACAACACATAAAACATTCAAAGGCATATTAGCGCACAAACTAGCCTAGTTTCCAAACCGCTTGATCATTCTTCCACGTTTGAATTATTAAGTATTCAAACTTCCTCCTAAAGATAATATTCATCATTTTAACACCTTATTAACTCATATAAAACATGACAGGATCTAGTTATCCTACTTCCTCTTGAGGATTGTTACATAATGTTAACAATTAAAGAGTATTTACTTTTGAACAAGGGGGAAATGGTGTGCAGAAGTATCAGGATTGGTTGTGTGTGTAAATGATGGATCGACTACAAGAGAGGATCACGGAGGAAGGAGATAGCTCTACATATTCGGTCCATCAAGGTGCCACAAAGATGTACCGTGATTTGAAAGAGGTATATTGGTGAAATGGTATAAAGAAGAGTATTGCAAAATTTGTTGCCAAGTGTCCGAATTGCCAACAAGTGAAAGTGGAACACCAAAGGTCATTGGTTTGGTGGAGAACTTTGAACTTCCAAAATTGATGTGGGAGATGATTAATATGGACTTCTTCACACGGTTAGTAAGGTCTCGCAGACAACATGATTTAATTATAGGGATTGTCGATAGAATGACAAAATCAGCCCACTTTTTGCCAGTAAACACTACACATTCGGCTGGGGATTGTGAAAAGTTGTACATTCAAGAGGTGGTAAGACTTCAAGTAGTTCCAATATCGATTATTTTTTATAGAGCTGCACAATTTACGACACAGTTATTGCAATCTTTCCAAAAAGATTTTGGTTCAAAGGTGAACTTACGTATTGTTTTTAATCCTAAAACAGATCGTAAAGCATAGCGCACAATTGAGACCTTAAAAGATATGTTGAGGACTTGCGTGTTTGATTTCAAGGGAGTTTTGATGAGTACCTATCTCTCATTGGAGTTTGCCTACAACAATAATTATCATTCGAGCATCAAAATTGCACCATATTTAGCTCATTACACGAGAATATACATATCTTTTATTGTGTTGGTAAAAGTTGGTATAGCAGGTTTGATAGAGCCACATCTAGTTCACAAAGCTATGGATAAGAAGAAGGTTATTCAAGAGAGATTGAAAATGGCACAAAGTCATCAAAAGTCCAACAAAAATGTTAAGAGAAGGTTGTTGGAGTTCGAAGTGGTTGATTTAGTATTTTTTATGATTTCACAAATAAAGGGTGTTATGAGCTTTTGTAATAAGGGGAAACTTCTTCCCTTGTATATTCAACCTTACTACATACCCAAGAGAATTGGAAATGTAGCTTATGAGTCGGAGCTACCACAGGTTTTAGCATCGGTTCATCCGGTAATTTATATCTCCATGTTGAAGAAGTGCATGGTTGATAATTCATTAGTCATTCCAACTGAGAATTTAGGGATCAAAGAAAATTTGTTTTATGATGAGATTCCGATTTAAATTTTTTATCGCAAAATTCGCAAGTTTAGAATAAAGGAAGTTGCATTAGTGAAGGTACTTTGTAGGAACTAATTTGATGAGGAAGCTACTTGCGAAGTTGAGGAGGCTAAGAAGAAGAGATATTTGCATCTCTTGGAATCCTGCGAAAATTAAGTCCAAGGTTGTAATTTTCTTCTTAGTACTCTTTAAATCATGAGTAAACATGTTGTTTGGTTGTATTTTCTTACGGGTGTTTGAAGTTAATGTTCCGACCCTAAGTCTAGTAAGAGTAACTTCATTCAAGGATGAATGTTCCCAAGATGGAGATATTGTAACATTTAGCAACCAGAAACGACTATAAAAGCGATTAAAATCTGGAAATATTCATTTTTGGAAAGAGTAGGAAATATCTTGAAAATTGTCTACATTAAGATAGTGATTTTTGGTCATTTCAAAGTGTCATCATCCTATATCTGTAAGAGTTAGAGGTATTTCTTGATATTGTTTGAAATACCTTGGAGATATCTTTCGAAATCCGGGAATTTTGCGCGATTTTTATATCATATGAGTGAGTTATGATTTTCTAGAGTTGGGTTGTTTGATTGAGGAAGGTCCGAATCTGAATTTAAGAAATGGCAAACAAGTCTTTTCACCAAATTAATTTCCTATTTCATTTTTTCACATCTGGGGAGCACCATAAAAATGTAACCAACGTCGTTATCCTCTAATAGGATTAAGATTAGCCTCTTGGCATTCGTCATAACATACCATAGGTTAAATTGCGGAGAATTTAAAACATTTCATCTACTTCTACATTGAGGTTTACATAGACCTCTCGCTTACGTGTAATATATATATGGAGTTTACACACACTCCTTACATAGGAAGCACTACATAGGTTTTTTTAATTTCAAATACATAGAGCCTGTTTGGCTCAGCTTAAAAGCTGGTCAAACTGACTTAAAAGCTGGTTTTTGACTTATTTAGTTGTTTGGCAATACTCAAAATAACTTATTTTAAGTTAAAAAAAAAATTATTTTAAGCCAAAATTTAAAAGCTAGGGTAAGGGTGCTTTTTTTTTAGCTTATAAGTTGTTTTAAGTTGACTACATTTTTACCTTTTTGCCCTTAATATTTTTATACAATCTCAAAATTACCTACATAACCCTAACATCTGTTTCTTCCATTTTCCCCTTTTCACGTTTGGCATAGCTGCAGAACTTCTTTCTGTTCTTTCAATTTGAACTAAAGATAAACCTTGTAGTAAGTTCTTTCGATTATTTTTTGGTCTTTCTTTATTTTCTCTCGATTAATGTAGACAATATATTGAAAAATAAAAATTTATATTTCTATTTTTTTATCTTTCTTCGTTTTCTCTTGATTGATGCTGATAATAAGTTTAAAAATAAAAAATTATATTTCTCTTATAAATAATTTGTGGTAATATAGAAATATGTGAATGATAGATAATTATTATTACCTATGGATGAAACTAAAATAAATATTTAATCGTTCTTTGGTATATTCAAATTATATATCTTTAAAATCTATAATAAGTTTATATTCCTCTTATAAATAATTTGTGATTAGAACGAAATATGTGAATGATAACAAAATATAATTATTTATGGCTGTAAATTATAAATTAATGAACTTTGATTATGTTAACAACTTTTAAGGGTATTTGAGACATTTTGATTTAAATAGTTGTTTATCAACACTTATTTGCCAAACACATTAACAACTTTTTTTTTAACTTCAGCACTTTTATCCAAACGCATAACTGCTTATTTTAGAAATAAGTTTCAGCACTTTCAAAAGTACTTTTTTAAAGCTGCTTTTATTAAGCCTATCCAAACGGGCCCATAATATAGCAATATAATCTCGTAAGAAGTCTAGGATATGTCTCATATTAAACCATGTTGAACTTGTACAACATTGGACATAGCCCATACTTTATAGCAATAAAAGCCACATGAAAGGCATATAAAACAATAGTCTTCAAATGAATGAGAATTAACTAAATTTCTTTAAAACTTAAAAAAATATCCACTAGCAAGATAGTGGCAACTTCCTTGATAGTGGGGAACTACCGAACTTCGAAAAATTAGAGTCAAAGTTATCTTCAATAGACCTCTCAAATCTCAACGTCTGGAACCTACATAATTCTAGAAAAATAGAATTATAGGTTGGTACACCTTTAATATGAGTATGGAATCATGAACATAAAAAATTTGAAAGAATGCATGAGAAAGGGACATTTACTTGAGAAGATATGCTAAGCCATTTAAAAGTCCTTAATGCACATTAAAGAACCCATAAATACAATAATCCTATATACATTAATACAAGATCATATATATCACAAGACAAACATAATCAAGTATAACCAAGTCAACATGTGTAGTACCATTCTTGGGTACATAACCAAACAACTGTAACATCATTTTATAACAACAAAGCATGTATAATAGTTCAAAACATTATATTACTTACAAAACATTACTCGTAAGCCAACATCATGTTTGCATTTCCAATGACCAAGAAAATTCTGTAACCTTACTCAACCAAGTAAACCAAACAAAGGATCACAAGCAATGCCAAATATCACATAATGTAGCATAAAAAGTAGACATTATCATATTAGTAATATAGATCATTAGCATTATCATAAGTGACAATGACTTCGTATGAATCATCAACATGTAAGGCCAACTAGTGCAATATATAGGTACAGTCCAATACAACTACCTAGACTAAGTCAAACTAATAAAGCACCCTAGTTAGTGTTCATTTCTTTACTTCATTTTACCTTCGGGAACACTTTCCTTAACCTATATAGATCACTAGAGCTATATGGAATCCAATATCATGAAACCTTACACCGAAAGAAGCTAGACTACTTGAATATGTAGTACCAAAACATGATCATAACACTAGAGGTGGATCCACTAGCTAGTATTCTAATGGGTGACACATAGTTCAAGAACTAGAAGATGTTTTTGGGACCCTCTTTAATCATATTTCTTTATAGTCTCAAATTTCACGAGTACAATATTTAACTTATCTTCCCTACTTTGGAAAGGACACTTCTCACTACTAGTTCACTCGGTGCTAAGCTAGAGACCTTTTTTTAAAATGTCTTTAACACTTTACGATTAATGATAACTTAGTTTATGTCATAGTAGAATAACCCCTTGTATATCATAATCATTAGCTCACTATGAATTGAATGACAACATCTATTCCATACAACCCTCACATGTGAGATCAACACATCACTATCATCATATCATAAGAAGACACATAGGCAATTCATAACAAACCTTATATAATTACATCATAAGAATAATCTCACAACCACATAATCAAGATATTTCAATTTCAGCATCGTACCAACACCTACATAATTTAGTGAAACGACATATTTTAATTGAAATTCATCACCAATTAAATTTCACCACAATTGAAACAAAGGATCGAGATTACTAAGTCTTACCAATTGCTCCTTCAAAATCCATCATCATTAGTCTTAAACTCAACAAATCTAATTTCATCCTTAAATAGGTGTAATAACATTATTCAATATTTATTAAAAAGATAACTAAGTCAATTGCATCGATACTAAACAACTCAACATTAATTCTTCACCTAGGGTTAGGAAATTTGGGTCTATTAATGATCTATTCCACACACTAGGTTAATTAATCAAAACCCAAATTAATTGAAAAATAATATATCATAATATAATTATATTAATCAATGCAAAACATAATCAACAAAATTTAGAACATCAAATATGTATTAGGATGTAAGCCATGTTAAATCATCTTTTTTAGCCAATTTTGATAGAATCCTTTCGGGAAAGGAATCCCAAAGGCTTAAGGTTCTCATACCTTGATATTCATTGAATATTAATGGATAAAATTTATCTTCTTGAAGACCTAGAACCCTTTGACCTTGGTCTGATATGAAGTCCTCTTTGGGAGAGAGAAATTAGAGAGATGGACGAGCAATTTGGGTTTGGATATTATCAAGTGTTAAGTTGGGTTTAGGATTAAGGTAGTTTGTATAGTATGTTACATAACTTAAATAACCACACCTTAACCGCTAATAAAATCCCTAACTAAGTCACTAATTAATTTGAACTCACAAAAACAAGGAAGTAAAAAATGCAGACTGACCTATGAGAACCTAACCTATGGGTCGTAGTTATATGACGCCAATGCCCCCAACAGTACTGACAATTATCGTTAAGTTCAGAGAGTTATCAATTTGGCCTTTTGGGAAAATGACTAATTTTCCATCGATTGAGCATCAACACCCTGTCTATCCACCTAATCCTCGTAGCCTGCAACCTTAGGTAGATACTGTCTTTGACAGATTCTTGGCCAAAATTGAATGGTCCTCCTCAAAGACCCCTAGAGTGGTCCTTGGTGAGTCGTACACGGTCGTTTTTGACCCTAAACCTATTCTAACATATTTTTACACCTTTTATCCAACTTTCTTTAAATTCCGACCGTGAAATAGACTAAGGCATACTAGCACCTCTTTCAATAGTCTTTGGAAGTGATGGACATTCCTTGAAATCTTGACTCTAAAACTTACTACATGACCTATAAATTTTATTTTCGACACTTATGCGAAAACTCATTTCAAAACACATAATCATGCTCATTAAAACTTTATAAAGGAAACAACATAACAAATGCATAAATGAGTGCAAATCAAGCAAAATAGCATTTTTCCGTAACAACTCATTTTAACATAAAACTTGACCATGAATGTGCATATCTTTTCAAAAAAAGTTAAATTCTAATTTATTCATTATTTTCTTTATAAGTAGGAATAAATAACCTTAAATAGCAAAGAGATGAGGATAACGGGACTTCATGTTGACCTCGGCCTCCCATGTTGCTCCCTCAACTATATATTTACTCCATACCACCATTACAGAGGCTACTTCTTTGTTCCTCAACCTCTTTACTTTATGATCAAGAATTTCAACCAATACTGCTTCATAGGAGAGGTTCTCAACCACATCTAGACCTTCAATAGGAAGAACGGACTCACTAGGTAATGTCATCTCATATGCAACTTACCAACCTTTTGCAAAATTTCATAGGGACCCACATAATAAGGAATTAACTTTCCTGTTTGCCAAATCTCGTCACCACTTTCATTTGTGAAATTTTCAAATACATTTTATCTCCTTTTTCAAAACTAACTCTTTTCTTCTATTGTCGGCATAAAACTTTTTTCGGTTAAAGGCTGTTTGCATTTTGTTCCTTGTGAAATGAACTTTCTCCAAAGTTTTATATATCAATTCGGGACCAAAAAGTGAAGACTCACCAACTTCAAACAAACCAATTGGAGATATACATATACTACAACATAAAGATACAAATGGAGCAATCGGTATAGACGAGTCATAACTAGTGTTATAAGATATTTCAACCAAAGGCAAGTGTTCATCCCAACTTCCTTTGAAATAAATCACGCATGCTCTAAGCATATCCTCAAATA
The DNA here is from genome assembly GCA_027704865.1 of Solanum neorickii. Taxonomy (NCBI): domain Eukaryota; kingdom Viridiplantae; phylum Streptophyta; class Magnoliopsida; order Solanales; family Solanaceae; genus Solanum; species Solanum neorickii. Next base: position 10,875,725 of record JAKWJC010000368.1, on the reverse strand, counting down.
TTTTAATAGTACGTTCCGCTTGACCATCTATTTTAAAACGATCTCCAAAATCTAGATGTGAATTGTGCGCCCTTATACGATATGATGAATAATAGAATCAAAGACTCAAAATCTCATCTATATAGATCTAGGCATAATCCTCCACCGAATAATTTGACTTAATGGGGATAAAGTGATTGAATTTCATCAACCTATCCATTACCACTCATATAGAGTCAATTAACTTTTGATTTCTAGTCAATCCCACTATAAAGTCCACATTAATGTCTTCCCACTTCCAAGAGGAACTTCTATTTCTCGAATTAAGACATCTTCTTTAGTTGATCGTCTTTCACTTGTTGGAAATTTAGACAATTTGCAACAAGTTCTGCTATGTCCCTTTTAAATCCATCCCACCAAAACAATTTTCGAAAGTAATGATACATCTTAGTAGAACCCGGTTGAATCAAATAAGGAGAAACATGAGCTTCCTCTAGGATCCGGTTTCTTAAGTCATCCACATAGGTGACACATAACCTCCGTTAGTAACTCAAAACACCATCCCCCATAAGGAGAAAAAATTCATTAAGCTTACTAAGAACCGATCCTTTTAACTCCATAAATGATTGATCAAGGTTGTTCTTAGAATTCACCTCAACCACAAAGAATGATTCGGAGTTATGATGGACCATAAAACCACCATTAGGGGAATCTTTTAATTAAACACCCAAATGAGCAAATTTATGGACATCTTTCAGTACGTGTTTCTTGGCCTCTTCAACATGATACATACTACCCATGGTCATACGACTTAGAGCATCTGCAACCACGTTGGCCTTGTTGGGGTGGTAGAAAACACTCATGTCATAAAAGTTCAACAATTCAAACCACCTTTTTGTCGGATATTCAACTACTTTTGAGTATACATATATTAAAGACTCTTATGGTCGGTATACATATCAACATGAACACTATATAGGTAATTCCTTTATATTGTCAAGGCAGACACCATGACCGCTAACTCAAGATCATTAGTTGGGTATTTCTTCTCATGGATCTTATGTTGTCTAGATGCATAGGCTATAACCTTACCATTTTGAATAAGGACACAACCAAATCCCTGTCGGGATGCATGATAATATACCATGAAACCCTTAGTACCCTCTGATAAAGTCAACGCAGAGTGGCTGTAACCAAATCTTTAAGGTTTGGAAGCTTCTTTCACAATCCTGCGACCACTCAATTTTCACATTTTTTTGGGTCAAAGTAGTCAAAGGAGATGCAATGGACACAAAATCATCCACAAACCTTCTATAGTACCCGACAAGACCCAAGAAACTTCTTATTTCGGTGTGAGCAAATTGTCTAGGACAATTTCTAACTTCCTCTATTTTCTTTGGATCAACCTCTACAAACTCACTAGAGATGACATGACCAAGAAACGCCACCAACCTTAACCAAAACTCACACTTGCTATACTTGGCAAATAGTTTGTGTTCCTTCAAGACTTGTAACACCACTCTCAAATGACCCATATGATCACCCTCATTCTTTGAATATACTAAGAAGTCATCTATGATGACAATCACAAAATCATCTAGTTAGTCTATGAACACTGTATTAACTAGGTCCATAAATGTCGCTGAAGCATTAGTCAACCCAAATGATATAACTCTAAACTCATAATGACCATATCTTTTTGAAAAGGCTGCTTTGGGAATATCTTCATCTCTCACCCTATGTTGGTGATATCCCGAACATAAGTCAACTTTGGAAAAGAAGCTTGCCCCTTTGAGTTGATCAAACAACTCTTCAATTTGAGGGAGAGGATACTTGTTCTTCATAGTCACCTTATTAAGTTGCTTGTAATCTATCCACATCCAAAGTTGACCCATCCATCATCTTCGTAAATAGGACCGGAGCCCCCACGGGGAAATACTAGGTTGGATAAAGCCTTTTCTTGTAATCTTCGAGTTCAGCCTTCAAATCATTCAATTAGAACAGAGTCATCCGATAAGGCGGAACTTAAATGGGATTCGTATCAAATAGCAAGTCAATAGCATATCAATTTCCCATTCATGAGGGATTCTGAGAAGGTCATTTGGAAAGACCTATAAAAATTCTATCACTACCGGGACTAACTTAATGGGAGGAACATCGGAGCCTAAATCATTGACTCTAACAATATGGTATAAAAAAACCATTTGAGATCATATTATAATCTTTTAGATAAGAAATTATACGACCTCTACGAATAGAAATTCCCCCCATTCACTCTAAGATGGGTTCATTAGTAAAATTAAACTTCACAAACTTTGTCCTACAATCAATAGAAGCAAAATAAGCAATGAAACCAATCAATTCCCAAAATGACATAGAAATGTACCATATCAAGTTCTACCAATTCAACATAGGTTATAGTATTGGTCAACAATATAGGACAATTTCTACATACCCTCACTGCAACCAATGAATCACCTACATGTGTTGTCACCAATAATGGTTCATTCAAGATATCGAGCATAATATTAAATTTACTAGCTTCCAAAGGAGTAACAAATGATAAGGTAGCACCCGGATAAAGTAAAGTGTAACATTTTAATAGAATATTTGTAACATACCAGTCACCACATTGGGAAAACTCTTTGTTTCACGCCTAGAACGGAGATATAGAAACGACTATTTCTTGGAGAATAAACATTAAAATAACGTTCTTTACCACACCCCTTGTCTTGCCCTTTCACATTAGGGAAATCTTTTTTTTTGTGAGCACTTTTACAACATCCAAAACAATTGTCCATTCCGACAAGGCATTCACCCATGTATTTCTTGCCACACTTTCCACAAGTGGACTTCTTGCTTGGTGAACCAGTACCTCGTGCCTTTTGAGATTTAGTATTAGACACCCTATCATCAAGAGTATTAGGAAATCTTGAAGGGACTTGATTGGAAAACTACTTTTAAAATCTAGGCTTATCTTGAATTTCTAACCTCCCCTTTGAAGAACCACTTTCAAAAGCCTTGGCCTTCGTAGTATCTCGATTCTTTCTCCTTAGTATGCTTTCTTCGACTTGTTGAGCCTTACCATTAGACAGGAAATATTTATATTATCATGAAGTATGACCGAACAACATTCTTCCACCAAGTAATTGGACACTCCCTTAGCACCCTATTAACTCTCAATTGAGTGTACCAAGTTTGCGCCACATCTTTGAGTTGATAGGTGTACATCTTGTCCTTTTCGCCCGTAGTCACACCCTAGAAAAAAGGATCTAATAGCCCACATCTAAGAAATATTGAGAGTCTTGATCCGCAATTTGAACTAACGAACAAAGGAGTTTTCATCCTGGTAAACTCACTGAAACGAGATGCCATAGGGCTAGAATGATGAGGCACACAGGGTCCAACTTCTCGATTCACATGGGTCATCATTTCTTGGACTTGAGATGTGACAGCAATAGCTTGTGAAGTCATTTCTTGGGTATAATTGAGAAAATTACCCTTATCTCTCCATCAGTCATCAGTGGAGGGACAACCGAAACGTAATCATTAATAGCAAATTTTTTCAAGTTAAGGGACTTGATTTTCTTAAAGAGGATCTTGGTTTTTATGATCCCCCGCATTAGTAATCCCTTCCTTGGCCCTTGATGCAGATGTTTATCAATTATTCATACCATTACGATAATAAAACGCTTTGGTGAATATAACACATGAAGCACACTCTAGAGGAACAACATAGATTTACAAGAACATTAGAATTTCCTAAGAAACATATAATCTCTCATTCATAAGTGTGGCGTGCTTCACAATTATGAACAAGAATCTACATAGATGTGGTTTAGTGAGACATCCATCCTAAAGATATTTAACCTCATACTCTGATACATAGACCTCCTGCTTATATATATATATATATATATATATATATATATATATATATATATATAGATATATATATATATATATATATATGGATTTTACATAGACTCCTCACATAGGAAGCACTACATAGGCTTCTACTTTTATTGTACATACAAAACATAGCAATATAATCTCAAAGGAAGTATAGGATCAGTCTCATATTAAACAATCTCGAATGAATACAACATTGCACAGAGCCCATACTTCATTACAATAAAAGCCACATATATGAATATATATAATAATCATCAAATGAATGTGAATGAACTAAATTGTCTTTACGGGAAAAACAATATCCAATAGAATGATAGTGGAATCGTCCTCGGAAGGTGAGGACCTAATGAACTTGGAGAATAAGAGTCCAAGTTATCTTCAATGGCCCTTTAAAAGCTATAGGGCAGGAACCTACATTTTAAATTATAGAAAAATAGACATATGGCTTAGTATAAGACATGTACATAGTATGGAAACATGCACATAAAACATTTGGAAGAATGAATATGAAAGGGACATTTACTTGAGAACACCAGCTAAGTCATTTAAAAGTCTTTAAGCACATTAAAGCACCCATATAAGACAATAACCCCATAGTCATTAAGACGAGATCATATATATCACAAGACAAACATCATAAAGTATAACCAAGTCAACATGTGTGCTATCATTATGAGTACATAACCAAAAAACTCCACCATCATGTTATGACAACAAAGCATGTATAGGTGTTCATAACATTACTCTACTTACAAGACCCTTACTGATAACCCAACATCAAGTCTACATGTGCAATGACCAAGCCGAGCCCCATAACCTTACTAAACCAAGTGAAAAAAACAAAGATCACAAGCAATGCCTAACATCACATAATATAGCATCAAGAGTAGTCATCATCATAGTTACTAATACTGATAATTAGCATGTTCATAAGTGAAACTAACTTCATATAGGATCATCAATATGTAAAGCCAACATATGCATAACAATTTTTTATATAACATCTAAACAACCTTTTAGGACTTCACTCAAGGCCAACTAGAGAAATATATAGGTAGATTCCCATACCGTTACCCAGACTAAGTAAACCCCTTAAGTCACCCTAGTTAGTGTTCACTTCATTAATTTATTTTACCTTTGGGAACACTTGACTTAACCGACATAGAACTCAAGAGCTTAGTGTTAAATCTGGTTTCATGAAACCCTACATAGAAAGAAGGTGGCCTACATTAAAAGGTAGTACAAATACATGAACATAGTATTTTAGGTGGATCCACTAGCTAGTATTCCTATGGGTACAACATAGTTCAAGAACTAAGAGATGTGTTTAGGGCCCTCTTTATGCATATTGCATTTTAGTCTACAATCTGATGAGTACAATAGTGAACCTACCATCCCTACTTTGAATGGGACACTCCTCACTACTAGTTCAATCAATGCTAAGCTAGAGACCCTTTTATGAAATGTCTTTAAGAAAATATTATTCATCATAATTTATTTTAGGTCATAAGACACTAAACCCTTGTATATCATAAACTTAGATCATTATGAATTGTATGAAAAATTCCTTCGAGTACGACCCTCACATATGAGATCAACACATCACCATCATCATATCATAATAAGGCCTATAGACAATTCATAACAAACCTTATACAATTACATCTTAAGCATAATGTCACAACCACATTCAAGACAATTCAATTTCATCATCATATAAACACCTACCTACTATAATCACAAGACATGATACAATTGAACTTCATCGCCAAGTAAAAGCAATCACAATTGAAGTAAACGTTCAATATTACAAAGACTAACCAATTTATCCTTCAAAAGACATAAACATATGTCTTACCCTCACCCAATCAAATTTCGTACATCAATAGGTGTAATAACATCATTAAATAGTAATTAATACAATAAATCAGTCAATTTCATAAATACAAAAAAAATTCAATATGAATTCATCACCTAGGTTTTGGGAATTTTGGTGAATTGATGATCTATTCCACACACTAGGTTAAATAATCAAGAACTAATGTAATTACACAATAAGACATCGTAATCTAATAATCACAATATAATGAAAACATAAACAATATAATTTAGATGATCAAATTCGTATTATGAAGAAACCCATATGAAATCATATTTTTGAACCTATTTTAAAAGAACCCTTTGGTGAAAGGAATCCTAATGGTGAAATATTCCCATACCTTGATATTATTGAATGTTTGATGGATAAAAGTGAAATTCTTGAAGACCTACAATCGTAGACCTTGGTCTTCTATGGAGTTCTTCTTTGGGAAAGAGAAAGTAGAGAAAATGAAGAGCAATATGGGTTTGGAAATTATGAAATGTAAAGTTGGGTTTAAGCTATAACTAGTTTATATAGTCAATTAACTAATATAATTAACCAACTCTTAAACCCTAATTAAACCCCGAACTGATTAACTAATTAATTTTAATTCACCAAAACAAGGTAGTAAAAATTACAGATTGACCTACAAGATCCTGACCTTGGGGCGTTTGTCAATCAACGCCCATGCCGCTCCACCATACTGGAAACCATAGCTAAGTTCAAAGATTTTTCAGTTTGACAATTTTGTAAAAATGGCTATGTGTCCATCAATGAAGGCATCGACGCCCCCATCGATCCACCTATGTCTTTGCATCTGCAACTGGTGATAAACACTGTTTTTAACAGCTTGTTTGCTAAAATTGAAGGGTTGTCCTCAAGGATCTTGATGGTGGTCCTTGGGGAGTCGTAACCAGACGTTTCAACCATAAACCTACTCTAATATATTTTTGACACCTTTCCATTAACATTAATCGAATTTTGACTCCAAAAACCTCGTGTAATAGACTAGAACACTTGAACCTCTTTCATTAGCCTCCTGACGTCATGGGCTTTCCTTTATGTCTTGACTCTAAAACATCATACATAACCTTTAATACATTACTTTTGACCTTAAAAGAGTGGTACAATTCTTAGATTTTCATTTGAGGAATAAGATTATGTCTTAGACATTCGGAGTGTTACAATTTTAGGGCTTTACTTGGTTAAAGCTAAGTTTAGTCAAGATTAGAAAAATTAAACATTACAATTAAGGATTGTAGAAGAGAAAAAAGAAAAATTAAAGGGAGAAAAGTCAAGAATTCACCAAGAACGTCAAGATTAGCGAGTGGATTTGGTCGGGGGTGATCCCTATCAAGCTATATGAGATCTTTTCATGTTGTGTTAGTTCACCCACACTCCAACTTGTTTAAATTCATAATTTTGGGTAGGTTTAATGATAAAAAGGGAAGTTCTTGAAGAAAATTATTGAATTCTTGGTGGTTGAGTTGTTGCATGCCTATAGTTGATTTGATTCGTGTTTACGTGCTACTTATTCGAGTAAAATCTATAGAGTATTGAGGGTAATAGAAATCCTATGTTTTTGGGGAAACAATTATGGAATTTTAGAGGGTTTAGAGATGAAAAATGGAGGAAAAACTGAGAAAGTCTTACCGTAGGACCTTAGGGCTACACCTCTCTTATTGCCCCACAGGACAATCTCTGTCCGTTGGGCTCTCTAGCCAGAGCGCCTAACAGTATCTCTGATGTATGGGACCTGGCGCCCTACGCCTATCAGAGAGAAAACGACGTCAATTCATTAAATTGTTTCCATGCAACTTGGTTCTAGATCCTAAGTGATATATCCGTGTTTCATTAAAATAATCCATAAACATTAGATCACGAACCTTGAATCAAAAATCTAATTAAACGAAAGTTAAGATCAAAGTCAAATAAGTTAACAGTCCAGTCTAGAAGATAAAAAGCGAGAAACCACAAACTTCTTATCAGTTCTCAAGAGTCTTTAACAACATTTTAACTTTGTTTTAAGTCTCAACGTTAAAGATATATAAAGAGTAAAGTTTATGTTCAGTTATCAAAACTATATGAGACTAAGTATTCCATACGAGATTTAAAAAATTTTCACTTTTAAATAAGAACGGAAACTTATATTTCAAAAAACCCTTCGGGGTAGATTTCATAAAATAGTAACAACTTCATCAAATGAAGAAAATAGCGAAACTAAGATTTCCAATATAGCCTTTGTGCTTATTTTTGAGCACTAATATCAAATAACAAAAGAAGTATCTTTTTTAAAAACATAAGAGTCAGTATATTTCACGAGTAGTATTGAGAACCTTAATGGGGACGAGCATGAGTTCTGATAACTCACATCTTCATAAATCTATGTAGCCACCATGGGTATAAAAGGTTCATACTTTTTAGATGAACACTTTTCACAGTAGACTAGTGGATCCATTAGGCAATTTAGGTTATATACCGTTGCGCGGGTATAAGATGCAGTGGCTCCGTGAGCTAGATCACTGTATAATCATTTTAAGTAATGGTTCTATTTTAGAGACACTCCCACAAAAGTTAAATGTATTTATTTATATACATCAATTTATTTGTGTTTTTAGTTGTATCTTTTAATACATTCAAAGTTCATAACATATTTTCAATTAGCTTTTTTTTTTTATATTAAACATTCTTTTAAACTAATTTATATTGAAATGGGTTACTTATTCATGAGTCACGCAGGGCCAAGGTAAGTGTTCCTTTATACTCCTTTACAAGCTTAAGTTATTGTTTTGTATTCCTATGTGCATTTTCCTACATTAAATGTATTTATGCTAGTTGGAATGCATCCTATAATGATGCATACACAGGTAATTACGATTGACATTCGGTGCACCATTGATCAAGTGACCAACTCGGAGTGAGTTAGTGAGCCTCCGTTCATTCCAGAGGACACCTTTATCATTCAATTATTTGTTTTTAGTTTTCAGTTGTTAGAATTATTGGGGTGTAATTTCCCAACATCCCAATTTATTTTAGAGGCTACATTGACGTATAGTGTTAGTTTCTATAGTCTTTTCAATTTACTTGTAAATGATTAATACCTAAACTGCCATTTTGGCTAATTATTACTTCAGATTTTTTCTTGAGTTACCTCTTGTGGTTATGTAATCCGCTGAATAAGTAAGTGAGACCAAGGGTCCGCTTGAGGCCATCAATGGTATTCGAATGCCAGTATCGCCCAAGGTTTAGTCTCAGGGCGTGACATATTCAATTTTTAATTCGTTTATTTAAAATCTCTCATCTGCTTCAGATTTCTTTGTCATTACAAGCGCTTATGAGTTAGGGATAAACATCCCAGGTTGGTTCCACCATTAGAGAAGGAGTACAAGAATGTCATTCAATTTTCCTAATAATTGGTACATACGTGAGAACTTCTTGGGAATTGCTCTGAAAACTTCTTAGGATTTGTTGTATGTTACTCTGGAAGATTGATTGACATGATAGCTCACTTGATTCAATTGTGTTCATGCTTTATAAAAGAAATGGGGCATCAAAAAATGATTGAAAATATCTCTCAAGATTTAAATGACTTTCAATAATATATTAATCATTGAGAGTTTTAAATAGTAAACATAAAATACATAATCTTTATAATTTTAAATTTAAACAAAAATAAATATCCCAACAATATAAACAAACTAAATAAATTTCAAAATTGAAATTTACTCAAACTAAATAACTTATTTTGGTAATAGTTACTACAATAACTAAAAGATAACTTCAACACTCTCTGTTTGCTATAGTTATTGCAATTGAAAAAAATGATCCTCTTCAATTGTTGCTTTGGTAGTTGATGCTGGATTTTTTTCACTGTTTTTTGATTTGCAATATTTCGTGTTTTTTTCTTTTTCTTTTTCTGATTTTGTTCTTCAAAACCACATGTAATGACAGTATCTTGTGTAGATGTTATTTTGATATGGGTTTAATCTGAACTTTCGTATGATTTGTAGTTTGAAGTTGTAAAGTTATTACTTCCATCACAACGTCACATATAACATAGGTTTCAAATATGTTTTTTTATCACAGACACAATTTTATAGTTTTTTCCTATAAAACTTGTGCGTAATTTAAAGAGAGAGGTTTCTTGCCATTATTTTTTTAAAAAATTATTTAGAAATATCTTTGAGTCTAAAAAACATGGCTTGAAACGATAGCTTTGATAGGTAAAATGGGTCGTCTTCATGGGTTAAAAAGGTAGCCTTTTGGGGATAAAATTGTATAGAAGTTCTTTGGAAGATTTCATAGATCTCTTAAGATCAATGAAGTTCTGATACCACTGTTGGTGTTTTGAAAAGCAAATGTGGCAGTGCAAGATGAGTGAAAATGTCTTTCAGGATTGAAATGACAATAGCTTTCAATAGTTTTATTATGCATTGATAGTCTTTAAATAGCGAACAAAAATACATAATCAGAATAGTTTATAATTTAAACAACCTATAATATGTCCACTACATAAACAAATTAACTAATTCAAAATTCAAAGATATTCAAAAATAACAACTTGTTTTGCTAAGAGTTTCGACAGTAACTAAAAAGCAAACTTCAACACCTTATGTGATGAAGGGATGTCGGGTATCACCACGAAACTATACTTATTCAACCATTTAGAATGTGATCTTGAGATTTCATTTTTGTTTATACCTCTTTCTTGATTATGGTATACATATAAGTTAAATGGAAGAACACCAAATGACTATTGGCTTTTTACGTTAAGTTTCTATGGTAAAAAGAAGCAGTAAGGATTACGTTTGTTGTATAAAGTCAATCCTCAGTTTGACACAAAAATTCCTTTAAGAAACTTTCAAATATTCTTGGGCGAGTGGTCAATTTCTTCAGCTGCAAACCAATTATTAAATAAATAAAGGTAATATTCTTATATTTGTGGTGTGTCTAGTTTTTTGTTGCTTTTATTTTTTCTATTCTTTTCTTCAATTAATATTGTAGTTTAATTTATTTTTAAAATCGAAGCTTCTTCTTGTTTTTAACTGATCAAAAACCAATAACGGGCGAGTGATTTGTATGTATGAAAAAGAAGAAAAGTGTGGTAAACAAAAAAAAGAAAAGTGCTCCTTTTTTTAAACTTGCGTCCTATCTTGGAGCTCCGTCTAAATTTATTTTTGATTTTTTTGTGTTGTTTTAAGTGAGTTATCATTCCCAAAATTCCTTAATATATTAGGTGTGATGTATGATTAAATAAAAATATCTCTCATTCTTAAGCACGATAAAAGATGAAACAATTGTGGAAAAATGTTAAATGTAAATGACAAAATATTAGTTGTGATCGCTCCTTTTTGGATTATGAATAGTTTTTCAATCTTATGGTCTATATCCTTGTTTTTAGAGTGAAAACTTAAAATAAGAAGATGGTAATATTGGAATATAGTCGGTGGCGCTGCCTATAAAGGGAACATATTTCCTCTACCTAAGAAAGACATTCACAAAAGAACTTTGGTAAGCAATAATAAGTTGACTTATATGATGAAAGCTTAATATGTGATTACTGTGATGTGCCTATTCTAAGGTTATTCCTAAGGATCACTTAGTGGAAGTGGTAGTATGGGATGCGACTTTCACTTTGCACAAAGTGTAAATAGGGGTTTGCCTTGGTAGATGGTTCTTATGTGAAGTTCCTAAGCATATGTATGTTTCCATAGTGTCTTTGGTATTAAATGGTGACTTGTATAAATGGAATGAATTAAGCTTGTCCTTGGTATTCTTAAGGATCACTTAGATGTGCATTGAAGAGATTTGATGGGCGATCTCTTCATGTCTTACGTATGTGAGTCTTAGGATAACTTGGGATAGGAAGAGTTATGTTCTAAGTGGGTTTAATATAAGTATGTCATTACGTGAGGAATATAGAAGTTCTACCTTATTAGTTAGATGATGGTCTATGTAATGTTTGAATGATTTATTTATGAAGGTTTTATTAAAACGGCATGACTTGCATGTTTCCTCTAAATGGTCCTCTTTTGCATTATTTTGCATACGTCATACATAGTACAATATTTCTACTAACCCCATATTTTTCTACACTTTATAAGTATAGGTTGTACGCAAGTTTAAGGTTTAAAGGCAAGCATGGGAATCGGTTCTCTCAAGACTTAGTATGTACTCATATATTCAAGGGCATAGCCTATGGTTCTTGAATTATTCTATATAAGACTCGTATTATATAATTTATGTATTTGTTTCAATGTAAAGGGTCCTGTCACAAATATGTTTAAGGTGTGTCTTTAAGATTGGCTTGTGACGATGAACTTGCTCCTTAGCTTTTATAAAATATGTTTCTTCTTATTATATTCTTGTTAAAAGTTTTAATTCTGCTCTAGTTTTCCTAGCTTATGTAATGAACGAAAGATAAGAGGATGATACAAGACCTTCGAAAGGTCGATTCCTCTTTGTTTCAAATTAAGGGTTGCCCTAACTTCTAGGGTATACTTGCAGGTCATAACAAAAGTGAGCCTTGGGTTCAAAAAGAGGGGCATTGCCCCACATTCGATTAACGAAATATGGAAAATAACGTTAAAAGTGTTGGTATTGCACGTTAGTAGTTCAGCTCCTGCTTATACTACACCCCTCTTGTCATTTCAAAGTGTCGGACTAGAGTCAAGCTAGATACAGTTATTTTTTCCACGCTGATTTTGCCAAGCCTGTTCCTTGGTTTTAGTTTCGCTGGATAGTGTGTGTGTGTGCATATATATACATACATATACATACATACATATATATATATATATATATATATATATATATATATTTATATATATTTGTTCAACTATTTTCAATTTCTGATTCATAATTTGATATAGCATTATTTTAACTTATCAAAATCATGGTTAAAGAGAGGTATAATAGGGATTAAAATAATGTATATTCCAGCATAGAAAATGTGAGAATGTAAACCAGTTTTCTGAATTCCTTCTATTTGAACAAGATGAAAGTAAATAATATATATATATATATATATATATATATACACATACATACAGATAAATATACATACTTACACACACAAACACACACACACAAATATATAGATATAGATATATAGTAATTTATATTAAAGATCCTGGTATTTATTTTTAAAATCATTAATTAATGTTTTATTATTAATAATAAATGATAAGATGTAATTATTTTTATTTTTTGTACATTATTAATGTTTGTTACTATGTAATGTAAAATTCCCGCGCAAATCACGGATAATTGTACTAGTATTTATATAAAAGAGAACCCTAGCCCTGCGGCCTACATGGACACACTTCAGAAATAATTTCCGTTTCAATTTATTTATTTCTAAAACTAACATTTTCTTTATTAAAAATATGTGACTTTTATGGACAGTTGAGACTTCAATGAAAAGTTGCGACCGCAAAATTTTAAATATTCGTATACTTTGCGCCTATTGAGTGACATAATGACACCACTATTTTGTATCAATAAGTTGGTGAGTAAAATCATTTCTTCCTGAGAGGACGAAATTCTTTAAACCTCTTGTATTGAAGAGGAATAGTCTTTAGGGGACATTGTTCAATCAGCGGACTTGATTTATTCCTTTCTATTTCATTTTATCTTTTCATATCCTGGTATAGTATTTTACATTCATTAATTTATGCATATGATATTCATAGTTGTTTTTGACTTCATATTTTAAACTATGTTGTTTATGTTTGTGCAAAGTTATTGTTTCTCGTTGTATTGACCTTATACACATATAGTAAATATATTTTTATTATGCAGAAAATAATCATTGTACTAAGTTGAAAGAATTCATCTTTAATATTGTATATTAAATTATATAATTTAAATGTACTATATATAAGCTTAAATATTATCTATTTTTTAACCGACATGAATATTCTAACTTAAAAATTTAATTAATTCATTATGCAAGTTTAAAACATATAGTTGTTTTCATCTTCATATTTCTTTTTTGAATGTGTCAACAATTTTTTGAATTTTCTCCTACAACATATATCACAATTGTATAATTCATGCAACTCAAATGTTGTTATTATGAAATTCCTTGGCCTTTTATTTTATTTTATTCTTTATTTTCCCTTTAATATTGATTAAAGATCAATTGAATTATTACTTCTCGGATAATTCATTCATTAGAGGTTCGAGAGTTATATTATAATGACAAATAATTAAATTAATATTGCAAAATTGCCAATTTGTTTAAGACCTATTTTTTAATTATTTTTAATGTATAGATATTAGAAAAAAAATCATTTGCATGTTCAATGCAATTATTTTTTATTACCACGCAAAGCTCCAAATAAATTACCTAGTATATATATATGTGTGTGTGTGTATATATATATATATATATATAAAGAAAGAAAATCTTAGGTCCGCTAGAATCCTTTTCAAATTTATTTACTTTCAAAACTAGCCTTTTCATTTCATGAAAAGTTTTTACTTTTATGGAGAGTTGCGACTTTAATTATGATTTGTGACTTTTATGGAAAGTTGTGGCTTTTATAAAGAGTTGCGATTTTTTTAAAAAGTTTGTGAAATTTATAAAAAATAATTGCAACTTTAATGAATAGTTATATCTTTTATGAAAGATTGTGACTTTTCATAAGGGTTTCAACTTTTCCAGATAGTTGTGACTTTTTCAAAGGGTTGTAACTTTTCCAAATAGTCGTAACCTTTCCGATAAGACACAATAAACATTAATCATGTTGTACTTTGTTGCATATAAATAGAGGTTTTCGTCTCATTTAAAACAACGATAATTATAAACCTCTTTTTTTTCTTCTTCTTCACAACTAAATATTTGTTCATGTTGAGTGACTTGCTGACATCATTGCTTATGTTACAGATCTTGGTATGTAATTTTACAATTATTAATTTATGCTTATGTTATTAAGAATAAATGATAATATAGTGTTTTAGTTTTAATTACTGATAGGTTTAAAATATTATTTTATAAAATTTGTGGCGATTATGAAAGGTTCTAACTTTTTCAAAAGCCTTGTGACCTTTTCGATGAGACAAAATTATAATTATTCACTCTACTCTTTGTTGTTTATAAATAAGAACGTATTCTATTATTACATATCCTCGTATATTTTTTACAATCATTAATTTATTATTATGTTATTAATTTTTATTTTTGAGTACATATATTAATCTTTGTTGTTTATATTTATGCTTTTGTTCATTATGTTGAAATATGTTAATCAAGATTTTTATGTAATCATTAGACTATTGGTGTCATGTAGATTATAAGTATTTACTTTTAAAATAAACGACTTTAATATTTTCAATGGCTAAAAGACAAAGGGGTGTCCAAGAATGGACTTTTGAGTGTTCAAAGTTATGGTGATTCCACACTACCTTAGAGTTTTATTTATTCAACTTTCTATATTATCAAGACATTAAATTGATTAGTGACATTTTAAAAAAAAAGGAATGTAGTGGGATGGTAAGTATTGCACTCAACATTAATCAAAAGATTGTTTTCAAATGTTTGATTAGAGTCAATGAATTACTCGTCAAAGTAGGATGAATCAATAATATTGAAATATTGAGTAATAATTATATCCTTATGGATATTAGATTAAAGTCGCAAAAAAAATAATGTTTTAACCATATTGATCGAAACATAAACAACAAACTATGCCTTTTGGGTATCAAAGTAGTGTCATCGACTACGAATGATTTTGAATAAGGGACTTGCCAAGACATCACTTAATCCAAAATATTTGAGCGAAATATGTTATTTCGTTGAACTCCAAGAGGTGTCCTTTTAAATAATAATTAACTTATCAAGTAGACTACTAATTATATAAGATGTATAATATTTATATTTTATATGTAGAGCTATTTAATGAGACAAAAACTATCGCAACTGACCAATAAAACTTTTTTACCAATTTTGTAAAATACAAATATAGTGTAGGCGATGAAACAATTATATATATTTTCTTAAGACTTTGGTAATGAGTAACTACAATAAAATGATTAATTAATAACAAAACACATAAAAATTTAATATCAAATATTTTTGGTTTTAAAATTAAAAAAATTCAATTCATTTTAAAATAAAACATTGTTGAAAATTTATTGTAGGATTGTAGCCACTCAAAAACACTAATACTATCAAACCAAATTCACTCAGTAAATTTACCTAGTATATATATATATATATATATATATATATATATGAAAACCTTAGGCCCGCCTATGTGGAGCCACCACAAACAAGAATTCCTTTTTAATTTATATATTTTAAACACAATACTTCCATTTCTTGAAAAGTAGCGACATTAATAAAAAGTTGGACTTTAATGAAAGGTTATAACATGCATGAATGGTTTTTTACATTTATAAGAAGTTGCGATTTATATGAAAAGTTTTGACTTTTATGAAAAAATGGAACTTCTATGAAGAGTTGTGACACTTATGAAAGTATGTCTTTTATAAGAGGTGATGACCTTTCCAAAGGGTTATAACTTTTCAGAACAGTTGTGACCTTTCCAATAAGGACAATAAAAATTTGTTCACACTACCCTTTGTTGTGTTGCTATAAATAAAGGAATTTCTTCTCATTTAAAAACAACAAAAATACTGAAATTCTTCTTCATCTACACAACTACATATTCATGTACATTTTTTTCCTTTCTGTTTTATCGTATTGTTGAAGATCATGGTATATTTTTTTACAATCATAAATTTATGCTTATGATATTCATTATTTTTTTGGAATACATGTTTTAAATTTGTTGTTTAAGTTTCTACAATGTTATCGTTATAAGTATTTGATAGTGCAGATTAAATAACAAATGTTAATTGAGTGGTTATGTAAGTTTTCTCTACTCAATTGTTGAGGGTATATAAACAAATTTCTTTAAATATTTATACTACAATCTTTTGAAAAAAAATTCAAGTTTGGTGTAACATCTCATAAATCGAAAATTGTAGGTTTAAAAAAAGAAACTAAGAATAGTTATTTTTCTTCTGTGTAAAAGTTATTTTACTGTCATTTGTAAAAGACCATAGCTTCTAGCTCAAGATCAGCTATCTCCAGTTCATTATATGGTTGGAATTCCCATGAAGATATCTTTCCAACGCCATCGAGTTTGCCCATTTTCGATATTGTCTGAAAACCTTTTGGAAGTTAGGTTGTTGGACTGAGGACAGTCCAATCAAGGTTTTAGTAAGGGTAATGTGATCTTTTCACACTACTATTTCCTAAATTGTTTTAAGGTTTTATTAGGGGTAAAAGTAAGCCTTAAGAAAGTGTTTAAATGATTTAATATGCTTTGTGATTCGGAGAAAAGATTAGAAAAAAAGGAGAAGGAAATAAGATAAAGATTTTGGCAAGAACTCCAAGACCGTTAACTGAATTTCGTCAAGGTGATACATTTAAGGTATGTGATATCTTTTGTGTTGGGTTATTCACGCAGACACTAGTTTATTTCATGTTAAAGGATGACATTCTAGAATGAAAATATCGAATCTTGTTGATTGAATTGTTTAATGCATATTGTGGGTCGATTCTTGTTCCTTTGGGTTGTTTTTGAGTTGACTTCAGTAGGTATTTAGGGTATTACTAGTATGAAGTGTTTGTTTAGGGAGGTATTTAGGGAGGTTTGAATGGTTTAGACATTGAAAACCAGTTGAAATGTCTGTGCGATGCACCTATGGAGACTAGACGTGAGGCGACTGCAGTGCGCGAGAAACAGGCAACTGACAATTAGGCCTGGAGTGGCGCACCACCAATACACTACGAAATGCCCTCAACCTGGCGTTGCGCGCCCATATTTGCATTTTCATCAAGTTTTTTTGTATTTTATCCCCTTTTAAGTCCTTTTAAGGTTTGTTAACACCTCCCAATGATTCTAATTCCCCTAAATTATTTCGAAACACCTACTAATAATAAAAAACTCAAATCATAAGCTAGAATCCATAATCTAATTCAACGAATATTTAGATCGAAGTCTACGAAGTTAAAAGTTAAGTTTAAAAGGTTAAGAAGTAAGTAAAAGTGAAGTTCCAAGAGTCTTATTAAAATGTTCTTAACTTCATTTTAATGCTCAAGTTTAGAGTTATTAAAGAGTAATAGTTGAAGTCTTTTCGTTGAAATATAAAACAGAACTAAGTATTACCTAAAGAGATTGAGTAAAATAAAAAGTTTCAAGTCAAGAAAATAATAAAGAGTAAATAGTTTTGCTCATTTCTCAAAAGATATAAGGGAACTAAGAATTCCATGCAAATTTTATAAATGCTTTTACATTTTTGTTAAGAGCAAACTAAGATTTCCAATATAGTTTTGAAATAAGAAAGAGTAACATCGATTCCAAGAGGGCTTTTTAAAGATAAAAAGGGTTGAGCAAATTATGTCAACCCAGATGAAAGAGGTTATTTTAAAAACCTGGTCTAACGTATACTTTTGGGAGTAGTATTCAGCACTGATGTGGGGATGATATTTCACATTAACTCAAGTCTCCATATAAACCATGCAATCATCATGGGTATTAATGGGTAATACTTTTTAGATGATTATGTTATTTTACCGAGTGGATCCACTAGGTTGAGAATGTTCTATGAAACGGCATAGTATAGGATAGTTTAGGCTCACAGTGGTGGTTTTTTGTTAGAGAAACTCCCACAAAACTATATTACTTTCATATATATGTAAGTAGAGTTTCTAATACATTTTCTTGATGAATTGAGTTGCTTTACTGTTTGAAAAGATTTATACACACACACACACACACACACACATATATGTACATATATAGTATGTGTCTAAAATTATTTTATATACATAAGTGAGATAGTAATTCTTGAATGAGCAGAGAAAAGGTAAGTTTATTTTATTCTCATCAAGATTAAGTTATAGGTAAGCATTCCAGCTCGCATACTGCTACACTGAATGTACTGAAGCCGAATTGCTTGCATCATTTTATGATGCAGACGTAGGTAACCATGATCATCATCGAACAACTCGTTGGTCTCGTTTGAGCACTCAGACTTATTGGTGATCCTCCTTAGATTCTGGAGAATCCTTTTTATGTTTTTTCATACTTGTTTATTTATAAAATGTTTTACGGTCTGTCCTAATATTTATCTTTGTACTTATAGCTGCATTATAGAGAGATAGTGAGTGAGTTCAACTGGGTCTCTTTTCTTTGAGATATTTCATTATGCGTCTAAATTGTCTTTTTCACTAAGATATTAATTAAATGATCTCACGAAAATTTTCTTGCATTAAAATGTAGTTGAGTTAAGTCTTCCGCAGAGTTAAGTAGGCAAGGCTAAGGTTTCGCTCAAGTCATGCAATGGTCATTCGGTGCGACGACATCTAGGGTGTAGGCTCGAGCGTTTCAAACACGGTATCGGAGCACAAAGTTCACTATTTCTAAGGAGTCTATGAAGCCATGTATTTAGAGTCTTATTCATCCCTGAGAAGCGTGCCATATTTATGATTACGACGTTGTGACGTTTAGGAAATGTTTCACTTCTTTCATATTTCTTTTTTTTTCTTTAGAGTTTTAATTCTAAAAGTTCCCTTCTAAGTCATGCATGCGCATGTTTCAGATCATAATTCCTCCACGAAGAGTAGGAAGAAGTTTACTAGCAAGAAGGAATGTTGATTAACCAGAGGTACCTAATGCATCGAACGTGCAACCTCAAGAGAAAGTCACCAATAATGAATTATGTGAGGTTATTTCAATGCTAATTCAAGTTGTGACTAACCATGTCAGGCAACAAAGGGGAGATCGACAAGACAGAGTTGACACTATGAGGATTCGGGAATTCTTTATTATGAATTTCCCAAGCTTCACTGGTTCTAGTACGACGGAGGATCTAGAATATATTTGTGGAATAGTTGATAAAGGTATTTGATGTGATGCATGTGATTCATATTGAGAGAGTTGAATTAGGCACCTATAAACTCAAGAATGTGGCTAGGACTTGGTTTGATCAGTGGAAGGAGGGAAAAGATGAGGATGAACCATATCCGAGTTATGCTTTTTTTTAAGAAGCTTTCTGGGGGCATTTCTTTCCACGGGAAACTGAAAGAACCAAAGGTACGGGAGTTCCTTACAGTACAACAGGACTCATTGAGTATTCATGAAATATGGGTTCAAATTCACCAAACATTCTCGCTATGCTCCGAAGATGGTTATGAATATGAGAAACATACTGAGCTTATTTGTTCCTAGCTTATGTTGTGCTTCAGGCTTAGAGGGTAGGGCTGCTATGTATATTGGGGACATGGAAATTTCAAAATTAATGGTTTTTGTGAAACAAGATGAAGAAAAATTATTGAGGGATAGAGAGGAGCACATAAACAATCAAGCTAACACGGGGAATGAATCTGGTCAACAAAAGTGTGGTTTAAGTAGACCATAATTTTATAATCAAAAAGGGTATCCACTATCATCCGTTTGTGCACCTGTGCCCATAAACAAAGTTGAGTATAATTTCAAATATTCTAAGAATTTCAGGCTATACCAGCCCAATCCCAAGATAGTGTGGCACATGGAAGGAGTTGGGTTCCTACATATTCTATGTGTGACGGAAAGGCATAATGTTTCAAGTGTTGTCAAGAGGGTAATTTCATGAGAGATTTCCCTAACAGTAAGTAGGGGGTGGAAATTCAGTAAATTGAGATAAATCTAAATAATATGCTCCTTTAGATAAGGCAGCATTTAGAGGAGCCACTTCTTGTACTAGAGGAGGGGCAAATTGTCTCTATGCAATCAATAGCCGCCAAGAGCAAGAGAACTCTTGAATTGTTGTAACAGGTTTGATAAAAGTCATTGCTTTTTATGTTATTATTTGTTAGACCGTGGAGCAAGTTTATATTTTTTAACTCAATATTTTGCAAATAAGTTTTATATTGAGAAACTTTGTGAACCGTTTTGCGTTTGTACCCCTATTGGACAGTCTATTCTAGCGGAAATAGTCTATCAAGATTATCCTATCTCTATGTAAGACCCCAAAATGAGTTAGGTTTTGTAGTATCTCACATTGTGCCTATTAGCTTGTTAAAATTTTAATCAAGTGTTTCGAAGTATGCTTGTGTCATTTGAAGTCATTTGGAAGTCAAATGTAAATGGACAACCAAGACATTTGACGACTAATCACCTATGGGGCGTTATGCGTTCTTTATGTTTTTAAGTGTGTGTCACGAGCTTACGAGGTCATAATATGATCAATAATTATGTATATAAAAAGTTAATCTATTTTTATGAAGTTGGAGGTCAAATATCAAAGAAAGTCTAAGACGTTCAAAAGTTAGCCCTTGAGACGATCATGGGTGTCTTTAGTGTGCCATGCATGTTAGGATGTGTTTTACGCGTTCATTTTCGGTGAAACTTTCATTGAAGGTATTTAAAATATTAAGGTGTATATTTACGTTGGAAACGTCTGAGTACAAAATACCAAGGGCCCCACAAGAGGTCCTCAAGAAGGACCCAAAGGCTGTCGAGACACTTCCCTGGTAGTGTCAATCGACGAGCTCAATTGACGCCTCATCAGTCCATTGACAGCTCATCAATCTAGGGTGTAGGTTGAAACATAGCCTTAGGAGACGAATTCAACAAGATGAAGCGTGAATCACGATCCACGATGCACCAGGACGGGCCATTGGTCCATTGACGTCCCGCCAATTGGTGTCCGTAGGTGCTGTCTGCATCTGCAATCCTGCGCACTGTTTCATGAAAGGGTTGAATGATAAATTAATCCCACATTCTAAATTGACCCTACTACATTTAATCGCTTATTATTGGTGCATATAAAAATCAAAAAATGTCATCAACACATTCCCAAAACCCATCTACACAAATTAGACATTCCCTCAAAAAATACTCTCTCTAGAAACCTCCACTAAAAGTGAAGCTCAAGGAAAACGTGGATCATAGATTCCCAGGGATTCATCATCATGTTATGGAGGTTTTCTTAAACATTAAGGTATTATGATCCTTCATCTCTAGTTATCCTTCAATCTAGAGAGTTAATCTCAATGTTTTCAAAGTGATTTTATGATTAAACTTTAAATCTTTCAAGCAAGCCATTGGTTTTTTTTCTAAAAACGTTTTCAAAGGCATAATCATGATGAATTGATGATAATGTATTGGTTTTAACATGGATTTCAAACCAAATTCATTGTGAACCCATGTTCCTTCCCAAACTCAATTTAGACCTTGCATGGGCATTGTGCTCGTGGCTTGTTATTGGATGAATTGTGATTCTATGACGTTGAATTGCTCATGTATACTATTATTTAAGTAAATTAATGCTTAATTGTTGATGAATGGTCGATGTGGATCAATGTATGAAGATTTTAAGAAGTATAGACTATGTCTCTATGTGTTCATTGTAACCTTCTATATACTATTTGTGAATGTGGGATTCGATTGTGTAGGGATAATTGTATCTACTTCCTTACATGCATGTTATTGATGAATTGTAGATAAGTAATCCATGTGGATAAAGGATTGATTAGCCTACGTTCTTTTATCTTCCATTGCTTCCTAACATAGCATGATTAGTGTAATCTTGACTATATGATAATGGTTGTAGGATTTCGATTATGAAAAAATCATTGTATCTACTGCTTTTGATTGATATTATGGAAGAATACTGGGTATACATCTTGCATAATAAAAGTAAGAAAATCTTGGTATCAATTGATCTAGGTTCTTCTAGCCAATTGTTATGTAATCTCATTGCTAGGGTAGATGAAGCATGATTTTATGTGAGTATTGAACTCTTTATCTACTGCCCTACATGTATATTGTTGATAAATTATTATTGATGATCAATGTAAGTGAACTTGGTTAAAGATTTATGTCCTTCTACCTTCTAGTATGTTGGTGATGTGATGTACTAGTTGTATCTTGGTCTTGTAATAGCTTATACATGATTAAATAAATCATTATTGTACATTATATACTTTAATTTTTTATGAAAGAATAGTAATGTTCAATGATCACCAACGGCTAAAGGATTGGTAAGATTTGCTCCACTTCTTTACTTCTCTATAGAATTGTTAATAAAGCCTTGTATGAATTTGTTTGTTATGGTCCACTTATGGTAGTCGTGTTTACCTTATTGTAAATATATATTTTCTGTGATCATTGTATTGAAGGCATATTATAGTATGAATGTGTTTTGGTAATGAAGCACCCTATGTGAAGCATATGCCTAGTTTCCTTTTAACAATTATCTAGGTTGTCTTGCTCATATCATGAGCTTGTAAATGGTTCTGTTAAGCTTATGTGTACTTGTTTCCTATGATGATGTCCTATAATGCTATATGTGAAGTAAAGCAAAAATAGTTGCATGAGGACTAGAGATTAGTGTAAGAATGTTGTAAGTCTTAAATAAACGAGCCTTATTCTATGGTATCCATTCTATGATGTTGTGTGATGTATCATTCACTAGGATGACTTTATAGGCATACTAGTATGTGAAAGGGTATAGGACCTTCCCTATGCATTGCACATGTGTGCCTTGATAGGATAGTTCCTAGGGTTGTCTTCCAAGTATATGCATATGATAGTATGAACATGCGATGAATACGACTGACATGATATGTTCATGGTGTCTAGGTGTTTTAATATATAAATTAAATGATCATATATTTATGCCTATGGACTTGTGCATTGATATATGAACATTTGTGACATTTATGTGTTTCGTGAAATGTATGCTCACATAAAAGTACCCACACATATATGTATGAAGATATAATCAATATAGGGGCCCTTAAAGGAATACTCATGTGTACCCTAAAACTAGATAGGTGCTTGGATATGCTATAAGCATATAAGGAATCAATATCCTTAGCCTATTTTTTATGAAGTAAAGTAATAAAAGGTTTTCAATAAAGATAACTTAGCTTAGCATCGAGTGAACTTTACATTGAGAGGTGTTGGCTTCCCTTAGAGGAATATTGCCCATTGGTTTCTCATAGAGTGTTGACTTCTATTGGAGGAAGATTCACCATTGGGTTCCCATAAGGTTTGACTTCCCTTGGAGGAATATTCACCTATGGTTCCACATTAGATGGTGGCTTCTCTTTGAGGAGGGTTCACCTATGTTTTCACATGAAATAAGGCTCCAATGCTAATGATCATGTAGAGGGTCATGCATATCTCTTAGTTCTATAATGATGCTTTTAAAATAAAATCTACCAAGTGAATTCACTTAGCATGGTAGTATGTTTTAATTTTCTACCTTGGCTAGGTAAGAACACCTTCCGTGGTGTAAGGCTCTGCAACACCAAATTCCATGTTTAGCACCCATGGTATTACTGTCTGTTAGGGATATAGTTTCCGTAAAGTAAAATGGACAATGGAAGTAAGTAAGGACCTTAACTAGGATAACCTAAGGGTAGTTTCTTTGTATAGGTGGATGTATGTTACTTCATTGATGAATTGCACAAGTGGTTCTTGAGGGAAGTCCTAGGAAGGTGTTTTCATGCCCTTGTATATGTACATGTTCCTTATGCAACATGAACTTGTAGTATTTGTCTACTTGTTATGAAGATGTGCATTGCATGAGTCTATGTGATGTGGTCTTATTTTTCTGTGCATAAGTGGGTCTTAATGTCTATAGATGAAGGTCTTGTTTACATTAATGAAGTTATCTTCACTTACTTGGTGATGTATCAATTGGGTGTTAAGGCTTTTCGTCTCATAATAGGGATACTAAGTATGTGGGAGGATATGGGGCTTCACATGTACATTATACTAGTTGATTTAGATTGGGATCATGAGTAAGGTTTTATAACGTCCTATGTGAAGTAAAATAAGTAGACGTGCATAACACAACAACAAAAACAATTTTTAGCGTCGTTATATATTAACACTAATAAAGAGTGTGAATGTCCTTACTGGCATTAGTTAAGTGTCATTAGAACCAATGTCGCTAAAGGCTTTAGGAACACATAAAAAGTTCCAATTACCGCTAAAAATAAATATTTAGAGGCAATTAAGAATTAAAAGTCGCTAATGGTCATTTTTGTTGTACTGTAATGACTGAAAGTTTAATGTAAGGTCCATAAGGTCTTCTCTTAAATGTCTTTTCATGTGCTATACTTCTATGATGATATGTGATGACTTGTGTAGAATGTATCTATTGTTTCCTTGTGGCCTTAAGGTGATGCATTGCACAAAGTATAACTAAAGTGTTACTTGGAAGGTTAAGGAATTAAGAAGGAAATGATTCAATGTAAAGAAGAATATGCTCACTGTAATGTAAAACTAGCTCACTCTAAAGTGACCCCAATGATAGCTTAAAATCTAAGTATGATCATATATGATATTTGGACTTTGAGTATATCTATATAAATTATGTGAATTATATAAATGCTACTACATAAATTTTTATGAAAATTTACTCAAAAAGGTATGAAATATGATTTCAAGAAAATGTCCTTTTTAAATGCATGTTTTAACATGATTGCGATACTTAGTACATTCTTTTACTAACTCCATTCTTCTCTTTTTTTTACACGAAGTATTGGTTATGGATGCTTAAGGGATGTCTTTACAGGATTAGGAGCTATATATTATTCCCAAGGTCAAAGAAAGGGGTCCTTTAGTTCCAACTATTCCCTACTTATGGTATATTGTAATGTTTTTCATTATTACATAGTTATGTATTATGTTATAAAGGTTATGTCCCTAATGTGATCTTATAATGTTGAGTCTAGGATGGCGAAGTAGACTAGAGTCTTCAACTATGTATGATGATATTTTATACTTATATGAAGTAATGTTCTAGCATATGATGTGCTAAGAAAGTTTTAATTTTTTTTTTAAATTTACCTATGACGATGGGACTAATGATAATTATGGGTTTGTGTAAGAACTCCAAGAGGTCAAGTACGCCATGTTTCTTCTACGGGTGTTCCTTGGATGTGAAACTCTATTAATCATAAGAACACCACGGCTTACTTAGTAGAGTTTGACATGGTAGATTTTGATGTCATTCTTAGTATAGACTTGCTCCGTGCTTGTTACGCATCAATAGATTATATAACTTGAGTTGACAAGTTCCAGATAGCTAATGATTCAGTTATTGAGTGCAGAAGTAGTTCAGCAGTGCCTATGGGTCGTTTCATTTTGTATCTTAAGGTGAGAAAGTTAGTTTCAAAGGGGTGTATCTGTAACAACCCTAAAAATGAAGATGCTAAGTAAGACATAATGTGTCTAGAATGCCTACAATTAGACCGGTTCACACGGATTGATGCGCGTAGAACCAGACCTCTAAGCCTTTGCTATATCCAAGCTAAATAACTCGGAGATTTAGTGGATGTATAAAACATTTGGTCTAACCATGTAAGGCTCTCAAATATGATGATTTACTTGTAGGAGTCTTTACTAGATTTAAAAAAGCAAAATCTTAGGTTTGGAGGGTCTAGGGGTAAAATGGTCCTTTTGGTGCTTAAGGATAGTATCTTAATTACCATAAAAATATAATTAATTATTTAATAAATAAGGTGGAGGGGCATTTTGGGGAGAGACGACCCAAAATTGTCTCTTGAAGTGAATTGTTGCTCCAATCAGGTTCCAACCTAGGTGGAAGCAATGAATTAAATTATTTTTAATTTAAGTTTGTAAATTAGTGTAACTAATTTATATTTATTATTTATTAGCTAATTTAAAATAAAAGTAAATCATAATTTTAATATTTAATAAAAACCTTAATTGACTAAGTTCTAAACTAGACTCCTAATCCTAAGAAAACTCTTCTCTCCCACGCTAATGTCTCTCTCATGTCTCTATCACTCTTACTCACGATTATATGCTAAATAACTTTAAAAAAACAGTAGGTAAACCAAAATTCTTCACACTGGAAGAACTCACAACGAAAATATAAGAAAAAAAAACGAAATTAATCACGTAGGCAAAGAGAATTTTGTCGGTCAAGTTGGTTTTGACTTTTAGGGGATTTAGACGTGATCATGGGTGAATTTTTTGGGCAGAAAGTCGAGGGTATAACATCAAAAAGGTGTGGGTTCTCTTATCTCTTGGTCCCTTTCCCAAGAGACCCCTAAGGTTCAGACGATCTATTCTAAAACTACGGTTTTTCCCTGTTGCATGTACCTGTCACTAACTCCCATTGCATCATAGGTTGGTCATGTTTTCTAGTAGAAAACTAGGGATGAAAGATTTTTTCGTGATGATTTTGTGTTTATATGTATGTTCAGTATTATGTGACTTATGTTGATGTTTTTCCAAATTATGAGTACGTGTGTGTCCAATGTGAACCATATCTATGTACCTCGGGTTAAGGCTTTAAAAATGTGATGTTGTAGTTGTATTTTATGTACAAATGATTGTGTAATTCGTGATGGTCATATTAGTTGAAATGTGGAAGATTTGAGTGATCATATCTTGGCTAAATGAATCCATAAAAAATGCACCTAAGAACGTATTAAATGATCTAGGAATTATCCTATGAAATTACGTATGAATGTTAAAGAAAGTAGGCTACAAATGTGATTAAAATTTCCAACATGTTGATGGATTAATTTCGGCTAATGTTAAAGTTTATGGGAATTTGAAAATAATGTTTAAAATATGTGAGGCCAGTTGGGATTAAACCCAAGACCTCACTATAATAAATCTATGAATGAAAGAAAAATAAATATGAGGCGTGGGAATCGAACCCACGACCTCTAGGCAGTGAAGGAGAGTGAAGAAAATGAAAGAAAACAAATGTGAGGCGTGGGAATTGATTCCGAGACCTCTAGGAAGTTAAGGAGAGTTAAGAAAATGTAAGAAAAGAGATGTGAGGCGTGGAATCGAATCCACGACCTCCTAGGTAAATTCAAGGAGAAAATTAAAACAAAGAGGGCATGTGGGGATTTGAACCCACAACCCCTTGGCCAAAGGTGAGAAACTAAAAGTAGTGAAAATAAAGAGTAAATGAGGTTGTGGGGGTTTGATCCCACATCCTCTTAGTTATTTTAAGTGAAAAATGAAGAGTGAAATTAAGAGAAAAATAAAATGAAGGCATTGGGGCTTGAACTTGGGTCCCCAAGCTGTATGGATAAAATAAAGTAAACTAAAAAAAATTGAGTGTTGTCCAAGGGATTTAAAACCGTGTTCCCCTACCTAAATTTTGTATTGATACATAAGTCATACGTGAATTAAATATTAAAGAATAATGTTGCATACATATATCAGAATCGAGATGTTGGCATACATACAAGATGCATAAGTCTTGTACCACATAATTTTAGGAAGATATGAATCACTTAATTGAACTATGAATGAAGCCTCATGGCTTGTATTTATAGACCCATATGTCTAGCATACGTCTAAAATCAAGTGAACCTAAGTTGTACGCAATGAAATGATAAAATGAAGAAAGAAATGATGAAATGAACAATGAAGTGATAAAACCCTAGAAGGTTAAGTAAGAGTGTGAAACACACTAAATGGCCAAGTGCATTGACATATAATGAAATGAACAATGAAATGATGAAATGAACAAAGATATGATGAAATGAACAATGAAATAAGGAAACCCTATAAAAGTTAAGTAAGAATGTGAAAGAACGTTCACGTAAAATGGGGTGAGTAATTATGAAGAGAAAATGTGCTAATGTTAATGAATATGGTGACAACATGATATGAGGATAATGTAAAATATGAGAGAAATATCTAATGATCCTAAGTAAATATTACCAAAACGTACTCACCTATTAGAGTGTAAAGTAAATGAAGAGACCAGTCTCTATCAACACTCTAATTTAAGTATTGAGATTAACACATTTAATAGTGATGATGAGATTAGAATTCATCTATTGAGCAATGATGTCCTCATACTAGAAGCCAGCTTACATGACGTATAAGTTTAATGTAACAGAACTTTATATGGAGCACCGATAGACTAGCTATGACTAGGGATGCCTTCTTTCGTGAATGGTTGAGGTTCACGTAAATCTCATTAGATGAGATTTTCTGACATGTCAGGTATGGGTCTCCTTATATCTCCAAGTCTTGGAACCTATATTACCAATATACGGATCTGGCGCGGTTTAATTCCCATGTATTCTAGCATGTTTTGGGTCACTTAAGCAGGTGATTCCACCTCTTTTCAGTGTGGAGGAGACACTGGGTTTCATAATGCTCACTTGATCTATGTCGGTTAAAGTTAAAGTTCCCCATGAATGAATGAGGCTAGCCTCAAAAGAGGCACATAATTAAATGAATAATACCAAAGGTGTAAGATAGAATAATCAAGAGATGACCTAGACTTAAGTAATGACACTAGTTCATTCTTGATCATTGCACAGCGAACCCGATGAATGTCTTTAACTACATCCTAGGTATAGCTGGTCTTTACAGTAGACTATGGTTGAAATGAGATAAAATGGATATGAATGAATGAAGTAGACTATGTGTTTTCTAAAGGAGGCTCCCTAGTAGAGGTGCCATATGTTCAGCCCTCGTTTTTGGGAATTCTTGATGTCAAGTCTATGATCTAAGGTCTCTTGACATATGAATAAATGATATGCAGAATGCGATGTGCTATATGTAATATGTTATGTGTTATGTGCAAAATGTTATGTGATGTGTGCAATATGATAAGTATGATGATGCATGTTTCTCTCATGACATAACTTTTCTAATATAAATTTGGAAAGTTCACTAACTTTCCTAATCAAAATTTGGAAAGTTGACTAACTTTCGTTATCACAATATGGCAAGTCCAGTGACCTGACTTTCCATAATCATTTTGATAGGAATAAGCTATTCTTACTCATGCATGCCCTTGTTGTGTTACTGCATGTACCCATACTTAGTACAGTGTGTAACAACCCTATACAACTCTACAATTTTAGGTGCAGGCACAGGTGGATAGTAGAGCTACAGGTTGACGCTGAAACTATGCTGACGTTGAGCATTGATATGGAATTTGTAGGCCCTCATTTTTTAAGGATGCTTGACCATTATATACTAGCTTAGTTATAGGACTGAGCTAGTGGTGTATGTTTCACTAGCGTTTCTTTCCGATTTTTTTCAAACATTATATTGGTGCCATTTTGGAAAGTACACATTTAATGATAAATTAAACTATTTCTTTCAATTGACTACCTTAATGTTAGATGGTTAATGGTGAAAAATTATAAATATAATAGAATGATTAGTATGTATGTTAAGAAAAAAAAACTTTCAAATTTTTCGCTAAAATTAACCTAGATGAAAACAAATGACGTAAGTAGGCTTGTTTGCGACTTCTAAGAGGTCAATGACCCCGGTCTCGTCTGGGGTGTAGACTCCAGTCGTGACAAAGTTTGTATAAAAGCCCTAGGTTAAATTCTAAGGATAAAAATGTTCACATCTACCACATTGAGTAGTTTCAAAGTCATGGTAGTTAAGTGCACCACTATCATTGATTAGAGATTGTGTGATGCATAGTATAAATTTCCCTTCTTATGATTTTATTGTGCCTTTCCTAATGTCTAATTTTCATGGTGTTATGAGCTTCTCTAACATCAATCCTTGTTATATTAAGAGAATGAACACTAGGAGAGAAATTAGTCAGAGGAGAGGAGCAGTTGTTGGGGACAATTATGTTCAACCCCATGCTCCAGCTGAAGGAGTAGCCATGCCTGTTAACCTTGCTAGGTTAACAGTTGCTGAGTTTAGGGCGTTCTCTTGCCATGATTCAATAGGCCGTCACTATGCATGCTTAGGCCATGACTGACCAAGTCAACATGCAAAATGTTTAGAGGGAGAACCCACTGTTTCATACCATGGCTGACAGGTTAATAGACTGCACGAGGATGAATCCTCCTATTTTCACAAGTTCTAGGACTTCAGAGGACCCCTAGAAATTTATGGACGAGGTACACAAGATCTTGGTTTCTATGAGGGCCACATAAACTGAGAAAACATAGTTGGCTTCTCATAAACTCAAGGATGTCGCAATGAATTGGTGCAAGATGTGGTAGGATAGCCGAGCTTTGGTGGAGTTTCGATCACTTTGCAGCTGTTTAAGACAACCTTCCTGCAGAGATTCTTCCCCGGGGAGATAAGGGAGGCCAAGGTTGAGGATTTTATCAACCTTAAACAAGGATCGATGGTAGTCAGAGAGTATTCCGTGAAGTTTGTGAAATTATTCAGGTATGCCACTTCTCTTGTGTCTAACAACAAAGACAAGATGAGTATATTCTTGACAGGGATTGCCAAGGATGTCGAGGAGAAGTGTACGGCAGCTATGCTTCATGAGAGCATGAACCTTTCCAGTCTTAAGGTCCATGTCTAGCAAAAGGAGGAGACGAGGAAGAGGAGGCACGCTAGGGAAGGGAACTGGTCAAGGGAAGCTTACGATAATTTTTCAATGGTCGCTATGATAGGAATTCCGAGTCAAAATTAAGAGAAACAATGACGTAGATACACCTCAGGAGAGAGCACCTTGTAGAAAGTGTGGCAAATTACATGGAGGAGAGTGTATGATGGGCATTAACGCTTATTACAGTTGTGGAAAACCGGGTCACATGGTGAAGGATTGTCTGAATAGGAGAAGTCAAGAACAAGGGAAGGAGTGATTTCAACCTAATTTTCCATGTGAAGAGGCTCCAAGGAGGCAACGATTATTCGCACTCAAGACTAGGGGTGCAAGGGAAGGCACCTCTGGTGAAGTCTCGGGTGCGTAGCCTTAATTAGTATTTCATGTATTTGATTGTGTATGGTGTTTATGCACTAATATGAGGTTAATATTTTTAAGTCATCATGTTGGTTGCTAATTTGTATGACTTACAGATTAACTTATGTTGTATGCTTTGATTAGACTAGTTATAGAAAGAGTACCTTAGTCCATTAATATGAAGCTATTAGTTGGTTTCAAGGATGTGCACCATCATGTTAATATGTGAATCAGATATTCACCAATGGGGAGTATTGAATTATCAATGAAGGCATACATTCTATTGGTTACTTACTTGTTGTTAGTAAAGTGTAGTGTCATTCAAAGACGAATGTTCCTAAGGGGGGAATAATGTAACAACCCTAAAAATGAATATGCTAAGTAATACTCAATGTTTCTAGAATGCCTACGATTAGACCGAGTTCACACGGATTGATGCGTGTAAAACCAGACCTGTTAACCCTTGCTACAAAAAAGCCACTAACTTGGGGAGTTATTTTATATAAAAAAGGTTGGGTCCAACGATGTAGGGCTCTCGAATACGAAGATTTACTCGAAGGAGTCTTTACAGGATTAAAAAAAGGAAAATCTTAGGTTTGGAGGGTCTAGTGGTAAAATGGTCTTTTTCTAGGATAAGGGTAGTATCATAATTACCCTAATAAATGAGGTGGAGGGGCATTTTTGGAAGATAGGGCCAAAAATTTTCTCTTGAAGTGAAGTGTTGCTCCAACCGTGTTCGAACCTAGGTGGAAGTGATGAATATAATTATTTTAAATTTAAGTTGGAAAATTAATATAATTAATTTATATTTATTATATTAGATGATTTAAAATAAAAGGAAATCAGCTTTTTAATAATTAAATAAAAACCCAATTTGAGTAAATCATAAAATAGACTCCTAATCCTAAGAAAACTCTTCTCTCCCACACTCATCTCTCTCTAACATTTCTATCAGTCTCACTCACGATTCTGTCTGCCAAATAACTTCAAAAGGAGTAGTTAAACCAAAGTTCTTAACACTTGAAGAACTCACAATGAAAATATAAAAGAACAAACGTAATCAATCAAGTAGGCAAAGAGAAGTTTCTCCGTCGAGTTGGTGTTGACTTTGAGGGGATTTGGACGTGATCTTGGGTGAAGTTTTTGGAAGCAAATAAAGGGTTTAACGTCAAAAAGGTAAGGCTTCTCTTCTATATTAGTCCCTTTCCTAAGAGACCCCTAAGGTTTAGACAAATCTATTCTGAAAACTAGGGTTGTTCCCCGTTGGATGTCCTTATCACGAGCTTCTATTGAATCATCGGTTGGTTATGTTTCCTGGTAGAAAACCAGAAATGAAACGTCTTTTGTGATGATTATGTTTACATATATATATATATATATATATATATCTGTGTGTGTGTGTGTGTTAAGAATTATGTGACTTATGTTGATGTTTTGCAAAAATTATATGTATGTGGGTGTGAAATGTGAACCGTATCTATGTTCCTCGGGTTAAGGTTTTAAAAATGTGATGTGGTTGTATTTCATATGCAAATAATTATGTAAATCGTGATGTTCATATGATTTTAAATTTGGCTAATTAGAGTGATAATCTCTCGGATTAATGAATCCATGAAAAATGCACCTCAAAACGTATTAAATGATTTAAGAATTACCCTATGAAATTACATATGCATGTTAAAGAAAGTAGGATGCAATAGTGATTCAAGTATCCACCATGTTGATGGTTTAATTTCGGCTAATGTAGTTTAGGAGAGTTTGAAAATAACGTTTAAAATATGTGAGGTCAGTTGGGATTGAACCCAAGTCCTCTCTATAAGAAAGCTATGAATGACTGAAAAAGAAATATGAGGCGTGAGAATCGAACCCACAACCTCTAGGCAGTGAAGGAGAATAAAGAAAGTGAAACAAAAGAAATTTCAGGCGTTGGAATCGAACCTACGAGCTCTAGGAAGTGAAGGAGAGTTAAGTAAATTAATATAAAAAGGAATGTGAAGCATGGGAATCGAACCCTTGACCTCCTAGGCAAATTAAAGGAGCAAATTAAAAGAAATTAAAGAGGGGTTGTAGGGGTTAGAACACACAACCCCTCAGCCAAAGGAGAGAAATTAAAATTAATTAAAATAAAAAGTAAATGTGGTTGTGGGGGTTCGATCCCACATCCTCTTAGTTCTATTAAGAGAAAAATGATGAGAGAAATTAAGGGAAAATAAAATGAAGGCATGGGGATCGTACTTGGGTCCCCAAGACGTATGGATCAAATAAAGTAAATGAAAAAAATGTAAGTGTTGTCCAAGGGATTTGAAACCAGGTTCCCTTGCCCAAATTCCGTATTGATACATAAATCATTATTGAATTAAATATTCAAGAATAATGCTGCGTACTGAATAAAAATCGAGATCTTGGCATACATACAAGATGCATAAGTCTTGTACCTTATGATCTTAGGAAGATATGGATCACTTAAACGAACTATGAACGAATCCTCATGGATTTTATATAAAGACCCATAAGTCTAGTATATGTCTAAAAAAAAGTGAACCTAAGATGTACTAGTGAAATGATTAAATGAACAAAGAAATGATTAAATGAACAATCAAATAATGAAACCCTAGAAGGGTTAAGTAACAGTGTGAAACTCACTAAATGGACAATTGAATTTGCATATGATGAAATGCACAGTAAAATGATAAAATGAACAAAGAAAATGAAGAAACAACAATGAAATGATGAAACCCTAGAAGGGTTAAATAAGAGTGTGAAAACACACTAAATGGCCAAGTGCATTGGCATATGATGAAATGAACATTCACGTAAAATGTGTTGAGTTATTATGAAGAGGAAATAAGCTAATGTTAATGAATGTGGTGAAAAATGATGTGAGGTTAATGTAAAAGATGAAAGCAATCTAAAATGAGCCTAAGTAAATATTACCAAAATGTATTCACCTATGAGAGTGTAAATTTAATGAAGAGACCAGTCTCTATGAACACTCTAACGAAAATATTGAGATTAACACACTAAATACTAATGATGAAATTAGAAATCATCTATTGATCTATGATGTCCTCATACTAGAAACTAGCTTCCATGATGTATGAGTTTAATGTATTAGTACTTTATACTGTGCACCGATAGACTAGCTATGAGCGGTGATGCCTTCTTTCTGTAAGGGCGGAGGTTCACATAACTCTCATTAGATGAGACTATCCGGCATGTAGGGTATGGGTCTCTTTATATCTCCTAGTCTTCCAACCTATACTTCCAATATATGGATCTGGAGGGGTTCAAATCCCATGTGCGCTAGCTTGTTTTGTGTAACTTTTGCCGGTAGTTCCACCTCTTTCCGGTGTGGGGGAGACACTGGATTTCATGATGCTAACATGATCTATGTTTGTTAAAGTTAATGTTCCCCATGAATGAATGAGGCCAGCGTCAAATGAGGCACGCTATGAAATGATTGTTACCAAAGGTGTGAGGATAGGATAATCAAGAGGTGAGCCAGACTTATGTAGTGACACTAGGTCATTCTTGATCATTACAAAGTGAACCCGATAAATGTCTTAAAGTACATTCTAGGTATAGCTGTTTTTTACCCTAACCTATGAATGAAATGAAATGAAGTACGTATGAATGAATCAAGAAGACTCTGTTTTACCTAAAGAAGGCTCCCTAGTTGAGGTCCCATATATTGAGCCCACATTTTTGGGAAGTCTTGATTTCAAGTCCATGATTCCAAGGTCTCATGGCATATGAACGAATGATATGCAAAATGCTTTGTGTTATATGCAATATGTTAAGTGCTATGTGCAAGATGTTATGGTGTGTGTGCAATATGATAAGTATGATGATGCATATTACTCTCATGCCATGACATTCCTAACCTATATTTGTAAATTTCACGCACTTTCCTAATTCAAATTTGGAAAGTTCACTAACTTTCCTATACCAATTTGGGAAGTCCACTAACTTGACTTCCCACAATCATGTTGTTACGAAAGAGATATTCTTACTCATGCATGCCGTTGGTGTGTGCTTGCATATACCCATACTTAGTACAAGTTTGTACTGACCCTATAAAACTGTACAATAGTAGGTGCAGGCACAGGTGTACGGTAAAGCTATAGGTTGATGCTGAAACTATACGGATATGGAGCATTCATCGTACTTTGTAGGCCCTTATGCTTTCGAGGATGCTTGCCCATTATATTCTACATAGTAATAGAATTGATCTTGTTGAGTATGTTCCACTAATATTTCTTTCCACTTTTGTTCGGATATTATATTGGGCCATTTTGTCAAGTATACATTTAATGCTATATTAAACTATTTCTTTCATTTAATGACCTTAATTTTACATGGTTGATGGTGAACTATTATGAATCTAACTGAATGATTAGTATGTATGTTAAGTAACAAAAATTTTCAAATTTTCTGCAAAAATTAAGCTAGACAAAGAAAGAATGACAGAAGTAGGCTTGTTTGCGACCTCTGAGAGGTCAATGACTCCGGTCTCGTCTGGGGTCTAGACTCCGATCATGACAATATCTATCACTTAGTAATATATAATGACTCAAGTATTGAGGTACCTTCCCTTCAGTCAATTCCTAAAGTGAAAAAGTTACGAGAAGTCTTTTTTGATTATCTATCCAAAGTCCCTCCTGAAAAAGTGATAGACTTGGTATAGACACCATTCAAGATAATCATTTTATCTCTATTCCGCCATATAGAATGGAACCAGCAGAGTGAAAAGAGCTAAAAGAATGATTGAAAGATTTGTTAGATAAAGGCTCCATTATACCAAGTGTTTCACCTTGGGTCACTCCGGTCCTGTTTATAAGGAAAATGATGGTTCCCTTAAGATGTGTGTAGAATACCGCCTATTGAATAAGGTGATCTTCATGGTTCTTCTTGCTTCTAGAATATTGATCTCAGATCATGCTACCATCAGTTTAATGTCATGGAATGCGACATTCCAAAGACAACTTTTAGAAACAAGTGTAGGAATTATGAGTTTTTATCTATGTCCTTTTGTTTGACAAATTCACCAGAAACATTCATTGATCCTATGAGCAAAGTCTTTAAACCTTATTTAGATCTGTTTAGGATCGTCTTCATTTATGACATAATGGTTTATTTAATGCATGAAGAAGATCATGCTAGTCACCTTAGATAGTTCTTCAGACTGTAAAAGAGAAAGAACTATATGTCATGTTTTCCAAGTGTGAGTTTTGGCTTAAGTCTGTGGCATTCTTGGGCACATTATTTTCGGTGATGGGATCGGAGTTTACACCCAAAATATAGAAGCAATTCAGAGTTAGCCTAGATCGCTATCTCCAATAGACATAAGAAGTTTCTTAGGTTCGGATGGCTATTATAAGAGATTTATTGAAGGGTATTCATCTATCTCATCTCCTTTGACTAATTTTACTTAGAATATAGTCAACTTTTAATGGTCTAAAGCTTGTGAGAAAAGACTTAAGGAAATGAAAAAGAGGTTGACTTTAATGGTCTGATGTTTTGACTTTACAAGAGGGCACTCAAGGTTTTATTTTTTTCTCTGATGCATCAAGTGTTGGTTTTAACTAGGTATTAATGCTAAATTGCAAGGTTATACATTATGCCTCTAGAAATTTGAAGCTTCATGAGAAGAACTACCCAACTTATGACTTAGAGGCTACTGTAGTTTACTCCTTGATGATATGGTGTAACTATTTGTACGGCGTTCATGTGAATATATTCGCCGACCACAAGAGCCTTCAATATGTGTTCACAAGGATCTAAATCTAAGACAACAAAAGGTGATTAGAACTACTCCAGGATTATAAATTGAGTATTCTATGCAACCAAGGTAAGGATAAGGTGATTGTTGACGCCTTAAGCAGGTTATCCATGGGGAGCAACACCATGTTGAGGAACAAAAAAGGGAGTTAGCTAAAACTGTGCACAGACTTGCAATCCTAGGAATCACCCTTATGGACTGCATAGAAGGAGGGATAGTGGTGACTAATGGAGATAAATCATAACTTGTGTATGAGGTTAAATTGAAACAAAAATATGTTCTTATTTTGCTTGACTGGACGGCAAATGTTCATAAGCAAAGAGTATTAGCTTTTTAATAAGGGGGAGATAGTGTGCTAATCTATCAAAGTAGGTTGTGTGTACCTAGGGTAGATGGGCTCTAAGAGAAGATCTTGGAGGAGGCTCATAGCTCCACATGTTCCATTCATCCGGGTTCCACCATGATGTACCACAATTTGAGAGAGGTATATTTGATGAGAAGGTATAAATAAAGACATTATTGATTTTGTTAAAAAATTCCCAAATCACCATCAGTTGTATTTGAACACCAAAGACCTGGAGGGTTGGATCAGAAGATAAAACTTTCAGAATGGCAGTGGGAGATGATTAATGTGGATTTCGTCACAGGCTTGCCAATGTATCACAGTAAACATATTTATATTTGGATAATTTTTTATAGAATGACAAAATCAAACCACTTATTGCTTGTAAAAATTACATATGAGGCTAAGGATTATTCTAAGTTGTATTTTAAAGAATTTGTAAGACTTCATGGAGTGTCATTGTCCATTGTTTCAAATAGAGGTGTACAATTTACTTCTCAGTTTTGGAAGTCTTTCAAGAAAGGTTTGAGTTTAAAGGTTAACTTAAGTACTTATTTTCATCCCTAGAAGGATTGACAAGCAAAGCGTACTATCCAGACCATGTCTTATGGATTTGAAACGGTATTAGGATGATCACATACCTCTCATTGAGTTTTCCTACAACAATAGCTACCATTCAAGAATCCAAATTGCATCATACGAAGCTCTTTATGGGAGAAGATGTAGATCTCTTATTAGGTGGTTTGAAGTTGGTGAAGCGGAGATGATAGGACCAGATCTAGTTCACCAAGCCATGGAGAAGGTGAATGTGATTCAAGAGAGATTGAAAACGGCATAGAGTCACGACAAGGCCTAGATAGATGTTAGGACAAAGACACTAGAGTTTGAGGTGGATTATTGGGTGTATCTTAAAGTTTCACCCATGAAGGGGTTTATGAGGTTTGGTAACAAGTGGAACTTAGTCCCCGGTAGTTGGTACTTACACAATCTTTAAGAGAAATGGCAATGTAGCATATGAGTTTGAGTTACTCGAAGGGTTAGCACTGGTTCATCCGATATTCCAAGTGTCTATGTTTAAGAAGTTCTTGGGTTATACTTCATTCATTGTACCAATTGAGAATGTTGGGATTAAGGATATATTATCCTATGAGAAGATTCCGGTTCAAATTCTTGATCGTCAAGTTCGTAAGTTTGTATGAGAAAAGTTTCATTGGAGGAACAACTTTACTGAAGAAGTAAGTCGAGAAGCAAAAGAGGATATGAAGAAGAGATATCCATATCTCTTTGAATCCGGATAAAATGCAGATTAAGGTACTAAATTCACTTCTTAGCACTTGATAAGACTATGTGTAAACATGTATTACTTACTTTTTTTGGTAGAGTGTTGAAATGATGTTACTACCCTTAGCTTAGTGAAAAATTTCTCATTCGAGGATGAGTGTTCCCAAAGGGTAGATATTGTAACATCTCGTAAACCGAAATAGCTAGGTTCAAACAATGAAACTAAGAATAGTTATTTGTGAAAGAAAAGGAAGAATCTGAAAAATTTCACAAGTGCAAAAGTATATTTTTGGTTATTCTCAAACATCCATAACTTCTACATCAGGAAGTGTTAGGGACAGTTCATTATATGGTTGAAATGTCCATGAAGATATCTTTCCAGCGCCGTCACTTTTGTACATTTTTGATATCGTATGAGGGAGACATCCCTTTTTCACCCTACTATTTGCTAATTTATTTTTAAGGTCTTATTAGGGGTAAAGTTAATCCTAAAGTTAGTTTTTAGAAGATTGAAGACGCTTAGGGATTTGGAGAAAGTAGATGAGAAGAAGAAAAAAAGAGAAAAGATCAAGATTTCGCCAAGAACGCCAAGATCGCCAAATGAATTTCCTAGGAGGTGATCCCATTATAGAATGTGAGATCTTTTGTGTTAGGTTAGTTCACCCACACACCAATTTCTTTCTTTATGGCAAATATATGAGTTGATTTCATGTTAAAGGTTGAAGTTCTTGAAGAAAAATATTGAATCTTGTTGATTGAATAGTTTGCTGCTTATTATGGGTTGATTCTTGTTTCTCCGGGTTGTTTTTTGTGCTGATTTCAGTAGGTATTTAGGGTATTAATAGTACCAAGTGTTTTTTGAACGAACTAGGCCCTGGCGCACTTGGGGAGGCCAGGAGCATCGCGCTTGTAGTGCACCAGAAACATTTCCTATGACACTAAGCCCTGGCGCTACCCGCCACCTATACGTAGGGAATGGCCTCAGTATGTTGAGGTTGGCGCGGTGCGCCCCGTACACGTCTGACTGGGCATTTTTCGTCCATCTTTCCCAATTTGCCATTTTAAGTCTTTTTAAGGTATGTTAACACCTCCAAATGATTCTAATTACTCTAAATGATTTATAAACACCCAGAAATAATCATAGAACTCAAATCATAACCTTAAATCCATAATCCAATTCAAGGAAAGCTAAGATCGAAGTCTAGGAAGTTAAAAGTTAAAATTAATGGGCTTAAGAATTAAGTAAAAGTGAGGTTTCTAAAAGCTTCAAAGACTGTTACTTGAACGTTCGTAACTTCGTTTTAAGGCTCAAATTTAGAGTAAAAGAAAGAGTAAGAGTTGAACTCTATCCTTCAAAAGATATAAGGGAACTAAGTATTCCCTAAAGAGTTGAGTAAGATCA
Source organism: Solanum neorickii (assembly GCA_027704865.1). Taxonomy (NCBI): domain Eukaryota; kingdom Viridiplantae; phylum Streptophyta; class Magnoliopsida; order Solanales; family Solanaceae; genus Solanum; species Solanum neorickii. Next base: position 10,835,455 of record JAKWJC010000368.1, on the reverse strand, counting down.
AAAGTTTCAAGTCAACAAAAGGCTAAATATAAAACAGTTAAGTCCATTCTAAAATAATATAAGGGAACTTAGTGTTCCCTATAAATTTTATAATAAAATTTACATTTAAGTTAAGAGGAAACTAAAATTTCCCTACAAATTTTTGAAACAAGAAAGTGAAACATAGATTCCAAGAGGGCTTTGTAAAGCTAAAAAAGGTTGAGAAAATTATCTCAAACCTACAAGAAAGAGGTTATTTTAAAAGCTTGAGCTAAAATATATTTTGGTTGTAGTATTGAGAATGGATTTTGTGGATGACAATTCATATTAAATCAAGTCTCCATGTAAACCATGTAGCCATCATGGGTATTAACGGGTCATACCTTTTAGGTTATCACTTGAATTTAGACAGTGGATCCACTAGTTTGATAATGTTCTATGCGAACACAAAGTATTGGATAGTTCTGGTAGCATGGGAGAGATGTTGTATCACCACTTAGGCTCACAGTGGTAGTTCTGGTAGCATGGGAGAGATGTTGTATCACCACTTAGGCTTACAGTAGATTAGAGTATAATTAAATTAAGTAATCGAATCTAAGTGATTGGGGAAGAAAACGTTCATTTCAAGCGAGTTAGGGTGAGAAAAACATCAAGGACATTCTGCAGGTTTTTTGAATTGGGGAATGGTTTGGTGCTCCTTCCAAAGCTCCAAAGCCCTTCTCTATACTTCAAGGGTTGGCGCGCCGTGCAACCCATAGCCCCAGGGTCACTTGCCTCATCAAGTTATCCCCCAGCACTCCTTTTGATTTTAAGCACTTTAAACTACTTCTAAACACTTGGAAATCATTCATAACATGAATCATCACCTTGAAATAATAATTCAAATTCAACGTAAAGTTAATATTATGTTGGAGAGTACTCCCGAAACCTTTTAAGAAAGTCCTTCAAGTCTTTTTATGAGTCTTATACAACTTCTAGTGACTTGTTTCAAGACTCAAGAAAGTGAGTATGAGGAAGAAGAGAATGTATTAATAACTCTACCTTGTCATAATGAGATCCCTCATGTCATGAACCAGAACTCTTGAATTCATTATTCACTTTCAAGAGAGCGTTAAGTTTTTGAGGAAGTAAATAAAAGAATGAGAATATTCTTATGCATGAGTTCCATTTAGTTATGTAGTCTTTGACTTGAATTGTTCATGCCCATAATTTTGCATGAACCTTATGAATCGAACAGTCTTGAGATGAGAAGTACCTTTCAGTTCTCGAGTTAAGTACTTCATGCTCATAATTCTACATGAACTCTCCAAGTAAATAATGATGAAACCATCAATAACCATGAGATAATGAGCCTTTAATTCATACTTTTATTTGAGGAGAGTTAATAGTCAAGTCTAGAAGTTAAAGTCAATTCAAAGTAAAGTTTGTAATGTTTTCAAAAGTCTTTCACAAATGTTTACACTTTGTTTTAGACTTAACGTTCAAATTGAGTAAAGAGTAAAGATTGAACTCATTTCTTCAAAGAACTATATTTGGGCTAAGTATTCCAAAAGTGATTAAAGATAATTTCACAGTTAGATAAGAACGGAAGCTGAGATTTCCAAAGAGCCTTCCATTTAGTTTTTAGTTAAAGAGAAATATCTTCTAAATAAAGCAAGCAGGGAAATTGATATTTCCGAGACAACCTTTGAGCTAAGTATTTTGACCACTAAAATCAATCCACAAAATTAATATGTTTTAAATCATTTGAGCTTGTATATTTTGATAATCGTATTGAGCTCCGATATTGGGGAGAGTTCGAACAACTCACAGCCCTATAAAACATGTAGCCACCATGGGTAGAAGAGGGTCATACTTTTTAGATGAACCCTTTCAACCATAGACTAGTGTATCCATTAGGTAGTTTAGGTTCTTTACCTTAGGTCGGGTATAGGATGCGATTGCATCGTGAGGTCGATCGATGTATGATCACTATAGCTTTTATGTGATGATTTTCGGTAAGAGAATCTCCCAAAAAAGTTGTTGTATTTTTATATACTTTAGTTTCTTACTTTTTCATATACATTTCAGAATTATGTTTTATTCTTGTTATATGCAGAGAGTTGACAACATGTTTTTAAACAACTCTTTTTATATTGCACTTGTTTTAAACTGTTTTACATTAAAATGAATTCAGTTAGGTATCACTAGTTGAGTATTTCTAGTTGAATACCTTAATATGAGAATGATGAGTTAATTTGTGCTTCATTCACTAGACAATCATATCTTTGAAGTTTAGTATTGAATCCTTGAGTTGAGTATCTTATTCCAAAGTTGAGTTGATTTTAGTGAGTTTTAAAAGAAGTATATTTCGTCTTTATTCATTTTTCAAGATTATGTTATACTTTAGAATTACCCTTACATTCTAATATATTCCACGTATGGAGCCAATTGGCCTGTATCTTTTGATGATCCGACATAGGTATTCAGGATCATCAACAAGAGCTTTGTTGATACATCCCAGAGTTCGGTTTATCCATGGTAAGACTCCTTGTTGCCGGAGGATTTCATTAACTTTTCATATTAGTCCGGATATCATTGTGTCTTGTTCCGAATTTTATCATTATCACTTACATGCTTCTTAGATAGTTAGTATAGTTTAGGAGTCTCTGTTATTTATTTATTTTATTATAATATTTTAAAGATTTAAATAAAATATTTTATTCAAAGTTTTAATTTGAGTTAAAAATTTGTATTTCAGTTTCATGAATTTTGTTTAGTTTTTTAAGATTATGTATGTTTAAGTTAGTCTTCCGCTTGTAATCAGAAAGGATGAGGGTTCTCTTAGGGACTAGAAATGGTGTTCGAGTGCCAGCCACGTCCAGGGTGTAGACTCGGTCGTGACATATTACCTCACGTCAAGTTTTCTTTCTTGAAAATATTTTTCCAGAACAAATGCATCCTTCAGATTCTCATTCGATTTCAAATTAGTATGGTATCCCTTCTGAATCTTCTCACACTATAATCCCATTCTGATAAAATTAATTTCCTACTTCATCCTTGCTTGAAAATCATTGTTAGAGAACACTAGTCTAATTCCTTCAACTGTTAATACTTATTATTCTCCTCCTAAAAAAATAACATTCCTTCCTCTTCATTTCCAAGAACACATCTGATGGTCACTCGCTCAAAAAATAATATTTACATACCTAAATCTGTTCACCATGTCACAGAACATCCTATATTAGATGTACTAGAAACAACAACAAATGGATGAGCATTGGCCCTTCTTCAGTGGCGCTTGCCTATGACAATTGAATTCAATGCATTAATTAAAAATGGTACTTGGATTTCTGTTCCTATAGATTCTCAGCAAAATATAGTCCGTTGTCAGTGGACTTTTATGGTCTTAAGGATTGCAGATGGCTCACTTCAAAAAATACAAGGCTCAATTTCTTGCAAAGGGATATAACCAATGACGACGAATACATTATTGTGAGAAATTCATCCTAGTAATTAAACCCGCAAAAATTCGTGTTGTTCTTACTTTAGCTGTTACATATCCATGGTCTCTATTTCAATTATATATGAATAACACCTTCTAACATGGTCCATTATAAAGAACATAGTTTATGAAACAGCTACCCGTATTCGTGATCTAGCCATATAACATCATCTCTATAAATAAGTTCACTCTGCCTAAAAACTCAAGTAAGCCCTAAGGGCTTGGTACCATGTGCTATGATCATTTGCTTTGAAATATGGTTTTTGGAAATCCTAAAGTGATCACACATTATTCAAACATCGTAAAGGTACCACATGTTGCTATTTCTTAGTTTATATAATGATATCTCAGGTAACAACTCATCCTTCATCAAAAATCTTAATGAAGCTCTTGGAGTATGCTCTCATTAAAGGAACCCCTTGAGTTTTGTCTCTTTCTTGGTCCCTAATTAACTGTATGCTCCAATTTCCACCGCACATTCTTAACCCAATTTCTACTGCACGTCATTTACATGAAATATTTAAATATTACGAGGCTTGATATTGTCTTTATTCTTAACAATCTTTCCCAGTTCATGCATTGTCCTAATCATCATCATTGGTTGGATCATAAACATATGTTTCAACATCTGAAATCTACTATTATCTATGGTCTCCATATTACTCCAATGATAGAACAGAAACTTCTGGTCTCCATCATTGGGCTGGTGATCCATCAGATAGAACTTCCCCTTCTGGTTCTTTTTGTATTTTGTTCATATTCAAATAAGCTTAAGTTTTAAAAATGAAACGACACACTACAAAAAGAGTGTGAATTACAAGGGGATTTTCCTGGGGATTAATATTGAAATTTTCATACTCATTCCCAGAAAAATCCCCATGTAATTCATGGTTTTTTTGTAGTGACAGTTGCTGCAACAACTGTCAAGGTTCAATAGGTCAAATCACTTCTTCATGAACTTTGTTATTCAGTTCCACCTTCTACAATATATTGTGATAATATCTCTACCATATACACAAGTTAAAATGAACCATCTGGAATTGACATCCATTTTTTAAAGATTTGGATCAAAAAGATGTTCTTCATATACCTCACATCTCTTCAGTGGATATGGTTGCTGACCTTCTTAAAAGCCTTTATGCAAGAATTGATTTCAGCCTCACATTTCCACGATTGGTCTCTTGAATGAACCTTCCATCTTATCGGTGAATATTAAGGATAGTCCTATACAAAAAAAAAAACAAAAAAAAAAAACAAAAGGATAGATTAACATTATTGTTATATAATCAATAGAGTTGTACAATAGTGTATATATGGCGTTGTAGCTGATTTGATTGTTTATTCACCATAACTACTTAAGCTTGGTGTAATATACAATGAAGATTAAAAATTACAAGTGAAAATAAAATGACAAAAAAGGAATCAACAGATCTTTATCTAGGATGAGGAGCCGATATCTTGGTATCTTCAAAAAGATTCAAGTCGACCACGACATAATCTATATAAATCGAGTAGTATCACTCTTGACTTGTATTCTCGAAGATACAACAAATCAACAATTTCCTAAAACTCAAGCAACTCAGGATTAGTTGAAGAGTCAAAATCTTCACAAAAAGAATACCTTCCTTCAACAAATAAATATTCTTTTAAATATAATAAATATAGTTGAAAATTTAGATATTTTATTTCTCTAAACTCTCCCATTCACTACTATACACAACAATATTATTTCAAATTCTTATCTTTTTTTTTTTGGAATACTTCACAAAAGAAGACCACCATTATCCATAGGTGAAGAAGTCTTCCATATAATCAATCGGTAGAATGAGAAGTAGTAATGTGGGTAGATGAATGGGGTAGATGTTACATAAGTTATAATAAATAAATGTTCATATGAGTTAGTTGAACCTAATGACCATGAGATTTACACAAACTAATGGTCATATTAGTAACAAGAACTATTAGTCATCTTCTATATCAACTTATACCCACTAACTTATACATTTAATATTTTTTTAATAATAAAATGTATATATAAACATACAATTAGTACTCTTCGTGTATTTATATAATTGAAACCATTGAGCAATTCACATGTTCTGAAGTAATTTCTTTTAAAACTCTAGATAGTAGGAGCTATCTAAGAAGTATGACACTTCTTCTGTCCAGGTTGGCTAAATGGTATATAGGGCTTGAGTTGATATAAACTCGTTCCCCATATCGGTGCTCAACACTACTCCCAAAATACTTAGATCTTACGTTTTTAAAGACAACTTCTACGGTGTAAGATAATTTACTCAAACATAGGTTTCTAAAAGCTCTTATGGAATTCATACATTCCTCTTTACTAAAACTAACCAAACGCTCTATTGGAAGTCTAGCTTCCTTTCTTGCTCAAAATGTGAAAAAAATTGAAATTCTCAGGAATACTTAGCTCTCTTATCACTTTTAAAAACGAACTCAACTCTTTACTTATTGTTTAAGTTGCAACTTAAATCTTAGGGAATACTTAATTCCCCTACAGGTTTTGAGAATTTAACTAAACTCTTTACTCTTTTCTTAACTCTTAGCCTGAGCCTTAAAACAAAGTTAAAATATTTTCTAAACATTTTGGGAACTTTAAGAACTCACTTTGACTTGACTTATTAGACTAGTCTTAACTTCTTTGACTTTTTTCTTAACTTTCATCGAATTGAATTATTGACTCAAGGTTATAATTTGAGTTATTTAGGTATTTCTAATTGTTTATAAATCATTTGAAGTAAATAGAATCATCGAAAGGTGTTAATGTACCTTAGAAGGAAATATGATGGAAAAACTACAAAAACTAGGTAAATGAAGTCAATCGTGGCTAACTAGTGGCGTGGCGCCCCGCCATGCCTTAGTTGATTGACACAATTTTTTTGCGCAAGGTAGGCCCGCCGCGCTTGCCCTAACATAGGGGGGTCTGACGAATTTTTCAACATGGTTTTCATCTCCAACCTTCCTAGTGATTTCACCAAATACCTGGGACTATTGGTACCGTTCATAACCATCATATTCAAAAACAAGAATTCAACCAACAATTCAATCAACAAGAATTCAAATCTTTTCGTCAAAAAATTAAATTCTAACATGAAATCAACAAAATATATTGCTGAATTAAAACAAATTTGTTTGCGGGTGAATTAACCCAACAAGAAAGATCCTACATACAATAATAGGGATCACCTATGATGAATTCTAGTCGAAGATCTTGGCGTTCTTGATGAGTTGTAGGTCCTTTCTCCTTTCTCCTTCTTCTCTTCTCTTTTCTCCCAATACCTAAGCATATTCTAATTTTCTAAAACAGACATATGGCTAAGGTTTAAACCTCATAAACCTTTAAAACACAATTTGGAAATAGTTGTGTGGAAAGACTACTTTACCCTTATTGAAATCCAAATTGTGACTTCCCTCAATCCAATAGTCGAACATCCAAAAGGCATATCTCACTCATACAATATTGAAATTTAGAAAACTCGGTGCCATTTGAAATATATCTCCAATGGCTTTCAAACCATATAAAGAAATGGATGTAAATCATCCTGAGCTAGCACTTATGCCCATTTGAAAATGGCAAAAAAAAATCACTACATAACTTATGAATTTCCCAGATTTTTCATATTCTTGCCTAAAGTGCTAACTTTTAGTTTCTTAGCAATTTCTTGGCTATTATGAGATATAAAACATTAGATTATTTCCCTCTTGTGAAAATTTGTCCTCAAATGAGATTTGTTGCACTACGATAAGGATAATAACATCAATTTGAACATTTAACAATCCCAAAGAAAATAACAATCATGCTTTCTCTTAATTAATAGAGTACTAAGAAGAGAATTATTACCTTTATCTTCATTATCTACGAATTCAATAATATGTGGATATATCTTTTTCATGTCCTCTTTAGTTTCCTAAGTCTCTTCTTCAACAAATTGATTCCTCTAAAGGACCTTGAGAGTGTTGGAATTAATGAATCATTGTTTAGTCTTAGAAAATTGTCTCTTAGTATTTGAAGAAGTCTTTTTTAGAATTTCATAGTACATGTATCTAGGAAATTGTGATACTTGCATTTAGTTATTTATGCAAGACTTTTTGATTTCTATTTTGAGTAGTATAAATAGTGATGTAGTTGATGATTGTAATCATCTCAAGTGGCCTTAAATAGCCTATAATAAACTTGAGCATTTTCTAATGATATTATTTTTCCTTCCGTATTTCCTACTAATTGGTGTCAAGAGAAGGTTTTCGTTCTTTATCTAGGGTTAGGGGAAGAAAAAAATATGGCATCAAAAACAAATGAAGGTGTTGATTCTTCAGTTGGTCTTACACCATTTTTTTTATGGAACTGATTTAAAAAAAAGTAGAAGATAAGAATGAGAACACATTTGAAAGATGATGGTTTGTGGACTATAATAGTTAAAGGCTTTGAAAAGTCACACAACGATAGTGATCTTATAGTAGAAGAGATGAAAAATCATGAGGCTAAGTATCGTGAAGATGCAAAAGCCTTGAGCAAAATCCAAATTGGAGTCTCAAGATCATATTTTGCAAAAATTGCTACTTGTGAGACTGCAATGGAAGCTTGGGATTTTCTGGAAACTGAGGTGTATGGTGAAGAAAAGTTACGCATTATACATCTTCAAACACTTAGACGAGAATTTCAAAAATTAAAGATGATAGAATCTGAAAAAATTGATGAATATTGCACAAGAGTCATGAATATTGTTAATGAAATTAGAAATCATAGTTATACAATTTCTGACCAATAAGTTGTGAAAAAGATTCTATTTAGTGTCACAGAAAAGTATGAGTACCTCGAATATATCACTAAGGAGACAAAAGATCTTTCTAAGCTTTCCATCAAAGAGCTAGTTGGATCATTTTGTGCACACGAGAAGTGAAGATTTTTTCGTGAAGATCAACCCAAAGAGATGAAAAATCACAAGCCAAAAAGAAGTAGGATCATGATAGTTCTTCCATGAAGGTTGAAGAAAAAGGTGAGAAAAACTCTACTCGTTTTTGCAAAGTTTGCAAAAAGACTAATCACAATGCAGAAAAATGTTGGCACAAAAGCAAGCCCCAATGTAACTTTTGTAAAAAGTTTGGCCACGTTGAAAAGGATTGTCGGCACAAGAAATGGGAGAAAGCAAATTTTTGTAAAAAATAGGAGGAAGAAAGGGAAGAAAACCTTTTCTTTGCTTCTAAATCTGATTCTTCAACAAAAAGCAATCAAATTTTTGTTGATAGTTTTTCTAGTAGTCACATGACTGGGCATGAAAATGCTTTCCTCTAAATTAATTATAACAACACTACTAAAGTGAAGATGGGGAATGGAGACTTAGTTGATGCGAAAGGTAAAGGTACTATTTCGATCAATATAAAAGGAAGCGGTAAGCAAATTCATGATGTTCTTTATGTTCCTGACTTTGAAGAAATTTTTCTTAGTGTTAGTCAACTCATAGAAAATGGTTATTCTCTTGTGTTTAGAGATATTTATTGCAGGATCTATGATAAAATTGAGCCAAATAAAATCATTGTTGAACTAAATATTACAAAAAGAAACTTCCCTTTGCAATTTACAATGCATTAAAAATGAATTTGTAGATGATTCATGGTTTTGGCAAAAAAGATTTTGTCACTTGAATATTCGTGGTTTAAAGCTTCTCTAACAAAAGGACCTGGTGCAAGGCCATCCTAAGATGCATACCGAAGTAGATATATGTGAAACTTGTATAATGGGAAAGCAACATAGGAAGTCTTTTGCAAAAGGGATGTCTTCGAGAGCAAGTGTACTTTTGGAACATATTCATACCGACATTTGTAAATTAATGAAGACTCCATCGCTTTGAAGTCAAAGGTATTTTCTAATCTTTATTGATGATTTCTCAAAAATGACTTGGGTTTATTTCTTGAAAGAAAAGTCAGAAGCATTTGCTACATTCAAGAAATTTTAAGCCCTTCTTGAGAAGCAAAACAGTTGCAGCATCAAAACCATTCAAAGTGATCGAAGAGGTGAATACACAAGTCGAGAATTTGAAGAATATTGCAAAAATAAAGGGATTCAGAAGCAACTTACACCTGGGTATACTCGTCAACAAAATGGTGTATCTGAAAAAAGAAATAGAGCAATTGTTAAAATAGCCAGAACTATGATTAATGAGAAAGGGCTGCCGAAATATTTTTTTTTGGCAGAAGTAGTGCATACAACAAGAAGTTCACATCCTTAACAAGTGTCCAAGGAAGGCACTAAAGCACAAGACACCAATTGAAGCTTGGAGTTGTATTAAACCTTCTGTAAGTCATTTTAAAATATTTGGGTGTATTTGTTATGCTCATGTACCTGCTGAGCAAAGAACAAAATTGGATGAAAAAGTAAAAAATGTGTCTTTATTTGTTATACTTATGTGACAAAAGGATATAGGCTTCTCGATGTCAAAACTAACAAACTTATTGTTAGTAGAGATGTAATTTTTGGTGAAGAAACAACATGGAATTGGGAGATTAAAAAGACCGAGCATACTACTATCATATCTTCAAATCAAGAAGAGGATGAGAAAGAATAAGATGTCTCTCAAGGGGTAGAAATCTCAGATTCAGATAATGAAGAACCGCCTCCAAGAGAAAAATAAATGTTGAATGACATTTATCAAAGATGTAATTTCGCCGGTGTTTAACCAGAGTATTATGAAGAGCAATAAAGCATGATGTTTGGAAGAAGTCCATGGAAGAAGAAATTCGAATGATTGAAAGAAATAATACTTGGGAGCTTATGGGAATTCCTTGAGAAAGAGGAGTTGTAAGTCTTTAATGGATTTACAACATCAAACTCAATCAGGAAGGAGATATTCGAAAGAACAAAGGAAGGTTTGTTGCTATAGGCTTCATGCAAAAACCAAGTATTGATTAATATGAAACTTTCTCTCTTGTTGCTCGTCTTGAGACAATTAGAACTGTAATTGATGTTTCTACACAAAAGAAATGGAAGATATTTCAACTTGATGACAAATCAGCATTTCTGAATGAAAAACATGATGAACAGATTTATGTTGAGCAACCTCAAGGATTTTTTGTTCAAGGGCGATAAGAAAAGGTGTATAGGCTAAAAAAGGCTCTTTAGGGGCTGAAGCAAGATCCAAGAGCGTGATACAATGAAATTGATACGTACTTTTTGAAAAATTATTTTTAGAGAAGTAAAGGTGAGCCACTTTGTATGTGAAGAAAGAACATGGCCGCATTATTATTGTTTTTCTCTATGTGGATGATTTGCTCTTTAAAGGAAATGATGTAAAGATGATGTAAAATTACTAACAAGATATGATGAAAGCTTATGAAATGAGTGATCTTGGGTTGCTAAATTATTTCTTGGGCTTCAAAGTTTCTCAAGTGAAAGAGTGAATTTTCATTTCTCAAAAGAAGTATTGTAAAAGTATTATTCAAAAATTCAAAATGATGGATTGCAGGTCTATGTCTATACCATTAGCAGCAAATGAGAAGTTTAGAAAAGATGATGGAGAACAAAAAGTTAATAACTCACTTAAGAGGAGTTTGATTGGAAGTTTGCTATATCTTACTTCAACAAGGTCAAATATTATGTTTGCTTCTAGTTTATCATCCAAATTCATGAAAGAACCAAGCAATGTGCATTTTGGAGCTGCAAAGTTTGTTCTACGCTACTTGCAAAGAACAATGGATTATGGGATAATGTACAAATTTGGTGGAGATTTGAACTTAATTGGCTATTCTGATAGTGATTGGGCTGGAAGTATAGATGACATGAAGAATACTTCTTGGTATGCTTTCTTTTTTGGATCAAGTATTTGTTCTTGGTTATCAAAAAAGCAAAGTGTTGTTGCTCAATCCACTGCCGAAGAAGAATATTTTTCAACATCCAAGGCTACTTCTCAAGTTATTTGGCCTAGGAGAATAGTTGAAGACATTGGTGAAAAATAAAAAAAAGACAGTTTTGTATCATGATAACAAATCAGCAATTGCAATTTCCATGAATCCAGTCTTCTATGAAAGATCAAAGCATATTTCCATCAAGTATCATTTTAACCAACAAGCATAGGAGAAAGGCGAAATTCAGTTGCATTATTGCCAGACAGGAGAACAACTTGCTTACATCTTCACCAAAGCACTTCCTAGAGAGAAAAATTTCTATCTTTGAGAACGCATTGGAGTTATCAAGCAAATGCATTAAGGGGGAGTGTTGGAATTAATGCATCAATGTTTAGTCTTCCGAAATTGTCTCTAAGTTTTTCAAGAAGTCTCTTTAGAACTTAGTAGTACACGTATCGAAGAAATTATGATACATGTATTTAGTTATTTGTGCAAGACTTTTTGTTTTCTATTTTGAGTAGTATAAATAGTGATGTAGTTGATGATTGTAATAATATCATGTGGCCTTAGGTAGCCTATAATAAACTTGAGCATTTTCTAATGTCTTGTTTTTCATTCCATATTTCCTATAGACAGACCCAACCTCCTGTTTTTTAAACTTGCAAACTTGGAGATCTAAAATAGCAACCAAAATCCCTTCAAAAGATAAGTTATTCTTAATTGAAATAGTTTGAGATAGTAATATCAATGAAGGATCACCCACGCACTTCTTTAACATAGATATGTGAAACACTGGATGAACTGTTCTTAACACTTGGGGTAGCTCCAACTCATAAGCGACATTGACAAAATGTCTTGGAGATTCTATGAGGACAAATATAATGGGGACTAAGATTCCCCTTCTTACAAAACCTCATAAAACTCTTCATGGGTAAAACTTGTAGTTATACCAAATTATCAACCTCAAACTCTAACAGTCTTCTCTTAACATTTGTGCAGGATTTCTTATGACTTTTTAGCGTTTCCAGTCTTCTTCGATCACCTTCACCTATGACATGGCTCACTGAACTAGTTCTGGTCCTATCAACCCTGCTTCACAAAATTCTAACCATCCAAATTGGAAATGTGCATCTTATCCCCTAAAGAGCTTCATATGGAACCATTTGGATGCTTGAATTATAATTGTTGTTGTAAGCAAACTCAATAAGCAATAGGTTATAATTCCAATTCCCCTTGAAATCATCACGCAAGTCCTCAACATATATTTTATGGTCTGGATAGTATACTCTACTTTTCCATCACTATGAGGATGAAAATTAGTGGTCATGTTCATATTCGAACTCAAACCTTTTTGCAAAAGACTTCAAAAAATGTGCAATAAATTGTGTACCTCTATCTGAAATGATTGAAACTAGAACACATTAAGTCTCACAACTTCTTGAATGTACAAATTAGCATAATGCTCAACCGAATAGATAGTCTTTACAAGCACGAAATGAGTTAATTTTGTTATTTCATCGACAATCACACAAATAGAAATTTGCTGTCCGCGAAACCTTGGAAAGCCTATGATGAAGTCCATATTAATCATCTACCACTTCCATTTCGTATGTTCTATATTATGATCCAAACCTCCCGACCATTTGTTTTCTACCTTCACTTGTTGTCAATTTTATTATTTGGTAACAAACTCAAACAATTCCCTTCTTCTTGCCTTCTGAAAAATATACCTCTATTAGATACTGGTACATCTTTGTGCAATATGGATGAATGGAATATCTGGAGCTATGAGCTTCCTCCATGATCCTCTCTTGGAGTAAATCCACCCTAGATACACACATCCTACCTTGATACTTCAGTACACCATCTCTTCCTTGTTCAAAAGACAACTCTTTGGTTATGAACATTTGTCTTCAAGTCAATAAAAAGGGGGTATTGGTCTTTCTTCTCCTTAACTTCTGACACTAGTGATGATCCAGCAATATTGGTCACCACTATTCCCCAGTCTGAGGAATCCATCAGTCTTACTCCCAGATGTACAAGTCTGTTAATATCTTTGGCTAAATCCCTCTTTTATTCTTAAACATGGGAGGCACTCCACATGAATAACCTACTTAAAGCGTCAGTAACCACATTATCCTTACCTAGGTGGTAAAGAGTACTCATGTCATAATCCTTGAATTATCCTAAAAAACTCCTATGTGTGAGATTGAGAACTTTTTGGGTGAAAACATATGGTAGGCTCTTGCGGTCAGTGAATATGTCCACATGAAAACCATACAAGAAGTAACACCATAATTTCAAGGAAAAAACTATGACATCCAAATCTAAGTCGTTGGTTGGACAATTCTCCTCATGGGCCTTTAACTGTTTGGAGGCACATGTTATAACCTTTAAAGTATGCATTAAGACACTGCCCAAACAAACTCTTCATGCATCATAGTACACTACAAAACCTTTAGTACCCTCTAGTAAAGTCAAGACCGGAGCAGTAATCCACATCTTTTTAAACTACTGAAAACTTTTCCTAAGATCTTCATACCATTGAAAACTAATTGTTATCTGAGCGTGTTTGGTCAAAGGAGATGAGATAGATTAAATTTCATCAAAAAATCTCCAATAATAGACAGCTAAGCCCAAGAAACTCCTTATATCTCTTTGGGGCGTGGGTCTAGGCCAACTCTGAACTGAATCTATATTTTTGGTTTTGACTCTAACCTCACCACCTAAAACGATGTTGCGTAAGAATGTCAAAGACTTAAGCAAAAACTCACACTTGGAGAACATGGCATATAACTCCTTGCTGTTCAAAGTCTAAAGAACTATCCTGAGGTGACTAACATTATCTGTTGTATTCCTTGATAAATCAGTATGTCAATAATGAAGACGATTACAAACAGATCTAAATAAGGATGACGAATATGTTCATAAGGACCATGAATGTTGCAGGCGTATTTGTCAAACAAAAGGACATAACTAGATACTCATAATGCACATATATTGTTCTAATGTCGTCTTAGGAATGTCACATTCCTTAACATTCAATTGATGATAGCCTGATCTAAGATGAAATTTTGAGAGGTAGGAAGCACACTGATGCTTATCAAAAAGATTATCTATCCTTAGAAAATGTTATTTATTCTTGATGGTCAACTTATTCAATTAGTGGTAGTCTTTACATATCCTAAGGGACCTATCCTTATTTCTTACAAACAAGACCGGAGCGTCCAAAGATGAGACACTTGATTGAATAAAGCACTTATCTAACAAATCTTTTAATTGTATTTTCAACTCATTCAACTCTTCTGGTGACATTCTATTTAGTGGATAGAGATAGGACGAATATCTAGTATATATCTATGCCTAAATGTATTTGTCTCTCTAGAGGAACTCCGGTTAGATCATCATGAAAGACTTCTAGAAACTATCTTACGATAGGAACTGAATGAAGGGAAGGTACCTCAGCACTTGAGTCATTAACTTTGATTAAGTAATAGATACAAACCTATTGAAACTAACTTTATCGCTTTAAGGTACAAATTGAAATGACCCTTAGGCATTGCTGAACTACTACTCCACTCTATGACTGGCTCATTTAGATTTTTGAACTTGAAAAATCGAGTTCTACAATCTATTAACATAAACATGCATGAAGCTAGTCCATGCCTAGTATGACATACAAATATACAGCTCTACTCGATCAGTCATGGTCTTCTTCTGATTGATGGAAATACGACAATATCAACAGACTCTTTCCGCTAGAATAGACTCCCCAACAGGTGTACATTCATAACTAATTTCCAACTTAAGGAGTTACAAAAGATAAACTCGCTCCTGGGTCTAACAAAGCATAACCATCAAAACTAAAGACTTCGATCATATCTCTCATAACATATGGAGTACCAGAATTGTCTCATTTAGTACCAGAATTATCTCATTTAGGTGCAGCCACCTGTTTGAGCATTTGTTTAAGATTGGGATCTATTTCTAGTATTTCCACCACCCTTCTTATTCTTAGGACACTCTTTCATGAAGTGCCTTTGTTTACCGCACTTGAAGCATTCTTACTGGCCATCAAGACACTTGCCAGCACGATTTCTACCCCGCCTTCAACATGCAAGATCCCAAGTACCTCCTTGTGCCACACTACCTTTGGAGTGGGCTAGTCTAGCCTCAATTTTCTGTTCCATTATACTCACCCCTGTTTCTAGGAACAGGTTACCTACTATATGTTAGTGCATTGCCCTTCATCTTTTGAAATTAAGGCCGATTCGAACACCATTATTTTGCCAAGAATCATTCCCAGTCTTGGATTTTTTTGTTCATATACTCCTCTCTATCCCTTACAAACTTCATATAAACCAACATCATGGATATGTCCCTGTGACCGATCAGTATTCCACCTCTGCCCTCTTTTCTTGATAAACGACCTAGGTAACAAAAAAATAAACTAGTTTTGCTCCTCCTATCCTAAATCATATCATGAGAATAGAAAGACAGTTAGGTGAACTTCACTCCATACTCATGAAAACTCAAGGATCCTTGTTTTAGAGTAAGAAACTCCCTTATCTTTGCCTCCTTCGATTCATGGGGAAAGAAAAAACCCAAGAAAGCCTATTCCAAAACAACCCCATTTTTTATATGGCGCATCCTCATCTCTGCCCTTTTTTCACTGGTCAAATATTGTCCTTGAAACATTCTTCAGTTGGTATGTAGCTAGCTCGACTCTCTCAACACCGATGACAGACATCACATAAAATTTCTTATTCAACTCTTCCATAATGTTTTCTAGATCCTCAATAGTGCTCGCACCGGTGAAATAAGAGCGTTCCTTCTTTGGAACTCATGGTTCCTTGAGGTGTCATCCTTTACTCATCGAGCTCTTCTTTGTTCACCAACCTTGTTATTCATATCATGACTCATTATCCTAATAGCCCCACGGAATTTTGCATTGGTGGCTTCTCCTTGAGTTTGCATTTTTCGTGTATTTGGTACCTTTGGCTCTTTAACATCTCTTTGGGTTGGACGACCTCTCGCTGGTAATCATGGATTCATGATAATCTGAAACATGTGCAAGAATGAATTAGAAGGAAACATTTAGAGGTAAACTCTAAAGCCCAAAAATAGAATATGAGACACGTGAGCAATTCCTAAATGTTGTAGACTCCTAATCATAGATGCGGTGCACTTCACAGCGATTACTAAGACTCTACAACCATAGATTCATAGACTCCTGAGGACTCTTGAACTCTGTGCTCTGATACCATGTTTGTAACACCTTGATCCCATACCCTGGACGTGGCCGGCACCCAATGACCATTGTTGGCCTTGAGTAAACCCTTTGCCTTTCTTACTCAACTAACCGGAAGAATTAAATTTATTATGAAGTGAAAAACATTCTCAATAGAAGTACTCACAACATAATAGTCTGGACAATATGGCGCAAAGATCTCATAACGAAGTATTTGGAATATAGAAATAAGATACTCAAAGTAAATTGTATGACTATCTTTGAAGCCTCAATAATATTCAGATGGATATTGGGTAAGGATCCACAACATCCTATAAAAGGTAAGATTGATAAGCAATTATTAAGTGTCATCTAGAATGCAAGGAGGCTCACCACTAATGTTGGATGTTCAAACTGGATCAAAGAGGCTTTGCATGCTGACCCTTGTTGCCATCATCTACATCAAAACACGATGCATGCCAACTGGCATCAGTAAATTGAACGTATGAGTATGCGAGTTGGACTTTCCTTAATCCAATAGTACAACTACCAAAAGGTTATATAAAGTTATATTGAAATCATGCATACTCGGCGCCATTGGAAAGATCTCTACAAGGGCTTTCCAGCCATGTAAAGAACTTACTCTAACTCATGAATTTATGGACGTTTGGAAATGACCAAAAAAAACTACATTCATAACCTAGGAATTCCAAAAATTTTCCTATTCTTTCGAAAAGTGATAAACTTTAGTTTTTTATCAATTTCAAGGCTATTAAGAGTCATGAGACGTTACAGAAACAAAACATGAACTTTTTCACATTCATTGATGTTTCTGATCATTGAATTTTCTCCCTTCTATTACTCATTCTTCTTTTCATAATGTTCATCTTCATCTTCTTCTTCATGCTCCTGATCCTCCTATAGTTAATCATGATATCTTGCATAATGGTTTTGTTAGTAGAGCAAATTTAATTCCAACTAAACTAATAATTCTCACATGTTATTCCAAAATTCAAGCATTTACAATTGACAGAGTAAAGTCTCCAACACTCTTGACATTCCCTAATCAAATATTCCTTTAGATCATCAACCAATGTACCCATATAATCCATAAAAGGTCAATGAATTTCTATTGGCGAAGCCAGAACATCCGTTAGTCGCATAAGGAAATCAACTGTCATTATTGAATTGTTATCTAATATTCCATTGAATTTAGAATAACGACACTACATAGAAATCATCTCTGGGATATCCTTATTAATTTTTATGCTTGTATAATTTTGTATGCATTTTTACAATAATGGTGATTGCAATTGGAGCCCCACATCATTTTGGTTTGCAACAGAAATACATTTGTACAAATTTAACAAAATGTACATGAAGATTTCCCCTCTTTAGAAGTACTTTTATTTAGGTTAAGTGAATTTGTGTTAATTAAATACTCAATTTCTACAAGTTTTTTACCAACAACATAATAAGAGCTTGATTCCAACTTCTTTCTTAAATGATACCGAGTTGAGTAGAAGTGAATTTATTGCATCTAAACATCATTATCTCCACTCTTTTAACCATTTTTATTTTCAATGAAAGAGATGAAATTAGAATTCAAAATGGTGGGCTCAACTTTTATTTTGTCAGAGTGCAAGACTTGCAAATTTGTTGATTGCATTTCATCTTAATTTTGCCGTCTATGAGACCCCATATGTCTTTCCAATATATGTATATATGTTGTCTCTGTGTGTTTGCATGTATACATTTTCTTTCTTCAGGTTCTTGTATTTATTTTACTTTTTAGGGTTTTGTATTAATTTGACTTATACCAAATTTGAAATACATTAATGCAATTGCATAGTTTGTTATAACATGTTGAAAGAAGTGTTGGGAATGTGAAATAGTTTACAGTACCATGTCACACAATGGAAGTTATACAACATGTCTAATCAAATCAAACACGTACGAAAACGCACCAAGTGTACACTGGTGTGTTTGACACATAAAAAATATAATCTAAAATTTGATTGGTTAAAACAAATAACCCTAATCACAATACTTCTACCTCAATAGAACTAATATGTTGAAACCAATCAACTATCATCCCAACTTCAGCCTAATCCATTAAAAAAAATTTCTAGAGCAACATGTTTGTGGATCGGATCATAACCCAACCACACCTCTTGCTATGAAACAAAGTTATGACTATAAAAAGCATTAGAATAAAGAATGAGCTAAAAGTTATTAGAAATATCATCGATGAGGTATTCTTTTATATATGCTATGTTGAAGAGTTGTAGTACATTGTTCAACGTGAAATGTCTATCCCCTGGTTGTGCATGGATTTCGTGGTCAAGGAAGTATGAATGCTCAATAGATTTTGCATATATAAATATGTTGGTGATCACACATATGACGCTGAACATGCAACGAAAAACCATAAGGAAATGTCAACAAACGTCATTGCATCACTTTGTGTGAATAGTAGCCGCAAGGGTCCAAACACTAAAGACAATTAAAGGATTCTTTTCCAAAAAAATCATTGTAGTTCAAATCTCCACAAAAGAACATCTTCTTCCAACATATAAATATTTTCTTTTATATAGTGAATATAGTTAAAGACTTGAAATATTTTTGTTTGTTGCATCTTTCTCTCTTTCACTGCTACACACTAGAATATTATATAACACTTGTCTATGTTTTAGGGAATGCTTCACAAAGAAAGAAACACCACCATTTATAGATGAAGAAGTCTTCCATATAATCTATGGGTAGAACGAGTGGTAGTAACGTAGAGATATGAATGTGATAGATGTTACATAATTTAAAGAAAACTAATTGTCATATTAGTTACTAGAAAGCATGAGGTATAAGAACTAATGGTCATATAACTTTCAAAATCCCATAGTCATTTTCTACCACAATTTGTACCCACAAACATATACATTTAGTGTAATATTTTAAAAATAAAAAAGTATATATTAACCCATAGTTAGTACTTTTCATGTATTTATATCATTTTAATCTTTGAGGAATACACAAGTTCAGTAACACCTCTAAAACGAATTAGTGAAGCTAGAGTCTAAGACGTGTGTCATGAGGTTTTAATATCCTAAAATTGTTAATAACAGTTTTTTGAGGTAGTATGTAATGTTTGGAAGGGTTTGGAGTTAAAACGTCCAAGAATGTCCAAGAAGTTCGGAAGTTAGCCATGAGACGTGCTTGTGTGTCCTAGTGTTCCTTTGCATGTTTTACGTGTTCGTTTTGGTTCAAATTGATGTGAGAGGTTCCTAATATCTGTAAAAGTGTATTTGGGTTGGAAATATTCAGGCACGACTCATGAAGGACCACCCTAAAAGTCCTTTAGGATGACCTAACTTGTAGGTCGAGATTGCCAAAATAGTCCCTACCAACGAAACCAATCAACAGACAATAATTCCATCGACGCCCCATCGAGTGAGGCGTATCCCCAAACTTAGTGGTGGGAGACCAAGATCCAATTTTCTAATTCTCATACCCAAACCTGGGATCTGCAGAATGGTCCATTGGTGGGTCGATGAGCCATCGTCCCATCCATCGATTAGCACCTACAGATTTTCTGTAGGTGTCTCGGTGAAGCTAGGGTATTTTAGGTAATTCAAATATCTTTTTAAAAATGGTTTAGGCGGTTACCTATGGTTTTTTTTTTGGTATTTGAAATAGAATTCTAATTCTTTAATCCCAAGTCAAGTTCATTATTCATAATCAAAAGCCAAACCCCTCAAAAGAATCCTCTAAAACTCCATTGAAGCATGAAGCAAGGTGGGAGCTTGCATCTTGATTACTCCATAAATTCTGCATAATTTTTGTGGCTTTTAATCAATCAAGGTATGGTGTTTCATTCTTAAACTCTCTTTCTCCAAGTATCAAAACTTCAAAGTGTTTTCAAAGACTTTTCAAAAGATGAATTCTTTTATATTGACATATAGACATGGGTACTTGCATAAAACGATTTGAATAAATTGTTTATGATTGAATTGATTTTAATTGAACAATATTTTATTAAAATCCTTATGAACACATGCAAATCATTAAATTCTAATTTCGGCTATATTACGGGTGATTTGATCATGTCTCTGTTGTATTGATTTCTTGTATAGTACTTTAGGCTATTGAATTATGTAAGAATCATGTAAAAATTGCATATAGGCTGTCCTAATTTTATGAATTTCATATTGTATTACAATAAATCTTTGTATAGTTCGATTATTAGTTCTAATTGGTGATTATGGCTATTGGTAAGATCTTTTGTTGTTTGAATTGGTTATGGATTGGAGGTGTTGATGTTAGAATGGTAGTATGTTGACCTAACCTCCTTTATATTGTGTAGTGCAGGTATTTATTTATGTTCAAGGGTATGGTCCACTTAAGGTTGCAGTGCTTATATGATATAATTGTAAAGAATGTGTCCTTGTTGATATTACTTTGTGAATTGTGATGAATGAGGCCTCGTCAACATTAATTTATGAATTCTGATGTTATCATGTTATAACTTGAATATGTTATCATTGTTAATGTCATAATTACTTATGTATATATGTGAAGTCAAAGCATGAGTTCTAATAGTGGATGATAGATGTCTATTGTAGAATATGGTGATGTCTTGACGTGTCCACTTGATATTGAAGTGTGAATCTTCCTAATTGACTACATGTGTCTTATGATAATTCATGTTAAAGTTTCTACTGGAACTAGTATGGTGACTTGTATTATACCAAGTTGACCCTATGTGCTACATGATTGTGATTGTACACGTTATAAGATGATGATATGTGTATGCTATTTTTGTAGGCATATGTCTCTCTACTTGATTCATGATGATATGACTATAACTCTTGAATTATTAGGCTAATGCACCTTTGTCATGTATGTGTATCTCTGACTGAAATAAGACCTTGAATATAGTTAACATGGTCGTTAATATGGAGCCTTAAAATTAGATAACAGGTTATGATATCTTTGAATTATGGACTTATGGGTAGGTTTGTTTGAATTGCATGAAACAATCCTCAGGAAATTCATGAAGCTAACTGTGTAACCATTGTATGGCAGCCCTAGTGGACCCCCTTTGGTGAGATGTATTATAATTTGGTCATGAATTCTATATGGTACCTGTTCATATGCCCTTGTGATTGAAGTACTGTATGAGAAAAAAGGCTAGAACCGAGAGAAAATACTTGGGGAGTGACTCCACTTAAGATGAGACTAGTGTACAATGAAACCCTTGATATTACTTAACCATGTTCCCACATGGGATGTATCCTAGTCCTACCCTTTGCAAGTAGAACACTATCTATAGGAGTAGGGGAGACTCCGTAATCCATGACTAGCTAGTATGAGTTATGTCGATTATTGCCTATTCTTATGATGTGAGATACATTATACTGTTGTATAAGTTCTAGAAAGTTTAGGTAGTGGAATTGAACGCTATCTAGACATGGCACGAGTAGTCTTCAAAGATACTTGTGTGTTGGTTCCTTAGGTCTTTTCCAAGACTATTATGTGAAAGTTCTTAATTGTTGAATGTCTCTTAAATTGATTAATTAACAAAGTGACTTGAGATAAACGAATGTAAATAGTACTTATCTAGAGTAGCTTTATGAATTGCTAAGGTAGTCTTGAAGAGGGTGTATGGGTGGTCTCTATATTTTTTACTTAGGTGAGTCCTAGAGTAACTCTAGGTAGGGAGTTAAATTGATTAAATGGGAATAATCTTGCCTTAGGTAGTACTAAGGATACTTAAGAATCTGTAAGGGGAAGTATGGGCGACCGCTTCACAACTTATTCATGTAAGCTTTAAAATAACCTTTGGTAGGAGTATCTCATGTAATATGTTTTGAAGTAATGTTAATACTATAATGTGGATTATTTGTAATGTGACTTATATCCGTTTATGTAGACTTGAAGTGACTCTTATACTTGTCTTATGAGGTTTTCTCCAAAAATGGCATGTTTTATACAAATGTCCGTTTAGCATGGTTTTAATAGCATGTCAACGTACTTAGTGCATTCTAATGTACTAATTCCATATATTTTCATTATCTCTAAAGGAGTAGGTGGCATTTTTGAGAAATCATTAAAGTGGAGCTTGGATATTAACATTCATTCAAGCAAAGTTATGGTATGCCCTAAATCGACTCAAGGATATAACAAAGTTTAGTTTTATTATTATAGACATTGTAATAGACTTAGATATTTATATTATGTTTATGTATTGTCCGTGACCAATGGTATTTGTGTGTCTAAGATGGCTGATATACCGTGGTTTCACGATATTTTAAACACTTTTTCCTTGAGTTTAGTGTGTCCAAAAGCCTTTTTGTACTAATTTCAATGTATGTTTCTCTTTATTTTCAGAAAATTTGTCTAAAATATGAATGCGGAGGCTTTTGAGCAAGAAATACATAAAAGTACCACCTACGGAGCTTGTGACGGTTTGTCGTGCCCGTGACGGTCCGTAGGTGGCATCATAGTGAAGCTGCTGAAGGAAGATGGTGACCAAGTGTGGGGTTACGGAGTGCATGACGGACCGTCGTAGGCATGACGGTCCATCCTACTGGTTCGTCATGAAGATAAGACAAGTAGTCCCACTACCCAATATTCAAGAGTTCAAGTTTTATGGAACGGAGACCCCCGATGGACCGTTGTACTTATGGTGATCCGTTGTACATGCCGTCGAGGGTGATGAAGAGAGAATCACAAGAAACTGCACGAGTATGAGACGACGGAGTCCATGACGGCCCATCGTGACCACCACGATCCACCGCGATGTCCGTCAACCCAGCCGCATTTTAAAAGATTTCCAGCAAAAAGAGTCCTTATTTAATAAGGTTTTTATTTGTTTGATAAATAGTTCGAAAAAGCTCGTTTTGGGGGTTACACTCTTTGTCATTTGAGCTTCTTTGTGGATTAGACTTAGTGATTATTGTTACACTTTTGGAGAATCTTTAGTCTTCAATTAATTTCAGTAATTGATTGTTGGTGACTTTTGTTGATTAATCAAGTGAACTTCTGTATTTTATTCTTTCTCATTGAAGTAAGTGCATGAATTCTTATATTACATAATTGAATATTTAGATTATGACTATGGGTAACTAAACTCCATAACTAGGGTTGTGGTAACCATAGCTAATTAATGAGGTAAAACTTAACTAAAATACAATTCTAGA
Organism: Solanum neorickii; assembly: GCA_027704865.1. Classification (NCBI taxonomy): domain Eukaryota; kingdom Viridiplantae; phylum Streptophyta; class Magnoliopsida; order Solanales; family Solanaceae; genus Solanum; species Solanum neorickii. The sequence continues at coordinate 10,811,703 of JAKWJC010000368.1, read as the reverse complement.
ATAGTCTCTTGCATGTATTGATAATTCTTTCGCTTAGAAGTCTTTTAAATGGATGGCCAAACCTAGAACTCGCCTTAATGCTACTTGCTGGACAAAGGAGGTGGATAATATGAAAAGAATTATCAACATAGATTTAGTGTATACTATCTAATAGGCTAGTATTGATTGGTACGAGGTAATAACTTAGTCAATTATCGAATACGATTCTTAATATGAGGTAAAGGTAAGGGTTAGTATAGAAACACACGAAGCCGGACCAAAGTGCGGAGTGAAATTTATTAGATGCCGAACCAAGAATTTAGAAATATATTACTTATCACTTTGCATGCAAGATACTAGGAAAGAATTGTTATAGTTAGATTATCAAGTTATGAACCTGTGGGGAAAATGTAAAGCCTAGTTACTTTTATTAATTGACTAATCTCCAACATTTGAAGCACTCTGATTTGTCCTTCAATTTCGCTAGTTGTTTTAATTTATTTAGAAATAGAAAACCCCCCCTTTTTTTTGTCATTTTTGCTTTCCAAGGAACTAATTGAATGAACAATAGTAATAATAGATTGAGGTTAAGTCTAAACTATTTTCCTCGTGGGAACGATCCCAACCTCATTAGTTGGGTTATTTACTTGACACGACCGCTTTACTTCTTATTTGAGAAGTAAGTTTCAGCGTATCAAATTTTTGCACCGCTACTGGGGAAAGTAGCTTTTAGATTAACTTAAACTTATTACTATAGATTAGTCGATATTTTCATAATTTTACTTTGTTTATTGTTTTTCATTCTTATAGAACTATCTTCCTTGTATGCCAAATACACCGAGAGGAAGAGAACCCTTGTTTCTCTACGATCACGAATTAGAGCGTACAGTACGCAACATGAATCGAAACATGGGAATTAATGATGATGAACCAAACTAGAACATCCCCGCTACGATTGATGTTCATGGTGAGTTGTTACCCGATGCTCCAGGTGAAAACCAACAGAGGGGACAAAATCCTGCTACACAGCCCCAAGAATTCTACAGAGGCTATGACAATATAGTAGACTTCGATGCGTCACTTGTCTTCCCCCTTTACCACCAGGCCAAACCTTTGTGGTATCTAGTATCCTGATGGAAATGCTCACTGCCAGAGGTTTGTTTTCAGGGCTACATTCTGACGATCCACATGCCCATATAGCTAAGGTAAGGGCAGTGTGTAAAATATGTGTAGGGAGGCCTAACTTGGACTTCGATGTAATAAGGCTAAGAGTATTTCCTCTCTCACTGACGGGAGAGGCTGCTATTTGGTTCACTGAGCTCTCTTACAACTTATTTTTTACTTGGAACCAACTAAGGAACATTTTCTTAGCACACTACTACTCGGTCTCCAAGAAACTAAACCACAAAGACAGAGTAAACAACTTTTTTGTACTACTAGGAGAGTCAGGTAGTAGTTCGTGGGATAGATTCACGTCATTTTCGAGAAGTGTCCCAAATCACCGCATAGATGATGAGTCACTAAAAGAATACTTCTATCGGGACAAGATGATAATAATAAAGTGGTGTTGGATACTATAGCGGATTGTTCTTATGGGAAGTGTCCTTATGCTGAGATTGCTGAAAATTAGAGAAAGTGTCCCTGAACAATAAAGCTTGGAGTACTAGGAAGTCAGATATAGGGAAAAAATACCTTCGTAGTGCAATCCACTCATAACCCGGCCACAGATGAGATTCAAGAGATGGCTAAGATGAGAAAGAAGCTTGGGTTTGTATTAAAACATGTCACTGAGGTGCAGAAAAGATAAATGCACTCAACTACTTGTCGAAACTACTGCTAAATAATGATGAGTGCTATTATAAGGAGGATTACTATGCAGTAAATGAGAAGACGGGCGGTTTACGAACGAGTGCCCAAGTCTCTAATAAGGAGAATCGGTGCCAAGGTCAAGGGAACCAAGGTCGGATCTATGGCAACTATCACCGTGAGGGTCATTATGTCCGAGATGGAAACTAAAACCGCGACAACAACTTCAACAGTGGTAACTATGGTAATTGAAATGATATGAATGGGCCCTATGTTCCTCCTCAAAATTATGAAGTTACTCCTAGGGATGGTGGAGGTAGTAGGGCGCGAGTTGAGGATATGTTGCATAAAATGACGAGGAGGTTCGATGCTAGTGATGGGCACCATAAAGAATTGAGGAATGATTTAGCGGGTATTGGGCAAAAAGTCGATACACATGCAATATCAATTAAGCATCTTGAGTTACAATTGGCCCAGTTATCTGCGACTATGAACACACAGCATCCGGGCACTCTTCCTTGCAGCACTGTCCAATGTCCTAAAAAATGATGGACATTGTATGGCAATAACTACTCACGGTGGTAAGAAAACCATTGACCCACCTATGCCGTCTAATGAGAAGAAGGTGACAAAAGATACTGATAAAGTGGTAGAGGTTAAAGGTGAAGTAGAAGATAACACTAGAAAAGATGTTGAAATGCCTTAAGTAACTCCCATGCCTAGGCACCACCCCCATTTCCTCAAAGATTAGTGATAAAGACCGATGATGGTAAATATTGGATCTTTATAACAATGTTGAAGCTACTTTCTATCAATGTCCCTTTGGTAGAAGCTTAAGAACAGACGCCGGGTTACGCCAAGTTTAATAAAGATTTGGTTACAAAGAAAAGATCGGTCACTTTTGAGGATGATGATAGAATGCAGCATTATAGTGCTATTTCTACAAGATCTGTGGTAAAAAATAAAGAAGATTCGGGTGCGTTCACTATTCCCCGTACAATTGGGCTATTACATTTTGCAAAAGCATTATGTGATCTAGGGGCAAGCATAAATTTCATGCCCTCTGATTTACAAGTAGTTGGGTTTGAGTTGTCCAAAGCCCACAGCTATACGACTACTGATGGCTGATCGAACAGTATAAGGACTATAGGGATACTCCACGATGTGCTTGTAAAAGTGGAGTCGTTCATATTTCAGGCAGATTTTTTTATTCTTCATTGTGAAGTAGATTTTGAAGTGCCCATTATTCTTTTGAGGCCATTCCTTGCTACGGGAAGAGCCTTAGTTGATATGGAAAAAGGGAAAATGAAATTTCGGTTGAACAATGAGGAAGTGACCTTTAACATTTGTAGGTCCATGAGGCAGAGTGGTGAGCTCAAATCATTATTTGCTATATCCTACAACGTTGGTGAGACATCTTAGACACAAATAGAAGAATGTCTAGGTGTAGAAGCATTAGCGACAGTGATAATGAATTTTGATAGCGGTTGCATTGAATAGTATGAGTCATTAGTCGCGACTCTTAATCGAGGTGATGTTTGGTATAAACCAAAGAAATATGAGTTAGATATGAAGAATCACTAGTCCCCACCAGTAAAACAATCTATAGAGGAGGCTCCAAAGTTAGAACTTAAAGCTCTCGTCCCTCATGTCAGGTATGAATTCTTAGGAAATGGTGACACTTTGCCGGTAATCATTGCATCAGACCTGAATGAACAACAAGTTGAGAGTTTAGTAAAAGTGCTAAAAAGGATCAAAAGAGCTATTGGGTGGACTATTGCTGACATTATTGGAATCCCTCCTGGTATTTGCTCTCATAAAATCAAACTCATGCCTGATCATAAGACAAGTATTGAACACCAGAGACGTTTATATCTACCTATGCAAGAGGTTGTGAAGAAGGAAATCATTATGTGGTTGGATGCCGGAGTAATCTATACGATCGTCAATAGTAGTTGGGTATTCCCTGTTCAGTGTGTACCTAAGAAATGGGAATGAATGTGGTCCCCCATGAGAAAAATGAACTTGTTCCAATGAGACCCGTTACTTGATCGAGGGTGTGTATGGATTACCAGAAACTAAATCCATGGACTGAAAAAGACCACTATCCTATAACCTTCATGGATTATATATTCGATATACTTGTCGAAAAAAGGTGGTACTGTATTCTTGATTGATATAAGGGGTATAATCATATTTCTATTGCACTAGACGATCAAGAGAAAACAATTTTTACTTGTCCATATGGGACCTTCGCATTCAAAAGAATGTTGTTTGGGTTGTGCAATGCACCCGCCACATTTCAGAGATGTATGATATCGATATCATCCGACATGGTGGAAGATACTATCGAAGTTTTTATGGATGATTTTTCTGTGGTTGGTGATTCATTCGAGCGGTGTTTCAACAATTTATCTGAGGTCCTTAAGAGATGTCAAGACTATAATTTAGTACTAAATTGGGGAAAATTCCATTTCACGGTGAAAAAAGGTATTGTTTTGGGTCATCGCATTTCAGAAAAAGGCATAAAGGTTGATCGAGCTAAATTCGATGTAATAGAGAGACTTTCTCCACCTATCTCTGTGAAAGGTATGAAAAGCTTTCTTAGGCATGCAGGTTTTTACCGGAAATTCATCAAAGGCTTTTCAAAGATTGCACATCCATTGTGCGAATTGCTGGAGAAACATTGTAAATTTTGTTTTGATGAATCCTCTCTTAAAGCATTCGGCGAGCTAAAAGAAAATTGGTGTCTGCACCTATCTTTATTTCTCCGGATTTGAACAGTCCATTTGAGGTGATGTGCGATGCTAGTGGGGTTTCTCTTGGTACAGTATTGGGACAATGAAAGAACAAAATCCTTCACCCCATTTATTGTGCTAGTAAAGCCCTAAATGAAGCTCAGAAGAACTACACAGTGACTGAGCAAGAACTCCTTGTAGTAGTCTTTTCTTTTGAAAAATTTTGCTCGTATTTGCTAGGTACTAGAGTTATAGTGCATACTGACCATTCAGCATTGAGATATTTGATAGGAAAGAAGGATGCGAAACCTAGGTTGATTTGTTAGGTATTACTGCTATAGGAATTTGACTTAGAACTGATGGATAGAAAAAGGAACTAAAAAATCAAGTTGTTGATCACTTGTCTCGTCTAGAGGATGAAGCTATGAGAGAGTTAGGGGATAAGACTGATATTGATGATACTTTCCCCGATGAGCATGTATTGGCTGCTTCACAAGACTTGATTCCATCGTTCGCAAAATTTACGAACTATCTGGCTAGTGTATTTGTTCCATCAGAGTTGTCCTTTCATCAAATAAAAAAGTTTATGCACGATGTGAAGAAGTTCTTTTGGGATGAACCATACTTATATAGGATTTGTACCGTCGGGCTTATTCAGCGTTGTGTTCCAGAATGTGAGACGTTGACTGTGTTAGAAGCATGCCATTGCTCACCCGTTAGTTGACATCACAAAGGTATCCAAACCGCTCATAAGATATTAGAATGTGGTTAATATTGACCAACTCTTCATCAAGATGCTCATGAGTTTGCTAAAACTTGTGATTGATGCCAAAAAGATGGCGGCATTTCAATAAAGTTGGAGCTCCCTCTAAACCCCATTCTAGTGATTGAGTTACTTGATGTTTGGGGTATTGACTTTATGGCCCCTTTTATGAGTTCTAATGAAATGAAGTACATTCTTATAGCGGTTGATTATGTATCTAAATTGGTGGAAGTTATCGCCCTCACAAACAATGAAGGGAAGAGTGTCACTGCGTTCTTAAAAAAGAATATATTCTCTCAATTTGAAACTCCAAAGGAAATTATTAGTGATGGGGGCTCCAAATTCTGCAACAAATTGTTCAAGGGTTTATTGGAGAAATATGGGGTTCGCCATAATATTACCACTCCTTACCACCCTCAAACTAGTGGTCAAGTGGAAATGTCAAATCGGAAGATCAAACAGATATTGTCAAAAAACACTGAATGCTAGTACAACGGATTGGTCAAGGAGGCATGCTGATGCTCTTTCGGTCTACCGGATAGTGTATAAGACTCCCATAGGTATGTCCCCATACCAACTTATATATGGGAAAACTTGTCATCTTCCGGTTGAGTTAGAGCATAAGCCATGTGGGCTATAAAGAAGTTGAAGATGGAATGGAGCGAAGCTGCAGAACAACAGTTAATTGGGTTGAATAAACTCGATTAATTTCGCCTGAAATCTGATGAAATATCATCCCTCTAAAAAGAAAAGATGAAGAAGTACCATGACCAAAAAATTGAAAAACGAAAGTTTATGGTTTGGGATTTGGTGCCTTTATTCAATTCTAGGTAGCTCTTGTTTTCGGGCAAGCTCAAGTCCAAATGGACTAGTCCTCACTTGGTTACCCAACTATTCCCTCATGGAGCAATTGAGTTCGAAACTAAGGAGGGTGTGCGGTTCAAGGTAAATGGACAACGTATAAAAAACTATTTTGAACATGCTGAATTAGTGAATGACGTGATCGAGGCATACCATCTTGATGAATCTTGAGTAATCAAGTGTCCTCAGTTGTGCCGCGATACTAAATCAAGTTCTTGTTGGGAGGCAACCCATAACTTTTGATTTTTCTTTCTAGTAATGGTAGCATTCTCTAATAATGGGTTTTAAATTTTCAAGCACTTCACTAGGAAATTCTCCAGCAGTCACTGATGGATACATAACCGGACCGTCATGCATGAGACAGACCGTCGCATGAATCCATTATGATAGGTACGTCTTTCTGTTGTTTTAAAAACTAGTGCACACGCGACAGAACCAATGACGAACCATCTTAGCTGCGACGGACCGTCGTCGGGGACTCGTCGCGTCATTAATGATTCGTACCCGACCCGACCCGGCTGGGTTTTTTTAAAAATTCTTATCATTTAAAAACACCACCCCCTCACTTCACCCCATTGCTTCCCTCTTTCTCTCATTTCCCTCTCTTTTAAACTTCCAAGCTCATAACCCCCCTCTCTTACAACCGATCATTTTCCCACATTCCCCAATTCCTAAAATTCACTATTTACTAGTCGGAGTCTGCCACTGTGGTTCTCTACTTCATCACCAAGTACCTTCCTCGCTTCTTTTTCTCATAGTCTCAGGTATGTGTATCTTATTTCTACCCATTTACTTTGAGTTTTTTTTATCAATTAGTACTAGCCTAGTTCTTCTTGATGGGTTCATTCTTTAATACAAATTCTGTGTGACATGGGTTTAGAATCCTCAAAATTGCCGTGTTAAAACTCTTAAAATAGGAGTTTTATCATTGCTAGTTTACTAGGTATGTGGATTAGACAAATACAGGTTAAAACACTAACAATTCCATTTGGGTCACAGGGAATGAATAGGGAATCCCCAGTTCTGTCACTAAATGACAGAATGAGACCCCGATGACGGACCGTCGTATCTAAGACAGACCGTCATTGGGTCCGTCCCAACATCCCTAACACCCCACTATCAAATTTTCTCCAAGTGTCCACCAACTAACACATGCGACGGAACGTCGTTCCCACGATGGCCCGTACTGCACAACCTTTTTGGTTGTCAAAGACCCTATTCCTAAGGGTCTCTCACTTTTTCTAAGTGTCCTCCAACAGACACATGCGACGAACCGTTATTCCCACGACGGTCCATCCTGAACATACCGTCATGACTGTCATAGACCCTATTCCTAAGGGTCTCTCACTTTTTCTGAGTGTCCTCCAACGGACATCTATGATGGACCGTCATAATCACAACGGTCTGTCCTTCATAACAGTTATGAAGGTCAAAGACCCCTCTCCTAAGGTTCTCCATCCTATTTGCAAGTGTCCTCTTAAGGACAACTATGATGGACCGTTATACCCTCGACGGTCCGTCCAGCATATACACTAATGACGGTCAGAGACCCCTTTCCTAAGGCTCTCAATCCTATTTTCAAGTGTCCTCTTACAAACAACTACGACGGACCATCATAATCTCGACGGTTTGTCCTACATATACCGTCATGACTGCCAGAGTCCCCTCTCCTAGGGGTCCCCATTTTTTTTCTTAGTGTCCCACGATGGACATCGACGAAAGACTGTCATAATCAGAATGGTCCGTCCTGCATATACAGTCATACTTGTAAGAGACATTCTTTCAGGGTTCTCCACATAAACATAGTTTAAGTAAGACATGATGGAACCCTAGACAGTCCATCTTACTCACGATGAGCCGTCACCTAATCCGACGTGTTTCACTGTTTCTATAGAAATGTAATTACATCTTAACTCTTTTATTCATATTGTGTGGTTTTTCTTGTTTTGTTTGCTCCTTATAGTAATAATATTAATTCTTTATAGCTACTATCTATTATGGCACAAAAACAAGATCGAGTCTAGGCACGCGCGTGACCGAAGTTTGTCGCCTCGTCTTCCCGCCCGGTCAATTGCTCTGATGATGAGCGTGACCCCGAGTACGTGCCCCTAGGCACTTCCACATAATCCTGAGGTGCACGTGCTGCTACAGCCACACCCAAAAAAGTGGCATCCATCATAGTAACTGCCTCCCAGTCTAATGAGGAGCGCACACTGACCGGCACACCTTCTGGGTCAGCTCCTAATGAAGAAGCAGCGTCTGGCTCAATAAGAGTTTCGTGGTCAGAGGAAGCCTCCGGATCTGGTGAGGTCCCTGTACCCGCCACTGCTGCACAGTCAGCCTCGTCTGATGAGGCTGACAGTTCGGAATCCACACCCCGTTCACCGACTAGTGCTCTCACAGTGGTTGCCGACCAGCCTAAGCAGTGGTGTGTCGACGGGCAGTATCAAGTCTATTCCTGTATAAAGTTCCTGAATGACAAAGAAGTCATGACACAGACACTTACATTGGAGCGACGGGTCCTTAAGGGAAGTCTCCTGACTATTCCAGAGATCCACAATCTCTTACATGGCTACTCTCAGATAGTTGTACACCTCTTACGTGGCTACTCTCATTTCACAGATTGATACACGGGTTGGCCCTGCCAAAACAGGCCCCACTGGAGCATGTCAGAGTACGTGGCATTTAGGTTTATATATCCCTGCCTTCCAATCGCCGGTATCTATACGGTAATGATGTTGATGCCAACCGGACCCCTCTCACCGCCAAGTTTGACTACCGGTGGAAAATTGTCAAACATGGACAATTCCTGCGTAAGCCATCACTGAGAGAGACCACCAAGAGGTGAATGGCCGTGCACTTGTGTTTTGATGGAGAGGGTGCTGACTGGGTGACCTAGCCGAAGGGATCCATCAAGAAGGCTAACCTGACCATCACGGCGATGTTTTTATGGTTGACTGTCCGCCACTGCCTTTCCCCCACAGTCGCTGATAATATAGTCACATGGGATCGTGCAGTATTGATGGAGGCGATGATAGCCGGGTTTGAGGTGGATTTTGCTTTGTTTCTACAGGCGGTCATGCACGAGAGGCTTTTAAGGTCACAACTACTTACCATTTCCCGTGCATGATATTTTCTCTATGCAGGTCCGCAGGTGTGCCTAAATGACATGTTGATCAGCTTAAGACCCCGCTAGGCACTGTTGATATCGGCCTCATCAGGGATGAGGCCAATGAGTTTGCTCCACACAGAGGGCCCCGTCAAGAGTTGCCTCCACTTGGTGACAATCTGGATGATATGGTAACACAGGTCCGCACGGCTACACAGGCGGCTTCAACTGACAATACACCGTTCAATTCTATCCTAGGTAATAGCACTGCCTTGAGCTCCTCTCGCTCAGCCCCTTTCCCCGCTCTGGTCAAGCTTGCTAGGGTCTAGAAATAAGAGGCACAAATGGCTACACTTCTGCATCACATCCATCCTTAGATGTAGAGGTCTATTGCTAAGGCAGAAGAGAGCTTTGAGCGGAGAATGGTACAGCACACAGAGCGGAAGATCGCTGAGGTTCATCAGCGCTTGGACGCTTTAGTGTTGCGGGTGCTATCCCAGTCAGCCCCTGAGGTGGAAGTGTTGACCCTTCAGGCTGCAGCCGACAGTCTTCACGCATACATCGAAATGATCTTACAGGCTAGGGTGCCTGAGTTTGAGGCCCCTTCTGTAGAACCTGCTGAAGACACATTGATGGCGTCCTTATTCGCCACTTCTGAGACTCCACTACCTTCCCCTCAAGAGCATGCCAAGAGGCATAGCGATCGAGAGGAGGATGAGGCTCAAGCACGGAAGAAGGATCACCATGAGATAGAGGCTGCGAGGAGAGCCTCGCTTGCTGATGAGGAGGTGCGTCAGATGAGGGCAGTAGAGTTAGCTGCTAGGGAATCTAGCTCCAGAAATGTGGAGATAGCAGGAGGCACTACTGATAGTGTTGTTGATGATGCGGACACTATTGAGGGTGTCCAAATCACAGAGGTAGTGGGTTACGAGGAACAGGACCTACCAGCTTTCTAATCGTCGGCGCTTTGCGCAGGTTTGCTTCACCTACCACTCTTGTATTTAAATTTTTTATGCATTGGGGACTATTGCATGTCTCTTTGTTGGGGGTGGAGTAAATGGAAAGTGAGTGATAGGGTAAAGTCTGAGTAGCCCAATTCACTATCCTCTTTTGGGGTTTTCTTCCCTGTGTTCTTTTTCCCCAAGAGACTGATTATTTTTTCTGTTCAACCGGCATGTCTATATCTTGTGTACATAGTTTAACTCTTAAGAATGATGGCTAAATAATATCCTGATAAAATGAAAATGATTCATGACTAGGCATAATAATTAATAAATATGTGGCTCTAAGCATGACATAAAGGTACACCACTGCATGACCCTAAGTCTAAAATTCGAACTAGGTGTCTAATAATCTGGTAGAGTAATGAGATATCAAGTGAATGTCAAGAAGATTTGAATAGTCCACTATTTGTACTGAGCTAGAACTTTCCTTGTTAATCCTGCTAAAAGTAAGTTGTAATAGACAATTAGGAGTGGATCATAGTCCCTTGTTCAATATAGCCCATTTTTAGCCTAAATATAAGGAAACCAAATGAAATTAATCCTTCTACGATCCAAATGATTTGAGCTTAAGTTAGACTATTTTGTTTTCTTGCTTGTATTTCTTGTATATACGTATTAATGAGTATGAAAAGAAAAGTGAAATAAAAAATCATAATATATATATATATATACATATATATATATATATATACGTATATATATATATATATATACACACACACAAGAAATACAAGCTAGAAAAAAAGAGTCGCTTACATAAATGAAGAAAGAAGGGAAAATAGCAAGGTAAAACAATATGGGAAATTGGGAGAAATAAAATGTTGAAAAGAGTTATGTTTAGCCGATATGTCAAGGAGAGAAACAAGTAACTAAAGTATAACAAAATATACCCTACCTAACCCTGAGCCTATGTTACAAGCTAAGAAAGTCCTATCGTGATCCTAAAGGTTGTATGGCGAACATAAAGCAGTAAAAATAAGGGAAAGCTTATGGCAATATGTATGAATAAGTTGTGAATCTGTTCTAAGAGTGAGTGTTGAAAAGTAATCGTTATACATAAACTGAAATCACTGTGATGAGGATATTGTTCTGAAGTGAGGACACTAGTTGCAATACCGGAAATATTAGCACCTCGGTGAGAAATTGAAGAGGATAGGTGTTAGTGCATGGTGAGTCTGTGTCATGGTCTGATTCCACATAATTAAAGACTAATAGTGATAGCATGCATAAACATGATGCAACTGATCGGGATTAATAGCCAAATGATTGCAAAAAATAAAACATGGACACTATTGTAAAAATATTTTGTATTGAGTCATAGTGCGTCGCTTGAGGACAAACAAGGAATTTAAGTTGAGGGTATTGATATACTGTGGTTTCACGGTATTTTTAATACTTTTTCCTTGAGTTTAGTGTATCTAAAAGCCTTTTTGTACTAATTTTTATGTAAGTTTCTCTTTATTTGCAGCAAATCTTTCTAAAAGATGAATGCGGAGGTTTTTGAGAAGGAAATACAGAAAAGTACCACCTACGGAGCTTCTGACAGTTCGTCGTGCCTATGACGGTCCATAGGTGGCATCGTAGTGCAGCTGCTGAAAGAAGATGGGGAAGTCTGACAAAGTGTGGAGTTATGGAGTGCGTGACGGACCGTTGTAGCCATTACGGTCCGTCCTACTGGTTCGTCATGAAGATCAGAGAAGTATTCCAGTACCCAATTTTCAAGAGTTCAAGTGGTATGGAACATAGACCCATGACGGACCGTTGTTCCTGTGATGATCCGCCATACCTTCCGTCGAGGGTAATGAAGAGAGCAGCAGAAGAAATTGCACAAGTATGGGACGATGGATTCCATGATGTCCAGTCGCGACCACGACGATCCGTCACGATGTCTGTCTACCCAGCCGAGTTTTGGCAGATTTCCAGCAAATAGAGTCCTTATTTAATTAGTTTTTTTCTATATAAATAGTTCATAAAACCTCGTTTTAGGGGTAAGACTCTTGGTTATTTGAGCCTCTTTAGTGGATTAGACTTGGTGATTATTGTTACACTTTTGGAGAATCTTTAGTGTTCAATTAATTTCACTAATTGATTGTTGGTGACTTTTGTTGATTATTCAAGTGAACTTCCGGATTTTATTCTTTCTCATTGAAGTAAGTGCATGAATTCATATATTACATATTTGAATATTGTGATTATGACTAAGGGTAACTAAACTCCATAACTAGGGTTTTGGGAAAAATAGGTGAATAATAAGGTAAAACCTAACTAAAATAACAATTGTAGAATAGTTACTTGCATGTTTTCCTTAGAAGTCTTTTTAACGGATAGCCAACGTTAGAACTCGCCTAAATGCTACTTGCCGGACCAAGAAATTAGATAATAGGAAAAGAATTATCAACAATGATTTAGTGTATACTATCTAATATGCTATTATTGATTGGTACGAGGTAATAACTTAGTCAAATATAGAATACGGTGCTTAATATGAGGTAAAAGTAAGGGTTAGTATATCAACACACGTAGTCGGACCAAGGTGCGGAGTGAAATTTTCTAGATGTCGGACCAAGGATTTAAACTTATCATTTCGCATGCAAGATACTAGGAAAGAATTGCTATAGTTAGAATTATCAAGTTATGAACCTCTGGAGAACACGTAAACCCTAGTTACTTTTATTTATTGAGTAAACTCCAAAATTTAAAGTTGTCAGTTGTCTCCTTTAATTTCGCTGGTTGTTTTTTTTATTTAGAAATAGAAAACCCCCCTTATTATAATTTTTGCTTTCCAAGGAAGTAATTGACTGAACAATAGTAATAATAGATTGAGGTTAAGTCTAAACTATTTTCCTCATGGGAACAATCCCAACCTCATTAGTTAGGTTACTAATTTGACACGACCACTTTACTTCTTATTTGAGAAGTAAGTTTGAGTGTATCAATGGCTACAAGAGACTTATCTTTTTTCGTAAGATTTTCTACGAAAGATATTTTGAAGTATTATTTGATTTTGTGAAAAGATTTTTTCTGCACTACTTTACAAACATGTATACAATTAATGATGTCAAACGGTTTGTACTAGACCTCTGAGAGGTCGTGTATTAAAATATCATTCCTTCTAGGTTATACTCTCGGGTTGTGAATAACTTGGTAACAGAGCATAAGTTAGGAAGTAGTCCATAGGAATTTGATGTCTCATTAAAGCAACGTTTATGAGAGGCTTGTTCATCAGTGTGAGTCATGACACATCATTCAGTTAGAGGCTATAGGGCAATAGATATTCCCTTTTTTCATCACTCTTGTGTCGTGCCAATAGAGTTGAGGTTGTATGTATTTATTTCAAATCTCTTCTCTTGTTATTATAGGGTATGACTATAAGAAGAATGGTCGCAAGAAGGTTGGAAGAGGAAGGGGTGAGTGAGGAAGTTCCTACCCAAGGAGTCCAAATTCCTCAAGGTGTCCATGTTGCTTCCCTAAATGATCAAGTCCCTATTGTGGGTGGAGGTAATGAGTTTTGGGTGGTTCCCTCGAACATAACTAATGAAGATTTTAGAGAGGCTCTACTTTCTTTAGCCTGAGCCATGGCAACTCATTTTAATAGGAGTGTTAAGCCTAGGGTGAATGTTTTGGAGAGTATCATGCCCTCAAGGTTGAGGGACTTTGTGAGGATGAATCGTCCTATCTTTCTTGCCTCTAAGGTAGGAGAAGATACCTAAGATTTTCTCGATAGTGTCTACAAGGTATTGAGTACTATTGATGTGGATTCTAAGGAGATGGCGGAGATAGCTTCATTCCAATTGATAGAAGTTGCTCAAGTATGGTACACTGAACTAAAACACAATAGGCTGGTTAACTGTGACCGTATAGAGTTGGAAGAGTTTAAGGAGGCTTCAAAGAAAAGTACTTTCCCCATAAGAGGAGGGAGTTGAAAGTTTAATAGTACATTAATCTTAGGGAAGGAAATATGAATTTGAAGAGTATTCTTTGATGCTCATCTTTTTTTTCTAGGTATTATCCATCTTTGGTGTCTAACCCTGGGATGAGATGAGTAGGTTTGTGAATGGTGTTGCCAAAATAGTGAAACAAAATTGTCGTACGACCATGCTCCATGATGACATGAACTTTTCTAGATTTATTGTGTATGCACAATCCATTGACAACTCCAAACTTAGTAGGATTTCAAGAAATTTTAAAAGGTAAGATCAGATGAGCAAAACTAACATAGGTTTAATAAGAGGGCTCCAAAAAAAGATGTATCTAGTGTTCCTAAGGTCAAGATTTAGGGTGGTAGTATTTCTCAAGGTGTTAATTCTACATGTGCTAGGTGTGGGAAGAAGTACTTTGGGTAATGTCTAACCGGTATCGATATTGTTTTAGCTACGATAAGTATTGTTATAAGATGAGGGATTTTCCTACTATTGAATCTCGAGGAAGAGAAGCCAAGCAAGTTCCTCCTAGTGCCTCGGATGTTGATACACGAAAGAGTAATAGCTTCAATGTTCTCCAAGCTAAACAAGAAAATTCGGGTCATTATGCCGGTAGGTAATAGTTTTATCTTTTGTGTTGTGATGGGATCCTTCTATGTGGGGTTGTATTATGAGTAGTGGACTAGTGATTTGTTTCCACTTCTCTTCTATTTTAATCAAGCTTAATATGTAGATATGATAATAGCATGTTGCATGTTGCATGATGTTTAGGAGTCTTTTTGAAAATGAATTTCATTGATCTCCTTGCATTGTGCATTTCATGCAGTTATGTTTATATTGTAAATTGAGCTTATATGGGTTTTTCCCCACTTATTGTCGTGCCTCCATCATAAATTTCTTAAGTGTTGCATTAGTGTGTTAATTAGAATACTTCACATTAATGATTTTAATGCTTTACTTTAAAGAATTTGAAAATTTGACTAAATTGTTATTTCATGAGACATTGTTATTAGATGTTTTTAAATTATGTATATAATCATGGTAATGTGTGGAGAAGAAGTTCCTTCTATATGAAATAAAGATATGAGTCTTATAGCATGATCAGTTGGAGAAGTAGTTTCTATCTTCTAACAGTGTTTTTAGTCACTTGATTTTGGGGATGTACCCTCCTATATTTGTGTTTGTGCTATGGTTATGACTTTCTAGTCTTGAGTTTTTTGCCTAGTGTCATTCAAGGATGAATGTTGTCCAAGTGCGGGAAAATATAACACCTCTAGAATTAATTAGGTTAAGCTAGAGCATAACACATGTTTCATGAGTTTTAAGGTCCTAATATGGTTAATAATATTTTTTGAGGCAGTGTGTAAAGTTCGAAAGGTTTGGAGGCAAACGTCCAAGACATTCGAAAGTTAGCATTGAGACATGCTTGTGTGTTATAGTGCGCCTTTGCATATTTTACGTTTTTATTTTTATTCGAATTGATGAGAGAGGATCCTAACATTTATTTGAGTGTATTTGGGTTGGAAATGTCCTTGTACGACTCCCCAAGGATCACCCTAACGGTCCTTGAGGACCAAACTTGTTGGTAAAGATTTCCAAAACAGGCTTAACCAATGAAGACAATCGATGGACAGCAGGTCCATCGACCCCTCATTTATTAGGGCCTAGCCCCATACTTAGTAGTGGGAGCTCCATCTTCCATTTGAATAGTCTCTAACAAAAACCACAGACTTGCAGAACAATCCCTTTGCGGGTAAATGAGACATCGTTCCTTTCATCGATTGACACCTGTATATTTTCTGCAGGTGTCTCTACCAAGCTAGGGGCATTTCAGGTAATTCACATAGCTCTCTAAATATGTTGTTGGTGGTTACATAAGAAATTTTTGGGTGTTTAAAAAAATTTTATAGTTTAGAACCCCAAGTCAAGTTCATTATTAAAAATCAAAACCCAAACCCCACAAAAGAATCCTCTATGACTCCATTGAAGCTTGATGCAAGGTTTGAGCTTTAATATTGATTTCTCCATAAATTCTTCATGGTTTAATTGATTTTTATCAACTAAGGTATGCTTTTTCATCATTGAACTCTCTTTCTTCAAGGAACAAAACTTCGAAGTGTGTTCCAAGACTATTCAAAAGATTAATTCTTTCATTTTGACATCTAGCCATTGTTTCTTGCATAAAACAATTTGAATCAATGATATATGATTGAATTGATGTTAATTAAAAAAATTTCGATCAAAATCCTTATGAAACTATGCAAATCATGAAGTTCTTTTTATTGTTATATTTTGGGTGATTTGATCATGTATTTACTGTATTGGTTTCTTGTGTAGATTACTATGGGTTATTAAATAATGTACGAAACGTGTTAGAATTTTATGTGATGCACTAATTTTATTAATTTAATATTGTATTACATTAGATTTTTGTATAGTTTGGTTATTGGTTTGAATTGGTGATTATGGCTATTGATAAGAGCCTTTGTGGTTTGAATAGGTTGAATTAGCTCTGGATTGGAGGTGTTGATGTTCGAATGGTGGTACGTTGACCTAACCTCCTTATATTGTGTAGTGTAGGCATTGAATTATGTCTATGGGTATAGTACACTAATGGTGACAGTGCTTATCTTATATAATTGCGAAGAATGTGGCCTTGTCGGCATTAATTTATGAATTGTGATTAATGTGGCATCACCGTCGTTACATTATGAATTATGATGTTATCATGTTATAACTTAAATATGAGATCATTGATAAGATCTATATGACCATTTTTTAGATATGATGTCAAAGCATGAGTTCTGCTAGTGGATGATAGGTTCTATAGTAGACTATGGTGATGTTTTAATGTGTCTACTTGATGTTGAAGTATGAACTTTTTTAGTGGACTATATGATTATAATGATGAGTCATGTTTATGTTTCGATATGAATGAGTAGGGTGACTTGTAGAATACCTAGTTTACCGTATGTGATACTTGAATGTGATTGTACATGTGATAAGATGATGATATGTGTGTCTTGTTTTGATTAACCTATGTATCTCTACTCTATACATGAAGAATATGTTCAACCTTCAAATTAGATAGAAGGATATGATATCCTTGAATTTAAAAGTTTTAATGGTATCGTTCTTGTGTGTATGATAGACATGGGTAGGTTGGTTGGAACGTCATGAAACCATCCTTTGTAATGTCATGAAGCTATACTTGTACCATTGTGTTACAGCCCTAGAGGACACCCTTTTTGTAAGGTGTATTATGATTTGGTTATGACTTCTCTATGTTACCTCTTCATATGCCCTTGTGATTGAATTACTCTATCAGGAAAAAAGATAACACCGAGAGAGTATGCTTTGGGAGTGACTCTGCTTAAGATGATACTAGAGTACAAAGAAACCCTTGATATTCCTTAACCATGCGCCTACATGGGATGTGACCTATTCCTACCAGTGTAAAGTAAAACATCCTCCATCACAGTAGGGGAGTCTCTGGGTTCCATGCCTAGCTAGTATGGTCTATCTCTGTTTTTTTATATTCTCATCATGTAGGATACATTCTACTATTGGATAAGTTCTACAACGTTTAGGTAGTTGAATGTGATGCTATCTAGTCATGGAACAAGTAGTCTTTGAAGATGCTAGTGTGTAGGTTCCCTAGGTCTTATTCAAGACTATTGTGTGAAAGTCCTTCATTGTGAAATGTCTCTTAAATGTCTAAATGAATGTAGTGACTTGAGTTAAATGCGTGTAAATGGAAAGGTACTTATCTAGAGTTGCTTTAAGGATTGCTTAGGGAGGCTTGAAGAGGTTGTATGGGCGGTCGCTTAATGTCTTACTTATGTGATTCTTAGAGTAATTCTAGTTAGGGAGTTTAACTGATATAATGGGAATAATATCGTGTTAGGTAGTCTTACGGATCACTCAGGTGTGTGTGAAGGGCTTGTTTAGGCGGCCACTTCATAACTTACTGAAGTGAGCCTTAGAATAACCATTGGTATGAAGGTCTCACGTTTATATATTTTGAAAAGATGTTAATTCTATGAAGTGGATTATGTGGAATGTGACTTATATGTTTTTATGTGATTTGAAGTGACTCTTATACTTGTCTTATGAGGTTTTCTCCAAAAAGAACATGTTTTATACAAATGTCATTTTATCATTGTTTTAATTGCATTTCACCACATTTAGTGCATTCTACTGTGCTAATTTCATATATTTTGTTGTATCTATAAAGGTGTAGGTGGCATTTGAGAGGAGTCATTCAAGTGAATCTTGGTTATTAACATTCATTCAAGCAAAGTAGTAACATGTCATCAATTGATTCGAGGACATAACTATGTTTAGTTGTCTTATTAAAGACATTGTAATAGCCTTAGAAATTTCTATTATGTTAATGTGCGGGTCATTACCCAAGATATTTGTGTGTCTATGATGGCTATAAGAGATTAGTCATTATCCTTTGATTTAATATGAAAGATATTTTGAAGTATTATTCAACTATTTGACATGTTTGAATTCCCCATTACTTTTCATACATGTATGAAATGAACGATTTTAAAGGGCTTGTACAACACCTATGAGAGGTTAAGTATGTCATGCCACGATTTGAGAATACCATTCCTTCAAGGGTATACTCTTGAGTTGTATCAAGTTAAGAATTATTCTTTTCTGAAACTCTCTATTGTAATAGCTATGTAGATATTTATACAGATGATGGTAATTCCCTTATCGCAAAGTACTTATCCCTGATAATCATTTAACACTTGCTTACTGTAATGAGAATTTCTAGATATTTATGTAAGCTAGAATAGAAAGATAGTTCAAGAGATTATCCGCTAAAACATGGAAACCTTCTTCAATTCTTACAACCATGTAAACATAGCTTAATGATTTTTGTGGAACATCCTAGAAAATGGTAAATCAAATTACTTCTACACTTCATAATATAAGAAAACACTCCCGTTGTAAAACAAAATAGAGTGAAATGAGGAAAACATACTCTACCAATTGAATAAGCACTAGACTATTTTAGGCTTACGGCCACACTTATTCTGAACTAAACTTAAAAGTGTCGACTAAAGTAGTTATGGGAACACTTTTAAAGCGTAGCCAAAATTTTTAACTTTTAGCTACAATAATTTTTGCAACACTTCAAAAATGTACTCTTTAATGGTATAACATACACTTTATAAGTTTTGTTAAAATATGATATAATTTGCAACACCTACTTACATATATGGCCACATTTCTAAAATGTCCTATTTTTATAATTGAAAAACAACACTTTATAAGTGTTGCCTTAAAATTTTTTACTAAAATATTATATTCCCTCCAATATTTTTAACACTCCCTCCCATTTTATTGACCTAAAAATTAAACATTAATAAAACATTTTGACTTCACTTTCCTCTTTCAGCTATCCTTTTCACATTTCTCATTTTAGCTGAAGAACTTGTCGGCTCCATCATTCTGATACAAGTTAAAGAACTGAAAATTCGAGGTGAAGAGAGGTGAAGATAGCTAAAGAACTGGTTGTCTTTTTCGATACTAGCTGAAGAGTAAAAGAACTGAGCTGAAGAGTTGAACGATTCATTGAAAAGTAAGAACGATTTTCTTTTCCGAAACTTATTTGACTTTTACCTGAAGTATTTGATTTTTAGCTGAAGTGGTAGTTCTAAAACAATCTTGTTGTTAGCTTAAGTGTTTGATTTTTTTGTGTGTAGATGAAATAAATACTATTGGGTTGTTTACATGATGATGAACTGAAGCTAATTATACTCTCTGTTAGACTTTTCTCTCAAATGTCTCACTGAAGAACATTATTTCAAACAGATTTTGTAGGATTTGGGTTTATCAGGTACGAAATTTCGTTTTGAATGTCTACATTTAAACTTAAGGGTTTTTATATTCTTGTGTTTTTATGCAATTTTTGGGAGTGTGACTTGTATTTTAGTTTCATCAGTTGATTTTTTTAGTGTAGCTCGTATATTAACCTCCCTATATAAAACTTTTTTCACTGTTAGGGAATGAATAAAAGTTGGAATTTATTTGGGCCAAAACATTTAGATTCTCCTTTTCTTTACATGTTAATTTCTACAAATGCTTATGAGTTTCTTTGTTCTTATGCTTAGTGCTCGTAGTGTTGCTTGTCCATGTTTAAGATCTTTCTTTCTATAATGTTTGCTTTAATTTGTGGTCAATGTTGTTTTTACTGTGCTCGCCTTAATCTTGCTTTGTTTATTTGTTAATCACAATGATTTATTCTTGTCTCTATTTGCTGGACAATTTACTTGTTTTCCACTATATGTCTTAAAGAGTGAAGAAGTCATTTTGTTGTTTCTCTAGTGCAATTTCAAGTATAGATTAGAAAATTTTATATCAATATTCCAAAATATTTTTGTATCACCTCGTAGTATGAAGTTGTTAGAATCATTGCATAGTATTTTGATGACTACATTTGCCTAGAATTTTTCGTTCAGCCTAGCTAATTTAGTTGTTTTGGCCATAAGCACAAAAACAACCCTCTTACTAGCATGAGTTGGCTAACTATTTAATTCAAATGTTCTTCTCTTTAAGTCTGTGTTTAATCAACTTAAAGATGACATTCTCTATATTTTCTTTTGTGGTTTTCACAGTATCTTTCGCTAATGGCAATATTGAGATAATTTCAATTTAAAGTTCATGTTTAGTTTTTTTAGATTTTTATCCTTGTTTGGACAGTGATTGAGCATTCTATTTTTGAATTTGAATCTTCATTTATTTGCCCTCGTAATTTTGTGATTCAATAATTTTGATACCTCGTGTCAAGTAAGAAGTTAGTTCCCTTGTATTAGTATTTCCCAAATAATGATAGTCTATTTAGGTGATTGAATTTCCTCCTGTTTTCATTTATTTTGTATGCCTTTAGTTCTAGTCCTTGTTTTATATTTTGAATCGTCTGTATTAGCTGTTTCTTTTGCATATCAACTTCTAAATAAAATGAAAGTCAGATGGAATCGTCTATATTGTTTGCTTTAAATCTCATATGCTAACTTCCTTTTGTTACTACACATCGACTTATTTTCACAGCATTGGCAGAATCAGCTTATGAACATATTTTTTCTCTTTTTCTAATTTTGGATTGTTGCTTCTCTTTTATTTTAAATTTTTTTGGTGTTAGTTGAGTTATTTTAATTGTTACCTAAGGCTTTTCTCTCTCTTTATCTCTTCTGGAACATCTCAATTGTATATTCCTCGACTTTGTCTAGTTGTTCTTTATTCAATCATCCTTTATTTTGATTGTTGATGTATTTTCTTTGTTGAGATATCAAATTGTGAAAGTGGTTTTCTTGTTCTTGTTGCTTATTAGTTTGATCCTGCAAAAAAAAATCATTACAGTTATTATGAGTAGAAATAGTAAAGTGAAGTGTCTTACCTGATTTTTTCTTCCCAAAGTGTGTCGGTTCGGCCTGAAAATCTCCTTCTTTCAAACTTTCCATTGCTCATCTCATAGCTCATTTGCCTTCTCAATGTTCATGCTGATGTGT
The DNA here is from genome assembly GCA_027704865.1 of Solanum neorickii. NCBI lineage: Eukaryota > Viridiplantae > Streptophyta > Magnoliopsida > Solanales > Solanaceae > Solanum > Solanum neorickii. The sequence goes on along the minus strand of JAKWJC010000368.1, from coordinate 10,789,994 downwards.
GTGTGTATTTGTTGCTCCAGCCAACAATACTTGCTTGGAAGTGATAATAGTAGACGCCAGGTTAATAGGGATATAATTTTGAGCCTGACTTTTCTTAATCAAGCAGTTAATGATTGGATAATAGTGTGGGAAGTTGTTTCAGCCTTGGGATTAGACAATGATTAGTCATGTTCTATGTTTTTGTAAATTTATAGTAGTTTGATCAATGTGTGTCATCTTCCCCTTTTTCTACCTTGATATTTGAGATATAATGATGACTAAATAACTAAAAAAGTTTATATGCTTTAATATATTTCTGTTTTTTTTTATGTCCCAAGCATACTGTCTTCTTATTTAGAAAGAAACTTCCTTATTTTGTTTATCCACATCAACTCAATTTATATTTTTATTATATTTGTATTTTTTATGTTCCAAGCATATCATATGTGATCTCAATGAATAGAGATACTTCATGGAATCTGCAATCTACTAGAATATACAGTAAAAGACATGTTTTCTTTAAAATTATTTTGAAACTAGTAATATTTTTATTTCAAATAGTACTTAGGTAGTACTGAAAAACATTTGTATTACATTGCAGCTGCATAGTAAAGCTGCAATGTAAGATACATATTTGTCTCACCGTTCATTAGCCTTCCGAAATAACATGTTATAGTTTGTATTTTTCCTCTTAGAGAAATAAAAGCTCTTGTTGCTTGTGTAAAGGTACTACTGTAGTTTTATACTTATGCATACAAACACTTCGATCAATTTTTTTCTAAACCATGAAATCTTCTCTACTATTTCAGGTTCTTCTAAGAGGAAACTAACATTATGCAGACACAAAAATATAGATATTGCTAATCTCTTAACAGTAAAATGACTATATTTTATCTTTGAAATAATGACATACAATGTCATATAATTTTTTAGTTATTATTATGTATTTCTTAGAATCAAGAATGGTAACAAGGTACTGAAACTCGAAACTCACAATAATTTTGATCATCCCATAACATATGATTCTGATTCTGATGATTTGAGGTTTCAAGGTTTATTCTTAAGGTGTGTGCTTCATTCTCTTGAGCTTCCTCATCATGATGTTTCTCATCTATGTTTTTTTCTAAAAAATAGCTACCCTTAGCAGTCGCGGGTATTGTTTTTCTATGTAGTATTGATCAATTATATTCAATATGTGGCTTCATTTGGATAGTTAGTTTGCTGTTTAGTTTGCTTCCTTATATATATGCTTGCACCAAAAGAATTCAAACCTACAAACGAGTTGCTTGATATTTTGTACTAGATGTTGCATTTCTAGTGACTGCTGTAAATTTTACTTCCTGACTACAGAGTATTGATGAATAATTTTCAGTATATGGCTTCATTTGATTGTTGTATTTTTACTTACTGACTGCATTGTCCATGAGTAATATCAGTTATGTCAAGCTGCTTGGCCAATTAAAATATGAAAAGAATGTGGTGAGAATGTATTTGATATCTTTGCAACTTAAGAACTTCACCCTGACTATACTGCACTATTGCCCTCCATATTTAGCCGTGCATCTATTTTATCCATAATTCAAACTAATAAAATAGGTAGGGAATGAATCATGATCTTTTCAGCCTCATTATAACTTTTCATATTCTACCCGCTTATTAAGTAATTTTTTAGAGCAATGTGTCTATGAACTTTTTTAAAAAGGCAAAAGAGAAGCTCCAACTGTGACTTTAAAGGGATTGTGTATTTTATTTAATTTATTTCTAATTTGGATTTATATTTGTAAATCCATAATGTAACTATACATTTTTCTACAGTTGTATACTTTTGCATATATGTGATGTAGTTAATGATTAAATGATTCTTAAAGGAATTCAAATGTCCCATCCAAATATTTGATGGATTTAGCAAGTTATTTAAAAGAGTACATTGCTGGTGTTGAATCATTCCTTGATTTTGCTTACCCTTGTGGAAATCCTCATGGTGAGGAAATTCAGTGTACATGTAAAAATGTGGTAATATTCGTTCGACTCAAAAGAATGTAGTGTATGATCATCTAATATGCTATGAATTTGTTAAAGGTTATACTAGATGGATTAATCGTGGAAATGGGATATCAAGTTGAATGGTGACGATGATATGCATTACTCGTATGATGATATTGATGGGTTGTTGAATGATCAAATTTGAGATGTTGCACAGGCTGAATTAGTGTATGTTGGTCCAAATGAAGATGCCATGAAATTCTATAACTTGGTTGAAGAGGTAAACCAAGAATTATATCCTGGTTGTACTAGATTCTCTACATTATCTTTCACACTACGTTTATATTTGTTTAAGTGTTTTCATGGAAGGAGAAATGAATCATTCACTTACTTTTAGAGTTATTAGAAGAGGTGATGCCCGAGTTTTAAATTTCTCCATGTTACAATAAAACTAAGTCGATGGTTATGATTCTCAATCATGATTATGAGAAAATTGATGCATGTCCCAAGGATTGCATATTGTTTAGGAATGATCATAAGGGTGATGAATTTTTTCATACTTGTGGAGTTTCACGATATGTAAAATCTTATGAAGTTGATAGTGAGCTTAAGCCTTCAAAAAAACAACATCGAGTTTCAGCAATGACCTTGAGACACTTTTCATTAATTCCTAGACTTAAAAGGTTATTTATGTGCTCAAATACAACAGATTTTTTGAGGTGGCATAACGAGGAGCGTACTAAAAATTGAAAGTTAAGGTGTCCTGCTGATGGTCTAGCATGGAATGATTTTGATAGGTTTCATCTAGATTTCGCACTAGATTGTCGCATTGTGAGGCTTGGCTTGTCAAGTGATTGGTTCAATCCATTTCGAACCTTGAGTATAGCACATAGCACATGGCCAGTTATGTTAATGGTGTATAATCTGCCCCCTTGGATGTGGATGAAATCTTAATATTCTATGCTTTCTTTACTTATATCAGGTCTGCGATTACCAGGAAATGACGTTGATATTTACTTACAACCATTGATAGATGAGTTAAAATTATTGTACAATTCTGTGGTTGAAACATTTGATGCTTCATAAAATCAAATTTTTCCAATGCGTGCATCTTATATGTGGACAGTCAATGAGTTCCCTCTATATGCTATGTTATCTAGTTGGAGTATAAAGGGAAAGTTTGCTTTCCCTTCGTGTTACTATGCCACTAATTCTCAATATCTTAAACAGTCAGAAAATCTTTTATATGGATCATCGGGTTTTTCTACTAATGGATCATCCATGGAGATCTAACAAAAGATCATTCAATGGAAAAACTTAATTTAGGCCTCCTCAACCTTTCTTAAAGGGAAAAGATGGTCATAATAGCTTGCAAGATTTTGAAAATATGTTTGGAAAGAAGAGAAACGATCAAATGATGGTCCATGGAAAAAAAGGTCAATCTTTTTTGAATTACCTTGTTGGTAGCAAAACTTGTTACTCCACAACCTTGATGTAATGCACATAGATAAGAACATAGTTGATAGCATACTTGGAACTCATTTGGATATTTCTGGCAAAACAAAGGATCAGGCAAAATCCCGGTATGATATGAAAGACATGGGAATCGGGAAGAACCTTCATCCAAAAGATAAACAAGACAATAAAATAACAATGTATTAAAAAGTGTGCTTCTTAATGACAAACGGAGAGAAATCAATTTTTTTGTGGAGTTTTAAAGACACCCAAGCTTCCTGATGGTAGTGCCTCCAATATATCTAGGTGTGTGAATATGGATGAAATAAAATCATCATATTATACAAACAATGATGGTCATTTCAAGTTACATAATTGCTTCCAATACCAATTAAAAGCATTCTTCCAAATCATGTGTCTATTCCTTCGGTTCGTCTTAGTTCCTTCTTGCGTCGTTTGTGTAAAAAGAATTCACACTGGAGGAAATTTATTGCTTAGAAGTCGAGATCATAGAAGCATTAGAGCGAATTTTTCCTTCTTCATTTTTTGATATAATGATTCATTACATCTAAATATAGAGTAGGAATATATGACTATAGTGTGGCCATAATTCCTTTCCACCGAATCCAAGGAAACTTTATTCTCATTATTTGATGAATTATTATTTTGTAAGTTAAATTACCGTAGGAGAATAATGAAGCAATCAACAATACAAAAGAAAAAGGGTTCGCATCCAAACAAATCTCAAAGTTCATTGAAGAATCTAGATATTGGTACACAATACTGATCAAGTGCTAAATTAGCCAACAAATTCAACATTAAGAGAGAACAACTTGCTTATGAACGCAATGATAGCACTAGGAAACAGTACACACCAATACCACATAAAAGAAAGAATTTGAGGAGGTTAGAACCTCACATATGAATGCAGGCAGAGGGCAAACTAAACAGAGGTTATTTCAGTCTGAAGAATCCATTAAAGAGAAAGGAATTACACTTTCTATTTATTTCTGTAGGTTCCAAACATCATTCATGAAAGGTATTGTTCCTTCAGTACATGTGAATGGAACAACACAAGGTAATGGAGAGGCACATAACGATATTGAGCATCTAGTGAACTTCAAACAGGTGAACGGTAAGTTAGTTCGACCAGCCCCCTGTATTGGTCAGTTTCTGGATAACCAACAGATACACAATGAACATAATATTCTTCATCTACCAAATTGGAAGCAAGTAAAGAGGAAACCGGTCATACCAGCTAGTACTCTAGATCAGTTTCTAAAAAATCGAGGGATACGCAAATATGATGTAACAAAAAGTGATAACCACACAACAACTGATGTTCATACTCCTATTAATCATGAACACAACAAAGGACTGTATGATATTGTGGATCAAGAAGAACTTGGTGGAGATGAATGTGATGTCCAAGAGGAAATTAACATTTATTGTACTACAAAAGGTATGTATTAAACCTTCTAAGTTTTAGTACTCGTTATAAAAGAAATATCTTATTTCCTGTCTATTACATCAATCTAGAAATATAAAATCCAAAAAATGTTTGAGGACAAACAACATGTAAGGATATTCACGCAACGAATTTGGGAGAAAGAAAGGAAGTGACATTTGATAAAGGACAAGCAGTGGGACCAACTAATAAGATAGATGTACACTAGTTGGCATATAGTGACAAAGGATACTAAAAAGAGCATGTGGGAATATATCAATGTAAGAACAATAACTGTTGATATTGCATATATTTTTTTTACTAACTGAAGCTAAATATATTTTGTTTTGCATAGTCCAAATTTCTGATTCCAGTAGAAGGAAAGAAGTCGGTGATGACTGTTTATTATGATGCTTGGAGGCGACACAAACAAAAAATTAAAAATAATTTATTTGAAAAACAGTACCTTTGATAATATGCTAGAAAATCGTTTCTGATAACATTCCAGAAAATCATTTCCACCCGCAGATCGAGTATTGGTTACACACAATTGATAAAGTAAGGCTAAAATACTGAATTTCTATTCATCGACATATTTTTCATCATATATATATATATATATATATATATATATATATATATATATAAATTATCTCTTTTTTATAACAGGTCATATGCGAGGTGAATTCTCAAAATAGGAAAAACAAAAAGTGGAGGCCTCGAATGGTACCTATTGATTTCCACGAGTATGCATGGCATTGGTAATACTTCGATAAAATTTCTTCAAAAATATGAATTTCTTTTTCTTTTTGTACTTTATTAGAACATAATTATTTTTTGAAAATTTTTTTTTTGATATAATTTGTAGCGTGCAGCCAAATACAACAATGAAGAACCATCAAAGCCTGAAATGTTTATAGCAACTCGTACCAAGACGGGAAAGGAAATACACGCGGATACCCAACTTACAATAGTATGTTTTTCAGAATGAGGACATCATAGCTCAATAGATGATTTCTCATGTCATCATTAATATTATGTGTGTTAATGTCATTTCTTTCATTAGAGTGTTCATAGAGACTGGTCTATTCATTAACTTTACGCTCTCATGGGTGAGTACGTTTTGGTAACATTTACATAGGCTCATTTGAGATTGCTCTAATTTTTTTGACATTAGCCTCATATCATGTCGTCACCACGTTCATTAACATTAGCACATTTGTTCTTAATAATTACTCACCCCTTTTTTACGTGAATGTTCATTTCATCATATGCCAATGCTCTTGGCCATTTGTGTGTTTCACACTTTTACTTAACCCTTCTAGGGTTTCATCATTTCATTAAATAATATTCATTTCATCTTATGCCAATTCACTTGGCCATTAAGTGTGTTTTAAACTATTACTTAACCGATTTAGGGTTACATCATTTCATTACGTACATCTTAGGTTCACTTATTTTAAAACGTATGCTAGACTTATGGGTCTATACATACAAGCCATGAGGCTTCATTCATAGTTCGTTTAAATGATTCATATCTTCTTAAGATTGTGTGGTACAAGACTTATGCATCTTGTAAATGTGCCAAGATCTAGATTTTGATCTATGTAGGAAAAATTATTTTTGAACATTTATTCACATATGACTTATGTATCAATAGGAATTTGGGCAAAAGAATCCTGTTTCGGATCACTTGAATAACCCTTAGACCTTTTCCTTAATTTCGATTTTTGAGTCCTTTCTCTTGGGGATCCAGGTTCAATCCCCTATGCTACCATAAGTATTTTTTTTCTTTCTTTGCTTCAATTTTTATCTATGCAGATTGCTGAGGGCGTGGAATCAAATCCCCACAACCCCATACTTTTTTTTTAATTGTTACCCTCTCCTTTGCTGTTAATTTCTCTACAGACCAAGGGGTACTAGGATCAATCCCATACAGCCCCCTTTTCTATTGTAAGTAATTTTCTTCTGCCGTGGCTGAGGGGCATGGGATCGATTCCCCACGACCCATATATAATTTTATTATTAAGTTGGGTCTTTCATGCCGTGGGGTCAAAACCCCACAACAACATTTTATTATTTTCCCCTTCTTGCGGATTTCGCCTGGCCTCATCCCCAATTCGAGCCCCGCTTGACACACTCCTTTTAATTTATTTGTTATGGTTTGCCTTAGTGAGGTCTTGGGTTCGATCCCTCCAGACCACTTCTATTTGTTTTTTCTTTTTGACGTTCAAAATTTCAAGGTTCTGGAGGTTTATTCCATGATTTTATGCATCATTTTACATGTCATTTTAGCATTTGTTGCTTAGTCATTCGTTAGGATTCTTAAGACAAGTTAGAGGAATGATTTGGTGATTTTTTTTAGCTATAGTTGATAGCATTTCAACCATGTGAATATCACGCCTTAGGAACATTGAATTGCACATAAAACACAAATGATTCTACGTTATTAGCATGCTAAAAGGGAGAGTCCAAACTCATAGTAACAACCTTGCACACATACATTCATGTCTACATTAATATTTTTGGAAGACACAAAAACATAAGCACATAAGCATGAAAACATACTCGAATAAAGATCATCACCACAGACACAGTGTCCCTAAATTCTACCAGCAAGCATACCAACCTAAGATCATTGGTAGCTAGTGAAAGGGACATGAAAAAGAGGAACAACCCTAGTTTTCGGAGTAGATTTATCTAAGACATAAGGGTATCTTGAGAAAAGGACCAAGATGAAAAAAACCCATACCTTTTTGACGTTTAAACCTCGACTTGCTGCCCAAAGAACTCCTCCAAACACACGTCCAACACCAAAAGTTCAACACCAAACTCGACGGAAAACCTTCTTTTTGCCTACGTGATTGATTAGTTGTTTCTTTATAATTTTCGTTCTTGATTTCTTCAAGTGAGAAGAACTTTGGTTTAGCTACTGTTTTTCAAGTAATATGGTCGGGGGAATCGTTAAAAAAAAGAGAGATTGTACGTGAGAGTTGAGAGATAGACATGAGAGACAGTGGGAGTTTTGTTAGGCTTAGGAGTGTATTTTAGGACTTAGTCCAATAAGGTTTCTATTGGATAAAAATCTGATTTCCCTTTAATTTTTAATAATCTAATGAATAAAAATTATTAATTAATTACATTAATTTAACAAATTTAATTCATTGCTTCCACCTAGGTTCGATCCCTAGTGAAGTAAGACTTCACTTCAAGAGCCCATTTTCGGTCTCTCTCCCCAAATTACCCCTCAACCTTATCAATTAAATAATTCCTTATATATTTAGAGTAATTAATATACTATCCTAAACCTGTAAAAAGACCATTTTACCCCTAGACCCTCCAAAACTATAATTTTCCCTTTTTAAGTCTGGTAATGACTCATTCGAGTAAATCTTCATATTCGAGAGCCCTACATGGCTGGACCCAAACTGGATGACTCTCCGACCTCGTACCACCCAAATGGAGACCTACACCTTCTACCGTACAGTGCCTCAAACGGTGTCATCCCAATGATTGAGTGATAGTTATTATCATACGAGAACTCTATCAAATGCAGATGGTCGTCCCAACTACCCTTGAAGTCAATCACACACGCCCTGAGCATGTCCTCCAATGTATGAATGGTGCGTTATACCTGCCCATCAGACTGAGGATGAAAGGCAGTACAAAACTTCACCTGTGTGCCTAAGCTCTTCTGGAATGATCTCCAGAAATGTGAAGTAAACTGAGCTCCTCTATCTGAAATGATAGACAAAGGAATTCCATGCCATATCACAATCTCATCAATGTAAAGTTTCGCATATCCTCGGTTATGTAAGAAGACATCACAGGGATAAAGTGGGAAGACTTAGTCATCTTGTCCACAATAACCCATATTGAGTCATGTTATCTCCTAGTCTTTAGAAGACCAATCACGAAGTCCATATTAATTGCCTCCCATTTCCCAGTTGGAACCTCATTAATCTTTGTAAGGCCGCCATGCTTAAGATGTTGTGCCTTAACTTATTGACAATTACGACACTTAGCCACATAATCTGCAATGTCCTTCTTCATTACATCCCACCAATAGTTATGTTTAAGATCATGATACATTTTTTTGGAACCTTGATGTATGGGATATCTAGAACCATGGGCCTCTCTAATGATCCAGGTCTGCAAATCATACACATCTGGTACACATAGCTTCTCCTAGTACCTTAGAATGATGTCATCTCCCAAAATAAAAGACTCATTAATCTTAACCAACACAGAGCCTTTCAGATCCATGCACACATGATCAAGATGATTACCCTCCTTAATTCAACTACTAAGGATGATTCCGAACTAGGATGGACTGAAACACCCCCACTTGTAGTGTAAACTAACTGCACACCCAGTTTGGCCGGTATATGTACATGTTTCACCAACTGTTGCTTCCCATCCTCAACAGGGGTTGTACCTCCCATGCTCATTCTACTCAAAGCATCAGCTACACCATTAGTTTTACCTGGATGATAGAGAACGTTCACGTCATAGTCCTTCAACAGCTCCAACCATCTCCGTTGACGTAGATTCAACTCCATCTGTATGAACACGTATTGGAGACTCTTCTAGTCTGTGAACACATACACATGCACTCCATACAAGTAGTGTCTCCACAATTTCAGTCCAAATACCACAGCTACCAACTCCAGGTCATGAGTGGGATAATTCTTCTCAGTAACCTTGAACTATCTGGACACATAAGCTATAACCTTACCACCCTGCATAAGAACACAACCCAATCCAACCCTAGATACATCACAATACATAGTGTAATTCTCACCACATTTAGGCAAAGTAATCACCGGGTCTAAAGTGAGTCTATCCTTGAGCTCCTGGAAACTTTTATCAGAAGTCTCCGTCCATTCAAACATGGTCTTCTTCTTAGTCAAATATGTCAGTGAGGCAGCAATGGAAGAAAAACCATCCACAAACCTGCAATAATAACCAGCCAATCCCAAGAAGCTACGAATATCTTTGGGGGTAAAAGGTTTTGGCCAGTTCTTAACAGCTTCAGCATCCGTGGGATCTACCTCCACACCTATGTCAGACACAACATGACAAAGGAAGGTCACTAATCTAAGACAGAGTTCACACTTGCTGAATTTGGCATACAACTGATGTTGTCTAATAACCAGCAAGGTTTTTCTCAAATGTTGTTCATTCGCTTCCTTTGTCTTAGAGCAGATGATAATGTCATAAATGAATACTATAATGACAGACTGAAGGTATTCATGGAAGACTCTGTTCATGAGATCCATAAATGCAGCAGGTGCATCATGACACAAAATAACATAACTAAAAACTCTTAATGACTATAACGAGTACGAAAGGAATTTTTTGGAACATCTTTATCCCTAACCCTGAGCTGATGGTATCCTGAATGAAGATCAATCTTCGAGAATAAACTAGAACCTTGTATTTGGTCAAACAAGTTATCTATACTAGGAAGTGGATACCTATTCTTGATAGTGACTTTGTCGAGCTGTCGATAATCGATACACATTTTAAAAGTTCCATCTTAATTTTTCACAAACAACACTATAGCGCCCCAAGGGGATATGCTTGGCTTAATGAAACCCTTATTAGTTAGATCTTTAGCTGCAACTTCAACTCTTTGAGTTCAGTTGGAGACATCCTATAGAGAGGAATTGAATTGGTTTAGTATCGGGTTCTAAGTTGATACCAAAGTCAATCTCTCAAGGGTAAGGAACTCCAAGAAAATCATTAGGAAATACATCTTGGAACTCATTCACTACAACACTGAGTCCATGGAAGAAATTTCATGATCTAAATCATTAAGACTCACAAGATGAATTAATAACCTCTTGGACGTCATTTTATTGGATTTAAGGTTCGAAATCAATCGATTAGGATGACTCGAGTTGTACACCTCCCAGACTAGATCTTCTTCATTAGGGAAACAAAATCTCACAAACCTACAATGACAATCCAAGCAAGCATAAAAACTATGAATCCATTCCATGCCAAGAATAATATCAAAATCATGAATTGGTAACTCAATTATGTTTGCACACATAGTCTTACCACATACAACTATTGGACAATCTTTGTACTCTCTATCAGTTCTTACATTTTATCCTAAAGGTGTACTAACCATTATAGGACCATGCAGAACTTCAGGCGATATCTAAAAAGTGAGAGCAAGCAAAGGAGTTGCAAAGGAAAGCGTAGACCCTAGATAAAGTAAAGCATAAACAGAAGTTGAGAATACTTGCAGCATACCTATGACCATATCACTGGACTTCTCCTTCTCCTCCCCGCCCTTTAGGGCATGGAACCTATTCCTCTTAGGAGGCTGAGCTGCTATGCATCCTGAGGATTAGACTAGGCTAAGCATTACCTCTAGCCCGACCTCTCTTCTATTGGCAGTCTCTAACCGTGTGTGCACTCTTACCGCAACCGAAGCAGGCATTAGTGCCCTGTCTTCACTCTCCATTATGAGCACGGCCACACTTAGCACAGTTCTTTCTAGGATGCAATATCTCACATCCATTTTCCTTCCTGTGTTTGGTTCAGGCTCCTCTAGGTGTTGTACTCCTCTGAGAGTTAGAGTTCCCTAAACTTTATTGCCCCCTTTTGAACCTAGGCTGTTCACGGACGCCAAAATTGAATTTGTGGCCTCCATGACTGGGACCTACCTGATTTTGAGGCTTTTCTCAACCTACAGGACATGCACCATCAACCTGTACAGGTCCATGTTATCATAGAGCATGGCATACTGACAATTCTCCTCCAGATTTTCATTGATTCCTATAAGGAACCTGCTCATCTCATCCCTGCTGTTAGATACAAGGGAAGTAGCATACCTGGAAAGCTTAAAAAACTTCAGGGAATACTCTCTGACTATCACGGATCCCTGTTTAAGGTTGATAAACTCCTCAACCCTGGACTCCCTCATCTATCTAGAAAAGAATCTCTTCATAAAGGTTGTCTTAAACATCCTTGAGTTGATAGAAAGCCAACTCTTCTTTCTAAGTATATGTTGCCCCATAGCCACCATGATCTTATGAACCTAATGCAAAAACTCCTGAGGATCTTATGATGTCTTCAACCCTGTGAAAATAAGAGGATTCATCCTTGTAAACTCTCTCAGCCTGTCAGCCATACTGCCAATTGGTGGGATCTCCCTATGAATATTCTGTCGGTTGACCTGGTCATTTATGGCCTAGGCCTGCATAGTGATGGAATATGCCTTCTGGGCCATAGATTCCCTCACCTAAGAATCAGTCAACCCAGCAGGGTTAACCGACATAGCCACTCCTTTGATTGGAGCATGGGGTGGAACCTGATTGTCCCCAACAGCTGCTGCTCCTCTCCTCTGACCAATGGTTCTCCTAGTATTCATTTTTGAAAAAACAACAAGGATTGTTGTTATACACGTTCATAACATCAAGGAATCAGACATTAGGAAAAGGCACGATGAGATCAGAAAAAGGGAAATTTTCCTACGCATCATGTAGTCTCTAATTTAGAATAGTGGCATGACTTAGAAACTACTCAATGTGGTTGATGTGAACTTATTATCCTTGGAATTTAACCTAATACAATTATACAAACTTTTCCACGACCGGAGTCTAGACCTTAGACGAGACCGACGTCGTTGACCTCTTAGAGGTTGCAAACAAAGTTTTTTATGTCATTCTTACTTCATCTAGGTTAATTTCAATGCAAAGATTTGAAACTTTTTGTTTGTTATCATGCATAAAGGTCATTCTACTTACATTCATAATATTCACAATCAACCGTCTAACATTAAGATTATAAACTTAAAGAAATAGTTCAATTCTACATTAAATGTATAATTGCCAAAATGGCAATGAAACACTAGTGGAACATACTCCACTAGCTTAATCCTGTAACTACCAAGTCTGGATGAATGCTCCACGTCCGGGAAGTTTATGTGTCAACCTGTAGCTTTAGTGTCCACCTGTGCCTGTATCTAAAATTGTAGAGTTGTATAGGGTTAGTATATACTTGTACTAAGTATGGGTATATGCAATCACACACAAAGGGCATGCATGAGTAAGAATATCTCTTTCGTAACAACATGATTATAGAAAGTCAAGTAAGTGGACTTGGTAAATTGGGATTAGGAAAGTTGGTGAGCTTTCAAAATCTTGATTAAGAAAGTGAGCGAGCTTTCCAAATTTGGATTAGGAAAGATATTCCATGAGATAAGTATGCATCATCATACTTTTCATATTGCATATAGCACATAACATCTTGCACATAGCACATAACATATTGCACATAACACATAACATTTTGCATATCATTCGTTATATGCCATGAGACCTTGGAATTATGGAGTTGATATGAAGACTTCCCAAAAATAAGGGACCAAAATATGGGACCTCAACTAAGGACCCTTCTTTAGCAAACACAGAGTCTGTTTCATTCATTCATACGTACTTTATTTCATTTCATTCATAGGCTAGTATAAAAACAAGTTATACATAGGATGTATTTTAAGACATTCATCGGGTTCACTGTGCAATGATTAAGAATGAAAAGGTGTCATTACTTAGGTCTAGCTCACCTCTTGATTATCCTATCCTAACACCTTGGGTATCATTCATTTCATTATGTACATCATTTGAGGGTGGACACATTCATTCATGGGGAACATTAACTTTAACCGACATATATCATGTGAGAATCATGAAATCCAGTGTCACCCCTACACCGAAAAGAGGTGAAATCACCGGCCAAAGTGACCCAAAACATGCTAGCGTAAATGGGAATTAAACCCTGTCAGATCCCTATATTGGCAGTATAGGTTAATAGACTAGGAGACCCATACCCGGCATGCTTGATAGTCTCATCTCATGATATTTACGTGAAACTCTGACCTTCACAAAAAAAGGCATCACCTGTCATAGCTAGCCTATCGGTGCTCAGTATAAAGTTCCATTACATTCAACTCATACGTCATAGAAGTTGGCCTCTAGTATGAGGACATGATACCTCAATATATGATTTCTCATATCATCATTAGTATTAAGTGTTTCAATCTCATTACTTTCATTAGAGTTTTCATAGAGACTGGTCTCTTCATCAACTTTACACTCTCATAGGTGAGTACATTTTTGGTAACATTTACTTAGTCTCATTTGAGATTGCTCTCCTTTTTTTTACATAAGCCTCATATCATGTTGTCACCACATTCATTAACATTAGCACATTTGTTCTTCATAATTACTCATCCATTTTTTCTTTTAAGTGAATGTTCATTTCATCATATGCCAATGCACATGGCCATTTGTGTGTTTCACACTTTTACTTAACCCTTCTAGGGTTTCATCACTTCATTAAATAATATTGGTTTCATCGTATGACAATGCACATGGCCATTTCGTGTGTTTTACACTTTTACATAACCCTTGTAGGGTTACTTTGTTTCATTACATACAACTATGATACACTAATTTTTAAATGTATGCTAGACTTATGGGTCTATACATACCAACCATGAGGCTTCATTCGTAGTTCGTTTAAGCGATTCAAATCTTCCTATGATTGTGTGGTACAAGACTTATTCATCTTGTATGTGTGGCAAGATCTTGATTTCGATCAATGTAGGCAACATTACTTTTGAACATTTATTCACGTATGACTTATGTATCAATACAAAATTTGGGAAAAAGAAACCGGTTTTGAATCACTTAAAAAACCCTTAGCCATTTTCCTTAATTTCAATTATTGTGTCCTTTGGCTTGAGGATCCAGGTTTGATCACCAATGCTACCAAAAGTATTTATTTTATTTTATTTCTTTTTATTTTCTTCACTTTTAGTCTAGGCAGCATGCTGGGGAATAGGATCAATTGCTCATAACCCAATATATTTTTATTTAATTGTTACAATCTCCTTTGCTCTCAATTTCGTTACTGACCAAGGGGTAGTTGGATCGATCCCCCATAACCCCTTTTTATTTTGTTATTAATTTTTCTCTGCAGTCGCTGAGGGGAGTGGGATCGATTATATATATTTTATTAAGTTTGGGTCGTCCCTGTCATGGGATTGAAACCCAAGTAAAAAAATTTATTATTTTCCCCTTCTTGAGAATTTCGCCGGACCTCAGCCCCAGTTCGTGCCCCGCCGGGCAAATCCCTTTAATTTATTTGCTTAGGGAGGTCTTGGGTTCGATCCCATAAGACTTCAGCTAATTATTTTTACGAATAAAATTTACAAAGACTATATACAGCCTATTCCAGGTTCTGGATGTTTATTCCACGATTTTATGCATCATTTTACGGGTCATTTTAGCATTTTTTTTCTTAGTCAAACGTTAGGGTTCTTAAGACAAGTTAGAAGATTGATTTGGTTATTTGCTTTATCTACAGTTGAATGCATTTCAACCATATGAATATCACATCTTAGGAGCACATAATTGCACATAAAACACAAGTGATTATACGTTATTAGCATTCTTAAACAGAGACGCCAAAGTCATAGTAAGAACCTTTCACACATACATTCATGTCTACATTCATATTTTTGAAAGTCACAAAAACATAAGCAAATAATCATGAAAACATTCTTGAAACGAGATCATTACCACACACACAGTGTCCCTAAAGTCTACTAGCAAACATACCAACCTAAGATCATTCAGAACTAGTGACAGGGAACATGAAAAGGGGTAACAATCCTAGTTTTCAGAGTAGATTTATGTGAGACTTAAGGGTCTCTTTGGAAAAGGACCAAGAGAATGAGAACCCATACTTTTGACGTTCAAGCCTCAAATTTCTGCCCAAAGAACTCCTCCAAATACACGTCCAACACCATAAGTTCAACACCAAACTCGACAGAAAACCTTCTCTTTGCCTACGCGATTGATTAGTTGTTTGTTTATAATTTTCGTTCGTGAGTTCATTAAGTGTGAAGAACTTTAGTTTACCTAATGTTAATGAAGTTATTTGGCAGAGAGAATCTTTAAAAAAACAGAGAGACTGAATGTCAGAGTTGAGATATAGACGTAAGAGAGAGTAGGAGTTTTATATGGCTTAGGAGTCTAGTTTAGGACTTGGTCAAATAAGGTTTTTATTAAATAAAAATCTGATTTTTCTTTTATTTTAAATAAGCTAATGAATAATAATTATTAAGTAATTACATTAATTTATCAACATAAATAAAAACAACTTTAATCCATTGTTTCCACCTAGGTTCGAACCAGGATGGAGCAAGCCTTCACTTCAAGAGCCCATTTTTGTCTCTCTCTCCCCAAAACTCCCCTCCACCTTATTAATTAAATAATTAATTATATATTTAGGGTAATTAATCTACTATCCTAAGCCTGTAAAAAGACCATTTTACCCCTAGACCCTCCAAAACTATAATTTTCCCTTTTTAAGTCCGGTAAAGACTTATTCGAGTAAATCTTCATATTCGAGAGCCCTACATGGCTGGACCCAACCTTTCCAAGCTCAACTAACTCCCAAGTTAATTCGCTTGGATTTCGTAAGGGTTCCGAGGTCTGGTTCTACGCACATCAATCCGTTTAAACCCTAGTATAATCGTAGGCTTTTTTGACACATTAAACATTACTTATTATATCAATTTTAAGAGTTGTTATATTAGTATTGAGTTAATTTCATTGTATTAAACTCATCAGTCTTCATATTATATCAATTTTAGCATATGGGTATTCCCTATCTTTTTAGATTTATTTATGATTTAGCTTCCGCATCAGTTTATTATCTTTAGTATGCTCATGATCATGCCAGCAGGGTTAGCTTGGGATGATTTGTGGTCCTGTGTTCCGTTTCCGCGTCTCAGGGGTAGTTTGGGGCGTGACAAAACATGTTATAAGAGAACTAGTTTTAGATAATAGCTTAAGGAATTGAAAGAGTAGTTGAAAGAACATCTAGATAAGAGCCTTCAGTATGTATTCATCCAAAAAGAGTTAAATCTTCACTAGAGGAGATGGCTTAAATTCCTTAAGGATTATGACATTAGTGTGAATTATCATCCGGGTAAGGCGAATGTAGTAGCAGAGCTCTTAATAGATTATCTATCGGTAGTGTAGCCCATGTTGAGGAAGAAAGGAAAGATATAGTGAAAGATGTTCACAAGCTGGCTCGCTTGGAAGTTCGGCTTTGAGCATATTAGATAGTGGTGTAATAGTTTAGAATGGGGAAAAATCTTCTTTGGTAGTTGAGGCTAAGGAAAAGCAAGACAGTGACCCAATTTTGCTTAAACTTAAGAATGTAATCCACAATCAGAGAGTGGAGGTTTTATCCCAAGGGAGAGATGGTGTACTTTGCAACCAGGGTAGATTGTGTGTTCCTGATGTGGGCGAGTTGAGACACCATACTCTTGCAGAATCCCTTAACTCTAGGTATTCTATTCATCCAAGTACCACTTACATGTACCGCGATCTGCGGGAAGTCTATTGTTTAAATGGCATGAAGAGAGATATATCAGACATTGTGAGTAAGTGCCCCAATTTCTAGCAAGTCAAGGTATAATATCAGAAACCATGAGGTATGACTCAAGAGATCGATATTCCTACTTGGAAATGGGATGTGATCAATATGGATTTAATCACAGGGTTACCTCGTATTCGCAGACAACATGACTCCATTTGGGTGATAGTTGATATATTAATATGTCTTCTCGCTTTTTAGAGGTCAAGACTACATATTCGGCGGAGGACTATGCCACGATTAAAATCAATGAATTTTTGAGGTTGCATGGGGTTCCTTTATAAATCATATCATATAGAGGTCTTCAGTTTACCTATCATTTCTGTAAGTCATTTCAGAATGGTCTTGTTACTCAAATTAACCTTAGTACAACATTTCATCCACAGACGGATAGGCACGCAGAGCGTACCATTTAGACCTTAGAGGAGATGTAGAAAACTTGTGTGATAAATTTCAAAGGTAGTTGAGATTTTTGACTGTCAGGTCAGAAGGTTGAGAAAAAAAGAAGTCTCTTCAGTGAAGGTTTTGTGGAGGAGTCAATCCGTAGAAGTAGCTACTTGGGAAGCAGAAGCATCCATAGAAGCTAAGTATCCTCACCTCTTTACTTCCGATTCCGCTCCAGCATGAGGTAATAGTTCCTCTTTAGTTTTCAAGTCTCATGTGTAAATTCAGTTTTAGAATCATGTTCCCTCAGTTTCAACTTGCATTTTCAGCGTATTTGTATTTTATCGGAACTCAATTCAGTCACAAACGTATTTCTCAGTGTTAAGTAGTAGGGTTTGTAGCTCTCTCCCTGTATTCCAGCTAGATTAGTCTTCTTGGAGGATCAATGTCCCATGGGGTAGATAATGTAACACCCCGGAGCTAAAACAGTCAAAAAAATCAGTTTTTCTGAAAATTTGCAGGTGAAACAGAAGAGACCATCGACGGACCATAGCCTGACCCACTGTCCTTCCTACATAACCGTCGATGGGATCAGAGACTCCCAAAAACTTAGCCGAGAAAAATATTGTCTATGTCTTGATTGACGAACATACCTATGATCCCTAGGTCAGACGACGGTCAGTAGACCATAACCATCGATCGAGACCCCCATTCGCCCACTCTCTGACAAGAGCTACAGATGACTAGAATGATCCGTAGGTGGAAAATTTGAAGACAGTTAAGGGGAAATGCATTTGGGTGAACTTTAAATGTTCATAACTCTTACCACAAAATGAACTAGGTGTCCCATGACCTACCCGCAGATAGATAATTGAATTATCATTCCATAGCCACCGACTTTTCTAAATCAGACCTCCGAGTAAAAATTTATGCCCATTTTAGTAAAGGCTTGTCGAAAAGTCCCAGTCGATGGACCCACCGACGGGGCGTCAGTCAGACGACGGACTGTCATTATTGGCCATCCTTTAGTCCGACATCAACTTATCCAGGGGTCTTTTGGACCCTTACTACTTCGTTTAAACCCTAAGTTACATTTTTTTGACTCTTAATCATCATATTTTAGTCAGTTTAAGCCTAAAACATAACTAAAACACATCTAAGTCAAATCATTAAATCAAAAAATAGAAAATTAGAAGAAAGAAAGGAGGAAAAACTCAAGAAACCTAGTTCAAGAACGAAGCAAGTTTCCAGCAGTTCCAGTCCCAAAATTAAGTGTTTCTCCGTGAATTTCATCACTAGGTATGTGGGATTTCACTAGTGGGTTCCTTTGACCCATTGGGTCCCTAGATTTAAGTAAAATTCTTGATTCTATTATCATGATTAAACCTAGGGTTACTAGAACATTGATAGAACTTCATAAACCTATCAAATACATGTTCCAAATCAGATTATCATGTTATTACTCAAATTATCGCATGAATTTGATCACCCTAGCTTTGTATTTATTTAGTTCTTTAATTACATATGCTAGGTCAGATATTTCAAATATTTCAAATATACATGCCTCAGTTAGAAATACATAACTACCAGATTAATTTTTGCATTCTCAGTTTGCATATTCATTTTCAAGCTATCCATCATTTACAAAAACTCAAATATAGTTAGTAAATTTATATAATTCATTGGGAGTAGAATAATACCGAGTTGGACTAGGGTTCAGTGTACCCAAAATAGTCCTAAAACTACTAAAAAAGTATGTTGTAAGTCACCTCCGTGGGTAATCAGTTTAGTGATCACGCCAGCTTGCCTTTACACCTTTGGCAGGGTATATTGGGTCCTCTCGATGGGGCGTGTGCACTTTCACATTTATTTCACTAACTTATATTTTTATTTCAAATGTGTAGGAAAATGTCGTTTACTGAATTTGAATTGTGGCAGAAGTAAACTCGGTCTATTTTAGTGAATGATGAAGAGTTCTTGTACTATTGTCAAATACGTTTGTATGCATTTGGTATTTTGGAATTTATTGATATAAGAGATTTTTAAGAAATTTCTTTCTA
Organism: Solanum neorickii; assembly: GCA_027704865.1. Lineage (NCBI taxonomy): Eukaryota > Viridiplantae > Streptophyta > Magnoliopsida > Solanales > Solanaceae > Solanum > Solanum neorickii. The sequence goes on along the minus strand of JAKWJC010000368.1, from coordinate 10,770,212 downwards.
AGTATTAATGTTTTTGGACATGTTTCTTGAAGGTTATTTGAAATTTATAGCTTTAATTTAATTATGTGATCATATACTGAATATATTTAATTCAACAGTGTTGCTCAAGATGAGATATAAAGTTACACTTTATAATGGTTGCTCTAGATGAGATATAAAGTTACACTTTATAAGTGTTTCTTTGATTAGATATAAAATTACACTTTATAAGTGTTGCTCTAGATGAGAGGTAATGTTACACTTTATAAGCGTTGCTTTAGATGAGATATAAAATTACGTTTTATAAGTGTTGTGCTAGATGAGATAAAAGTTATACTTTATAAGCGTTGCTCTAGATAAGATATAAAATTACACTTTATAAGTGTTGCTACATATGAGATATAAAAAGCAACAGTTTTGAAGTGTTGTGCTAGATGACCTATCATAAGGCAACACTTTTGAAGTGTGACCAATAAAACCGAAAAGTCAACGCTTTTAAGTGTAGTATTAAAAAATATAGGTGTTGCTAATACATCACAACAAAGTGTGTCCTTATACTTCTTTGGCTATGCTTTATAATTGTAGCCAAAATTTGCAATATTTAATAAGTGTTGCATAAATTCCAAAAGTCTGGCCTTTTACCAAAGGCCACACTTTTTGCTACTTTTGGCTACACTTTTGTGGGGTGTCCGTAGGCGTTAAATGGTGTAGTGAAGCCTCATCCCCTGGCTTGCTATCCATATATATTAATGCACATTTTTTTGTAATAGAGCCTCATTCATTAGATCTAAAATCCTCCAATAAACACTAATAACATTAGAGGCATTGACCATTTAATTGATCGATTAGGCTGTAGTTTGGATAATGATATATGATTGGTTTGGACATGTTAGTTCTATTGAGTGGGAAGTATTGTGATTAGGATTATTCGTTTTGACCTATCAAATTTTAGTTTATGTTTTTTCAAATACATTAGTTTTACATGAGGCGTGTTTTCAAACGTGTTTGATTTTATTAGACACTTTGTATCACGTTCAATGTGTGACATGGTCTTGTTGAGTGTTTCTCTTGGTCGGCACGTCTTTCAACATGTCATACTAAAATTGCACATATTGCAATAAATTTATTGCAAATTTGGTATAAACAAAATTAATTCAAAATCCTTAAGAGTAAATTAGTACAAGAACTTGAACAAATACTAATGTATTCAAGGTGTTGGTAAAAAAAAACTTGTACATATCATGTATTCTTTTATTCTAAAAGTCACTTAACTTAAAGAAAATTCTTCTAAAAAGGGCGAATCTTCATGTATTTCTTTGTGAAATTAGTAAAAATGTGTTTTCGCTGCAAAACATAATGATACGAGCAGTAATTGCAGTCCTCGCTATTGTGAAGAATTCATACAAAAATATTTAGTCAAAAAAATTAATAAAGATATCCATGAGATGATTTCTGTTAAGTGTCCTTCTAATTGCAATGGAATTTAGATATTGATTCAATAATGCAAGTTTGTTTCCTTATTTGATAAAAGATGTCATTCTACTAACGGAAGATATGGCTTCGGAAATAGTTATTTATTACCCATTTATGGGTTGTATTGGTACAATGGTTAATGATCTAAGGGAATATCCGATTACTGCATATCTTGAGTGTTCGAGACTTTTCTGGGTCAATTATCGGTTGAGTAGGAAATTAAATTTTCTCTACTGGAAATAACATTTTGGAGGATCTCATGATGAACAAGAGGAGGAAAAGAAAGAATTAGAAGAAGATGAAGAAAGAGATGAAGGACACCATGATTAAAAAACATCAATAAATGTGAAAAAGTTCAAGTTTTGTTTCCTTGAAAATGAAATAGAAATTTGAATTCTTATTTACTTTATTTGCAGTCTGTTGTTTGTTAAAAAATAGTATGCACAATCTTTTAATTTATTTCAGTTGTAGTTTTTAAGTTGGTAAAAACAATATGGAGGGTCTTTATGTTTGAATATTAGTTAAGCAGTCTAATTTTGATGGGCTCTAGTTGTAGAGGCCTATTATCCAATGTATGTCTCGACCAAAATGCGTAAATCTTCTATTTTGTAGACAAGTTTATCCATTTTATATCGAGTCGAGGTTAGTATGACCAACTATAATGCTCATATTTCTTTTATTTTTAATCGCTTGTACAAATTATTTTTTACTACATTACTCATTAGATTAAAATATTAAAGAATTGATCTCACACTTGGTTTTTAAAGTAAATGTTATTTATTTTGCTTTAGAAAATAAGGAGAGAGGTTGTATATGTTACACCCTAATATGAGGCCAAATATAGTAAAAAAATATATATGTTTTTAATCATTATTTGTCTCACATTTATTTTTTATATTTTTCATTTTCTAGAATGAATTTTATGAATTGTATTAAATAGTTTATTTTATTTGTAGGAGTAAATTAGTGTAAAGTTAAAGAAGTTTAGAGCTTTAATGAATTAAAGTTGGAAGATAATAGAAGGAAATCAAGAAACTCAATAAATTAAATTGTATATAATAATATTTTATGTATGAATTGTAAAACAATTGAAGTTGAGTAATAATCAGCCACGTGGCAGGCTTTGGATGTAGCAGTGCGTTTAGCATAAAATCGACTGAGCTTCACGCGTTTTATTGCTCCTTGTTTTGGTTTCCCCATTTATTTTGGACTCAATCATTTTATTTTAGGATTTTAAAAATCTAAAAATAGTCCATAGAAATAATTATTGAAGAAAATCTATTTAGAAGGGATATCAATTATAGGGAGCAAAAAGTTCTCAATACTTTTTAAAGTTCTTTTCTTTTCATGTTTTCTTAGTATCTAAACGGGCTTGTTTTTGGGTTGTAGTTGCGAATTGATTTTTTATTATTAAAGGTTCTTTGAATTGATTTATGTTTGTCATTTTAAGTTACTTCTATATTCTTGTTTAAGTATTTCTTGAAAGGTCATCTAGAGAAAAATATATTGTCTTATCTTAAAATCGGGAAAGGAGAGGTTAGATAGACAATAGAATATAGAGAGCTCGTTCGACCCATTTGATTAAAGTGAATGTGTTTAGGACTGACGCAGGGACGAATAACTTGCTTGGTTACGATATAGGATGAAATTTAAATGCTTGCCAATTAGTCTATTTATTCCCGCTCAACGATGTTATTAGATAGATAATTCTATTGGGAGAAAATAAATGTGCATCTTGACTCATAAAATTAATCCTACATACTAGTAACTTGACAACTAAAATTAGTTCGAAGACAATAATATGACAGATGATGTAGCCTGAGACTTTCTTAATCACTGTAAGTAATTTTATTATGTTATTCCTAATTCTTTTCCTTTGGCACTCTTAAATAAATAATTAAATTAGTATAATTTACTAAAAATATTTAATTGACAAGTCATTTGGGTTTTTTTAAGATTTACTATATTACTTGCGCGACCACGTACAGTGTCCAATTGGGAGAAATAAGTTTTTGGCGCCGCTGCCAAGGATTTGGAAATTAATTATTCATCTAGCTTATTACTTTTTTTTAATTAATTTTTAAAAAAAATTAATCACTATTATATTTTGTTAATAATCTGGTACTTGTTTTGATATAGATGATAAGGATAAATCGTTGTTAGGTGATGAATGACCATTATGTCATTTATATGATCATCAATATATCTATTGAAATGGTTGTCATAAATCTGATTATCTTCCCCTAAACCCCTGTTATGATTATTCTGTTATTGGTGATATTTGTAAGGGGGATGAAGTAGAGAATCACTTATGGAATGTACGGACATGATGGTCAAAGTTATTTCCAGAATCACTGAATAATCATTTGAATGAACAGAAGGTCACACATATATCATGAAATTACTATATAACCTTAATGATATTCAATTTGAAATTACAATACTAGCTAAATTAGAAGAGATTGAAGCCAAACAAGGAGATAACTATAGAGAAACAGAAATAGTGAGTTAATCTTGTGTTACACCCTCAAAATGAACTAAGGTATCTAATGCGTCATATGATCCTAAAAGGTTAATAAAATGTTAAAAAGTATTTTATAGCTTGCGTAATTGATTTGACTTCATTTGGAGGTAAACGTCCAAGACGTTCGAAAGTTGGTCTTTAGACGTGCTAGCGAGTCCTTCTATGTTTGCGTTGATTTTATGTGTTGTTTTGAGTAGAATGTGTGGGTATTTTACTCTAGTACCTTAATAGACATCTGTAGGGTCAAAACATCCGGGTACGACTACATGGGGACCACCCGAAGGGCCCCCAAGGAGGACCCAGGCATTGGACAAAAGGCTGCCCAAGGCAGCGAGCAGGACAAGATTTGGACTTGCCCTGTGCGACACAGGCCTAGCACGCACCTCAATGTCCCAAAAATTATTTGGGTCAGAATTTGTAGGCTTCCCTGCGACGCGCAGCCCACTCCGAGATCTGGTTGCGTCATTTTTAAGTCAATTTTGACATGCCTAAGAGTCCCAATTCGCGTGGGGGTATTTTGGTAACTTAGGGGACGTTTTATTAACTGTTTTTAGGACCTTTTTAAACCCTTTCCAAGACAAAACCCCAACACCCATTAAGAAATCAACTTCCCAAAGTTCTCTTCTCTTCTTAAACCCCCCCAAAACCTCCATTGAAGACCAAGCTCAAGAATGCATGTGGATTCTTGGAGCTTTCTCCTCAGATTTTCATGGGCTTTTAAATGTATAAGGTATTTTAATCCTTCATCCCTATATAACAATTGATATATGGATTCCTTTCAATGGTTTTTAAAATATAATTATAAGTCAAAAATCCTATCATTCAATCTAGGCATAGGTTCATTCTCAAGTTGATCTCAAAAGCATTCTAATGATGAACATATGTTTTGCTACTGATATTATGATGAATTTCTATCCAATTTTATGAAGAACCCATGATCATCCTAATTTCTCAAATTTGCCTCTAATGTGGGTCTTGTGATCTTGATTTCATGTTTATAGAATTGTGATTAGATTGTATTAAATTGCTTATTTCTATTACCTTCTATATGAATTGATTATAAATTTTAGAGGAATGATCAAAGGTGATCATTGTCTTGGAGATTTTTTATGTTGAACTATTTCTTCTAATTAGCGTAGAATGTACATTGAATTGTGTTGATTGGTATGGTCCACTTATGGTGGTGGTGTTTACATTCTTGTACATGTTTATGCAATATGATCATGGACTTGAATATATTAGATGAAGATGAATTGTTATGATTATTTGTATGTTAGGAACTTTAAAATTTTAGCCTTGATCGTAATATCATGTTTTATGTAAATTGATGTTACATGAAGTATATGAATAGTCTTCACACTAGTTTCGTGATCTTGGTGTGTGGATGATGTTGTGTATATGTGATGATCATGTTAGGGTTAGGTATGGTCTATACGACTAATCATGATGAATATTATTGGAAAAAGAATTATCAACATATATTTAGTGTATACTATCTAATAGGATAGTGTCAGATTGTACGAAGTAACAACTTAGTCAAATATCGAATATGATGCTTAATAAGTGGTAAAGATAACGTTTAGTAACGCAACACACGTAGCAGGATCAAGGTGCGGATTGAAATTCTCTACATGCCGGACCAAGGATTTAGAGATACCTAACTTATCACTTTGCATGCAAAATACTAGGAAAGGATTGTTATAGCTAGAATTACTGAGTCAGGGCCTGTGGGGAACACTTACGCCCTAGTTACCCTCATTACTTGATTAAACTCCAATACTTGAACCTGTCACTTGTTTACTTTAATTTAGATAATTGCTTTCATTGATCAAAAACCCCCTTTAATTTTTTATTTTCAGGAAATAATTGACTAAATCGAAGTAATAATAAAATAAAGTTAAGTATGAACCATTTTCCTCATGGGAACGATCCTAACCTCAATAGTTGGGTTCTTTACTTTATGCGACCGCTCTTACTTCGTTTTGAGAAGTAAATTTGAGTGTATTAAATTTTGGCGCCACTGCCGAGGAAAGTGGCTTTTACATTAACTCTAAGCTAATTACAAAAGTTTAGTTGATATTTTCCTAATTTTACTTTTTCTTTTTGTTTTTGTCTCCTGTAGGTCTAACTTCCTTATATGCCAAACACACGGAGTAGAGAAAAACCCGTAATTGAACCTGACCACAAACTACAGCGTACTTTAAGAATAATGAATCAGAATTTGGGCATCCAAGTTGATGAGGTAGACCCACCAATGCCACCATTGGTCGACTCTCATGAACATGTATTACCTGATATTCCAGGGGAAGGTGATATACGGAGACAACCTCCTTCTCCACACCCTCAAAAGTAGTATAGGGGCTATGAAAATATCGTAGACTCTAATAAGACACTCGTCTTGGTCCATCTACCACACGGCTACTCTTTTGTGGTAACTAGTAGTCTGATGCAAATGCTCACTGTCACAGGTTTGCTTTAAGGGAAGTTTGCAAAAGTTGTGTAAGGAGGCCCGATTTGAATATGGATGTAATCGGACTAAGATTTTTTCCTCTCTCACTGACGGGAGAGGATGCTATCTTGTTTACTGATCTCCTGTATAACTCAGTCTTCACTTGAAATCAACTGAGGGATGCTTTCTTAGCACGCTACTATCCGGTGTCTAAGAAACTAAACCACAAAGACAGAGTGAACAACTTTGTGGCACTACTGAGAGAGTTAGTTAGCAGTTCTTGGGATAGGTTCACTTCATTCTTGCGAAGTGTCCCAAATCACCGCATAGATGATGACTCTCTAAAAGAGTATTCTATCAGGTAAAGGATGATTATAACAAAGCGGTGTTGGATACGATAGCGGGTGGTTCTTATAGGGTGTGTCCTTATGCAAAGATTGCCTAAATGTTAGAGAGAATCGCCCAAAATAATAAAGCTTGCAGTACTAGGAAATCAAATACTGGGAGAAACACCTTTGAAGTCCAATCCGCACACAACTTAGTGGCAGATGATCTTCGTGAGGAGATGACTCAAGTGAGAACTGAGCTTGGGTTGATGTTGAAACATCTCGTTGGGGGTGCGGAAAAGGTAAATGTGGTGAACTACTTGTCTAAGCCACCACCACAAAATGATGAATATTGCTATGAAGAGGAATCCTATGTAGTGAATGATCAGACGGGGGGTTTTTGAGTGAACGCCCAAGGCTCCAATGTGGATAATTGGCGCCAAGGTCAAGGAAACCAAGGTCGAAACTATGGTAATTAAAACCGAGAGGGTCATCATGTACGAGATGGGAATTACAACCACGACAACTACTTCAACCATGGTATAATGATAGGAGTTCTATGCTAGTGATGAGCACACTAATATGAGTAAGGAATGACTTATGAGCACACTAAGGTATAGGGAAGAAAGTGATACACATGCAATCTCGATTAAGCATCTGAGTTCCAAATGGCACAATTGGTGCAACTGTGAACACACTGCAACCGGTCACTCTTCCTACCAACACTATCGAGAATCCCAAAAATGATTAGCATTGTATGGCAATCACTACTCGGGGTGGTAAGAAAACCATTGACCACCTATGTCGTCTAGTGTAGAAAAGGTGATAAGAGGTTATGATACGGTGGTGGAGGTTAGTGGTGAGTAAGAAGATAAAACGCTAAAAGATGTGGAGGTGCCCAAAAAGGTGACCCCCATGCCTAGACCACCACCTCCTTTCCCACAAAAGTTAGTAAAAAAGAACCGAGGATGGTAAATACCGGCGTTTTATAATGATGTTGAAATAACTTTCTATCAATGTCCCTTTGGTAGAAGCTCTTGAAAAAATGCCCAATTATGACAAGTTCATGAAAGATTTGGTTACGAAAAAAATTCAGTAACTTTTGAGGATGATGATAGAATGAAAAACTGTAGTGCTATTGCTAGAAGATCACTATTGCAAAAGAAAGAAGATTTGAGTGCTTTCGATATTCCTTGTACAATCGGGTTATTACAATTCGCAAAATCATTATGTGATCTTCGGCCAGCATAAATCTCATGCCTCTCTCAATTTACTAGAAGTTGGGTTTGGGTGACCCAAAGCCCACTGTGATGTGGCTATCGATTACCGATCGAATGGTAAAAAGGCCCATTGGTATACTCCACGATCTGCTAGTAAAAGTAGAGTCATTCATATTTCTGGCCGATTTTGTGATTCTTTATCATGAGGTCCGTTTTGAGGTGCCTATTATTCTTGGGAGGCCATTCCTTTCTACGGGTAGAGCCTTGGTTGATATGGAAAAGTGGCAGATGATATTCCAATTGAATAATGAGGTAGTGACCTTCAACATTTGTAGGTCCATGAGGCAGAGTGGTAAGATCCAATCGGTATATTTTATATCCTACAGAGCTGAAGAGTCATCTCAGGTACAAATTGAAGAGCGTCTAGGTGTAGAAGCATTGGCGGTAGTAATCATAAATTTTGAGAGTGATGGAATCGAAAAGTATGGGTCATTGGTCGTGGGAACTTGATTGAGGTAATGTTCATTTTAAACCAAACAAATTTGAGTTAGATATGCAACATCGTGAATCTCCACCCGTGAAACCGTCTTTTAAGGAGGCTCCAAAATTAGAACTTAAGCCTCTACCACCTCATCTGAGATATGTATTCTTGCATCTCCTCCTTGTTAGAATCCCCATCCGAGATATCAAGTTTTTGACTTTATTTCCTTAATCACAAATCTTTTCTTATCTCCGCCAAATAAGATACTTACATCTTGAAGTGCCTTGAGAGAAAAGATGTATTCAGTTTACCAGTCAAGTTCTTTAAGCATTCGATATTCATGAATCAACACTGACTGCTATTACTTCCTCTCACAAGAATAACATATCAAATGTTAGCCGTGGGAACCCACATTAGTTGGAGTCAAATCTCTTGCTGACGAGGTCCCTTTTTTTGCCTGTTGCTCTGTTTACCAGGTCCCTTCTTCTTGATGTTCTTATGTTTAGAATATTTTGATAGGTTATATTGGGTCCTTTTCCATGTTAGAAAGTCCTTCTTCAAATGACCATCACGGCAATAATGAAAGAACATCAAATTGCAAGACACAGACACTTTTTTCTATGGAGATTGTAAACAGGACTTTTCCTGGAATTTCCTAACCCCATCATATTATTTGGACCCTGATTGGTAATATTGGCATGCAATTTTTAAGAAATGGCCCATTTAAGAGATTTGTTCAGTTCTTCTTTGACACCTACTAGGTCCCTCTATAACTAATTAGTTCTCTCCAAGGCAATAGCAAGATTTTATTCAACAGTTTTTAGACTACCGTCTAGCTCCATTTTCATACTACTAGCCTCTCCTTTATCATTGCCAAATTTCTCACTCAACATATTCAATTTCTCCTTGATTTCTAGATTTTCAATCTCTAGAAAAAATCAATTGGTCCTTGATAACGAACACATGATCAGTCAAGGCTAATGAAACAACTTGAAAATCAGATGTAATGTAAAGCCTAATATAGGTGTCATAAGGTCTAAGTACTATTTTAAGTCTATTTTCATGAATATAGGTCATTAAGGAAGTTTAAGAATCAAAATGTCTAAGAACGTCCATGATGTCTGGAAGTTGGTTCAAAGGGGTGCTAGCGTGCCTTAGCCTATTTGACAAACTTTTAGGAGTCCAAAATGTATGAAAATTGGTGGAGGAGTAGATAACCGGTGTTTATGTTGTTCCATGGTTGAAACGTCCTGGTAGGACTCCCCAAGGACCGAATAGGGCCCTTGGGAAGGACCCATGCAGGTTGAGGCAACACTGCCTAATGTAGTGTACATCGACGAGGCATTCAACGGCCCGTGTGTGGACCAATAGGGCATCGATGCCACCACTTTCCCATACTGAGGATATTTGGTGAATGCCTCTAAACCACACAACCTCTGAACCTACCAACGAAAGCGCATGCTACTTTCCGTGTGTGGATCGACGGGGTGTCGATGCCACCGTCGTCCCACACTAAGACAATTCATGGAATCCCCTTTCCTGCACAGTATATGAACTTATCGACAGAGTGCATGATGAGAGAAAGGTAGTTCCTATCTGACATACAGCCCATCGGCGGGGTTCCATCTGTGAGGGAGGTGATTTTCCTGCACATTTTAGTCTTAAGTCATTTAATTAAATATGTGGTTTAGGGGTTAGTTAGGGATTAAGGGAGACTAATTAACTAATTTAACTCGCATATAAAGGCCCCAACCTCAATTAACCTAATTGTAACTCACAAAAACTCTCTTCCTTCTCTCTTCTTTCTCTCTCTACTTGAACTCACCATTAAAGACTAGCAAGGATAAGGGTTTGGCGGCTGGAAAGGGAAGAATCAACCATCAAATTTTTATCAAACTTTAAGGTATGGGATCTAATTCACCTTTCAGACTCTTTCCTCCAAGGGTTCCTTCAAAATGAATTTTAAAAGTTGAGTTTTCATATGGGATTCATTCAATTACGAAATTGAAGTTATGAATTGAGTTGTTGATGATTTATTTAGGTAATATTGGATTAATAAACATGTAATTTAAGTTGTTTATGGTAATTGTTGATGGTTTGGTCTAAATTGAAGAGCATGATCCTTAATCCCTAACCCTAGGTTGTGATCTTGATCTATATTGTATTGTTATCATTCAATTGTCTATGTTATTGATTAGATTACTATCCTATGGTGTTATTATGAATAAATTAAGATGAATTATATTCCTATCGTGCTAGTTCTTGACATTTGATTTAGGTTATGAAGTATATTGTGAAATTATCCTATGTATCTCATCTTAAGCTATGATCTAGTGTTGAATTGTGTTATAGGTATGTAATTTGCCTTGTTATCTTATTAGTTATCAATGTGTGATGATGTTACTCCCCTAATTGGTTTGAGTTATAGGTTCGATGGTAAGACCTTGATGATGAACTATGAGAAAGACTTGGTAAGTCTTAGAATCTCTATCTTTACTTACAAATGTGATTAATTGTGATTAAATCGTGATGTTACATTTGAGTATGCCTTATACTAGAAGGATAGAGTGGTATAATGCTTATTTGAAATGTATTGACTATACTGTGAGGTTGATTATAGTCTATGTGATATAAGGATGGTGAAAACTATCAATGTGCCTTGATATGCTATGAAATGCTAATGTGTTAACCTTACGTATATGAATTGTGATGAAAGGACTTATACTCATACAATTCGTATTGAGCTATGGATCACAATGATTATACAAGGGGTATACCCTATGACCAAAACTAAGCTATGATTGACAATTAAAGGCTTAAAGACATTTCAAAAAGGGACTATAGCTTAGCACCGAGTAAAGTAGATTGAGGAGTGTCCCTTCCCACATAGGGAAGGTAGGAACACTACAATACTTTTGAGATTGGAGACTATAATGCATGGCGCATAAAGAGGGTACCAACTATATCTCTTAGTTCTTGAACTATGTTTCCCCAATAGGAATACTAGCTAGAGGATCCACAAAGTTACTATGTTTCATGTTTTGGTACTACCTTGCATGTAGTCCGCCTTCTTTCGGTGTTGGGTTTTATGACATCAGATTCCACACTATCTCATGTGGGCTATGTCGGTTAGGGAAAGATGTTCCCAAAAGGTAAAATGAATTAAAGGACTTGAACTCTAACTTGGATAATCTAAGAGTTCTAGCTTAGTATCGTTAGGGGTATGGGACCCTACTTAAGCATTGCACTAGTTAGCCTTGAGGGGAGTCTTAGGAGGATGTTCTTATATATGTTTATGTTATGATGATGTACGATATGTAAATGATGAACTTAGCATATTGTTGATAATATATGTTGGGTAGTTCACTTATGAGTATGCCTTGGGTTATAATGTCAATATAAGATGAAATGTAACTCTAAATGTTATGTTATGTGAAGTTGGACATTGGTTATGGTTTCTTGTTTAGGATACATTGATTTAGTAGGGTAATAGAGCTTTGCTTGGTCATTGCACTTGTTTAATTGATACGGATTCATCAGAAATTGTCTTGCTTATTATGGTATGATTGACTTTTATTCATTCTTGTGACGGTATTCATTGATGATAGGGTTGTAGTAAATCATGGTTTCAAAAATATTGGAATACATATTACTTGTTGAGTTAATAACTATTTTTTGTTTGTTACTATGACTTGCTTGGCTTTGCATTAGGTTCTTAAAAGGTTAAAATGGCATGTTTTGACTAAAAGTCCCTTTTTAGAATGTTTTGCTTGTATATATTCTTAAGGTCACATAGTTAGTGTATGTGGAGTACTAACCCCATTTCTTCCCTTTTTCCAAACATTTTAGGTTCTGGTCGTTGAAGAATTTGGAAGGTGACATTGTTGAAGGCTTGGATTCTTCATTTCATCCAAGTAGGGTAGGTACTCAACTTTTTATGGCAATGCCACTATCTAGCTTACGGATTTGTTATGAGCCTAAAGACTCTTTCATTTCTTTCCTTTTCAATTGAGTAATCTACTTTTGTATGACCTATATGTGGTCTTGTTGTATTGATGTAAGGTCTATGCCCATGTTGTGATAATTGTTTAGATTTTATGAGATGAAACAATCTTTGAGACTATTTTTCTATCTTATATATGTGTATGTTCAATAAAAGTAGAAGGCTATGTAACCTTTCTATACGAAGGGTCTATGTATACTCAATACAACTATATATTATGTGTATATAAAGGTTTATGTAAACCTCCAAGTAATTGTATTGAAAGTTCTAAATTTTTCCGCATTTTTCAACCTATAGATGTAATGACATGAGACTAAGAGGCTAGTCTTAGTCCTTCTAAAGGACGACGATTCCGGTTACGTATAGGGGGTAAATCCGGATGTGACAGCCAACTTTTATTTATTGAAATTGTCAAATTTTTGGTTCATAGAGTCTTTTCAGTAGTTAACTCTATAATAGAGTCAATAAAAACAGTAGATAGATTTCTCAACTTTCTAACAGAGTAAGAACATAAATTTTGTTTATGGTCAGAAATGGTTACCTCTTCTTCAACTTCTTCATATGACTTTTCCATGAAAGCATCATTAGAGTATTCAAAGTCATTTGAATCCCTTGGGGTATTTTCAAAGACTGCAGGAGCTTTCCTCACCACCTGCTCAACATTTTCCTTTCCCTTAACACGGTCTGGGACCTGATCCCTTCGCCAATCTATGAAATCTTGAAATTTATGCTTATGACATTAACAGTCACTCATGAAGTTTTCTAGCTTTCCAAACTTATGATAGATGTCGTTTGCATTTTCTATTATGTTGGAGCTTCCTTCTTTTCGAAACCCTCCATGTTGTCATCAAAGGCATCATTTTGAGAAACCTTTAATACAACTGACTTATCCTTCTTTGTTTGTCTTTCCTCACACTATTTTCTACACTTGGGAACCTACTGAATTAGATCTTTCTTCACATTCTTGGTGTGAATGTGAGGACCATAAAGCACGATGTCCTGCAGCTCACTATCTTTTGCCAGGATATAATAATGTGGTCTGATCTTCCACCACCGGTAGCACTTACGGTTGAAACGAGGAGGATACATGGTAAATTTACCTTCTAGACTAGCTGATGTCGCCATTCCTTCATGATTTATTCTCTTGGTGTTAACCATATAGAGAATCTAATACTTTGATACTTCTTGTTGGAATTTATGCGCTCACCAATAAGTCAAGGACCAGGTCTATTGAGTTATAAAGAAAAGTAACTAACAATATGTGTCCATTTATTTCGATGGGACCAAATCCTCAAAAAAGGTACAATAACAAAGAATAATATAAGTGCTGAAAGTAAAGATCGAACAAACAACTTTACGTGGAAATTCTCTTGCTCAAGGGAGTAAAACCACGACATGTTCTCAATAGGACTTTTCAAACTGCTTCCACTAATCTTCTCAAAGTAAAAGTAAAATCCAGTTTACAAAATGAGATTAGCCTGCTAATCTCCATACTAGGAACTATCACCTATTACTTAGACGAGCCAGAGCAGATACAACAATGTCCACTAACTCAACTGTTTAATACAGACATTTCGAGTAAGACACAAAATTACTCCTAACTATGTTCTTACAAGACTCAAACAAGGTTTCAAACATATCTAAAAACAATTAAGTTTTCACAACCCGAGAGTAAACCCTAGAAGATATGGTCTTCTCGAATTGCGACATAGCATACTTGACCTCTCGGAGGTCTTATACAAGCCCATTAACATCATTCATTGCATACATGTATGAAAATTAATTCGAAACTAGAACTTTTCACACGAAAGAGTAATACTTCAAAATGTCTCATTCATAGAAAAACATAATGAAAAACTAAGTCTCAAAGTGTCCATCTTAGACATACGAATATATTGGGACACTACCCATACTTCAACATATAGAAAAATAGCTAAGTCTATTACAATACTTTCAATAAGGAAACATAATGAAAAACTAACTCTTGCTTGAATGGATACTAATTAAAGCTTCCACTTCAAGAATCTTGTCAAATGCTACCTACACCTTTAGAGATGGAAAAAATATATGGAATTAGTACATTATGGCATAAGGCATAAAATCATGATAAAAAGACATTCGTATAAAACATGATCTTTTTGACTTAAAGTACACTAAACAAGTATAAGAGATCACATTAAGTCTACACACACACATTCAATCAATATACATTAATATCACTTCAATTCACATAACCAGAGACCCTCCTTCCAAAGGTGATTCAAAGTCTCACTTGAGTGAGTTATGAAGCGATCGCCCATACAATCCCTTCACACACACCAAAAGGATCCTTTAGATTACCTAAGATAAGATTATTCCCATTTCATATAGTAAACTCCCTACCTATAATTACACTAAGACTCACCTAAATAAGACATGAAGAGAACACCCATACACCCTCTTCGATCCTACCTAAGCAGTTCTTGAAGCTGCTCTAGATAATTACCTTTTCATTAACATACCTTTAACTTAAGTCGTTATGTTCATTAAGTGATTTAAAATACATTCAAAATTAAAGGACATACACATAATGGTCTTGCAGAAGACCTAGGGACTCAAATACTAATATCTTTAAAGCCTAATCGTGCAATCTCTAGATAGCGTCCTATTCCACTACCAAATCTTCATAGAACTTATCCAACACTAGCATTTATCTCACATGATTATAATTAATGGGAAATAAACGACATAGACATGGTATCTATGCATGGAATCCAGAGACAAACCGTACTCTAATGGAGGATTTTCTACTTTTCAATGGTAGAACTAGGACAAAATCTATCTAGGTACATGGTTAAATAATATATAGGGTTTCTTTATACTCTAGCCTCACCACAAATAGAGCTACTCTCCAATCATACTCTATCGGTTCTAGATCCTATTCTGGTAGATTAATTCAATGAAGGAGTATATAAAGAGGTACCATATCTTGTTATACCAAAATCATACAACACCTTTCTAAAGAGGGTCTCCTGGGGATGTCTTACAATAGTTACTAAGATAGCTCAATGACTTTCCTATGGGTGATTTCATGTCGTTCCAGCCAACCAACCTTAATTCCATACTTAACACGAGAAGGATACCATTACATCTTTCAACTTCAAGGATATCCTAACCTCCACTCAAAAAGGTTTCACATAAATGACCTTCTTTGCTCTATTTAAGATCATATTCCATTCACACATATACATTCATGACAAAGGGTGCTCTAGACTACTACTTTAAGGATTCATATTCATATTCTTTCATGTAAAAAGCATGGTGCATAGGTCTACCTACAGAAATAGACTTCATCATCACCTTTTTACATATACAATGTCATGCATGTACCATATAGGGTCAACTAATACTTACAACCCACCCTACATACTTCTATAGTTTCATCAACATGACAAATAATAATGATCACATAGTAAACTAAGAAGATTGACACTTCAACATCAAGTATACACATACAAGGCATCACTTTGAGTTCACATATACACATAAGTAATCAAGACCTTCACAATACTCACATATTTAAGTTACTACATGATAATAGCATAATTCATAAAGTAATGTTGACAAGGTGAGATTGTTTCATAATTCATATAGTAATGCCAACGGGGCCACATTACTGACAAGTATAGCATATAAGCACTGAGACCATAAATGGACCATACCAAACATCATCATAATTCAAGACCTATATTGTACAATATAGAAAAATTTAAGTCAAGATACCACCAATCCGATCTTACAACTTCAATCCGTAGACAAAGCATCCAAATCATATATACCAAGGCTCTTACCCATAGTCATGATCACCAATTCAATCCAATAATCAAAATATATAATGAATCAAATATAATAAAATATGAACTTATAAATTTAAGACAATCTGTCATAGTTTTAACATGATTCTTTCATAATGCAATCGCCCAAAGTAAACTATACATGATCAAATCACCCATAATATAGCCAAAATATGGAATTAATGATTTGCATGGGTTCATAGGAATTTCATTCTAAGATCATCAAGTTAACATCAATTTAATCATAATATATTGATTCAAAACATTTATGCAAGAATACATGGCTAGATTACAATTTAGAAGTTCTTGTTTTGAGAATGTCTTGGAAAACCACTTTGAAGATTATATCCTTGAAAAAAAGAGATTCAAGGATGAATACCATACCTTATTGATTCTTAACCAAGAAAATTGAGAAGATTTGATGCAGAAACCAAGATTCAAGCTCCATTATCCATTCAAGCTTCGATGGTGTTATAGAGAGCTCTTTGGGGGTCTTGGGGATCAATTCCCCTTAAGGTTGAAGAATTATAAACCCTCTTAAAATAACAAAAAATAACCTTAAGAAATTGTCCAACTAATTTTCAGAAGGCTGGAAAAATTCCAAATGTATCTTTCACTCAGCCAAGACACTGCAGGAAATTTCAGGCCCATCGACGATTGGCACTCGGCACCACGTTGGTCCATTGATGGATTGTCCTGGCAATCGTAAGCTCCAAAACGTAAGTCCCAACCTACGAGCCTAATGACGGGGTATCGATGTACCAATGGTCCGTTGATTACCCCTCGTTGGTTGGATTATTTTTGATAGTTTTTGCTACAAGTTTTGTTGGTTTGTGTTGTGTTTTTCCCGAAGTTTCCAACCTAAATACACTCGTACACATATTATGAACCCCTCACATCAATTTCAACCAAAACAAACACGTAAGTTAAAGGCACATCTAAACGTACATGCACGTCCCAAAAGCATATCTTTCAAACGTCATGGACGTTATTGAACGTTTGACCTCCAAACTTTACCAAACATTATAAGCTTCCTATAAACATAATTATGAATCATTTTAGGACCTTATAACCTCATGACAAATTTTTTAGGATCTATCTTCACCTAAGTCGTTTTAGAAGTGTTATAGTAACGAATCCTACGAGTTAAGCTCAATAAAAACATTCAAGAACAAAAGGAGGTACGGAAAGCGCTTTTTCTCTTGATCAGGTCCTTGCTGTATGTATTTTTGTGCTTGAATTCTTACTTGAAGATGTCCTTTTCTTTTAAGGTTTTCGAGCTTTAGTTTGCTAAATCTTGAATTTGTCAGTTGGAAAGAGACAATATAAATCACCAAATACTCGTAGAGATCATCCCATTGGTTGAAGGTCTAGTGTTAGAAAACTTTTACACCTACCACATCAAAGGTTGCAGCTTTTTTGACGTCTGTCTTGTCACCTTTTAATATTGTAGTCTTAAAGGGACCAGATCCCTTGCAAACTTCTTTGTAAGTTCTTGAAAATTGTTGGCTAATTTCCTTCTTTTTTTTTTGAATGAATTTATTTGTTGTTTATCATGTTGATAGTCAACCATAAAGATTTATTGACCGCTGAACAAACGACTGCCATCATTCTGATTGGTTTAGTATGTTGGCGCCTTACAAACCTCTCACACAACAGGTTTACACTTTTTCCCAATAATGGATCTGAACGGAGAACTAAACAAAGGACCAAGTTCCTTTGTTAGTGAGACACTGAAACAGACAATCCATCCCTTCTTCCTATTGGTGTTGGACACTGCATTTTTCACCTATCACTTTATATGGCAGCTTTACATTTGTACTCCATTTGTATTTTGACGAGAGCCCTCTTCCAGGGACCAGGTCCCTACATTTGTGAGGATTATAAAAAAAACACCTAGAATATATCATTTTCTCCTTTTTTGATGATTACACACGGATATTTCTCACACTGATTTTATTCATTAATTTCACTATCAGCATATCCAATAACAACGATCCGGTTCCTTTTTAGATCTACAAGTTTATTAAATTATCAAAACTTCATATCAAGTTCGAACTAACATCTCATATCAGCTTTAGTACACCATAAATTTTTCCCTTGACTGAGGGACTATTTGTTATAAGTACTATTCTACTCTTGGTTGTGTATACTATGAGCATGTGCTCGGATGAAAATGGTGTTGTAATGAACTCTTTCTTAATTAATTGTCATTTTTTGTGAGTTCTTCAAAGTGAAAAACAAATATCTAGAGGTTTTTGAATTTTCAAATATTCAAGTTAAATTTGGGCGGAGAATTGTAACAATTCTATGTCCAAACATACAATTCCAAAAAGAAAAAGGTAAAATTACCTATAGCGAAATCATCAAGAAACATCTATTCTCCTTTTCTAAATTCCACGTGTAAAATTACACTATTCTTCCTACATATCAGTTTGATAATTCAAGCATATATTGTGATAAACAATTTTGAGCCCCAGAAAGAACTTTTTACAATATATCTCATTGTTTTTTGTAAGAAGGAGAAGAAGTAAATCAAATTAATGATGGGAAAAATATTGTGAAGACTAAATGGAAGCACCAACAGGTTCTTACACCTTTTTACTATTCTTTAAAGATGTCTACAATGTGATTGATAAAAATCCTAATTGAACTATTTGTGATTCCAATTCTGCTTGTAAGTAAATATTTGGAGTGTTTAGAATCCTCCATTCATAGTCAGAGGTGTGTTTGCCATTGTTGAATTCTCATATAATGCCGAAAAAAATATGCAATAATGAAACTCCATCTTGTCAATTAAATTGTAAGACAACATCTTCTACATTCACAAGATAACATTAATCTCCAAAATTCTAATTCAACTTGTAATATGAATATTAGGTATTTTATTTTCAGTTATGTCTGAGTATATGATGTTTCAATGATTGAAAAAACTTTGGCTAAACTTTTTATGTGTTATGCTCAGGGGATGCTTTTACTCCTATGTGAAGTCTTGATAGAATTTTTAGAAGCATGTGACAGTTTAAGAAAATTATGGATAGAAAACCTGATGCACTTTAAAAGAGGCCATGGATGGGGAATTAAATGTGAAGAATTAAAGTGTAGTTATTGAACTTCTAATTACACATTTATGTAATTAAAATATTATTGTCTAATTTGATTTTGATTTAATAGAGGGACAAAATCCAATTTGGAAGAAAGAATTCTTCCACTTTTAAGATAACACTGTAGTTTTTGGACACTTGCTTTGTGCATGTACACCATGTCACTTAATATATAATAATTTTTAAAAAATTATATGAGTATTATCAAACACTATATTTGAATAATATAATGTCAAATGTCCAATTATCTCAATTTTGGAGCATAAATGCCAATAGAAAGAATTTGATTGAAGAGTAAAAATATACTATTGTCTTTCAACTTTACGTGGTCATTAAATTGAATAGGATTTATCAAGTTTTTCAATACATTAGTTTAAGACATTGCAGTTATATAATAGTATAGCTAGATAAGTACATATTCGAATCTTGAATATTTGAGACCTGTATTTTACTTCATCTAATGAACTCCTTATCTCAAAAAGCAACTGTTTTGGTATATTCTATTTATGTTTTCACGTCATAAGATATTATGTGTGATTAAGATTTGACATTTCTGGTATTAGACACTAATTTCATCAACAAATATTATTTGATGTGTCTGACATTAATCAATATCTCGACAAATAATTAATTTGAATAAGGTGTGTACTTTTTTTTAAAAAAAAAAATAATACTGCTAACAACTATTACAAGATTTATGTTTAAATGTAGGTACTCTTTATACATCAGATCTTGAGAACTTGAAGGGAAAGGAAGGAAAGTTGTCTAGTGAAAATTACAATCATGGAATGAGGAACTGAAAATCAACAAGAAATAGAGAGGGGGGGGGGGGCAACCAAAAAACTCATCGGTAAGCTATTTGATAGAATAAAGTATTGAATCAAAGATATATAGCTTTGAAAATTGGAAAAATACACAGTCTATGCCTGAAATTCCAGAGACACGCCTAAATTATACTAAGGTCCTATTAGTTCCCCTCCTCGAAATTATTTCATTAATAATTTGCTAACCCTTTTTTGCCTATGTTGTTGAGTCTATGACTTCACTTATGTTAGGCGTGTGAGTGTTAATTTTAGACTACATTAACCACTAAAAATTTTCCATGTGTTAAAATAAAGTTTGAGAAAACCTCCCATTAACTCAAATGTTTTCTTCTTTATTCTTTAAGTTAAATGATACATAAACCCTAAAAAATAAGCATGAAGTTACCTTCCACTCAATGATTGAAACCTATATTTAACGACATATCATAAATCCTACGAAATATAAGTACAACAATAACAAAAAAAAACTAATATTTAAACTCAATCACGGTTATTGATGACTTAGAAGTATAAAATCGACCCACAAATGCACGATTGAAATTGAACACTAAGTACAAAAAACTAAAATAGAAAATCAATTATGAGTTTATAATGTTCAAAATCGAATTTCAAAAAATTAAGTTTTTGAAGATAATTGTTCTTTCCTTTGTTCCTTTTGGTAAAGTTAAACTTCAAAAAGGAAGATAAAAAATGTGGCAAGTCTAAAAGCTACTTTTCGATCTGATTGCTTGTCTTTTTAAAGAGATTAAATGGTGGGGCACATCGTTCGTCGAACAATACTTTCAAGCTATATGGTTGATAGTGCCACGTAAGTTTAAAAGGGGTAAAAAAAGTTCGAGGGTAATAGGACCTTACTATAGTTTAGGTATTTCTCTATATTTTGGCTATAGGGTGTGGGATTATACTGTGTTTCCCTTGAAAATTTCATAGACTTTGAGTGTGTATGGTATGAAGGAAAATGTTTCCTCGAAAATTATAGATTTTTGATTTATTTTCTCATGTTTCGTTGGTGAGTAGAATATATTTTTCGAAAAAGATTTTTAGTGTTTCATTTATAAAAAAAATGTTTTTGAAAAATATACTCTATTTTTACTAGAGTAGAAAATAAAATTTTAAATTGAAAATATGTTTTTGTAAAAAAAAAACTCAAAATACTTTTTGGTGTGGGGGATGCTGGTAGTGGACTGGTTGCGAGGGGAAGGGGTGAATAATTTAAAATTTGAAGTTGAAAATAATTTTTAAAAACAAACATTGAATATATTTTTTGAGAGGGGTGGGGGGTGTCGAGGATAGGGGTGAAAAAAATTTTTAGAAACTGAAATCTATCTATTTGGAGAAGAAAAAATTGCACATGTCAATACCACAATTTTTAGAATATAAAATTTTAAATCATTTTAATCAATCATCAATACTACCCTAAAAGCATGAACTGTCAAACTTGAATATACTACCCCAATAAAAAAATACTTACTTTATTTTATTTATTAGTTTAATTATTTGTATTATATTAAAAAAATACATGTCTTTTTACATTAATGGATTGTTATTTTTTAAAAAAGGTGTAACATTTCTAAAAGATTGCAATTTTTTGGATGCGTTTGTCATTTTTCGCTGAGTTGTGACTTTCCGAAGGGCTGTGATGTTTTCAAACAATTGTAACTTTTTCAAATGGTTGTGTTTTTGTCAATGAGTTTTGACTTTTCCAAAGGGTTGTGAGTTTTCCAATGAGCGGTGACTTTTTCGAAAGGTTGTAAGTTTTTCGATACGGCACAATTAGCACCTACTCATACAACTATTTGACAACCGTAAATACAGGAATTTCTTCTTACTTATAAACTACATTGTTTTTATGATTTGTACTCTTCTTCTTGTTAAAAAAATCTCAACGATAATTTGCAAAAATTGATTAAGTAAAAAATTCAACGATATTCGAGGTGTAACATAAGAAAGAGTTGGTGAAAAAATTATAGCAAATCATCCAAAAATTCGTACTCGTAGTTTTTCTAACGATTTTCATGTATTAACAATGAAGAAGAGTCGTGGGAAAGAAAATTATCTTAAATCACTATTAAAAAAGTCACATGATTTGAGTATGATAAATCATCTTCTTCTTTTTTTCAATTTTTACTTTGTTACCCTCACGGAGTTTCTTTCTAATTTTTATTAAAACGGACATCAACATAGTCCATTGAATTTCAATTTGGATATAAAATTCACTATTTCAAAAATAGATTTTAGCTTTTATTTATAATATCATTTCAATCAAATGCAAAAATTACCTCTCAATATACGATATTGTTACTCAAGTATTAATTGATTAATAATATTTTCTAAAAGACAGATTGCGTATAAAGATAAAATATTGAAATAATTATGGTAATCCTTATTAGTATCAAGCACTTACTACATTTCAAATATGAAAATGTAAGAGAATAATTGTAGTTAAATTGTGTGAATCATTTATATTCATAACCTCAAGAGGAAAGGCTATTGGTGATTTTTTGTATTGAAATTGTGGGTTAGATTTGCTTACAAAATTAAGTGAAGTAATTGTCACTTTTTTCCACATTTAATATTTGAATATATTTTGAAATGTTTCAATGATATATGATCATCTTGATCTCAAAATACAAGTAACTCTATAAAAATTTGTATTAATTTCTTAAAACTCTGGTCCTATTTTCTTTCAATTATAATTATTTACTAAAAAATATTAATTTCGTAATATTAGTTTTATTTTACAGCATTGTATACTATATATACAATACACACGTGTTATAAAACTAGTCAATACTAATAAATATCAATCGTTAATTTTACATATAGTAATGTGATGTGTGTGTCTGTGAGAGAATTCTTTTTTTGTGGATAAATTTTTTAAATTAATTAAACTTTATTATATAAAATTAACATCTAAGTATATATTCTAAAACTATAAACCCACATTTAGAAGGTAGATATTTTAAGGACAATGATACGGATCCACTATAATTACACATATTTTGTTGAAAAAAATACATAAATTCATAACTACAGATATTATAATCCTCTCTGATACATTTCCTCTCGTATACATCTATTTCTTCTAGAATACATATCTATCCACTCTCTGATACATCTCTTCCCAGAAGTAATATGTCATTTGCAATGTATTGGACAACAAAAGGAATGTATTCGACAGGAACGAAAAATTTGAAATTTTTGTAATTGAGAAAACTTCTAGAATATAATGTAATTAGCCTCCAAATATATGAGATTTATGTATTTTATACTATTTTTTTCTTTAGTAAACAACTTCAATATATTACTTTATAATTTATTTTTAATGGTCATACGATATAAATGTGTTGTTTACAACCTTAATTGAGAAAGTTAAATTCTATGAAATTCTTTGCAGCAAGGAAATAGAGAATTGTATTAGATTAAGAGTTAAAACATTTCGTGTTCAAGGAATATATAAAATGTTGATATCTTTGAAAAATTCATCAATCTTCATGTATATTCACAAGTTGTATCTATTTTTCACAATGTTAGTATCTTCATTTTGTGATATTTGCATCATAAGCTTCACATATGATAAAATACTAAAAATTAATCAATCAATTCGTAAAAATCAATTCAAAGTCTTTCAAATTTCTATTGTTTCAACTTAAGTATAATGTGTTTGTATTTGATTTAGTAGATGAATTTTGTAATACATTTTATTATTGTCTTCGATAATAGAAATACTTAGAAAAATTGATTTATAACTTCATGACAATAAAAACAATCAAGAAAGCAACTTTATTTTTATATAAAATAATAATTATGGTAAGTTATACTCGAAATATTGAAAGTATTTATTAAAAAATAATGTTTGCCTCCACATATATGCACAAATTAAAAGAAGGAAACCAAACAATTTTTTTAAAAAAAATATATGAATGCTCATTTTAATAATAACACATATATATTCATTCTTAATATATGATTCTCCTTTTCGATTGATATGAACTTATTTTTTTTAATTTATTTAAAAAAAAATAACTTCTGTATTTTAATTTATTAATGTAGCATATTTAAGATAACAAAATTAAAAAGTATTTCAATACACTAAATTTAAATATACATATAAAGTTTAGTTTTAATCTTGATTAGTTTCACCTAATATTATACTTGATATATAATTATTAAGAGCTAAGTGTAATCATAATTTATTTACTTGTATATAATAATTAGATATCACAATAACTCATAAAAATAAAGAAATAACTAAAAAGAGGTAATCCTAATAATAACACTTAAGGATGTTTCTAGAATTATTTAATTTTTTTGTTATCATTCTTGGTAGATTTTTGTTTGCAAGGAGTTAAGTTATTACATTTGATCATCATGCACTTCATATATAGAAAGATGTTTCTCGAATTACTTATACTTGATAGCTTTATATTAGAATGAAATTAATTTTTTATTCTTGGTCTTCTTTAATACAAATAATCGTCCTATTAATTTTTTTATTTGTAAAGTTACTTCTTTAAATTTTTTTCTTTAATTTCAATCTAATATATATTATTAATTTTATCATACTTATTTATTTTCACGTATATTAATTAGAACCAAAGTAAAGATGAAAATAATTATTTCATGATAAATTAGTAAACGTTTTTTATAAGCATAATGAATAGAAAAACTATAAAGAATTAAATAGTATAGTAAAATAGTGTAAAAATAAAATAGATATCACAATAACTCACAAAAAAGTGAAGTAATAACAAAATAAGTTAATGGTAATATCAATAACTTAAGATGTTTCGACAACTATTTAATTTTCTTATTATTATTCTTGGTAGATTTTTTTTAGTGTGAAATTATATTTTTACTCTTGATCATTATTTAATGCATATATAAAAAGTTGTTTCTAGAATTATTTAATTTTTTTGTCATCATTCTTGTAGATTTTTGTTTGCTAGAAGTTAAATTTTACCTTTGATCATCATTCACTTTATGTATAGAAAGATGTTTTGACAATTATTTATACTTGATAGATTTTTGTTAGAATGAAATAACATTTTTATTCTTGGTCGTGTTTAATACCAATTTATCATCCTATTCATTTATATTTGTAAAAGTATTTTTTACCATTTTTTTCATTAATTTCAATCTAATAAATATTATTAATTTAATCACACTGATTTATTTTCATGTGTATTTATTAGAACCAAAATAATGATGGAAATAATTAATTCATGATAAATTAGTAAACATTTTTTATAAGCATAATCATTAGAAAAATATTTATAATTAAATAAATGTAATAGTAAAATAGAGTAGTAATGAATTAGATATCACAATAACTCACAAAAAAAAGTGAAATAATAACAAAATGAGTTAATGGTAATAATACTAACTTAAGATGTTTCTAGAACTATTTCATTTTCTTGTTATCATTATTGGTAGATTTTTGTTAGTGTGAAATTATATTTTAGCCCTTGATTATTATTCACTTCATATAAAAAAGATGTTTCTAGAATTATTTGGTATTTTTCTTAATAGATTTTTGTTAGCGTGAAATTATATTTTTGCCCTTGGGCGTCCTCCCACCTCACTCTTCTATAATATAAAATACTAGATAACTTAAGGCACGTGATACGGGCCCAATATAATTTTATATATTTTGTTGAAAAATTTACATAAATTCACAATGTAAGATATCATAAATTCCTCTCGAATATATTTTTATCCCCTCCTGGTTACATCCATCCCATAAAGTAATATATATATATTTATAGTAATGTACCAGAAAACCAAGGAATGTATTCTAGAGCAACAAAAAAATTGAGATTTTTGTAATTGAGAAAACTTCTACGATAGGATGTTATTAGCCTCTAAATATATGATATTTCTGTACTTTATTCCTTTTTTATGTTAAACAACTTCAATATTATTTAATAATCTTTTCCAAATATTCATACGACATAAATGCATCGTTTACAACGTACATATCCCAATGTACATGTTATAATTGCGGAAAGATAGGACACATAGCTAGAGATGTAAGTTACCAAAAGACCCAAAAAAGAAGCAAATTGCAGAAATAATTATAGATAGTGACAAATATATGCAAATAGAATATATAGACTATGAACTAAGTTAAAATGATTGTATATACGAAGTATCAGACATAGAAACAGAAAATGAAGAAGAATATATTAATCTAGATAAAGATAAAATAGAGGAAGAAATATAATGTCTGAAGACGATATAAAAATAATATCCAAAGAGGATTATCAAAATGAAGAATTATCAGACCAAAAGATTATATTTGATAATACAGTTTTTGAACAAATAAAAGGAAAACAATTTGACTTAAGTGTTGAAAAAGTAGTTGAAATACCTACTTTGAGAAATTGGTTTAAAAGACAAAAAGAAGATCAAAGTAAAAATTGAATTAATAGATGAAAATGCAATTTTCTAATTGATTAAAGTAGTTATCCATGAAATGTTGATATCTACCTGGTGCATTTTTATATCCAAATGGTAATACATTCCATTCATAGAATCCTTGTGGTACTGTGAATGCTGTTAATTGTTTAGATTCTTCTTCTAATTTTAGGTGGCGTAATAAGTGCAGTAAAAGGAAATTTAATATACCAAAAATTTAAATTTATAATAAGTGCCAATTATACAGTAGCATTAACAGATAAAATATAGATAAATCATTAGTATTATATTGGAAAAGGTCTGGAATAGATTTAGCACCAGGCAGTAAAATATTTACAGCAAGATGCAAAAACTTATATATATTAACAACAAAACATAAAATAACAGCAAGAAATAAAATTGATAAAATAAAAATAGAAAATCCTTTAGAAAAAATAATTACTGTAATAGACAATAATGACTATAGCTATAAATAAATTGACATAGAAGAAGATTTATAAATTGTAAAAGAAAGATTAAGCACTTCAAGCGTACCAAATACGTTAACAAGAGCTACCTCATCAAGAATGAGTACATCTAAAAGAAACTGTGAAATCCCACAAAACTTATTAGGTAAGGAAGAAATAACACCATATCATTATTTCATAAAAGGAATAATAGACCAAAGAAAATATAAAATTTTAATAAATACAGGACAAGAAGAAAATTACATAATAAGAGAGTTAGTATTAGAAGAAGAAATTATAAAAACACGACACATATGCCCTGGATTACCTAGTGAGATAGTAAATACAAATGAAGAAACAATGGAAAAAGAAATAATTATAGAAGGAATACCCTTAGTAATATCATTTAAAATATACCAAGGAAACCATAATATTACATTAGGAATAAAATGGTTAGAAAAAGTTAAACCATACAACATAGAAAATGAACAATTAACAATAACTTGTCAAAATAAGAAAATAATTATAAAAAGAACAAAATGATTAATGAAAATATTTATACTTGCAAAAACTATTGTAGAAGGATATCACAACAAATAGTATACCCCTATGATAGATACAGTAGCAGAAGCGAATATATGTAAATATAATTGCTTACCAGAAGATAAATGGGAAAAATTAAAAACACCTATGGTAGTAACAGGATTTAATAATGAAGGAAGTATGATTAAATATAAAGCAAAAAATATAAAAATACAAATATGGGATAAAATACTAACAATAGAAGAAATGTATAATTTTGAATTTACCACAAAAGATATGTTATTAGGAATGCCATTTTTAGATAGATTTTATCCACATATAATAACAAAGACACATTGGTGGTTTACCACACCATGCGGAAACAAAATAGCAGCAAAAAGAGTAAATAATAAACAACGAAAACCTATGGAATGGATAAAAGCAAGTGAAAAAATAAACCAAGAAATGGAAAATATAAATATGAAACAAATATCGCAAATAGAAATAATTATATTTACAATAGACAAAGTTAAAATAATTAATGAACAACTAGAACAATTATACAGCGAAAATTCATTACAATGATGGGAAAAACATAAGACAAAAGTAAAAATTTAATTAATAGATGAAAATAGTATAATAACGCAGAAACCATTGAAATATAACTTTGATGATTTAAAAGAATTTAAAATACATATAGATGAATTATTAGAAAATAATTACATACAAGAAAGCAATAGTAAACATACAAGTCCAACATTTATAGTTATAAAACATAGTGAACAAAAAAGAGGTAAAAGTAGAATGGTCATAGATTATCGTAATCTAAACGCTAAAACTAAAACATACAATTATCGAATACCAAACAAAAAAGCTGTAGTAGTGACTAGACGAGATGATTATTAAATCATTATTATTTCATAATAAATAATTATAATCCATTAAGAGGTTGTAAGGAATACAACTTTTAGCAAAAATGAATAAAATGAATACCTATTTAATAGATGATGATGATAATAACAAGATATTATTACTTTATATATTAAAAAACCTTAATAGTGATATAAAAAGAGAAATTTATGACATAATATTTCTTTTCAGTTATATTAATTAGAGCCAAAGTAAAAGTAATTAATTATATTTTTAAATTAAAGTAATAGTAAAATAGAGTTATGAGTAGATATCACAGTAACTTATAAAAAAAAGTAAAGTAATAACAAACTGAGTTGATGGTAATAATAATAACTAAAAATATTTCTAGAACCATTTAGTTTTTTTCTAATCATTCTTGATAGATTTTTGTTTGCGCAAGTTATACTTTTACATTTGATCACCATTCACTTCATATATAGAAAGATGTTTCTAGAATTAATTATTTTTCTTGCTGTTTTTCTTAATAGATTTTTGTTAGAACGAAATTTCATTCATTTGTTGATCGTCTTAAATGTAAATGTATCATCTTATTCATTTTTATTGGTAAATTACTTCTTAACATCTTTTTCTTTATTTCCAGATGATACATATTATTAATTTTATGACACTTATTTCTTTTCAAGTATATTCATCAAAGACAAAATAAAGGTGAAAATAAGTAATTCATAATGTATATGTTTATTAAAGTAAATATTTTTTATAAGCATAATGAATAGAAAAAATAATAAGAGTTAAATTAAAGTAATAGTAGAATATATTAATGAATAGATATTACAATAACCCATAAAAAAAGTGAAGTAATAACAAAATAAATTAATAGTTATAAAAATAATTAAAGATGTTTCTAGAAATATTTAATTTTCTTATTATCATTTTTTGTAGCGTGAAATTACATTTTTACCACTAATCATTATTCACTTCATATATAGAAAGATCTTTCTAGATTATTTACTATCTTTCTCAATTAATTTTTGTTAGAATGAAATTACAATTTTACCCTTGGTTGTCCTACCACTTCACTCTTCTATATAATAGATAACAATATATGAAATGGCCCGTTAATGGGCCCAATATTACAATCTTAAATATATTATTTCGCGATCAAATATTAAAACGCATCTCCGTATCGCAGACTTGCTTTCAAATAATATTTTCTTTATCATTTATCAGGATTAACTATCGAAAACTCATTTAATCATTACGATATTTTTCAAACAATAAATAATAACCTTGAATTAATAATTGAAATTCAAGATAGAGGTAAGAGTTAAGTCTTGAGGATTCTTCCAAGTCTTTTTAAAAAGTCCCTCTAAGTCTTTTGAGGAGTCTTCTATAATTTCTAATAACTTGTTTCAAAACTCGAGTAAGTGAGTATGGGAATGATGAAAATATATTCATGGATTTACACTATCATCAATACCTTCATATCATTAATCATAACTCTTGAATTCATAATTCTAATTCAAGAAAGAGCTAACAGTAGAGTTCAAGAAAGTCCCTCAGTTCAATTGTGAATCATTTGAGATCAACTATTGGTTTGAACTAAGTTTTGACGATGTAAGTATGAGAGTGAAAAGAATCGTATACATGAATTTCATATTGTTATTTAGACACTCGAGTCGAGTCGTTAATGCCCATAAATTTCACATGAACTTCATAAGTGTAGTATATTTGAAAGCGACAAAATCTTCAAGTTCTAAGTCATGAGTATTTAGTTGTTAAACATTAGAGATTATATTCCTTATAATGGGGTTAAAACATGTTACCCATGATGTCCTTGAGTTCAGCCGTTCATGCCCATAATTTCGCATGAACCCTATGATTCGAAAGATCTTTAGATGAGAGGTATCATCGAGTCCATGAATTGAATCACTCACGTCCATAATTCGGCATAAACCCTATTTTAAAATGTTTTTCACAAATTTTTTAATTTTTTTTTAAGATTTGCCCATATGAGTTGAAGAAGAGTAGAACTACGTTTATTTTCTTTATAATAATATATTATACTAAGTATTACCAAGAGTAAATATTCTTACATTAAAGATGAGAGGAAACTAAGATTTTCAAAAGTGTTTTGAGCAGTTTGAGTACCATCTCTTTTAAGAGAAAGATTATTAAGTAATAATTTTAAAACTGTAACAACCCATTTATTCGGTTTGTGCATTAAAATTTTTTTTGATAAATAATTACTGGGTCGACGTACCACGCGACGGATCGTCATGGTCACGACAGACCGTCCTGGACTCCGTCGTCCCATACTTGTGCAATTTCTCCTGATGCTCTCTTCACTACCCTCGACGGCAAGTATGACGAACCGTCATAGGCACAACGGTCCATCGAGAGTCTTCGTTCCAAAACACTTAAACTGTTGGAATTTGGGTACTGCGATTACTTCTCTGAACTTCGTGACGAACCGTCAATGATACGACGGACCATCACAAGCTGCGTAACCCCACACTTGGTCGGACTTCCGCTAAATTTTAAATGGGTGTTTTTGACTATTCATAATTATAATTATGAAATTAGTGGGGTAATTTTAAAAACTTATTTAGTTGGTGGTTAAAGAAGATAATAGTGAAATAAATAGTGGGTTACTTTTATTATTATTTTTATATAATTGATTATATAATAATTAGGGTAAAAAGAATCTGTAGAAGAAAAATAAAAAGAGCAGAAGAGGAGAACGAAAGAGAGAGCGTGAACGAAAGAAGAAAGCAAGCGACTTAGACTTCAGATTGAAAAGGTTCATAGGCATTGAGGAAGGCAAAGGCATTGGAGAGGTAGCTTGCTTGATTTCGGTTCTTCGGAGGAGGTAGGTTATGGTTTATTTCTATGTGATAGATAAACTCTAAATAGCGATCGATATGTATTGAGTGATATTGTAAAGTCTCCTATGTACTTGACTGTGTGGTTGTATGTTTTGATGGTGTGGTTTGTGGTTGGCCTAAAATTATGAGACTGTTGAATTTCTAATCTTGAATACTCTCTATTAAAATGACGCCTTGAATAAAGAAGGCTTGATGAAATAAATAATGGGATAATTGGATCGGAGTGTCACGTTCCGACACGGTATATGGGATCGGAGTGTCACATTCCGACACGGTATTATGGGATCAGAATGTCACATTCCGACACGGTATATGGGATCGGAGTGTCACGTTCCGACATGATAACATTAAAGGAAAGGAATCTTGATTTATCTTAATATACTCAAATTCAAAGAACCTATTTTCCAAATGAGTATGGTGTGGAGGCATGAGTCCACATAGGTGTGCTTGTTGTTGTGATTGATGGTGTACCTATTATGGTGTTGTTGTCAATGGTTCATGTGTTTGTTGCTTGCCACCTGTTAAGTATTGTAGTTGATTTTATATTATTATTCAATTTATATTGTTTTCTATTTTGAGTTGGCCGATGATACCTACTTAGTACGTGTTCCTTGTACTGGCCCCTACTTGTATTTTTTATCTTTGTTATTTGTGGAGTGCAGCAAGTGTGCCATCGACTTCGACTCGCCCTCAGCTCTAGCCAGTTCTTCAGCACATCAGAGTTCGGGGTGAGCTATTATTCCTAGCTCGTGCTGGATTCTCTCCTTCACGTCTTGATGTCTTTTAATTTCGAAAATGGGCCATCTTTTTACTTATTTTGGTTTCTTAAATACTCTTAGACTTGGTAATTTGAGGATAGATGTTCTTGATGTGATGACTTCCATATTTTGGGGATAATAAGTGTTAAACTTTAGAAGCTTATTAACTTCGTTACAGTAATAAGTTTTGGGTCTTCCGCATTATTTTTGTTAATTATAGTTGAACTATTGGTAAATGTTGGGGTTTAGATTTGTTGGTTCGCTCACCTAGTAGGCTAAGTGTGGGTGCCACCCACGACTCATTTTGGGTCGTGACCAACTTGGTATCAGAGCGTTAGGTTCGTTGGTCTCATCACACAAGAACAAGTCTAGTAGAGTCTTGAGGAACGGTATGGGGACGCCTTTACTTTCCTTCGAGAGGATATAGGACTTTAGGAAAACTCCATTCTTTCTTTCTCTCGTGCTATTACTTGGATCCAATTGGTATCTAGGTGATACAAATTGGTATCTGACATCCTCACTCTATTTCGCGGATGGTTAGAATTAGAGCAACAACTGTGCCAACACCAACACCGGCAAGACAGGGTGCGTCTGAGCCAACCATTGGGGCTGTAACTCGAGGAGGAGCACTGGCAAGAGGCCGTGGTAGAGGTCGCAGGAGGACGCCCACTAGAGGTAGAGGACAAACACCTAGTCCAGAAAGGAATAGAGCAGTGACTCCTCCACCGACTTATGAGGTAGTAAGAGAGGGTGAGGAAGGGGAAAATGAGCAAGTTCAAGGTGAGGAATAACCACCCCAGCCTACCCCAGAGATGATTAATCAGGTTCTTACTTATCTTAGCGGGTTATCTGATCAGGGCCAGACATCTCCAATGTTTTCTGCACCAGCACCTCAGGTTTCGGGAGTACAACATGCAACTTATGTGGCTCCCCGTGTGGATGCATCATTGGAAGTAGGCACATTTCCTCGATTGACTATAGGGCTATAATGATAGGTGATCAACATGAACTTTTCATTAAGTTCTTAAAGTTGAAACCTCCAGCCTTCAAGGGTGCTGAATCTGAAGATGCCTATGATTTTCTGGTTGATTTTCATGAGCTTCTATATAAGATGGACATAGTAGAACGATTCTGTGTTGAGTTAGTGACCTATCAGTTTCAGGGGGATGCCAAAATGTGGTGGCGGTCGTATGTTGAGTGTCAACCAGCACAGGCCCCACCCATGACTTGAGCATCATTTTCTAGCTTATTTATGGAGAAGTATATACCCCGGACATTGAGGGATAGAAGGAGAGATGAGTTCCTGAGCCTAGAGCAAGGAAGGATGTCTATTGCTGCTTATGAGGCAAAATTTCGTGCACTATCCAGTTATACCACTCAGCTTTGCTTAAGTCCACAAGGGAGGATTCGCCGCTTGGTGAAAGGATTGAGGTCAGATTTGCAGATCCTAGCCTTACAGGTAGCTGCTGCAGCAAAATCCTTTCAGGAAGTGGTTGATTTTGTGATAGAGGTAGAGGGGGTGAAGCCAGAAGACTTCACCATGGCGTCGACATTTAAGAAGTTCAGTAAGGGAGGTGAGTTTAGTGGTTCTTACTCCAGAGGACAGAGTTAAGGAGGTTACCCAACCCATCCTATTTTGTCTTCACATCAGGCTTTAGCTGGGCGTCCATCGCAGACCAGTCAGCCTTTTTCTGAGTTTGGAGGTTATCCCCAGACTTCGTCATTCTCACAGAGACCTATGCTTGACTCCAGAAGTTGTTATGGATGGGGAGAGACTGGACATACTAGGAAATATTGTCCAAAATAGAGTTACAGACCCTCAATAGTTAGAGGTAGAGGTGGTCATGGAAGAGGCCGCCATTCTGGAGGACGTGGAGGCCAAGGTAATGGTGGTCACCAAATCAGTCGGGGTGGCGGGCAAGTTGGAACTACTGCACTGCAACATGGTAGGGGCATGGACAGACAGGTGATAGGGCCTATTGTTATGCTTTCCCCGGGAGGTCTGAAGCAGAAACATCTGATGCTGTTATCACAGGTACTCTTTTGGTCTGTGATTGCATGGCTTCTGTATTATTTGATCATGGATCCACATTTTCATATGTATCTTCCTCATTTGCTACTGGTCTTGATTTATATAGTGATTTGCTTGACATGCCTATTTGTGTCTCTACTCCTGTGGGTGAGTCTGTGATAGTTGAGAAGGTGTATAGGTTTTTCCTTGTGACTTTTGTAGGGAGCAATACTTATGTAGATATGATTATTCTAGAGATAGTTGATTTTGATGTAATTCTGGGTATGACTTGGCTTTCTCCAAATTTTGCAATCTTAGATTGTAATGCTAAAACTGTGACATTGTCCAAGCCTGGGACAGATCCGCTAGTGTGGGAGGGTGACTATATTTCCACTCCAATTCGTATTATCTATTTCTTCGTGCTAAGAGGATGGTGAGTAAGGGTACTTTAACTTTCTTGGCACATCTCAGGGATGATACTTCCAAAGTACCTTCGATCGAGCCGTTTTCGATAGTTCGTGAGTTTCTGGATGTGTTTCCTGCACACCTTCCTAGTATGCCACCGGATAGGGATATTGATTTTTGTATTGATCTGGAGCCGGGTATTTGCCCCATTTCCATTCCCCCTAATAGAATGGCACAAGCTGAGTTAAGGGAGTTTAAGGCCCAAATTCAGGAATTGTTAGGTAAAGGTTTTATTAGACCGAGTGCATCCCCTTGGGGTGCTCCTGTTTTATTTGTGAAGAAGAAAGATGGAAGTTTTTGAATGTGCATAGACTACAGGCAGCTGAATAAGGTAACTATTAAGAACAAGTATCACATTCCTCGCATTGATGATTTGTTCGATCAGTTACAAGGTGCTTGTGTCTTCTCTAAAATTGATTTGAGGTACGGTTATCACCAACTGAAAATACGGGCAGCAGATGTGCCAAAGATTGCTTTTCGAACCAGGTATGGGCATTATGAAATCTTAGTAATGTCTTTTGGGCTTATGAATGCCCCTACTGCTTTCTTGAGCCTGATAAACGAGATTTTTAAGCCATATCTGGATCTCTTTGTTATTGTATTTATTGATGATATACTGATATACTCAAAGAGCAGGAAAGAACATGAGGAGCATTTGAGAATTGTATTGGAGTTGTTGAGGGAGAAAAGGCTTTATGCAAAATTCACCAAGTGTGAGTTTTGGCTAGATTCAGTGTCCTTCATGGGGCACGTGGTTTCTAAGGATGGATTGATGGTGGAACCTTCTAAGATTGAAGCAGTGAAGAGTTGGGTAAGACCAACTAATGTTTCAGAGGTAAGGAGCTTTGTTGGTTTAGCTAGCTACTACCGTCGATTTGTCAAGGGATTTTCTTCTATTGTTTCCCAGCTGACAAATTTGACTAAGCAAAATGTTCCATTTGTATGGTCGGACGAATGTGAAGAAACTTCCAAAAACTCAAGACCTTGTTGACTACTGCACCAATTCTTACCTTGCCAGTGGAAGGTAAGAATTTTATTGTTTATTGTGATGCATCTTATTCTGGTTTGGGTGCAGTGCTAATGCAAGAGAGGAATGTAGTTGACTACGCTTCGAGGCAATTAAAAGTGCATGAACGTAACTATCCGACCCATGATTTGGAGTTGACTGCAGTTGTATTTGCGTTAAAGCAATGGAGACATTACCTATATGGGGTCAAGTGTGAAGTTTATACAGATCATCGTAGTTTACAGTATGTCTTTACTCAGAAAGATTTGAATTTGAGGCAGAGGAGGTGGATGGAACTATTGAAGGACTATGATATTACTATTTTGTATCACCCAGGAAGAACTAATGTTGTGGTAGATGCCTTAAGTAGAAAAGCAGGGTGCATGGGTAGTTTAGCCCACTTACAGGTTTCTTGACGCCCATTGGCTAGAGAGGTTCAGACTTTGGCTATTGACTTTATGAGGCTGGAAGTACTAGAGAAAGAAGGATTTTTGGCCTGTGTGGAGGCAAGATCTTCTTTTCTTGACAAGATTAAGGGAAAGAAGTTTGCTGATGAGAAGCTGAGCCGAATTCGAGATATGGTATTGCGAGGAGAGGCTAAAGAGGCAATAATTGATGAGGAAGGTGTTTTGAGAATTAAGGGAAGAGTATGTGTGCCCCGTGTTGATGATTTGATTCACAATATTCTTACAGAGGCTCATAGTTTAAGGTATTCTATGCATGCTGGTGCAACCAAGATGTATCGTGACCTAAAGTAACATTTTTGGTGGAGTAGAATGAAGCGTGACATTGTTGATTTTGTTGCCCAATGCCCGAATTGTCAGCAGGTAAAGTATGAACACCAGAGGCCCAAAGGGACACTTCAGAGAATGTCCATTCCTTAATGGAAGTGGGAAAGAATTGCAATGGATTTCATGGTTGGTCTTCCAAAGACATTGGGTAAGTTTGATTATATTTGGGTAATTGTTGACAGGTTAACTAAGTCTGCTCACTTCATTCCGGTCAAGATGACTTACAATGCAGAGAAGTTATCCAAACTCTATATCTCAGAAATTGTTTGATTGCATGGAGTTCCACTTTCCATCATATCAGATAGAGGTACGCAATTTACTTCTATGTTTTGGAGAACATTACATGCTGAATTAGGGACTAGGTTGGATCTTAGTACTGCATTTAACCCTCAGACCGAAGGTCAGTCTGAGTGAACAATTCAGGTGTTAGAGGATACGCTTCGTGCACGTGTGATAGAATTTGGTGGTCATTGGGATAAATTCTTACCCTTAGCAGAGTTTTCATACAATAATAGCTATCACTCAAGTATTGATACGGCCCCATTTGAGGCACTGTATGGGAGGAGATGTAGGTCTCCCATTGGTTGGTTTGATGCATTTGAGGTGAGACCTTGGGGTACCGATCTTTTGAGGGAATCGTTAGATAAAGTAATATTCATTCAGGAGAAGCTTCTAGCAGCTCAGAGTAGGCAGAAAGAATATGCAAACCGAAAGGTTAGGGACTTGGATTTTATGGAGGGTGAACAAGTCTTGCTGAAGGTTTCACCCATGAAAGGTGTGATGCGGTTTGGTAAGCGAGGTAAGCTTTGTCCGAGGTATATTGGTCCATTTGAAGTTCTAAAGCGCGTGGGGGATGTGGCCTATGAATTGGCATTGCCTCCAGGGTTGTCAGGAGTGCACCCGGTATTTCATGTGTCTATGCTGAAAAAATACCATGGTGGTGAAAATTATATTATTCGTTGGGATTCAATTCTTCTTGATGAGAATTTGTCTTATGAGGAAGAGCCTATTGCTATTCAAGATAGGGAGCTCCGCAAGTTGAGATCAAAGGAGATTGCATCTATCAAGGTTTAGTGGAAGGATCGGCCAGTAGAAGAGTCCACATGGGAGAGTGAGGTCGATATGAAAGAAAGATATCCACGTCTTTTTACAAATTCAGGTACTCTTTCTCGTCCTCCCCGTTTCTTTCTGTGATCGGTCGAGGACGAACGATAGGTAAATTGGTATCTATTGTAACAACCCATTTAGTTGGTTTGAGCAGTAGAATTATTTTTGATAAATACTTACTGGGTCGACGGACCACGCGATGGATCGTCATGGTCACAACGGACCGTCCTGGACTCCGTTGTCCCATACTTGTGCAATTTCTCTTGCTGCTCTCTTCTCTACCCTCGACGGCAAGTATGACGAACCGTCATAGGCACAACGGTCCATCGAGTGTCTTCTTTCCAAAACACTTAAACTCCTTGAATCTGGGTACTGGGATTGCTTCTCTGAACTTCGTGACGAACCTGCAAGACGCCCATCATAGATACGATGGACCGTCACAAGTTGCGTAACCCCACACTTGGTCGGACTTCCGCTAAATTTTAAATGGGTGTTTTGGACTATTCATAATTATAATTATGAAATTAGTGGGGTAATTTTAATAACTTATTTAGTTGGTGGTTAAAGAAGATAATAGTGAAATAAATAGTGGGTTACTTTTATCATTTTTTTTATATAATTGATTATATGATAATTATGGTAAAAAGAATCTGTAGAAGAAAAATAAAAAGAGTAGAAGAGGAGAACAAAAGAGAGAGTGTGAACGAAAGAAGAAAGCAAGCGACTTAGACTTCAGATTGAAAAGGTTCATAGGCACTGAGGAAGGCAAAGGCATTGGAGAGGTAGCTTGCTTGATTTTGGTTCTTCGGAGGAGGTAGTTAATGGTTTATTTCTATGTGATAGATAAACTCTAAATAGCGATCGATATGTATTGAGTGATATTCTAAATTCTCCTATGTACTTTATTGTGTTGTTGTATGTTTTGATGGTGTGGTTTGTATTTGGCCAAAAATTATGAAACTGTTGAATTTCTAA
The DNA here is from genome assembly GCA_027704865.1 of Solanum neorickii. Taxonomy (NCBI): domain Eukaryota; kingdom Viridiplantae; phylum Streptophyta; class Magnoliopsida; order Solanales; family Solanaceae; genus Solanum; species Solanum neorickii. The sequence continues at coordinate 10,731,734 of JAKWJC010000368.1, read as the reverse complement.
TCTTGAATCCTCTCTATTAAAATGACGCCTTGAATAAAGAAGTCTTGATGAAATAAATAATGGGATGATTGGATCGGAGTGTCACGTTCTGACACGGTATATGGGATCAGAGTGTCACGATCCGACATAGTATTATGAGATCGGAGTGTCACGTTCCGACACGGTATATGGGATCGGAGTGTCACGTTCCGACACGATAACATTAAAGGAAAGGAATCTTGAATTATCTTAATATACTCAAATTCAAAGAACCTATTTCCCATATATGTATGGTGTGGAGGCATGAGTCCTCATAGGTGTGCTTGATGTTGTGAGTGATGGTGTAACTATTATGGTGTTGTTGTCAATGGTTCATGTGTTTGTTGCTTGCAACCTGTTAAGTATTGTAGTTGATTTTATATTATTATTCAATATATATTGTTTTCTGTTTTGAGTTGGCCGATGATACCTACTCAGTACGTGTTCCTTGTACTGACCCATACTTGTATTTTCTTCTTTGTTATTTGTGGAGTGTAGCAAATGTGCCATCGACTTCGACTCGCCCTCAGCTCTAGCAAGTTCTTCAGCACATCAGAGTTTGGGGTGAGCTATTATTCCTAGCTCGTACTAGATTATCTCCTTCACGTCTTGATGTCTTTGAATTTCGGACATGGACCATCTTTTTACTTGTTTTGGTTTCCTAAATACTCTTAGACTTGGTAATTTGAGGATAGATGTTCTTCATGTGATGACTTCCAGATTTTGGGGATAATAAGTGTTAAACTTTAGAAGCTTATTTACTTGGTTACATTAATAAGTTTTGGGTCTTCCGCATTATTTTTGTTAATTACAGTTGAACTATTGGTAAATGTTGGGGTTTAGATTTGTTGGTTCGCTCACCTAGTAGGCTAAGTGTGGGTGCCACTCACGACTCGTTTTGGGTCGTGACAAAAACATAGAAACAATTATGTTTTTAGAGTAGTAAAATAGAAATTTCACTTAAGTATAGGGCTTTTTTTGTGTGTCTAAAATTATACTATGTGCTTGCTTATTAATTGTATATAATATATAAAGTAATTAATAATTTATGTATTGTTGTAATCGCTACATAACTAACACCACATAACTAAATCCTGCATAAATAAATTATGCATAACTAATAACTGAATAACTCTAATCAATAACCAAACGATCCCTAACTATTTTATCATTTTTAAAATTTTATCACAAATTATTTTTTCTCATAAAATTTACCCCATTTTTATTTTTTAAAAAAAAGTCAAATTGTGTTGTTTTTGTAATAGTATGTGGTAGTTCTTATATGAGATCTGATCTATGACATTATACGACAATTTATTTTGAGATATTATTTTATTTAGTGCACTTTGATTGTATGTCTCATGAAAAATTAGTCAAGTAACTTTTAGAAATTGAGGAACATAAACCGACATCTATGACATTCAACTTAGTGCGTACACAGGTAATCTTTTAAAATTTTATAAAATTGAATAAGTAGATACACACATATTGTGGGGAATAATAGATGTAGGAGCGACATAAAATGTTGCATATGACGTGAATTATATTGTCATGTAGGATGTCAAGTAGAACACAAGTGTCAACTTGTTCAATTTTATACATGATTATGTCTATACTTGTAAACGTCTAAAATTAAAGGACATAGATGTTAGATGAAACCAAATTAAATGACATATTTATGTATTATTCTTTTAGAAAAATTATAATATATTCTAAATATTTTTTGCACAAACTTTAAAGACTTCAACTTTTTAAATAAAATAAACAGTATTTTTTCATGACAAAACCACACTAAAAAATGAAATGATTAAAAGCCCTTAAATTTGAATTTTTGATATAAAAAAATCTCATTAAGAATTATATATTCAAATATAAGAAAGATTATCTAAAAAATTGTATCAACTTAAATGTACAGGCTTTTGAAGTAATAATAAATCAATAAATGGGGTTTATGTCGCTTTGCAAAAATTTCTTTTTCTCCTCCAAGTGTATTGGTACACGTGTGGCCATTAGAATCCACACTTATTGACTTAGTGGTGGATTCATTGGGAATTACATAATTTTTTTGGTTTTTCTGGAAATTTGAATACTTTATTGCACAAAGTACAATTAAACTAAGCTTGAAAATATTTTTGGTTGGCAAAAATATCCTTGGTCGTCCTCCTCTTCATGCTTCTATTCAATAAAAAAATAATAATAAAATTTATCATTTATATAATATCTATATTTCTATATAATATAAGAGATCAAATCTACTTTATTGTAACGACCTGTTTAGTCGTTTTGAGTAGCAGACTTCGATTCTGGAAAAACTGGCAAGGACAACGGGTCCCACGACGGACCGTCGCAGGCACGACGGACCGTCGCAGGGTCTCGTTTCAAAACACTTAGAAAATCTGAAATTGGGTACTGAAAATCGACTCTCTGAACTTTATGACGGAGTGGCAGGACGGACCGTCGCAGGCTCGACGGCCCGTCACAGGCCATTCACTCAAAATCAAGTTTCTGAACTATGCGACGGACAGCAGGACGGAACGTCGCAGGCGCGACGGCCCGTCACAGCTTGCGTAATCCCAGTTGGAGTCGGATTTCTGGTTAAGTTTTAAAGGGGCGTTTTGGACTATTCGTGCTATAATTATATATTTCGTGGGTTTACATTAATAACTCAAATTCTTGGGGGTTAAAAGAGGTAACCTTAAGTTAATTAGTGGGTTATTATTGCCATCTTTTATTCTTAATTATATACTAATTAGGGTAAAAGAAAGAGGGTTTGAATAAGAAAATAGAAAGAACAAGAAGGGAGAGAGAGAGAAACGATCGAGAGAAGAGGAAAGCACCAAGCTTTGAGGATTAACTTGCTTGATTTCAATTCTTCGGTGGAGGTAGGTTATGGTTTTCATGCTTTCATAGTAAACTCTTAATAGAGAATGATATGTATTGATAGTATTGTAAACCCTGCTATGTGCTTAATTGTATGCATGCATGAACGTGATTATATAATTGTGATTATATTAAGCATGATGAAGTCATGGAATCCCAAATCTTGATAAAAACCTAATCTCTTGTTAATGATAATGCCTTGGTATAAAAGAAGGCTTGATGAACTAAAGTAATGAGATTGATGATGCCTTGGTGAGAAAGAAGGCTTGACGAATTGATAGAAAGAGATTTAGGGGATCGGGTGTCACGAACCGACACGTAGATTTAGGGGATCGGGTGTCACGAACCGACACGTAGATGTAGGGGATCGGGTGTCACGAACCGACACGTAGATTTAGGGGATCGGAGTGTCACGTTCCGACACATAGTAGTAGGGGGATCGGAGTGTCACGTACCGACACAAGAGGATGAATGAATATGAGGGAGCAGAGTGTCACGTACCGACACAAGAGGAATATGAATAATGAATCTTGAAAGATGTTAATATACTCAATCTAATGAATCTAAATTCCTAACTGAGTATGATATTGAGGCTTGAGTCCTCATGTGTGAACTTGACGGTAATTGTTAATGATATAGTGCTTGTTGTTGCTACATGTTGAGTATTATAGTTGAGTTTATGATATTAGTTGGTATATACTGTTTTCTATTTTGAGTTGGCCGATGATATCTACTCAGTACCCGTGTTTTGTACTGACCCCTACTTTTATGTTTTCTTCTTGTTATCTGTGGAGTGCAGCAAACGTTCCGTCATCTTCAACTCAACAGTGATTCTAGCCAGTCTTCGTCATACCGGATATTCAGGGTGAGCTAATGCTTCTAGCTTGGACTGGGTCTTCTTCCTCATGTCTTGATGCCTTGAAGTTCCGGCATGGACTAGCTTTTATTTGTTTTAGCTTTTAGGATATTCTTAGTTTAGTCATTTGATCATAGATGTTCTTGTGGTGATGACTTCCAGATTTTGGGGATGATAATAATAGTTTTGAATTATTTTTATCAATGAGTTTAAGTCTTCTGCATTACTTTCTGTTGATATACATTGAAATGTTAAGGGTTAGATTGGTTGGTTCGCTCACATAGGCGGGTAAGTATGGGTGCCAGTCGCGGCACGGTTTTGGGTCGTGACATTTATGAATTGTCAATATTAATTGATATACTAAAACTAAAAAGAAAAATTCCAAAAAAAAGAAAGAAAAAAAACAAAACAAAAAAAATACTAATTATCTAAATAATTGTTTCATGCAGTTATCCTCAATTTTAAAGTTTACATACTTGCAGTTAGTTTTTAAAAATTGAATAAGAAGTCATGGTTTAAATTTTATTAATCGGTTTGCGAAGTACAACTTAAATTCATAGATTCCTCTCATTTCAGGTTAGCTTTTACAATATATTTGAACATTATTTTATGGGTGTATAGTTTGTTGTACTTTTTCAAGTTTTTCCTATTTCTGCTTTTGTTTTTTCTACTGTGTGTTTGCTCCTTTTCTGTGGTCCATACGCTGTAATTTTGTTTTCTTCTAATATTACTTACGTTATAGGGATCATTTCTCTCGTGAAAGAAACACTTTAAGTTTGTTTGAATCACTGTAAGATCTAGGTTAAGGTTAACTTAGGGTCTTAATTTTGAAGTCTAGATTTATGAGGTAGGATTAGAATAGTGAGCAGTGTGTCTGCTCTGGCTCATCTAAGTAATAAGAGGTATTGCTTAGTGTGGAGATTAGCAAGCTAATCTCATTTTGTAAACTGGTTTTTTTTTGCTTGGAGAATATTAGTACGCGCAGTTTGAAAAGTCCTGTTGAGACAGGTTGTGGTTTTACTCCCTTTAACTAGGAGGTTTCAATGTAAATTTGTGTGTGAAATCTTTACTTCATCTCTACTTTATTATGTGGTAGTATAACTATGTTGACGACCTAGTCCCATAGATACTAATGGACGCATATATTCCAAAAAGTTGTATTAAAGCTTGACTTTTCACTTTGCTTAACACCAAGAAAAGACAAAATCCTGAAGTAATGACTTCCCCACCAAATATGGAGGAAGGATAGTCTTCTACTCGACCACCCCATTTCAATGGGCAATATTATGGGTGGTAGAAAAATTGAATACATGACTACATCAATGCAGAAGACTCTGAGTTATGGAACAGTATGCTTGATGGACCTTACATTTCTACAAAGGAAGTGAAGGGCGGAGATCTCACCACTATTTTCGTCAAAAAACAAAAAAAGAGTACAATGAGGCTGATAAAAGAAAAGATTGAAAAGAACTACAAATCAAAAAAAGATTATGGTATGTGGAATTTGAGAAAATAAATGCAACAAAATCTTTGTGTGTGAGACTATGAAGGAGATTCTGGACTTTCTTTAAACTTCTCATGAAGAAACCTAGCGAGTGAAAGAGTCCAAGGTTGATATGTTCACCCCTCCGTACAAAACTTTTGTTATGAAAGAAGGTGAAATCATCTTTGAGATGACTAAAGGTTCACCTCTATCACCAAAAAGATGAAATGCATGGGTGAGCCTATCCGTGTTAGCAAGCAAGTTCAAAAAATCCTCAACGTACTTCCCAGATCCTATTAAAGTAAAGTGGATGCCATGATAGAAGCCAGGGATCTAATGAATCTTCCCATGGATAAACTTATTGCGAATCTTCAGACCTATGAGTTGAACAAGGAATAGGGTACGAGAGTGATGGAAAAAAGAAGAAGGAGAAATCCATATCTTTGAAAAAATCTCCAAATGAAGTGACTGGGGAGGAGGCTGAAAGGGTTAATGTCATCAAAATGTTTGCAAAGACCATAAAAAAGCATGTGGGTTTACAAAAGAAAGCTTCCCCAGCAGAACAACTAATGCAAATGATCTTTGTCATAAATGAAGAAAGCCTAATCACTTTATGAGGGATTGCCTAGTCAAAATCAGGAAACTCATGACACCAGACATCGCAAGAAGGATCTAGTCCTAGACCATGTTCGGAAGAAGGCTCATGCTGATCAGATAGTTAGAAAGACCTTTTTTGTCTAAGTAGATGATTCAAATAGAGTTGGACAAAGATGTCGAAAGCCATGATGATGTTCTAATGATGGCCATTGAAGATGATGAACGTATCTTTAACTCCATCTATTCGCTGATGAAAAAATCTGATGACGAGAAAGATCCAAACGAGGTAACTGCCTTTGACATTTTAGATGATATAGATACTCTTCTTGTTCAAAACATGAGGAAACTTGTTGCCATTCTTATTGACTCTGTTGATGACCGAACCAATGAAAACTTTAATGTTAAACAAAAAATTTAGTGTGCGTGAGAATGAGAACTCAACGTTTGCGCCTCAAACTTTTTGAAATAAGTGCCGGATAGGTATTCTAGAGACAAGAAACATCACATTTCAGGAGGACTGGTACCTCAGAGGGTTAAAAGAGAAATCTTAGTATGTTTAGGAAGAATTTGAAGAAAAACATAAATCAGAATCTAAGCCAGTTGCCTCCACTGGAAGTAACTCTCAACGGAGGAAGGATCTGAGTAAGGTCAAGAAAGAGTTAAGTCATTCTCTAAAGTGGACTGGATCCTCCAAGATACTCTCTAACGTCTTTCATCAAAGTTTCAATTGAAAGAAGGGTTTGGGATTCAGACATATAAACCCCCTTATAACTCTCATAGCATACAGGTGTCTGTAGCTGATAATCTTTTATGCACTTAATGTGGTCGTAAAGGTCATCTAAAATAAATGTGTGAGACACAGAGAAGAGTAAAATAAAAATACCTGAAATTTGTCAAATCTAGAAGTAATGAAAAAGGAGAACGTAAGGCACCTGGTCCTTGGTATCGTTTCACCAAAAAACTTTGTCCCATTGGACAGGGAAGTTTCTTTTTAAGACTTTTAATAGTTATTTGGAACTCCATCTGAAGTGGGTTCCTAAGAGTATTAAGTGATTCTTTTGTAGAGGAGAGGAATAAGTCAGTGTTGGTACATGGACAGTGGATGCTCAAGGCACACGACTGGAGAGACTTCAAACTTCCTCTCCTTGATAGCACACCAAGGTTCAGGTGTTTCGTTTGGTGGTGGAAATGAGGGATATATTCTTGGTATTTTCTGGATAGATAGATATGCTGATAATTTGATAAAAAAAAGTACATTATGTTGGAGGCCTTAAATACGATGTTTTGAAGATATATAAAATATGTGCCAAAGAGAATAAGGTCAAGTTCATGCCTAATAAATGTATTTTTATGAATTGTATAAATAAGAGGGTTGTTATGTCTTCGCCAAGAGTAAAAAACATGTACATTGCAGATCTTGAATCCATTGATGGAGATGATCTTTCTTGTCTAAGTGGTCAAACTGATGATGTAGATCTATGGCACAAACATATGGGTCTTGTAAGTTCCTCTTTGCTGAAAAACATTTAGTTTTCAAATGATCAAGTCTATGATGCCCGTGCTAAAGGAAAACAAATTAAGTCATCTTTCAAAGGTGAAGACTTGTTAGAATCCAAAGTAGATGAGGTTAGAAATATCTTCTTGTCTTGTTGATGATTTCAATAGGTTTACATGGAGTGTGTTCGTAAGAACAAAGGATGAGAAAGCTGGAAATCTGATCGCATTTTCCAAAGCCATTCAATTGAAGATAAATTACGTAATGGCTTCGATCAGATCTCATCATGGTACAAAGATTGAGAACTCTCAAATTGAAGGGTTTTATGCATAAAAGGCAAACAATCACAATTTTTTGGCTCCAAGAACTCTTCAGAAAAATGGAATGGTGGAAAGAAAGAACAAAGTGTTGGGGTAGATTGCTAGAGCCATGTCGATTGATTCAGGGCTTGCAATGAATTTCTGAGCTGAAGAAATTAATACAACATGTTATGTGACTAACACATGTCTTATCTGCCAGGATCAAGAAAACTCCCTATTAATTGTTGAATGACAAAAAATCCTTAATGGCTCATCTTCTGCAATTTGGGTGCAAATGCTTTGAACTAAGTAATGTTAAGGATGACCGAAGAAAGTTTGATGCTAGAAGGAATGAGGGAGTATTTGTTGGGTACTCGTCTACAAGCAAGGATTACCACGTATTTAACAAAATAAATTTATGTGTTGAGGAAATCATGCACGTTAAGTTTGATAAATCAAAAAATATGAATGAGAACAAAGAAGACAACGAGCTTGAGGAGCTGTTAAACAGGAACCATAATGATCGAAGTACTGAAGGCAAAAATGTAGAACACCTAGGAGAACTTGAACCCTCAGGATCAGCTCAAGAATTATTGTATTAATATCCTAAAGAAGATGAGGGTGATTCTAATGTTGACAGAGAAGAAGTGATAACCAAAAGCGTCAATCCTTACATCCACTGGACTATCTCATCTTCCCACTTGACTCAGGAATCCAAACTAGATCTAAGTCCAGAAATTTGGTTGCATACTCAATATTTATATCATCCACTGAACCCAAGAACATCAAAGATACATTGCAGAATGAAAATTGGGTGATTTCAATGCAAGAGGAGCTTCATCAGTTTGAGAGAAGTGATACGCTCAAACTTACTTCTCAAATGAGAAGTAAAGCGGTCGCGTCAAGTAAATAATCCAACTAGTGAGGTTGGGATCGTTCCCACGAGGAAAATAGTCTAGACTTAACTTCAACTTATTATTACTATTGTTCGGTTGATGACTTCCTTAGAAAGTAAAAACATAAAAAGGGGGGTTCTATCTCTAAATAAGTGAAAATGAACAACGAACTTGAAAGAGACACTTAACCGCTTTTAATTTTGGGTTTTAATCAATTAATCAAAGTAACTAGGGTTTACGTGTTCCCCACAGGTTCATAACTTGATAATTCTAACCATAACCATTATTTCCTAGTATCTTGCACGCAAAGTGATAAGTTATGTATTTCTAAATCCTTGGTCCGGCATCTAGAAAATCTCACTCCGCATCTTGGTCCGGCTGCGTGTGTTGCTTTCCTAACCCTTATCTTCACCTCATATTAATCATCGTATTTTATATTTGACTAAGTTATTACCTCGTACCAATCAATACTAGCCTATTAGATAGTATACACTAAATATATGTTAATAATTCTTTTCCTATTATCTACCTCCTTGGTCCGGCAAGTAGCATTAAGGCGAGTTCTAACGTTGATCATCCGTTAAAAAGACTTCTAAGCGAAAGAATTATTAATACATGCAAGACACTATTCTAGAATTGTTATTTTTGCTAGAATATATCTCATTATTTGCCTATGGTTCCCACAACCCTAGTTATGGAGTTTAGTTACTCATAGCCATAAAAACAATATTCAAATATATTAAATAATAATTCATGTACTTACTTCAATGAGAAAGAATAATGTCCAAAAATTTGCTTGATTAATCACCAAAAATCACTTGTAAGAATCTCCAAAAATCAAACACTAATACACAAAGTCTAATGATATGATGTCTAATCTCAGAGCCTAACCTCAAAAACGAGGTTTTTCAAACTATTTATAAAAAATAAAAGCCTAATTAAACAAGGATTCTAATTACTAGAAATCTTCCAAAACGCGGCTTGGTCGACGGACCACGCGACGGACCATCGTGGTCACAACGGACCGTTGTGGACTCCGTTGTCCCATACTTGGTGCAATTTCTTTCGTTGCTTTCTTCATTCCCCTCAACGGCAAGTGTGACGGACCGTCATAGGCACAACGGTCCGTCGAGGGTCTTCGTTTCAAAATACTTCAACTCTTGGAATCTTGGTACTGGGATCACTTCTCTGATCTTCACGACGAACCTGCAGGACGGACCGTCATAGCCATGACGGACCGTCACAAGCTTCGTAATCCCACACTTGGTCAGACTTCCCCATCTTGCTTCAGCAGCTGCACTACGCTGCCACATACGGACCGTCACAGGCACGACGGACCGTCATAAGCTCCGTAGGTGGTCTCTTCTGCATTTTTTCGCTCAAAATCTCCGCTTTCAGCTTTGGACAGATTTCCTACAAAACAAAGAGAAACTTATATCAAAATTAGCACAAAAAGGCTTTCTAGCACACTAAACTTAAGGAAAAAGTATTAATTATACCGTGAAACCACGGTATATCAACAAGCAAGGTGTGACAGATGGTTCCGAGTCCAACAAGTAGAACCATTATACGGACAAAATGGGTGTTTGGAAACAAACTTGATGAGAATGGGACTATTACCATAAATAAGTCAAGACTTATTGTGCAAAAAAACAATAAAGAAGAAGGGATCAATTATGACGAGACATTTGCTCATGTAGCCAGAATGGAAGCCATCGCAATCTTTATCACATTTGTTGCTCACATGGAATTTAATATGTTTCAAATGGATATCAAGGGTGATTTATTAAATGAAAACCTAAAGGATCAATTATATGTCAAGCATCATCCACACTTTAAAGATCCACACCTGTCTAATCATGTGCTGAAATCGGACAAAGCTTTGTACGGGTTAAAACAAGATCCTAGATCTTGGTATGCACACCTTAAAAGTTCCTCCTAGCCAATGGGTTTAATAGAGGTAAGATTGATAATACATTATTTTTCAAATCCAGAGGTAATTAATTGTTGATTGTGCAGGTATACGTAGATGACATTATATTTGGATCTACCTCAGACTTATTATGCAAAGAGTTTTTTGAATTGATATGACATGAGACTGATATCTTTATGGATCCATTAAGCAGAATATGACTGATATCTTTACAGATCCATTAAGAAAAGAATTCTTTATTAAAAATAGGATGAAGCTCGAGATGCAGAAAATCACCTGATTCCTCAACAAATTTGCACAAAGATTCTTCTTGTAGATTGTTTTAAGGGGGCTAGAAATATGTACTTGTTTTGATGATTGTCATAAAAGAATTAAACTCTGGTACCTTAATGCAGGTATATGCTCATGGTATGTCCAGCTGAAAGGAAAATTTAACCAATACAAATAATGATTCAGACTTAGAAGGGGACTTTTCCCCCATGAAGTTAGTATCATATATGCTACACTATCTAAACTATTAACATCACTTCAATGTGTCTATCGCCCATTCATCGTGTCAGTTTCCTAGATCTTTTCATTTCAAAACAAAGAGTCGCCACCATTAGGAACTGATGTTTTTTTATTTTGTTTTTCTTTATATACCTCCTCAATTAGTGATTCAATCATAAAAGCTCTCTCAGTAATTTCCTTTGAGATTCACTAATTATCTATCAAGAGCATTTTCTTATTTTTTTCAAAATGCCTAACACTATTTTTTCTTCAAAAATTCCTCTATCCCAAATGCAAACAGATCGAATAAAAAGAGAATATCAAAAAATTGAGAACCAACTGTATCAGAAATTTCTTCATATATGGCTGAAATATTCTTGCAACAAAGAAGTAAGGCTTCATGGATAAGCTTGGGAGATGATAATACTAGGTACTTCTATTATGTCATTAAACATAGGAAGTTGAAGCATGACACAACACAATTGAAAGACAAAGTTGGAAACTGGAAAACTGATCCTGCTGTCATTAAAATACTCTTTGTGAAGTACTGCAAGGAAATTCTAGGCAATGAGACAGTGAATAGAAGGCCAGCAGTTGATGAACTAATAAGGAAAGGAATGGTTCTTACTGAGGTACAAAAATGTAAATTAATTCAAAGGTTTCAGCTAGCAGAATTGAATAAGGCAATATTTCAAATAGATAGCAACAAATCCCGGGACTAAATGGATTTTGAAGTGGATTTTATAAATCATCTTGGCCCATTCTGGGAGAAGATGTCACCAATGCAGTGCTAGAATTTTTCAAGAACAACAAGATTCTGAGGCAGATTAACTCAACTAGTATTGCTCTTATTCCCAAGATTGATAATCCTGAAATTGCTAGTCAATTCATACTTGTTTCTTGTTGTAATGTCATTTACAAGTGCATATCTAAGTTAATTTGTAGTAGGTTGAAATCAGCTATTAATCTTATAGTGTCAGAGAACGAGTTAACTTTTGTCCAAGGAAGATCAATGATGCATAATGTTCTCATTTGCCATGATATCTTGAGACATTACAATCGAAATAATGCATCCCCTAGATGTCTTATGAAAATAGACTTGAAGAAAGCATATGATATGGTCAGTTGGGAATTCCTAGAGGAAGTACTATTTCTTTTTGGGTTTCGTGGAATGTTTGTTAAGTGGTTAATGTTGGGAGTAACAACCACTATGTTCTCAATCAAAGTGAATAGGGGAGTCCATGGTTCTTTTGCATGTAAATGAGGGTTGCAGCAAGGTCATCCAATATCTCCTTTGTTGTTTGTACTTGTGATGGAGTACTAGTCTAGAATACTATAGACAATGAGTCAATTGCAAGACTTTAAATACCATCCAATGTGCAAGAAATTGAAACTTACCCATCTTATATTTGCTGATGGTTTGATGATTTTTTTGCAATGGAAATGTGGAGTCAGTGAATAGAGTGATGGAAACATTAGCTCACTTTAGTGCTACTAATGGATTGGAGGCTAACTTGGAGAATTCTAACATGTACCTAGATGGGGTTGATGAGAATATCAGAATCCAAATCCTAGCAAGAACTGGTTTTTAGAGAGTGTGTTTCCAATTAAATAACTAGGTCTCCTCTAGTCACCTAAGAAACGGAAGAATATCGAATGTTGGTCCCTGATAGACAAGATCAGTCATAAAATAAAAGCAACATACTCTAAACAAAATTCTGATGCAGGAAGATTGCAAGTGATCAATGCAGTACTTTTCTCAATTCATTACTTTTAGGGAGCAGTTTTCATCCTTCCTCAGAGTATTCTAAAGAAAGTGGATCAGATATGTAGATATTTCTTATGGGGAAGCAGTGTTGATAAGAAGAGGGTAGCTTTGGTTGCATGGGATAAAGTGTGTTTTCCAAAAAAGAGAATGTAGTTTGAATATAAAAGGTTTTGGCAACTGGAATAACTCATTTGTGGGTCAATTATTGTGGAAGATTATAGTTAACAAAGATTCATTATGGTTTAAATGGGTTTACTGCATATATACGAAGAATGGAACTTCAATATGGACTCGTAAAACTCCTATCGACTGTAGATGGTATTAGAGGAAAATTAATGCTCTCAAAGAGTTTATGCAGGGCGGGTATAATCAACAAAGATATATGCTGATTCAAACTAGTAAATACTCTATTACCAAGAGTTATCAAGAACTCATGGGTCCCAAGCCTAGATGGAATATTGTGGAACTAATTTGGACGTCAATGTCTATACCAAAGCATATATTCATTACATGGTCAGTCCAAGGGAGAAACTCAGACAGGAAAGAAAGTTGAGACTGTAGATTCATGTGGAGGATATTGCATGCTGCTTATGTGAGGAAAAAGTAATGGAGACTAATGTTCATATCTTTCAAGATTGCAAATGGACATCATCTGTTTGGCTAGATATACAATAGTGGCCAGGAGTTCCATTGAAAAATATTGGTATTGTATAAATCCGGGATAACATAAAACAGAATCGTTTGAAGCAATTCAAAAAATAGATTATGACAGCTATCTACCGCAGCAATTACATACCACACTTGGCGTGCTAGGAGTTGGAGGAGATTTCGAGACATCAATGTACATATGAAAGAGGCAGTAACACATATAAAGAAGAAAATTAGTGAAAGATTACAATTATATAGTAGTTCAAAAAAATCAAATAAATGTACACACTTTATTGAGAATTTGTTATGTAAGTAGTTGGTTTTTTTTGTTAAAGGACTATTCTCTGTTTTAGGAATATGTGCCCTTTTATTTGTATTTATTATTTTGAGGTTATGGTAATATTTTACAGTTGTTACCAAAAAAAGATCTCCCCTCAACCGTAGTTTGTGGAGTTTGTTAAATGGCTGAATCTATCACTCCTCAGACTAACATTGTAGCCTCTCATGTTCTTCCATTTGTTGATGCCTTAGTCTATTCCCCCACGCTAGTGCTATCTGGGGGAAAATCTCAAAACTCAGAGGCAGAATCTGAGGCAAAACCTGATGATAGACTTACCTTTTATAGTTAGGTGTAGGATAGTTTCATATATCGTATTTGAATGGCTTTTTGAAGGGGACTTACATGAAGGGAAGGGTCCGGAATCATGTATTCTTGATGCAAGAGAGGAACTAGTGGTTGTTCAAAGTCTTGCCTCACTAAGAGGAGATTCTCAACCCTCTCTATTGGATAATGAGGTTAGGTCACCGGATCAAGTCTCTCACAGAAGTGAACCTGTGTTCGACCAAACACCAAAATTTTTTATGGTGAGAGAAATGAGGACGAGAAATAAGAGTCTCCCGTGAAATAAAGAAAAATGGTGTACGAGAACAAAATGCAGTTATCATGGAGGATCCAAATTTGAAAATTGTCGAAGGTACTTATAACTAGACTCTTACTCTTGAGAATTTGGACCTTGAGAAAGAAAGAAAAAGAAAAGGAAAGGGGAAGTTGGGTATTTTCTTACTCTTACGGGGAAAAGAGAAACTATTTTACGAGGAATGAAACACAAAAGGTTAAGGGGACTGTTATTTTGGCGCGCAAAGCCCAAACTGAGACAACCAGGATGAGGAGAAGAGAAAAGCATGAATTTGAATAGCCTGCCTCTACTCCCGTGTATGTTGGGTCTAGTGAAACTAAGTCTGTGGATGTTGTTGCATATGTTACTAAATGAAGAAAAGAAGAGGAAGAAGAATGGGTGCAATTTATGAATGTGTCAAAGAATACAAAGAAGGATGCAAAGAAATCCCCAACAAAAAGAGGAAAAAGTGAGAAAACTAGTGACTTAAAAAACTAAAGCTCTATAAGGACCAGGTCCTAGGGTTCAAAATAAGAGTGATGAAAAAGGAGATGACGAGGGTGAAGCGTATAGAGAAAATGGAGCACCAAATGGTTTTGAATGGTAGGGTTTTTTACTGTAACATTCAAACAAAACCTTGTATGGCAAGTCTCTTTCATGCCGTCTCTTTCAAAGGTTGGAACCATCTTTTTGAGCACACACTTTCGTACCTTCATGAACCAAAGTTTACAAGAGTTCTACAACAAAATGGAACTTCTGGAAGGAGGTGGAATAACTACTATTATAAAGGATATGGATTTAGGGTTTGATGAAGACATACTAGGAATATTTTAGGGGTACCTATGGAAGGAATAAGGACAATTAAAGGCTATAAAACGTCCAATGACTTTCCAATACGTGCCACTAAACGTGGAGATGTCAAGAGGGAAAGGTTACCTAAGAAGTTTCTCCAAGGGATTTATTAGTTGTTGTTTGAATTAATCAACAAAGTTTTGGTTACTATAACTGAAAAGAGAATTGTAACATATTACTCCTTTTTCTCATCATGGAGAAACTAGAGGTACTTGACGAGATTAGTATCCCTGCCATCATGCTGGAACACATGCACAAGGTCATGACATGGATGAAGGCTAACCATGGGATTCCATATTAAATCTCGTGTTTAATCATTTTTAAGTACCTATAGGAAAAATAGTACCTACTTGCGAAGCAGATATTCACGGAGTCCACTCATCTGGATTGTAAATGGGTGGTCTATTAAATCTCCTGTTTAATCATTTTAAGTACCTATAAGAAAAATAGTACCTACTTGTGAAACAGATATTCACGGAGTCCGCTCTTCTTGATTGTAAATGTGTGGAAGAAAGGAAAAAGGAAGATCACATATGGAAGATGTGTTGGAGCAACAAGTTATTCTTAAGAGAGAAGTATCTAATCTCACTGCCCTTTTGAATTACAAAGAGTTTAATATTGTGAAACTAAAGTCCAAACTATAGAAGATTGTGTCTAAAGAACCTGGTACCTTTTAAGATGGATGAAAATGAGCTAGAACAATTGAAAGTTCACAATGCAAACTTGTTGGCTCATAATGCCTCACTCCATGACGAAGTTATGATTCTCAACAAGCAATTCATCTGGTCTCATGCGGATGAAAATGAGAGAATGATGTTGCTCGTGTGCACTATTAAACCCTCTCTCTCTTCGTCCGAAAAGAAGCTTGATTCCTTTTTTTTTGTGTCTTTGTCTCTTTACATGAACAAATGTTGCGAACTTGTCATTATTTTGATAGGCTTTGGTGGTTAGTGTTAATGCTATAATGCTATATATGTTTTTTATATGTTCATGTATGGTTTCCTCTTGTCTATATGCTTTCATATACATGTTATGTATGGCCCAAGGCCCTGGTTTCTTTCTTGGGTTGCTTTTTAACATTAATATGCTTACTACTTTGCCTTTCCCATGATTTCAAAAGGGGGAAGTTTTTATTGCTATTGTCTAAGGGATTAACGGTTAATTGATTAAGGGGGAATTGTTTATGGACATATGAAATTATGCTTACTATTTATGGTCATATAAATGAATGATTGTACCATCACGTGACGGACACAAAGGTTTTTTATCATCATCCAAAAGAGGGAAATTGATAAGTATTAATGCTTCTAGTTGTTTTGATTATCTTCTCACAAGTGCAAGGACCTCGACTTTGCAGAGTATGAATCTTGTCTAGTGGCAAATTGTTATTCAACTTTTAAAGTTGTCCGCGTCAGGAAGTTGGTCAAGTTGCAGAGTACTTCAACAATAAGAAGCGACAAGGTCGTTTGTATATTGTGTAATAATTATTCACGGTATATATCAAATAACAAAGAACAATATTCATCATTTATTAAAGAGAGAAACTTTCGACCATTAAAACAGCAAGGGACCTGATATAGTGCTTTTATTGCTATCTATACCAGCTATAATTTTGTTTGCTTGTAAGAGTGCTTACGTTGTAGGAATCATTTTACTTGTGAAAGAAATGTTTCATGTTTTTTGAAGGGTAACTTAGGGTGTTAGTTTTGAAGTGTATATTAATTAGTTAGGATTAGTTTAGTGAGCAGTGTTGTAATTGCTCTGGCTCAGCTAAGTAATAGGTGGTATTTCTTAGTGTGGAGGTTTGAAAACTAATGTCATTTTGTAAACTGGTCTTACATTTCTTGCAGAAGATAAGTAAACCTAGTTTGAAAAGTAATGTTGAAACATGTCGTGGTTTTACTCCCTTTACCAAGGAGGTTTTCATTAAAAGTTGTGTGTGTAATCTTTACTTCAGTATTGAAAATGCATACATTCCAACAGAGTTGATTTGGAAAAACTTTTTTAAAAATATTTTACCCAACCAAACATGAGAATATTGAACAGGAAACCCAAAAATAATATCATTTGTCTATGGAGCCTCTAATATAAATATGGATGTTGGTACATCACCCCCAATCATCCTAACAATTAATTACTAAAAAAATAGCTAAAACCAAAGATTTCCTCCAGGATGAAGGGAGCCTCACCAGCTTACTCTAAGTTGCTCACTAGATCAACGGTGTGCTGAATGTTGATCCGAGTTACCTGCGTATGCATCATAATACGATGCAAGCCAACTGGCATCAATACATTGAATGTAAGAGCATGCGAGTTGGGATGCTAAAAACCACACTTAAGGTGGAAAAGGAGTAAGAAGGAACACTTACCTTGGATCCGTTCAACTCATGAATAACTACTCATTTTCATATAATGAAATATAAACAAAAGCTGACTAAAAACATGTTGTAAATTCTGAATGTATATATGGATACAATGAATCTCTAAGGTGTATACAAAAAAATAAAAAGAATTGATGTATATGAAAATATAATAACTTCTATGGAAACACTTCTAACTGACAACTATCACTTAAGAGTTATAGTTATAATATAGCGTTACTCTGCCCACGTTGTTTGGCCATCCTAACCTTTCTAGAGCATAAGAGTGGAACTGCCTAATGGATACACTAGTATTCTGTGAAAAGGGTTCATCTAAAATGTATGACCCTATTCTACCCAAGATGGCTACATGGTTTTCTTGGAGATTTGAGTTAATATGAAGCTCGCATCCCCACAACGGTGCTCAATACTGCTCCCAAAATATATTGACTCTTATGTTTTTGAAACTTTTTGATTATGTGGTTTGCGATTAGTGCTCAAAACTTATCTTTAAAAGATCTCTTGGAAATCATACTTTCCCTGCTTGCTTCATTTTATAAAGTTATTACTTTTGTCGGAAAACTAGTCCAAAGGCTCATTATTTGTATATGGGTAAATCATTTTTAACTCTTAGGGATTACTCAGTACCCTTATAACTTTTGAGAATGAAAGCAACTCTTTACTCTTTCTTAACTTGTAACTCGAGTCTTAAAACAAATTATAAGGGTTAGTTAAAGATTCTTCGAAGCTTTCAGAACTCACTAGACTTGCTTCTTATCCTTTAGACTTGACTTTTAACTCCTTTGACTTTAATCTTAAATTTCCGTGAATTGATTATGGATTCAAGGATAATGATCTCATGTTTAGGGATTATTTCATGATGTTTGGATGTACTTAAGAGTGTTGAAATCAACCAAGGAATACGGGTGCATCACATAGGAACTAGTACGAAAAGATAGAGAATGAATGGGGTCTCTAGGTGACCTTGGAGCGTCAGAGCTTGAAGGACATACACTATCCTCAGGTGCTCTGGTTGGTGCGGCGTTCCAAAGCCTGAGAGACAAAGTCCGTCGTGAGGGGCACTACAAGAAAATATAGAATTTGCAACAACTTTTTAGCAACAACTAAATTATTGTTGGCTTATATTGATAAATGGCAACAACTTAATATAATTGTTTGTATATCATACAACTTTTAACCCAATTTTATTTTTGTTAGCAAGCATTTTCATCTTGTTGCCATATACTACGGTTAATATATTAATTTTTATATATAAATAAATTGCAACAACTTTTTAGTAACAACTATAATATGGTTGCCTAATTTTAATATTTCCAATAAAATTTAATTGTTGCTAATGTAATTTATTTGGCAATAGTAATTAATTATACAATTTAGTTGTCCGCCAAAACAGAATGCAGCAAAAATTAATTTATTTCCTCCAATTTTTAGTGCCTTAATATTTCCACCAAAAGCATCAGTTTTCCACCAAAAGCGATGCTCGGTTTTCTTTTTTCATTATTTCACTAATCTCTCCTCTAGATTTCTCCGATTCGAATTTACTCAAGTTGTTGTTTGGTGATTTCTATTGATGCGTTCAGTCTAAAGACTAGTGAGTTATCGTTTGTGATTTAGTTTGCTGATTTCTAGTTTTTAGCTAAAAAATCATTATTGGAGTATGACCAAATCTTAAATTACATCCTTCTGTTATATAAGTGAACAAAAAACATCCCTGAACTATCCAAAAAATTGTAAGATTCATCCTTTTGTCTATTTCTT
This sequence comes from Solanum neorickii, assembly GCA_027704865.1. Lineage (NCBI taxonomy): Eukaryota > Viridiplantae > Streptophyta > Magnoliopsida > Solanales > Solanaceae > Solanum > Solanum neorickii. The sequence goes on along the minus strand of JAKWJC010000368.1, from coordinate 10,712,485 downwards.
TTTAGAAACTTACACCCCAACAAAAAATGTGTCAAGTCGAATGAATATACATACACATTGTTAACCTAATCAAATTAGGTGATTTTTTAAAAATATTTGAAATTGAGGGTTTAAATAATATTTAGACAAAATATATTCAAATACTAAATTTTCTTTGGAAAAAAACAAATACTACTCCAACTTCTACAATTTCAAATAAAGTAATTATTTTTTTATTTTAATAACTAAAGAGACCAACGTATTTTCACTGATTTATATGATGATATAGATATATTTAGAGATCAATGATAAAATATATGTATTTACAATATTGGGTAAAAGCTAAAGAAAATATAAAACAATATGATAAAAAAGAATATAATGATTAAACCAAAAAGGTTTGAAATTTGGCAAAAACGAAGTAATAATATTTATAAGATAAAATTTATTAAAGACCCAAACAAATTAAGTAAACTTTTTAAAATTTTGTACTGAAAAATATAAATGAATAATACAACAAGCAAAGAAACTAAAATAACAAAAACCAAGATAGATAAAAAGTACGAAAGATATGAAAAAAATTAAAACCCTTATACATAGAATATGAATTATCACAACTTACTAAAACAAGTAACGATAAGACAAATTATTTGATAAATATAATTTCAAAAACAGAATACAAATATGTTTGTTATTTGAAAAAACAGTTTGAACAAAGAAATATATAGGCAACAATTGATAAGAAAAACAGATGAAAAAAGACAAGAACTACAACATAGGAAACAAAGATTAATAGAAAACATGTTAGCAGGAGTATGTAATAAATCAATATTAGCACAAAGAAAAGTTATATTTATGTTAGAAATACAAATAGATCACCTTGAATATAAATTACAACATAACATAATTTATAAATTATAATGAATAAAAAAGAGTTTACAGTAGATGAAAAGACATATTAAAATCAAGATAGATTAATGATAAAAATAATATTTTCAAACCTAGGAAGACGATATAAAAAAATAGGAAATAATTTATATTTAATGTTAGAAAAAGAAACAGCAAAATTAGACGATAGTCTAACAGCTATGATAAGAATAACAAAAGAAAATGAAGAAATAGACAAATCAAAAGAAATTGAAAAAATAAAAATACGAGCAAAACAAGAAGTACAATATTTTGAAGAAATAAAAAATACAAGAATAAGTGAATTAGAAAAAGAATTAGCTAGGTTAAAATTATTATATGAAACTAAACAAAAAGAGAAACAGATAGAAAAGGAAAATGAATTATAATTAACTAATGAAATAAAAGAGATGGAACAAAAACTAAATGAAGACCTTGAAATAAATGAAATAGACGAAAATGAATCAGATACAATAAATGACCAAAAATTAGAAATAAGTGATATAAGTGAGACATACACAGAAATTCTAGAACAAGTAAATAAACGGAAAAAATTAGAAATAAACATAGGAGATATGAATCGAACTAGTATGTCAAGTGTTAAAACTCCAGACAATAGTCCAAGAAATAGTCCTAGATGGACACCACCAACTTATTATACAGAAAGTTATCAGCAATTAGATAGAACTAACGCAATATGGAATAGTAGATTAAATAAAAATTGGACACCAAAACCAATAAACGAAAAATATAATTTCTTAGATCTAGATTGTGTTACGGATATAAATAAAGCAATATTACTATGGATAGGAAATATATCTAAGCAACTAATAGATGACAAAATAAAAACAACAGAAACATCAAGGTATATAGAAAGAACATTTGTAGGAACAACAAGATTATGGATAAAAAATCTACCCTTATAAAGTTTAGAAGTGCTTAGAATTTACAAGAAAATGGCTGGATCTCCATCAACAACAAATAAAGATATACTAGATAAATATGAATCAGAAATAAGAAATGAATTTGGAGGTATGACAACAGATATAAGAGAACAGAAAAGAGAAAAAATAATAATAGGCAACTTATGAAAAAATTAGCTATATGTAAAATGTGTTATATAGAAGAATACACTTGTGCATTTAAGGAATACTATTACAAAGCAAAATACAATTTAAATGAAGCATAAGAAATAAGACAACAATATTTTACAAAATTACCAGAACCATTTAGCACAAAAATAATTAAAGATTGGAATGATGAAGGATTAGTAGATACTTTAGGAGCTAGAATAAAATTTTTACATCAATGGTTCATACAACTATGTGAAAACCAAAAAGAAAAATTAAAAATGGAAAAAGTACTAAACAAGAATTTAGCCTGTTGTAAAAATAATATAGCACCACAGTTTGGATGTACAAATAAAAAGCAAAAGCCTAAAAGGTATAAAAATTATTGAAAAACGAAAACCAAGTATAATATAAGAAACCAAGACGAAGATATTATATAAAAAATTATAACATAAAAAGACCATATAGACCAAAAAGAAAAATATCCCAATGTACTTGTTATAATTGCGGAAAGATAGGACATTTAGCTAGAGATTGTAAACTACCCAAAGATCCGAAAAGGAAGCAAATTGCAGAAGTAATTATAGATAATGACAAATATATTCAAATAGAATACATAGACTATGAATTAAGTGAAAACGATAGTATATATGAAGTATCAGATATAGAAATTGAAAATGAAGAAGAAAATATTAATCTAGATAATAATGAAACAGATGAAGAAATATAATGTCTGAAGATGAGTTAAAAATAATATTTAAAGAAGATTATCAAAATGAAGAATTATCAGACCAAAAAATTATATTTGACAATACAATTTTTGAACAAATAAAAGGAAATAAATTAGACTTAAGTGTTGAAAAAGTACTTGAAATACCTACTTTAAGAAATTGGTGTAAAAGAAAAAAAAAGAATACTATGTAGTTAGTAAAAAAGAACATATTATAGATTGTAAATATGCAAGAGAAAAAACATATATACCTATACTAAGTAAACTAATAATAAATAAAGAAATACAAGATATAAAAGCTAAAACACCAATAAATATGTACATTTAGGAGGAACAGAAATATTAATAAAAGCTTATTTTAGAGAAGGAATAGATACACCTATTGAAATATACTTAGCAGATGATAGAATTATACAACTTATAGAAAAAAGTTTAATTAGTGCAGTAAAAGAAAACTTAATATACCAAAAATTTAAATTTATAATAAGTGCCAATTATACTGTACCATTAACAGATAGAAATATAGATAAATCATTAGTATTATATTGGAAAATGTCTGGAATAGAGTTAGCACCAGGCAGTAAAATATTTACAGCAAGATGTAAAAACTTATATATATTAACAGGAAAACATAAAATAACAGCAAAAAATTAAATTGATAAAATAAAGATAGAAAATCCTTTCGAAAAAATAATTACTGTAATAGACAATAATGACTATAGCTATAAAGAAATCGACATAGAAGAAAATTTAGAAATTTTAAAAGAAAGATTAAGTACTTCAAGTGTACCAAATACATTAACAAGAGCTACCTCATCAAGAATGAGTAAATCTAAAAGAAACTATGAAATCCCACAAAGCTTATTAGATAAGAAAGAAATAACACCATATCATTATTTCATAACAGGAATAATAGACCAAAGAAAATATAAAATTTTGATAAATACAGGACAAGAAGAAAATTACATAACAAGAGAATTAGTATTAGAAGAAGAAATTATAAAAACCGGACACATATGCCCTGGATTACCTAGTGAGATAGTAAACATAAATGAAGAAACAACGGAAAAAGAAATAATTATAGGAGGAATACCCTTAATAATACCATTTAAAATATACTAAGGAAATCATAATATTACATTAGGTATAAAATGGTTACAAAAAATTAAACCGTACAAGATAGAAAATGAACGATTAACAATAACTTGTCAAAATAAGAAAATAATTATAAAAAGAACAAAATGAATAATGAAAATATTTATACTTGCAAAAATTATTGTAGAAGGATATCACAACAGATATCATACCCCTATGATAGATATAGGAGCAGAAGCGAATATATGTAAATATAATTGTCTACCAGAAGATAAATGAGAAAAATTAAAAACACCTATGGTAGTAACAGGATTTAATAATGAAGGAAGTATGATTAAATTTAAAGCAAAAAATATAAAAATACAAATATGAGATAAAATATTAACAATAGAAGAAATGTACAATTTTGAATTTACGACAAAAGACATGTTATTAGGAATGCCATTTTTAGATAGATTTTACCCACATGTGATAACAAAAACACATTGGTGATTTACTACACCATGCTGAAACAAAATAGGAGCAAAAAGAGTAAATAATAAACAACGAAAACCTATAGAATGGATAACAAAAAAGTTAGAAGATTCAGTTACAACAAAAGAAATAAGGAGATTAGTATTAAATATATTAAATTTTACATTTACAATTGAAGTAATTAAGACTTACAAGAATCTTGTTGCAGACTATCTATCAAGAAAAAGGAACCCAAACTGAACCAGAAAAAGATACAATGGAAGAAATTTTCAAAGACATTACTACACTTTCTACGAAAGTGGACAGTATGGATAAAGAGTTACAAAAGATGAAAAATATAAGTCAACAACATGACTATACACATGCGGAGCTACGTCAATCATCCACCTTAAACTCTAACAACCTTCTCCTAACATATGTATAAGACTTTTGCTGACTCTGTGCCATTTTGAATCTCTCTTGATTCACTTTCACCTTCTCCATAGATCGGTGAACTAGATATAGTCCTATCAACCCTGCTTTACAAACTTCAAACCACCCAATCGGAGATTTGCATCTTCTCGCATAAAGAGCTTCATATGGAGCAATTTAGATGCAAATTGTTGTAGTAAGTTAACTCAATGAGAGGTATGTGACCATCCCATTTCCCTTTTAAATGAATCACACGATCTCTCAACATGTCTTCCAAAGTCTGGATAGTACGCTCTGCTTTTCCATCTGTTTGAGGATGAAAAACAGTGCTTAAGTTAATCTTTGAACCCAAAATTGTTCAGTAAATTGTGTACCTCTATCGGAAATAATGGAGACCGTAACTCCATGAAGTATTACCACTTATGAAAGGTAAAACTTCGCAAAATCTTTGGCCGAATAGGTAGTTTTTACCGACAAAAAGTGGGCTGATTTTTTCATTCTATAGACAATTTACCCAAATAAATTATGTTGTCTGCGAGTCTTTTGCAAGCCTATGATGAGGTCCATGTTAATCATACTGCACTTTAATTTCGGAAGTTTTGTATTCTGAGCCTAACATCCAGGCCTCTTGCGTTCTACTTTCACTTGTTCGCAATTTGGGCATTTGTCAAAAACCTCAGCAATGCCCTTCTTCATGCCTTTCCACCAATATACTTCTCTCAAGTCGCGATGCATCTTTGTGGAACAAGGATGAATGAAATATCTGGATTTATGAGCTTCCTCCATGATCGTCTCTTTGATTCCATCCACCCTAGGTAAATAGAACCTATAATTATACTAAATCATCCCATATCACCCTTGTTCAAAAGGTAATACTATTTCTTTTGAACTTTTGCCTTCAATTCAAGAAAAATGGGATCTTGGTATTGTTTCTCTTTCATCTCTGACACTAATGATGACTCAGCCCCAATGGTCACCACTATTTCTCCTTCTGTGGATTTCATATCTCTGACTCCCAGGCATGCCAGTGTGTGCACGTCTTTAGCTGACTCCCTCTTTTCTTCTTTAACATGGGCGGTACTCCCCAGGGATAATCTGCTTAGCGCATCAACAACCATATTACCCTTACCTAGATGGTACATAATACTCATGTCATTAATTCTTGAGTAATTCTAACCACCACCTCTTTCTCAGTGAACACTTATTGGAGGCTCTTGTTATAAATGTATGACAACATGAACTCCATACAAGTAGTGATGCCATATATTCAACTACTGCAGCCAATTCTAAGTCATGAGTAGGATAATTCTTCTGATGAACCTTCAACTATTTGGAGGCATAATCTATAACCTTGCCATTCTTCATTAACACACAACCCAAACCAACTCTTTATGTTTCATTGTACACGACAAAACCTTGGGTTTTCTCTAGTAAATTCTAAATGGGGTAGCGGTCAACTTCTTTTTCAATTTATGAAAACTTTTTTCACTAGCTTCAAACCATTGAAATTTAACTATCTCCTAAGTTAGTTTAATCAAATAAAACCTTTCACTAGAAAATCCGTCAGCTACACTTTCAGCTCTACTGGTACCATTTGGCGGAAGAGAGATAGAAATATTATTTTGAATGATGTCTATGCCGATATCTATTTCTCTCTTAGGAGGGACTTCTGGTAGATCATCAGGAAAAAAATTTGGAAATCTTCTACTATTGGAACATACTAAATTGGAGGTATCTCAATACTATAGGAACTAACTGAATTAGAGGTATCTCAACACATGAATCATTAACTAGGACTAAGTGATAGACACATCCCTTGGAAACAAACTTTTTTGCTTTAAGGTATGAAGTAGAACGACCCATAGGAACTTCTAGGTCTACGCCACGATAAAATTATATCACTACTGGGTTAGGCATTTACGGATGGTATTAGAGCAACTTGTGTGTTAACTGTGTCGATGCAAGCTTAAGTTAACCTGAGTTTAGCCAAATTCTGATAAGGTAAGGCAAACATCTTTGATAGGTCTTCATGAATCTCAAGTGGTGGGGGAAAAACTTTAGCGAGGAGGTTGAGTCCATAAGAGTGGGTGTTTGTGATATATCTCCTTAGGATAAGAAGATCACATCGACAAAAACACATGAGGGTTATTAGGTAAAAAAGTTAGGATACCTCATGACACTATTCTAGTGAGATGTTTTAATTCCTTGTGTCCTAGACAAAAAGCAAACAATAAAACTAACAAGTTGTATGGTGGAAAAAAGCGGTGCAAATAATAATTGAAGGGATAGAAAAAATATACTGTTGGTATTAATTGAATCAATTTCGGGAAAGATTCAATTATTGGATCTTCTGGTTTTCCTTTCATTTTATCCTATTTTGGTGAAAATTCAACATAAAATGAAGAAAGTACATTATAACAAATAAAGTTGGTAGGTGCTTCTTTGCTCGAGGTCAAAAAGTTTCTCCCCTTCTTAAGAAGTGTAGTCTCCATTGACATCTTTTAGAATCAAATAAGAAAGCTCATAATTTGTTGGATTTTATGTTTCTTTTTTTTTTTACTTAGAAAATTATCAGAATTCATGATGTAGTACCTAACAACTTCTAAGCGAGGGTTCGAACCATTCTCCGTGTATACTCGAAACCCGATAATTTATGATTGTATATATGTGTTAATATCAATTTGTAAGTGTTTTACGTGTATTAGATTTGAATTAGAGTTATCATGAACCTCAAGCACTAAGTCGAGTTCAAAGCTTTTCTACCAGCTAAGTTTTCACATGAGTTCGTATACGAGCAAACTTCAAAAAACCACAAAGTTTAAAATATGAAGAGCAAGGTAACCTATCACCTATAACATTAAAGGTTTATGTGTCTTCTTTCAAACTGCATCGACCTTTTGTCGATCCATGTCTAGAGTAAAATAGAGATGATAGTTTTATTAATGACACTGCAAATTGTCAGTGTGTGATGATGTCTATGATGATATGTCATACTTGGGCGATGTATTTATGAATTAAGGTAATTTTTTTTCCAGTTTTTACGTCATGAGTGATAGCTCATCATTGATCACCCATGTGACGGTCCGTCACTCAGGCCCGTTTTCTGCCGCATTGCAGGTGCGCCGCGGCTACCCATACCCAGATTCGTCTGATGAATTTTTCAACACATTTTTCATCAACAAACCCATCAAAACCTTCCTATTTTTTCACCAAACATCTGGGACTATGGTGCTATCAAAACCCACCGAATTCAACTCAATAATAACCCAGAGAAACAAGAAATCAACCAACAATGGAAGCCAATAATGCAATCAATAAGAATTCAAAACTTTTTTTCAAGAAATTAACTTATAAAATGAACTTAACTCACAGATTGACGAATTTACACAAATTGTTGTGTGGGTGCATTAAATCTACACGGAATATCTCACATACCTTAATAGGGATCACCCACGAAGAATTTCACTCAAAGATCTTGACGTTATTGATGATTTCTTGGCCCTTTCCTCTTTCACAATATTTTTTTCTCTTTTCTCCCAATCCCTAAGAGTATTCTAATTTTCTAAAAACTAACTTAAGGATTAGTTTTACCCCTAATAAAATTTTAAAACAAATGAGGAAATAGTTGAGTGAAAAGAATACTTTACCCTTACTAAGATCCAGATTGGACTTTCCTCAATCAAAACAACTCAACTTCAAAAAGGCATATCTTCCTCATACGATATAGAATTGTTCACACTTGGCGCCGTTTGAAATATCATTCCAAGGGATTACAATATTATATGGAACTGACTCTTACTCATCCTGATCTAGAAGTTATGACCATTTCAACCAAACTCATGTTTTTAAACTTAGAAAATTTCCAAATTTTCCCTTTCTTTCCAATAGTGATTATTTTTGTCTTCGTAGCTTATACATAGCTATTTTGAGTTACAGATGTTACGGTATATCCCCGTAGAGAATATTCATCCTCGAATGAGATTTCCATGACAAAGACCATAAAGTAACATCATTTTAGCACTCAACAACAAAAAGCAAGAAATAAAATGCATACGCATAGTCTTATAAATTTCTCAGAGGATAATTTAGTATATTGATCTGCATTATCTTCGGATACAAAGAGTTGTGTATATCTATTCTTCATATCCTCCTCAACTTCCCAAGTCTCTCTTCAACAAATTGATTCCTCCGAAGGACTTTGACTGATACAACATCCTTTGTGCTCAACCTGCGAATCCTTAATATAAACTTTCTCAGTTGGTACAATCAATGAAGGATATTACCAAACCTCATGACACCTTCATGGTTTAAGCCTTAAGATATACCTAATTATCCACTCAATAGGAACATATTACATAAATATTTAATTTTGCAAAAATAGAAGAATAACATACGACTTTTTTTATTTTAAAATGAGAAGAGTCCATCTATTTTTAAAATCAAAGGGTAGTGTGAACAACTATTTATTGTGCCTTACCAAAAAGGTTACAACTATTTGGAAAAGTTTCAAACTTTCGGAACCTTTTAGAAAATTCACAACTTTTCTTTCGATCGCAACTCTTCATTAAAGTCGCATTTTTTTTTATAGAAGTTACAACTTTTCATAAAACTCGCAACTTTTCATGGAAGTCACAACTTTTGATAAAAGCCACAACTCTTAATTAAAGTCACAACTTTTCATAAAATTCAAATCTTTTGATGAAAAAGGAAGGCTAAGTTTGGAAAAATAAATAAATTTAAAAGGAAATTTTTTCTTGTGGTGGTGTCACATAGACGGACCTACGATTTTCTTTTATATTGATTTATTATTCCTAACATAGGTTTGTGACTTTTTCGATGAGTTATGACATTTTCAATTTGTTGTGACTTTTTGAAGAAGCTGTGATTTTCTTCATGCCCCAAGCGTACATCTGGATGTGACGGACACCTAATGACCATTACTGGACTTGTGTGAACCCTTGACCTAACTTACTAAACTCAGCAGAAGACTTAACTTAACTCAATTATGAAGTAAGAAACATTCTCAATTGAAATACTTGAAATATAATAGTTTGGCCAAAATGACACTTAAATCTCATTAAAAAGTATTTTTTTTAAAAAAAACTCAAACTAAACTATATGAATGTCTATGAAGCCTCTATAATACTAAGATGAATATTTTAAAGACCCCACAAAATCTATAAAAGGAAAACTTTTAAACAATGAATGTGTGCTACATAATGAATGGAGGCTTACCACTGACTCTGGATGCTCAAAATGGATCAACAAGGCATTGCATGCTGATCCTAGTTACCTGCGTCTGCATCATAAGACGATGCAATTAACTAGCATCAGTACATTGAATGTACGAGTATGTGAGTTGGAATTCCAACAACAACTTAAAGCTTGTAAGGATTAAGAAGAAGTTACCTTGACTATGTGCAACTCATGAAATACAAACTCAACTATACGTATAATGAAAGTAATATAGTATCTGTGGGATATTCTCTAATCGTTAACCATAACTGTGATCCTAACAGATAGTAGAACGTGTTACGTCACTTTGCAAGAGGATCGTTATATACCTTGCCGTCGGTATATAAACTTAAACTACTAAGTGGATCCACTAGTGTATGCTAAAAAGCACTAAGTAAATATCTGAAAAGTATGATCATTTTCTGTCCATGTTGGATACATGGTTTATGGAGACTTCAGTTAATAGAACCTACATCACCATATAGGTTCTCAATACTACTCCAAAAATACATAGGTCATATTTTTTAAAACACGGCTTCTCTGGTTTGAGGTGCTCAAATTTAGCTTTTAAAAACACTATTGGAAAATATTGTTTCCTCTTTACTAAAACTAGCCAAAGGCACTTTTTGAAGTCTATATTCCTTTCTTTCTCAAAATGTGAAAAAATTTGTAATTGTTAGGGAATACATAGTTCCTTATAACATTTGTGAAATGCCTCGACTCTATGCTCTTTGCTTTACTTGTGAATTAACTCCTAGGGAATACTTAGTTCCCTTATAACTTTTGAGAATTAAACTCAACTCATTACTCATTACTGAACTTGTAGCTTAAGATTTAAAACAAAGTTAAAATGTTTGTTAAAGACTCTTGAAAGCTCTATGAACTCACTTTGACTTGTTTCTTAACTTGTAGACTTAACTCCTAACTTTTTCTTACTTTGGTCTTAACTTTCCTTCAATTGGATTATGGATTCAAGGTAAGGATTTGATTTCTTTAGTGATTTCTAGGTTTTAAGATAACAACTGATGTAATTAGATTCATTGGAAGGTGTTAACGTACCGTAGAAGAACTTACGACTGCTAAAATACGAAAACAGGATTAAAAATGTCGATCTAGGGGCACAGGTGGTGCACTGCGCCAGGCCTCAATTGACTGAGGCCTGTTTATGCCGTACTGCAGCTGCTCCACGCCTATCCATACCCAGGTTCGTCTAACAAATTTTTAAACCTATTTTTCATCAACAAACCCGTCAAAACCTTCCTAGTTCTTTCACCAAATACCTGGGACTATTGGTGCTGTGAAAGCCCACCGAATTCAACTCAATAATAACTCGGAGAAACAAGATATCAACCAACAATTAAATCAACAAAAATTCAAAACTTTTTTTCAAGAAACTAACTTTTAACATGAACTTAAATCATAGAATGATGAATTTAAACAAATTGATGTGTGGGTGAATTAACCCTACACGGAATACTTTACATACCTTAATAGGGATCACCCTCGACGAATTTCACTCAAAGATCTTGGCATTCTTGATGATTTCTTTGCCCTTTCCCCTTTCCTCTTATTCTTTTCTCTTTTCTCACAATATCTAAGAGTACTCTAATTTTCTGAAAACTAAGTTAAGGATTAGTCTACCCCTAATAAAACTTTAAAACAAATTAGGAAATAGTTGGGTGAAAAGACTAATTTACCCTTACTAAGATCCGGATTGGACTTTCCTCAGTCAAACAACCCAACTTCAAAAAGGCATATCTCCCTCATCGGATATCGAATCGTGTACACTTGGCGCCATTTGAAAGATCATTTCAAGGGCTTTCCAATAATATAAGTAACTCACTATAATTCATCCTGAGCTAGAAGTTATGACCATTTTAAAATGAACGAAACTCATGATTTTAAAATTAGGAAATTTCCAATTTTTTTCCTTTCTTTCCAAAAGTGATTATTTTTTCTTCTTAGCTTATACCTCGCTATTTTGAGTTACAGATGTTACAATATCTCCCCGTAGAGAACATTCATCCTCGAATGAGATTTCTATGACTAAGCAAGGAAAGTAACATCATTTCAGCAGTCAACAACAAAAAGCAAGTAATAACATGCTTACTCATAGTTTTATAAATTGCTTAGAGGAGAATTTAGTACATTGCTGTACATTCTCTCTGGATACAAATATATATGTACATCTCTTCTTCATATCCTCCTCAGCTTCCCAAGACGCTTCTTCAACAAATTGATTCCTCCCAAGGACTTTGACTGATACAACATCCTTTGTCTCAACTTGCGAATTTGACGATCAATAATTTGAACCAGAATCTCTACATTGGATAAGCTATCTTAATATCAACATTCTCATTCGGTACAATCAATGAAGGATCTCCCATACACTTTTTCAATTTAGGAATATGGAATACTGGATGAATCGATACTACCTCTTGTGGTAGCTCCAGCTCATAAGCTATGTCGTCAACTCTCTTGGATATTCTATAAGGTCCAATGTACCGGGGACTAAACATTCCCTTATTACAAAACCTCATAACTCCTTCATTGGTTAAGCCTTAAGATATACCTAATCATCCACCTCAAACTCGAAAGGTATTCTCTTAACATCTATGTAGGACTTTTGGCGACTTTGTGCTGTTCGAAACCTCTCTGGAATCATTTTCACCTTTTCCCTAGCTTGGTGAACTAGATGTTGTCCTATCAACCTTGCTTCACAAACTTCGAACCACAAAATAGGAGATCTGTATATTATCCCATGAAGAGATTTATATGAAGCTATATTGATGCTCGAATAGTAACTATTGTTGTAAACGAACTCAATGAGCAGTAGATGATCATGCTAATTCCCCTTAAAATCGATCAAGCAAGCACTCAACATATCTTATAAGGTCTAGATAGTATGCTCTGCTTGTCCATCCGTCTGAGGATGAAAATTTGTGCTCAAGTTCACCTTCGAACCCAAAGCTTTATGGAATGGTTTCTAGAACAGTGCAGTAAATTGTGCAACTCGATCTGAAAGGTTGAAACTTAGAATCTTTCAAGTCTCAGCACTTATTGAATGTACATCTTAGCATAATCCTTTGCCTAATAGGTTGTATTTACCGATAAGAAATGAGTTGACTTTGTCAGTCTATCGAGAATCAACCAAATAGAATCATGCTGCCTGCGAGAACTCGGCAAGAATGTGATAAAGTCCATATTAATCATATCCCACTTCCATTACTTAAGTTCAATATTTTAAGAAAAACCTTCTGTCCTTAGGTGTTCTACCATCACTTGTTGGAAATTTAGGCATTTGGTAACAAAATCAACAATACCTCTCTCAGATTTTGGTACATTTTTGTAGAGACCAAATGAATTAAATATCTGGAGCTATGAGCTTCCTCCTTTATCCTATATATGATTCCATCAACCCTAGGTAAATATAACCTACCTTGATACATCAGTACACAAATTTCCCCTTGTTCAAAAGCCAAAACACTTTGAATATGAACAATATCTTTGAAATCAAGATAAATGGGTTCATTGACTTGCTTCTCTTTCACTTCTGACATTAGTGATGACTCATCCCCATTATTCAACACTATTCCCCTTTCTGTGGAATCTATATGTCTAACTCCCAAGCGTGTAAGTCTTTGCATAACTTTGTCTAACTCTCTTTTTTATTCTACAATATGGGCGAAACTCTCAGGTATATAACCTGCTGAAAGCATTAGCAACCACATTAGCCTTACGCAGGTGATAAAGGATACTCATGTCATAATCCTTGAGTAATTCTAACCACCTCCTTCTAGGTGAACACATACTGTAAGTTCTTGTGGTCGATGAATATGTCAACGTGAACAACATAGGACTAGTGATGCCATAATATCAAGGCAAAGAGAACGGCAACCAATTCTAAGTCATGGGTTGGATGATTATTCTCATGGACCTTCAACTTTATAAGGGCATAAGCTATAACCTAGCCATTCTACATTAACACACCTTCCAAACCAACTCTTTTTTCATCAAAATACACCACAAAACCTTGAGTACCCTCTAGTAATGTCGCATCCGGGGAGCACCTCCTAGACGTAACCGGCGTCGTAGTCCTCTTTAAGGACTAAGACTAACCTCTTAGCTTACATTTTTACATTCATTGGTTAAAACTGCAGAGAATTTAAAAACTTTTCCTTAACTTCTACATTGAGGTTTACATAGACCTATACATACACATAATATATGCAAATCGAGTATACATAGACCCTTTTATAGGAAGCTTACATAGTCTATTACCCTTCTTATAGAAAGATTACATAGTCTTTTACTTTTATTGCACATACATAATATAGCAATATAGATTCATAAGAAGTCTAGAATACATCTCATATTAAACCATCTAAGTCGAATACAACATGTTGGGATCAACCCATTTTTAATTACAATAAAGGCCTCAAATAGGCATATACAAAGTCAACAAAGAAAGAGAATGAAATAAATCATATTTAAGTCTAAACAATATAAAATAGCAAGATAGTGGAATCCACCTCGTAAGGTGAGGACATACCGAACACTTGGGGAATATCAATGTAGTTTTCAATGGACTTCAAATAAGCTTAATAGCCGGATCCTACAATTTTTGTAAACATAAACATGGTTTTAGTACACACTTGTACTAAGTATGAGTATATGCACATAAAACAATTGAAATCATGCTAAAGAGGACATTTGTCAAGTCCATACCAAAGTACTTTCAAAATCTTTATGCACAATCAAGAACCCATATAAGTCAATAATCAACTAATCCGTAAGTCAAACCCATGTATGACACAAGACCAACATAAACAAGTAATAGTCAAGTAAACATATACAAGAGTTCATAACCTCATAATATAAGCAAGTCCCTCACTAATAACCCACCATTTAGCCTATAAATGCAATGACAAAGAAAACCCCAATAACCTTACTCAATCAAGTGAACCCAACAAAAGGATCTCAAGTAATGCCCAACTCAACATAACATAGCATCAATAGTAGTCATCGTCATATTAAGTAATATAGACCCATAGCATATTCATCACTTAAACTAACATAAAAAAGGATCAGCAACATGTAAAATCATCATATTCATAGCATATACATTATAAGAACACAAGAACAACCTCCTAAGGATTCCCACAAGGAAAACCAGTGCAAGTCATAGGTGGGGTCCCATACCTCTACCTAGGCAAAGTCAAACCTCTCAAGTCACCCTAGTTAGTGTATCTTGTCTATTACTTCATTTTACTTTCGAGAAAACTTGTCTTAACCGATATAAAAAATAAGAGCTAAGTTGGATTCCGATGTTGTAAAACCTTACGCCAATGGAAGGTGGTCTACCGACCAACGTAGGACCAAACATGAACATAGCTGGATCCACTAGCTAGTATTCCTATGGTGGCAACATAGTTCATGTAGATGGGGGCTGTCATGAAAACATAACTCTATGCCCTTTTTGGACTATGAGGCCATCCACCCCGTGAGGACTATGGTTAACCCTACATTCCCTCCTTCGAAAGGTGTCACTTTCATCTACAAGATCACTCGGTGCTAAGCTACAGTCCTTTTTGAAATGTCTTTCTTTATCAATCATAAGCTTTGTTTAGGTTATAGGGTCTAATCCCTTGTATATTCATTGTCATAAGCTTATTAGGTATTGCATGAGAATATCCTTTCATTGCAATCCTCATATGTGAGATTATCATAACATCATCATCATGTCATAATAAGGCACATACATACTTCATAACCAACCTTATATTATTTAATCTTAAACATAATATCACAATCACATAGTCAAGACATTTCAATCAAACATCATACAAACACCTACTTAGAATAATCACGTCATCATAATTGAAGTAAATGTTAGGATCATAAAGATTTACCGAGTCTCCTTCAAATTCATCATCATGGTTTTACCATCAACCAACCAATTACGTCCAGCAATAGGTGTAGTAACATTAATCAATAGTAATTAACAGAAAAACTAGGTCAATTGCACCATCACTATCCAATTAACATCAATTAATAGCCTACGGTTATAGGAAATGGGGTTCATCATGAATTCTTACAGAATTATATCCAATCCCAACAATACATTATCCTAGTAAATCCATACATGAATTAGAATAGATAAAACAAGTCTAATAATAAATTCATTCTTCAATTCCCATCAAGTCATGATCGAGATCCAAGATTTGGGGAAATTGGGTAAGGGAACATGGTCAACATGAAATTTCATCAAGTAATCAACAATATATAATCAATTAGTCATAGGAAATCACAATTTATCATCATTATGAAGTTTAGAAGAAAACCCATTAGAATTGAAACCCCCCCATGGAATTGGGTAATGTAGAAATCAACTTTGAAAGGAACTCTTGGGGAAAGGAATCCCTAGAGTGAAGAACCCATAACTTAATTAATATTAATCCAAGAAATTGAAGTGAAACCCTAGAGAAATTGACATTTTTCTTCAAGCTTTGTTCCTTATTCAGTGAAGGAATTTGGGAGAGAGAAAGTAGAAAAAGGTGAGAGCTTTTGGGTTTTGTTTTAACAATTGGGTTTGGGTGAGTGAAAAATGACTTTAATATGACCCTTAGGCTATATATAATCATCCCCTAAATTACCCTAAACGACACTGACTTAAATTGGTATTTTAGTGAAGTCTAAATGTCAAAAATACGATTTTACCAAATTTGGAAAGTCGATCCGCGTCACGGGGACAGAACACATTTATTTCCCAAAAATAATTTTTTGGACAGTGAGGGCCATGTGGTCTGCGTGTGGCGCAGCAGCCAACTGATTCTTGACTTTCGCAGGCTGCTTTGGCAGCCTGCCCACCCATTTTGGGGTCCTCCTCCATGACACTTTGGGTTGTCCTTGGGGCGTCGTTATTGTAGGTTTAGACTCTCTATTCTATACTCTACGTAAAAAAGTCTGTTAAAGTTCTAGACATCATTTGACCCAAAAATGTTCTTTGAAAAAAGGCCTTCAATTGACCCTCCGAAACCATACAAAATATAGCAACGTCAAATAATTCAATTAGGATAGTTTCCGGACGTCATGGACGTCTTTTGAGGTATTGTCTTTAAAACTTCTTGGATGACTTCTAAACATTATTTTAGGTCATAAAACTGTATATAAACCTTTAGACACTCATATTAGGCTCTAGATTAGGTCTTGGCTTTTCGGAGAGTTACATTATCCCCCCTTAAGATCATTCGTCCACGAATGACATTTAAACTTTTAAAAAGGGAAAGGATAGACTAAAGAATAGCAGTCCAACAAAAAATACACAACATCATCATGATTTACAATTCAAATAAACATAATAGTATTACATTTACACAATGACTCAAAACATCATATTTAAAACATAAGACTCAGTCACAATATGAGGAATTTCCGTCTCACAACAACAACATGAGCTCAATATATCAACAAGCTCCCTATCACATCATGAAGGAAACAATACCAAAATACAGAAATAAGTGCAATTCGATCAAAAGAGAATTTTTCCAAGATAAATCATTTTAGCGTAAATCTTTTTACCACAAATATGCACATCGTTGCAAAACATGTCAAAATCATATTAAATCATTATTTTCGTTATTAATAGTAATAACTAACCTTAATTAGCAAAGAGATGAGTATAACATGACTTCATGTTTGCCTCGGCCTCCCATGTCGCCCCTTTAACTAGGTGGCTTCTCTGTAGAACTTTCATGGAGGCTACCTCTTTGTTCCTGAACTTCTTTACTTGTTGATCAAGCATTTCAATGGGAACCTCCTCATAGGAGAGGTTATCCTTCACACAAAGACCCTCAATAGGACAAACTGACTCAGGGTCACCAATGCACTTCTTTAGAATTGTTACATGGAAAATCGGATGAACCGAATATAGCTCACTAGGTAATCTCAACACGTACGCAACTTTGTCAAACCTTTGCAAAATTTGATAGGGACCCAGATATCGGGGGCTTAACTTCCCTTTCTTGCCAAATCTTACCACCCCTTTCATGGGTGATATTTTAAAATACACCTTATCACCTTCTTCGAATTTTAATTCTCTTCTCCTTTTGTCGGCATAATAGTTTTGCCGACTATATGATGTTTGCAAGCGATTTATTATAAGGTGAGCTTTATCCAAGGTCTTATCGATAAAGTTACCCAAGAAGCGCGGATTTTCCAATCTCAAACCATCCAATAGGAGACCTACCCTCCTACCATACAATGCTTCAAAAGGAGCCATGGATATTGAGGAATGATAACTATTGTTATAAGATAACTCAACCAAATGAAAGTGCTCATCCAAACTACCCCTGAAGTCAATGATACAAGCTCTAAGCATAAGAGTTTGGATAGTACGCTCCGCTTGACCATTCATTTGGGGATGAAAATCGGTGCTCAACTTCATTTGCGTACCCGAACCTTTTTGAAACTATCTCCAAAACCTAGATGTAAATTGTGCACCCCCATCTAATATGATGGATAACGGAATACCATGAAGACTCACAATTACATTTATGTAGATTTTTGAATAATCTTCTGCCGAGTAAGTGGACTTAACGGGAAAAAATGGGTGGACTTGGTAAATCTATCCACTACCACCCATATATAGTAATTTTTCCTTCGAGTACGAGGAAAACACACTATAAAGTCCATATTAATGTCTTCTCACTTTCAAGTAGGAACTTGGATTTCTTGAAGTAAACCACCCGGCTTTTGGTGCTCAGCTTTCACTTGTTTGCCATTCGGACACTTTGCAACAAATTCTGCTATGTCCTTTTTCAATCCATCCAACCAAAACACTCCTCTAAGGTCATGATACATCTTAGTACAACCCGGATGAATTGCATAACGGGACCCATGAGCTTCCTCTAGGATCCAATTTTCTCAAATCATCCACATTGGGTACACACAACCTTCCTTGGTACCTCAAAACACAATCCTGCCTTGGGAGAATGGCTTGTTAAGCTTACTGAGGACCGATTACTTCAAATCCATCAATAATGGATCAAGGTGTTGCTTAGAATTCACCTCAACCACCAAAGACAATTCGGAGTCATGGTGGACCATAAATCCACCATTTGTGGAATCTTCCAACCTTACAACTAGACGAGCTAGGTCTTTCTTGGCTTCTTCTACATGGGACACACTACCTATAGTCATATGACTTAGATCATCCACCTACACAATGTCGTTACCAGGGTGGTCGAGAATACTCATATCATAGTCTTTAAATAACTTCAACCATCCCCATTGCCGGAGATTTACCTCCTTTTGTGTAAATATATATTGGAGAATTTTATGGTTCGTATACACATCCACATGGACCCCATAAAGATAATGTCTCTAAATCTTCAAAGCAAACACTACCTCCGCCAACTCAAGGTCATGAGATAGGGTAATTTCTCTTAATAATCATAAGTTATCTAGAAGAATAGGCCACTAATTTTCGATGTTGCATGAGCACACACCCTAAAACCACTCGCGATGCATCACAATACACAACGTAGACCTTTGTACCCTACGGTAAATTCAACAACGGAGTGGAAGTAAGCCTATGTTTCAAGATTTGGAGGATTCTCTTACATGCCTCCGACCACTCAAATTTATTACTCTTTTGAGTCAAGGTAGTCAAGGGAGATACAATGGACGCAAAACCGTCCATAAACCCCGGAAAATAACCTGCTAGACCAATGAAACTACTAATGTCAGTTTGAGTCAATGGTCTCGACCAATTTTTCACCGCCTCGGTTTTCAGTGGATCAATCTAAACTCCCCCACTAAAGATTATATGACAAAGAAACACCAACGACTCAACCAAAACACATATTTTCTATACTTTGAAAATAATTGGTTCTCCTCAAGCACCTGTAACACCGTCCTCAAATGGTCCATGTGTTCACCCTAATTTTTTTAATGTACCAAGATGTCGTCAATGAAGTAAATGAGAAATAAATTTAGGTAACTTCGAAAACACCCTATTTATGAGATCCATAAATGTTGTCGGGGCATTAGTGAGACCAAGGGACATTACTAAGAACTCATAATTACCATATCTACTCTGAAATGCCATTTTTGGTATATCCTCACCTCTCACCCTAAGTTGGTGATACCCAATCTATGAAAAGTAGCTTTCCCCTTGGAGTTGATAAAAAAACTCATCAATCCGAGGTAGAGGATACTTATTCATAATGGTCACTTTGTTAAGTTTCCGTTAATCTATACACATTCTAAGGGACCCATCCTCTTTTTTTACGGACAAAACTGGAGTACCCCATGGGGAATTACTGGGTTGTACGAATCCCTTGTCTATTAAATCCTTTAGTTGATCCTTCAACTATTTGAATTCGGCCGGAGCCATCCCAAAAGGAGGAATTGAAATGGCATTTGTATCCGGTAGCAAGTCAATACCAAATTCAATTTCCCGTTCAAGAGGTATTCAAGGAAGATCATTTGGAAGGACCTTCGGAAATTCACTTACTACGGGGACCATCTCCATAGGAGGAATGTCGGAGTCTAAATCTTTGACTGTTAGAATATGGTACAAATACCTTTTAGAGATCATTTTACAAGCTTTAAAACAAGCGATGATTTTACCTGTAGGATTAAAATTTTCCCCCTTCTACTCTAATACGGGTTCATTTGGAATGATAAATTTCACCACCCTTGTATACAATCTATTGTGGCAAAGCAAGCATGAAGACAATCCATTCCAAATATAACATCCAAATCAACCATATTAAGTTCAACTAGTTCAACATAAGTAATTCTATTGGGCAACAATGTGGGACAATTCCTATATACCCTCTTTGCAACGACCGATTCACCCACCGGGGTAGACACCATAAAAGGTTCATTCAAAATATCGGACAAAAAATCAAACTTACTATATACTATAAGAGTAACATAAGAGACGGTATCACCCAGATCAAGTAAAGAATATACATCAATAGAGAAGACTTGTAACATATTGGACACCACGTCAGGAGTACATTATCGTTCACCCCTAGAACTGAGAGCATAAAAGTGATTCTTCTTTGGAGGATCAACATTTGAACCAATAGCTAGAGCTTGCCCATTACCTTTTTCTTGAACCCTCAAGTTTAAGAAATATCAAACCTTATGCCTACCTTTACCATATCCATAACAATTGTCCTCTTTAAGAAGGCAATCACCAAAGTGCTTCTTGCCACACTTTCCACAAGTTGGCTTCTTGCATTGTTAACTACTATCTCATCCATTTTTAGGCATAGGGTTAGACACCCTATCATCATGAGTCTTTGGGAAATTGGAAGTAATTTGATTAGAAAACCTCTTCTTGAACTTAGGCTTGTCTTGGATATCAAGCCCACCTTTTGAAGAACCACCATAATTGGACCTTGCATTATTGGTATCCTACTCTTCCTCTTAACCCTTGTCTCTTATACATGTTAATCATAAACCATGACACGAGAAAATTTCATATTGTAATGTAGCATAGCAGAATGACATTCTTCTTTTTAGTCACCCGACACTCCTGTCAGAAAGCGACTCATTTTACTCTAAGATCGGAAACCACAGAAGGAGAATACTTTGACAATTTAATGAGTTTCACAGAGTAGTCAAGCAAACTTATACCTCTTTGACGAAGGTTGATGAATTCCTCAACCTTAACTTCTGTCGTTTCCCTAGGAAAGAAACTATAGATAAAAACTCTCTTGAAATATTCCATGTCACCAGACCATCCCTTAAATGCCTATTGTCTCTCCATTAAACGTACAAAGTTTCCTCCACATCCTTGAGTTGGTAGGTGACTAACTCGACCTTTTAACTAGTAGTCAACCCCATAGCATAGAGAATATTGTAGAATTTATCAATGAACTCTTGGGGGTCTTCCTCCACTTTAGACTCATAAAAAGTAGAGGGATTCATCCTCGTGAAATCCCTCAAGTGAGAGGCCATGGGGCTAACTTGTTGGTTTCCTCGGGGTAAAACCTCGCGGATAGCTTTGGCCGTCATGGATTGAGTTTGAGTAGTGAGGAATTATGATTGAGTAGTAATAGCTTGGGCCGTTTGGAGAAACGCATCCCTTACGTCACCATACCTGATGGCCGGAGGATTTAACGGAGATTAATCATCATTAGCTACTTACTCAAGAGGAGGAACTTGATTACCAGGGGAGGAAATCCCGCATTAGAAATCTCTTCATCAACTCTTCGTGCAGCGTTTTATCGAGTATTCTAACTTATAACCACAATACAAGGTTTAGGTTAAAGCACACATAAAGTAGACTCTAGAGGCACAACATTGGATTTCCACGAAAATGAGAATTTCCTAAGCATCATATAGTTTCTTATTAATAAGTGTGGAACGCTTCACAATTATGAATAAAAATCTACATAAATGTGGTTTAATGAGACATCATCCTAAAGATATTGTTACGACCCGAATTCTTGAATCCGGATCGCAACTGGCGTCGTTGACCTCTCAGAGGTCGCATACAAGACTCATCATTCATCACATTCATCTAATTAAATTTGCGGAAAATTTAAAACTTTTTTTATGTATGAATTATACATAGAATTGATATAATTAATAACTATATACATCATATAACATGCTCAACATAATAGAACAACCATCTAAAATAAAGAAATCAATTTGAAACTGAAGATGAATATATCCTAAATAGTTTGCCAAAAATTTCCTTATTACAAAGTTTCGAAATAAAGGTGCGAATGAAACGCTAGGGACAATATCCACTATCTATGTATACAACTAAGTCTAAACTAAATCTGTAGCATCCTTGAAATCAGGAGGACCTACCAAATAGTTTGGAGAAACGCTGAAATCCAAACCGCTTCAAGTGTCATCAACATGTCCTCTAACCTACACCTATAAAAATAGTAAATAGTAGGGGGTTATTACCCCACTTCTACTAAGTATGGGTGTATGCACACATACACATAAATCTATGCGTGATCAATGAAAGCTCTTCGTAAACGACATACTATTTCTGGAAAGTCTAGTCACTAGACTTTCTTAATTCATTGGTTGTGAATTGTGGTATGAATATGATGTATTTTAATGAATTCAAAGCACAAAAATCATTTTCTATATGATTACAATATATTAATATCATCAACATAATTTTAGAATAACTCAGGCGAAGATTTGAGATTTTGATCCTGTTAGGTAGATAGCTCCTCTTTGTACACTTAGATTATTTTTCAGTCTTTTTCTTCTTGTTGTTGTGTAGTTCAATAAATCCTTTGGTCCTATGTTTTACTTACAAATGCAATAATTTATTTCAGTCCCATACCCACAATGAATCGATGTAAGTTATCCAAGGACTAAGGAATGATTTCCCTACTTTATAGTGACTCATTCTTTACACTATATATTCATTACCTTTCATAAGCAATTCTCTATGGATGATGCCATTGATTTCATTACTTTCATGTTTTATGTATTATAAATTTCATATACATGATACTTTGGAAGTGTTGATGTAGTATAAGCCATCTCAAGTGAGGGCCCAACATATGGGACCTCAACCCGAGGGCCTTCTTTAGCAAATATAGACTCTGCTTCATTCGTTCATTCTTACTTCACAGTATTCATTTAATTCATTCGTAGGCTGATGTAAAACACCAGCTATACCAGGATGAAGTTTAAGACACTCATCAGGATCATGAAGGAAAAAATCAACAATGACCTAATGTCATTATTTGAATTTGATTTCACCTCCTGATTGTCTTGCACAAAAACCTATGGTATTGTTCATTTCATTATCTTTCATAAATTGAGGAACTCCATTCTTAACCGACATAGATCACGTGAGCATCATGAAATCCAGTGTCTACCCCACACTGAATAGAGGTTGAATCACCGGCAAAAGTGACCCAAAACATGGTAGCGTACATGGGAATTGAACCCCGCCAGATCCCTATATTGGCAGTATAGGTTCAAAGACTAAGAGTTATAAGGATACCTATACCTGGCATGCAAGACAGTCTCATGTCATGAGAGTTACGTGAACCCCCGACCTTATCGAAAGAAGGCATCACCACTTATAGCTAGCTTATCGGTGCTCAGTATAAAGTTCCATTTCATTCAACTCATACGTAATGGAAGTTGCCTTCTAGTTTGAGGATTTCATAACTCAATAGATAATTTCTCATCTCATCATTAATATTATACACCAGTCTC
Source organism: Solanum neorickii (assembly GCA_027704865.1). Classification (NCBI taxonomy): domain Eukaryota; kingdom Viridiplantae; phylum Streptophyta; class Magnoliopsida; order Solanales; family Solanaceae; genus Solanum; species Solanum neorickii. The sequence continues at coordinate 10,688,356 of JAKWJC010000368.1, read as the reverse complement.
AATACTTTCATCAGATTGTACATAGAGATTGGTCTCTTCATTAGCTTTACACTCTCATAGGTGAGTACGTTTTGGAATCATTTACTTAGGCTCAATTGAGATTTCTCTCATCTCACATTAGCCTCTTATCATATTGTCACCACATTCATTAGAATTAACACATTTGCTTTTCATAATTACTCATCCCATTTACGTGAATGTTCATTTCATCATATGCCAATGAACTTGGTCATTTAGTTTGTTTCACACTCTTACTTAACCCTTCTAGGGTTTTATCATTTCATTACATACATCTTTGTTACTCATCCCTTTTTACGTGAATGTTCATTTCATCATCTTTTAGTATTGACTCAAGCATTATGGAGGCTTCCTTCTTGATTGAGATCTACTTACTCTATTGATGACTAGTTATTCTTACTGTACATTGATGAAATGTGACTTGTTCTTTCTTATCATCGTTAATTTACATTGATGAATGTGAATTTCCATACATATCATTCTTAGGTGTGAATGAGACTAATTTCACACATTCTAACACCTTCATTTATGAGTATTCTTTTATAGAAATTAGACTTGTCTCAGTTCCTTTAACACCCCTTTATGGTCAATTAATTTATAATCCTTAATTATGTTTTAACTCATGTTACTTACTTAGTTTAGTGTAGTAGCTTCATATCACCGTTTATGGACGATGAGCACTTCATTCAATGAGTTTAATGTATTCATAGTTCATTCTTGTGGAGCATGTTGGGAGTTGTCCTAATGAATGTCATGCCCTTGGTTAAGGATTCATTGATATTACTTTAGAAGTGCTTAATATATATTTTATACTCTTACTACACAATAATAATCATATGAATAGTATTGGCTCAAGATTTGGGATGTTAGACTAGCAAATTCATTCTTATTGGCATCAGCCAATTTTACGTATATTCATATTTAATTTGCCATATGTATGAACCCTTTGACAATATTTTAATAATTTACATAAGTTTCTAGCCATTAGCATATATTCATTTTGAAAAATAGAGTTAGCCAATTTTATTGGAAAAAGATAGACATTTCATTCAAGATATGATTTCATAGTGGCCTTGTTAATCCAATCTTAATTAATGACTTTAAAGTAACGTTTTTAAGTCGTAATGGACAGCATCATATCAACATTTGATGACTTTAATATCTCATAAAGTCATATTAACAGCAAGTATGCACAACAGACCGTAACATCTTTATACATAACATATTCGGACATATGTTTAAGATAATATCATTCTTTTAAATCACATAATAACACTTAGAATCAAACAAGTCCAATTAATAGGTTCATTTAATCATTATTTAATCTAAAAACATACAAATTAAGATCAGCCATTACCACATACCAACAACATGATTTCTAACATATTCAACATTGAAATCGTATCAAGGATTCTATGGAAAGGAGTTCAACAAGAACGACGGGAAACAACCCTAGTTTTAAAGATCTTTGAATCATTCAAAATAAAGATATCTTTGAGAAAGAAGTCCATGAGAAAAACCCATACCATAAGTAGAACTTAATCTACGAAGACCACCTTAAACGAACCTTGAAGAAACCTTGAAAATCATCTAAGAATTTTTTTTCTTGCATTTTGTTCACTTTTTTTCTCACGCTTGTTTTATGGTTTTAGTCGTGTATTTGTTTGATTTTGAACGTGGATTTTAGGTTTAGGAACTGAACTTGACGTATTCAACTTAGGGTTTAATAAGTTAATTAAATAAATTAATTTACTAATTATTAAAAATACCCTCCTAAGTTGACTAAACATAGAATAACATAACAGTTAGTCAAATCTAGAAATTGGTGTTTACTATGGTTTTGGTTAACATTTTGACTTTATATTAATCAATTAAATCCTTAATTTAATTAATCTAGGTACCTAGGGTAAGTAATAAAGTACCCTTAAGTCATTGGAACAAAAATTAACCCTTTTGGACTAACTTTGTTAAATACTAGGATGTTTGTTGAGTTGTACTAGGTTAGTGTAAGAATTTCATTTTGACCCCTTTAATTTTGTTAATTAAATGACTAATTTAATTAATTCAGTTACCTAGGGTAATTACTAAAGTACACTTTAGTCATTATAACCATAACTAATCCTTTGAACCATCCTAGGTTAGGTACTAGGTTGTTTTTTTCCTTGTTTTAACTGAAAAATTGAAATTGTTTTGTAATTTCGATTTCGCCCCTTTACATTATTTAATTAAGTGTCTACATTAATTAATTAAGTAGCCGAGGGTAATTACTAAATTACCCTTAAGTCATTAGGATCTTAACTAACTCTTTGGACCATCCTAGTTTAGGTACTCTGTTGTCCCTTTCTTGTCTTAACCGAAATCTTAAAATTTCCTTTTTACTTTAGTTTTAGACCTTTTAAATTAATTAATTAATTTCTTTAATTAATTAATTATGAAACCTAAATGAATTACAAAAGTACCCCTAAGTTTTTAGGACCATAACTAACCTTTTAAACCATACTAGGTTAGGTACTATGTTGTCTCTTGAACTAGTACTAGGTTAATGTCAATCCAATTTTGGTCCTAGGTTGTCGGGTGCACTAATAGGTCCAATTCAGTTACTCCTAGGTTATTTAGCTATTTGGGGCAGTAGGTTAGAGTCTAACATGGTTAGGAAGTTTCGCCCCACATAGAGTGGTCCTTATGCACGTTTATGTCCTCTTCGCTACCCTAACCTAATTCGGTTAGGGTGGTCCCCTCCTTTTGTCTTTCTTCACATGTATTGCACATGTGCTTGCACATGGGTTGGTTGTACTTTCCTAACTAACTATTACTTTATGTTTCCTTTGGTAGTGTTTAGTAATTGTCCCAAGCACCCTTAATATATCCTTGGGCACTGCTTAATTTACATAATAATTTTAAAATGGTCATGTGGAATGGTATTAGGCTTGACATTTGTATGCCTAGTTCTTTGTGTGAAACTATTCATAACATATTTTGTTTTAGCTTAGGGTCTTCATTGCAGGTACATTTATTGAACATCAATTTTGGATTGGGGAATGACAACCCAAAAAGTATATTTCTTATTCGTATATAGAAAATTGGCTAATATCCCTTAGCCAATTTTTCTATATTATGCCCAATATTTCTCAATATTGGGCATTGTGGTTCCTATGTATCCCTAATAGGCTGTCCTAAGGGCATACTGGCTTTTCATTAGACATATAACATTCCAGAATGTTACATTATCCCCCTTTAGGAACATTAGTCCCCGAATGACACTTACACATCATTTAAACAAAAAGGGTGATTTTCGAAAGTTACTTTATCACGCTTAAACTTTTCTCCTTTATTAATACCTGATTCACACATATTTGGATGATGCATATCTTTGAAGCTTATCTTAAGAATCATAATTGAGATTGAGAAATTTCCTTCTCAATCACACTTAACTTAATGAACATCACAAATCATGCAACACAGAAAACATGCCTATGCTACACAAAAACATCAACACAAAATGCAACATAACTTGTTTTTAACTCACACAGTTCTATTATAAGACATATGATTAGGGACTTACCACACCTAATAAACTAAAACACTTAAACTTAGAGTTTCATAAACATAAACCAGACTTAGGAAGAGTATATCTAACCTTGTAGATAACATCTTATTGTCCTTAAGATTTGAACCTAAGGACGCCCAACTTAATTACAAAGGGACTTTCCATTGTGCCATCAACTTCTATACATACCCCTTTGGTCGTAACACTTTCTCCTATGAGAGTACTAACTAGAAACGGTTCATGTAATATCTAACGAAGTAAGTCAAATTGATTATCCAAAAAAATATTAAACATAGACAAAGTAGATCCTGGGTCTAATAATGCATAAACACAAAAAAAAAAAAAGACAAGCAAGTTACCATTATCCACATCCACGTACTTCTCTTGTTACTCTATTCCTGTCAACACATAGAACCTGTTTCTCTTTGGGGGGTTCAACATTTGACCGAGGCTGAGCATCTGCCTTGACCATTTGGATTTGAACCACACCTTTTTCATTTTAACTCAACTTATTTTGAAACATAAGCCTTACTACCCTATTTCTACAGTTTATTATTGCATAACACTTATGAAGTAAATCCATCTCTACGCCATATTCTTGAGTTGATATGCGGCCAACTTATCCTTTTCCTTCTCATTAATACTCATCACAGGATTTTAGACATTACCATGTATTTACCTCCATGTGAAAAAAAACACTTGCCACACGTCTTTCATACACATTAGGCATTTCCATTATGGCCCCTTCCTTGGAAGACCAAATCTTGAGCCTGACGCCTTAGACCACTTGGCCATCCTAATTATTGTGTGTATTCTTTTACGCATTGACAAAATAAGGAAGTTAGAAACTTATATTGACACAAAAATTCGAATCTCTAGATACCACGATAAAGAGTAGAAAAGGGGAGAAATTCCTATCATTGCATAATCTCTAAGTCATGATTGTGGCATGCTTCACAAAAATAAGCGAGAACTCATAACGTGGTTTTGTTCAGATTTAGATCCTAGGTAATTTAACCTCATGCTATGATACAAAGTTTGTCACGACCGGAATTCTTGAATCCGGATCGCAACAGGCGTCGTTGACATCTCATAGGTCGCAGACAAGCCTCATCTTGCATTCACCACATTCATCTAGTTAAATTTGCGGAACATTTAAAACTTTCTATGTGTATAAAGTATACATAGACTTCATATAATTATTAACTAGATACATTATATACTATTCTCAACATAAGAGAAGAACCATCTAACTAAATAATCAATTCAGAACTGAAGATGAATATATCATAAATAGTTTGCCAAACATGGCCTTCTTACAAAGCTTCGAAATGAAGCTGCAAAAGAAACGCTAGGGAAAACATACACTAGATATGTCTAAAACTAAGTCTATACTAAATCTGTAGCATCCTCAAAATCATGAGAACCTACCAAATGATTTGGAAAAATATTGAAGTACAAACCGCTGCAAGTGTCGTCAACCTGTCCTTTGACCTGCACCTATAAAAATAGTAAATAGTAGGGGGTTAGTACACAACTTATACTAAGTATGGGTGAATGTACATATACACATAAATATATGCATGATCAATGAAAGCCCTTCCTAAACGACATGGTTTTTTTGGAAAGTCTTGTCATTAGACTTTCTTAATTCATTCGTTGTGAATTGTGGTATGAATATGATGTATTTTGATAAATTCTAAGCACATAACTCATTTTCTATATGATTAAAATATATTAATATCATCAATATAATTTTAGAACAACTCGGGCAAAGATTTGAGATTTTGATCTTGTTTGGCAGATAGCTCCTCTTTGTACACTTGGATTATTTTTCAGTCTTTTTCTTCTTGTTGTTATGTAGTTCGATAACTCCTTTGGTCCCATGTTTTACTTACAAATGCAATGATTTACTGCAGTCCCATACCCACAATGAATCGATGTAAGTTACCCAAGGACTAAGGAATGATTTCTCTACCTTATAGTGACTCATTCTTTATATTATATATTCATTACCTTTCATAACCAATTATTTATTGATGATACCATTGATTTAATTAATTTCATGTTTTATGTATTATACATTTCATATATATGATACATTTGAATCGTTGATGTAGCATAAGACATCTCAAGTAAGGGCCCAACATATGGGACCTCAACCCGAGGGCCTTCTTTAGCAAATATAGAGTCTGCTTCATTCGTTGATTCCTACTTCACAGTATTCATTTCATTCATTCGTAGGATGATGTAAACACCTGCTTTACCTAGGATGAAGTTTAAGACTCTCATCGGGATCATGAATTCCAATGACCAAGAATGACCTAATGTCAATACCTGAATCTAATTTCACCTCCTGATTTTCATGCACAAAAACCTCTAGTATCATTCATTTCATTATCTTTCAAACATTTAGGAACTCTATCCTTAACCGGTATAGATCATGTGAGCGTCATGAAATTCAGTGTCTACCCCACACTGAAAAGAGGTGGAATCACCGGCCAAAGTGACCCAAAACATGCTAATGTAAATGGGAATTGTACCCCGCAAGATCCCCACATTGGAAGTATAGGTTTGAAGACTAGGAGATATAAGGAGACCCATACCCGTCATGCCAGACAGTCTCATCTAATGAGAGTTACGTGAACCTCCGCCCTTCCCGAAAGAAGGCATCACTACTCATAGCTAGCTTATCGGTGCTCAGTATAAAGTTCCAATTCATTCAACTCATACGTCATGGAAGTTGGATTCTAGTATGAGGACATCATAGGAGAATAGATGATTTCTCATCTCATCATTAGTATTAAGTATACATCAGTCTCAATACTTTCATTATTGTCTACATAGAGATTGGTCTCTTCATTAGCTTTACACTCTCATAAGTGAGTACATTTTGGTAACATTTGTTTAGGATGATTTGAGATTGATCTCATCGTTCACATTATCCTCTTATCATATTGTCACCACATTCATTAGAATTCGCACATTTGCTTTTCATAATTACTCATCCCATTTATGTGAATGTTTATTTCATCATATGCCAATGCACTTGGCCATTTAGTATGTTTCACACTATTACATAACCCTTCTAGGGTTTCATCATTTCATTATATACATCTTAGTTACTCATCCCTTTTTACAATGAATGTTCCTTTCATCATCTTTTAGTGTTGACTCAAACATTATGAAGTCTTGCTTCTGGATTGGGTTCTACTTACTCTATTGACGACTGGTCATCGTTACTGTACATTGATGAAATGTGAACTGTTCTTTCACATCATCCTTAATTTACGTTGATGAATGTGAATTGTCCTTACAAATCATCCTTAGGTGTTAATGAGAATGATTTCACACATTCTAACACCTTCATCCGTGAGTATTCTTTTAATAACATTAGCTTTGGTGTAAGTAAGACTTGTCTCACTTTTATTAACACCCCATTCTGGTCACTTATTTAATTCAGACCCCTTTAATTATGTTATAATTCATGTTACTTACTTACTTTAGTGTAGTAGCTTCATATCACCGTTTATGGACGATGAGCACTTCATTTAACGAGTTTCATGTATTCATAGTTCATTCTTGTGGAGCATGTTGGGAGTTTTCCCAATGAATGTCATGCCCTTTGTTATGGATTTATTGATATTACTTTAGAAGTTCATAATATATATATTTGATACTCTTACTGCACAAGAATTGGCATATGATTAGTATTGGCTCAAGATTTGGGATGTTTGACTAGTAAATTCATTCTTATTGGCATACGCTAATTTTACGTATGTTCATATTTAATTTGCCATATGGATGAACTCTTAGCCAATCTTTTAATAATTTACATAAGTTTCTAGCCATTAGCATATATTAACTTTGACAAATAGAGTTACCAATTTTATTGGAACCAGATATTAAATTAATTCAAGATATGATTTTATAGTGGCCTTGTTAAGACAATCTTAATTTATGACTTTAGAGTAACGTTTTTTAGTCATCATGGACATAATAATATTAACATTTGATGACTTTAACATCTTCATAACGTCATATTAACGTCAAGTATGACAACCAGACCGTAAAATCTTCATACATAACATTTTCAGACATATCTTTAACATAATATCATTCTTTTAGTTCACATAATAACACTTAGCATCAAACGAGTCAAATTAATATGTTCATTCAATCATTATTTAATAAAAAACCATACACATTAAGAAATCCAGCACCACATACAAACAACATGATTTCTAACCTATTCAACATTGAAATCGTATCAAGGATACTATAGAAAGGAGTTCGACAAGAACAACGGGAAACAAGCCTAGTTTTCAAGATCTTTGAATCATTCGAAAGAAAGTTCTCTTGGAGAAAAAAGTCCTGGATAGAAACCCATACCTTAATTATAACCTAATCTATGAATACCACCTTGAACGAACCTTGAAGAAACCTTGAAAATCATCTACGAAATTTTCTATTTTTTTTCTTGCGTTTTGTTCACTGTTTTTATCAAGCTTGTTTTCTGGTTTTAGTCGTGTATTTGTTTAATTTTTAACGTGGTTTTTAGGTTTAGGAACAGACCTTGAATTATTAAACTTAGGGTTTATAAGTTAATTAAATAAATTAATTAACTAATCACTAAAAAAACCCTCCAAGGTTGACTAAACATAGGAGAACATAACATTTAGTCAAATCTGAAAATTGGTGTTGACTATGGTTTTGGTCAACATTTTGAATTTATATTAATCAATTAAATCCTAAATTTAATTCATATAGGTACCTAGTGTATGTACTAAAGTACCCTCAAGTCATTAGAACCAAAATTAACCCTTTTGGACCATCCTAGGTTAAGTACTAGGATGTTTCTTGAGTTGTACTAGGTTAGTGTAAGAATTTCGGTTTGACCCCTTTAATTTATTTAATTAAAAAGATAATTTAATTAATTAAGTGACCTATGGTAATTACTAAGTACCCTGAAGTCGTTAGAACCATAACTAATCCTTTGAATCATCCTAGGTTAGGTTCTAGGTTGTTTTTTCCCTTGTTTTAACTGAAAACTGGAAATTATTTTGTGATTTAGGTTTTTCCCCTTTAGGTTAATTAAGTAAGTTTCTAAATTAATTAATTAAGTAGCCTAGGTTAATTACTAAAGTACCCTTAAGTCATTAGGATCTTATTACTCTTTGGACCATCCTAGGTTTGGTACTAGGTTGTCCCTTTCTTGTCTTCATCAAAAATCTGAAAATTTCCTTTTTATTATAGGTTTTAGACCTTTTAAATTAATTAATTAATTAATTTTCTAAATTAATTAACTATGTAACCTAGGTGAATTACTAAAGTACCCCTAAGGTTATAGGACCATAACTAACCTTCTGGACCATACTAAGTGAGGTACTAAGTTGTTTCTTTGACTAGTACTAGGCTAGTGTCTACCCAGTTGTGGTCCTAGGTTGCCGGGTGCATTATCGGGTCAAATTAGGTTAGTCCTAGGTTAGCTAGATATTTGAGGCGGTAGGTTAGAGTCTAAAATTGAATAGGAATTTTGGCCCCACATAGAGTTGCCCTTATGCACGTTTTTGTCCTTTTAGCTACCTTAACCCAATTCGGTTAGAGTGCTCCCCTCCTTTGGTGCTTCTTCACATGTCTTACACATTTGCTTTCACATGGGTTGGTTGTAATTTACTAACTAACTATGAATTTAAGGTTCCTTTGGGAAAGTTTACATATTGTCCTAAGGACCCTCATTTTACACGACCATTTTAAATGGTCATGTGGAATGGTATTAGGATTCACACTTGGATGCCTAGTACTTTGTGTGAAACTATTCATAACCGATTTTCTTTTAGCTTAAGTTCTTCATTGTAGGTACATTTATTTAAAATCAATCTTCGATTGGGGTATGACAACCCAGAAAGTATATTTCTTATTCGTATATAGAAAATTGGCTAATATCCTTTAGCTAATATTTCTATACTATGCCCAATTTTTCTCATTATTGGGCATTAGGGTGCCTATGTACCCCTAATAGGCTATCCTAAGGGCATATTGGCTTCTCATTAGACATATAATTTTCCAGAATGTTAAAGATATTCAACCTCATGCTCTAATCCAATTTTGTCTCATTCGGGAAGCACCCCCTAGACGTATCCAGTGTCATCGTCCTCTTTGAGGACTAAGAATAGCCTCTTAGCTTACATCCTTACATTCATAGGTTAAAAATACAAAAAAATTTAGAAAATTTTCATAACATCTACATTAAGGTGTACATAGACCTCTACATACGTATAATTTATTCATATCGATTATACATAGACCCTTCTTATATGAATATTACATAGTCTTCTACTTTTATCGCACATACATAATATAGCAATATAAATTCATATGTAGTCTAGAATACGTCTCATATTAAGCCATCAAAGTCGAATACTACATCTTGGGTTTAACCCATACTTCATTACAATAAACGCCTCATATAGGCATATACAAAGTCAAGAAAGAAAGAGAATGAACTACGTTTTCTTTAAGACTAAATATTATCAAATAGCAAGATAGTGACATCTTCCTCGAAATGTGAAGACCTACCGAAAAATTAGGGAATATCCAAGTAGTTTTCAATTACCTTCAAATAAGCACAACGGACGGATCCCACAATTTATAGTAAACATAAACATGGGGTTAGTACACATTTGTACTAAGTATGATTGTATGCAGATAAAACAATTGAAATCATGCTAAAACATTTTTTTAACTCCATGTAAAATCACTTTGAAAAGCTTTATGCACAATCAAGAACCCATAGAAATCAATAATCACATAATCCATATGTAAAATCCATGTACAACACAAGACCAACAACAACAAGTAATAGTCAAGTTAACATATACATGTGTTCATAACCTCATAATAAGAGCAAGAGCCTTATTCATAACCCACCATTTATCCTACAAGTGCAATGACCAAGCAAAGACCAATAACTTTGCTGAATGAATTAAACCAAACAAACAAGTAATGTCCAACTCAACACAACATAGCATCAATAGAAGTCATCATCATATTTAGCAATATAGACCCATAGCATGTTCATCACTTAAACTAACATCATAAGGGATCACCAATATGTAAAGTGATCATATTTATAGCATATAACATATAAGAACACAAGAATAACCTACTAAGGGTTCCCTCAAGGGAGACTAGTGCAAGGCATAGGTAAAGTCCCATGACCCTATATAGATTAAGTCAAACCTCTCAAGTCACCCAGTTAGTGTGTAGTCCATTACTTTATTTTATTTTCGGGAACACTTGCCTTAACTGAAATAGACCACAAAAGATAAGTGTGGAATCTAGTGTTGTAAAACCCTAATCCATAGAAGGTCGTCTACCGGCCATAGTAGGACAAAACATAAACATACTAACGAGGTGGATTCACTAGCTAGTATTTCTGTCACATTCGAGAATAGCCCCTAGACGTAACTGGCGTTCTAGACCCCTTATATAACTAAGACTAGCCTCTTATATTAAATAATTACATTCATAGGTAAAATTTAATGGAAATTTAAAACTTTTTGTTACAACTACTCAGAGGTTTACATAGACCTCAACATACACATAATATATATATATATATATATATATATATATATAAAGGATTGCTTAGTTCTATACATTGATTGCACAACTATATATATATATATATATATATATAAATATAAAAAAGTGTCATAATAGTTGTCTCATCTCATAACCATCTAACAAGAGTGTAAAAACATGGGCATAACCCTTACATCAAGCAAGAATGCCTCACATGGGCTATACAATATTTCATACTAAGTGGATAATAAAGAACATAATAATCTTAAACTTAAAATAACTCCATTAGCTAGATAGTGGCAACGCCCTCGGAAAGTGAGGACCTTCCATACTTTGATGAACAAGAGATCCAAACCTTCTTGAAGTCATCTTCAAATCAATTCAACGAACGGAACCTAAAATGTTGGGGAAAAGGACGAAATGGGGTAAGTACACCACTTGTACTAGATATGAGACCCTGTGCACGAATACATTAAAATAATCCTGAGAAAAGGGACATTTCATAAAGGTATGCAATTTAATTTGAAAAACACTTATGCATATTCAACAAGACCATACAAACCAATAGTGCATGTTCATTAAGTCATAGGCATGTAAATCACAAGAACAACAACATCAAATCTAGTCAAGTCAACATGAATAGCATTTAGTTGAATACATATTCAAGTAATTCTATCATCAAGTAATATTAGCAACAAGCATTTATAAGAGTATATATCAACATAATCTAAGCAAGACAATTAACCATGAACCCCTATCAAGTCAACAAGTGCAATGACCAAGCAAAGCCTCATAACCTCACTTAATCAAGCAACAGAACAAGCATCATACCTTAATATTATAGTTCATTTTACCTTTTAGGAACATCTTGACCTAACTAGCATAGACCACATGAGCTAATGTAGAATCAAGTGTCATGGAACCCTACACCGAAAGAAGGAGGACTACTTGCCAAGGTAGTACCAAAACATGAACATAGGAACTACGGGTGGATCAACTAGCTAGTAATCCTATGGGGGCAACATAATTGAAGAACTAGGAGATATAATTGGTACCCTCTTTATTTTACACGTATTATAGTGTCTAATTTAAATAGTACATTAGTGATACTACCTTCCCTATGTAAGAAGGGACACCACTCACTCTAGTTCACTCGGTGCTAATCATCATAGATTATTGTAGGTCATAGGGTCTAACCCTTGTATAACATAATCATAATCATAGCTCAATAAGAATTTCATGAGTATTCCGCTTTCATTACAATTCATATAGGTGAGGTTAGCACCTTAACATTCTCATATCATTATAAGAAACATTGGTAAATTATTCACCATTATTATAACATTTATATCTTAAGCTAACACCTCACAAATCATAGTAAATACATTTCAATTAAATATATTACCATTCTATCAATCCTAATAGTAGGCTTACTCCAATTCAACATCATGACATAATCACAATTACCCATAATTTGAGGTAAAAATATGGATCATAAGACTTAAAAAGTCTCCTTCATAATTAATCATCAAGGTCTTATCACAACCCTCAATTCAACCCATTGGGATATACATCATCATAAGTCAATAACAAACATGATAACAAGGCTATATGAATCACTACATCACAATTCAATACTAGATCAAAGCTTAAGACAAGATACTTAAGTCAACACACAACATACTTCATAACCTAGATAATCTTCTCAAGAACTAGCATGAAAGACAAAAAATCACCCTAATTCATTCATTATTAATTTCAAAACATCCTCTAGTATTAATTTAACAAATGACAAAGTCAATTGAACCAATATAATCTTATTCATATCAAGATCCAAACCTAGGGTTAAGGGGTAAAGGTCATCTTCTACACACTAGACAAAACCATCAAAATATATCATAATTAAGTTAGAATAAATGTTAATATATTCATAATATCCAAAATAAATTATACAAAAATCTATTCGTAACATCAATTTCGTATTGGATTAAAACCCACTTGAAAACTCAATTTTTGAAATAATTTGAGGAACCCTTTGACGAAAGAGGCATCAATGGTGAATTAGATCTCATACCTTGTTAATTAATCGATATTGATAGAAGAAATTGACCCTTTGCAGCCCTTAAACCCTCCCCTAGCTTAGTCTTCAATAGTGCCTTCCAATAAAGAGAAAAAGAACAGAGAAGGAAGAGACTTTTGTTTTGTGAATTTTTATTATTCAAATAGGGTTGGGGTGTTTAAATGGAGGGTTAATTAACTTAATTAGTCTTCGTTAATCCCCTAACTAATGACCTAACCCCTTAATTAATTAATTGGAACTAATTAAAAATGTGCAGAAAATTACAAGCCCCATTAACTAGACCACGATCGATGGATTGTTGGTCCATCGACGACCAATACCTCCCTCCGTGTTTCACATCCGTAGTCTTGGTCAGAGACTATGCAATTGATTACCTCAAATCATTTGTCTAAGTGTTGGTCGATGGATGGAATCGATGCCCCGTCGATCAATACATGCCCCGTTGATGCCTTTCGTGGGTGTACACTGCCCAGATAGTGTTTGAATCCAAATGCAACGGTCCTCATCTTGGGCCCTTGGTTGGTCCTTGAAGAGTCGTACACAGACGTTTCAACCATGAATAAACTTAATCACTTGATTCACACCCTTTCACCAAATATCATGAATTCTGACTATTAAAAGCTATTCAAATAGGCTTTTACCTCTTTGAACTAGTTTTTGAATGTTCTTGGACATTTTTGCATCTAGACTGCCAAAATTACTTATATTCATCAAAATGGACCTTGAAACAATGCTTAAACCTTATGACACTTAAATTGGTTTCTAGAACACATCTTGGTTTTGCGAAGCATTATATTTCCTATGGTTGCAACGTAGTTTATGGAGCTTGGGGTCTCTCATGGAAACATCACTCTATGCCATTTTTGGACTATGAGGCTATTAACCCCATGAGGACTATGGTGAACCCTACCTTACCTACTTTTAAAGGTGTCACCCCTCATCTACAAGATCACTTGGTTGCTAAGCTAGAGTCCCTTTTTAAATGTCTTTCTTTATCAATCATAAGCTTAGTTTAGGTTATAGGGTCTAATCCCTTGTACATTCATTGGCATTAGTTCATTAGGATTTGCATGATAATATCCTTTCATGGACACCCTCATATGTGAGATTAGCATAACGTCATCATCATGTCATAATAAGGCACGTAGGTACTTTATAACCAACCTTGTGTCAACTCATCTTAAACATAATCTCACGATCACAAAGTAAAGACATTTCAATTCAACAGCATACCAACACCTAATTAGGCTAATCACACATCATCATAATTGAAGTAAAGTTTTGGATCATAAAGACTTACCGAGTCTCCTTCAAAATCCATAATCATGGTTTTACCATCAACCAACCAATTACATCCAACAATAGGTGTAGTATCATCAATCAATAGAAATTAGAAAAAAAAACTAGTTCAATTGCACCATCACTATCTAACTAACATCAATTCATTACCTAGGGTTAGTGGAAATAGGTTTCATCATTAATTCATAAAGATTTAGATCTAATCCCACCAATAAATTACCCTAGTCAATCCATACAATAATTAGAATAGATAAAACAAGTCTAATTGTCAATTCATTCTTCAATTCCCATAATTCATGAACAAGATCAAAGATTTGGGTAAATTAGGGAAGGGACTATGATAAACATCATATTGCATCAATTTACATAAATTAATCAACAATATATACTCAATTAGTCATAGGAAATCACAAATTATCGTCAATTTGAAGTTTAGAAGAAAACCCAATAGAATTTGAAAAAACCCCATTGAATTGGGTAATTTAGAAATCAACTTTGAAAGGACCTCGTGGGGAAAGGAATCCCAAGTGTGAATAATTTATACCTTAATGAAGATTAATCCACGAAATTGAAGTGAAACCTAGAAAAATTGATGTTATTCTTAGAGTTGTGTTCCTTCTTCAATGGAGTAATTTGGGGAGAGAGAAACTAGAGAAAGCTGATAGCTCTTGGATTTTGATTTTGAAATTTTGTTTAGGTGAGTGAAAATTACTTTGAAATGACCCTTAGGCTATATATAATCACCCCCTAAATTACTAAAAACACCCTCACTTAAAATGTTCTTTTTGTGAAGTCTAAATGTAAAAAATACGATTTTACCGAATCTGCCAACATGTATTTTATTTCCCAAAAATAAATTTTGTGATAGCGAGGTCCTTGCGTGATGAGAATCGCGCAGATGCCCACTGATTCTTGACTTTCACAAGCTGCATTGGCAGCCTGCCCACCCATGATGGAGTCCTCCTCCATGACTCTTCAGATCATCCTTGGAGTATCGTTATTTTTTCATTTACACTCTATATCCAACACTCTACCTGACAAAAGTCTTTATACAAGTTTTAGACTTCATTTGACCCTCCTAAACCATCACCAAACATAGCAACGTAAACTTGTTCAATTAGGCTAGTTTCCGGATGTCATAGACGTTCTTCGACGTCTTGGCTCTAAAACTTGATTGATGACTTCTAGAAATTATTTTACGTCATAAAACAGTATCTAAACCTTCAGAAACTCATTTTAGGGTATAGATTAGATTTTGACTTTTCAGAGTGTTATAGGTAATCTCAAGACCGGATCATTAGTCAACCTCTTTTTCAAATCCTCAAAGCTTTTCTCACGAGCATAAGACCATTGAATCTTAACTGCTTTCTAAGTCAGCTTGGTCTAAGGAGACGAGATAGATGAAAACCCATTAAGAAATATCCTGTCATAGCAAGCTAAACCCAAGAAACTCGTTATATTAGTCGAGGAAGTGGGTCTAGGCCAATTTTGAATTGCTTCAATCTTTTGGGTATCGACTCTAATCCCTTTAACAGAAACGATGTGGCCCAAGAATCGCATAGACATAAAATTAAAAGTCATAGTTAGAGAACTTGGCGTATAACTCTTTATCTTTCAAAGTCTTAAGAACTATCCTTAGGTGACTACCATTATCTTCTTTATTCCTTAAATAAATCAGTGCGTCATTAATAAAGACGATGACAAAATGATCTATATAAGGTTTGAAGACATTATTCATAAGATACATACCTGCATTTGTAAAACCAAAGGAACTCATAATGCCTATATCTTTTTCTAAAAATTGTTTTTGGAATGTCACATTCCCTTTCACTTGATGGTAGCCTGATCTGAGATACTTTTTCAAAAAGCAGAAAGCACCCTGAAGTTGGTCAAAAAGATCATCTATCATTGGAAGAGGATAGTTACTCTTGATGGTAACCTTATTCAACTAGCGGTACTCTATAAACATCCTAAGGAAATCATTCTCTTTTATTTCAAATAAGATCGAACCGCCCTAAGGTGATACATTTCGTCGAATAAAGCCCATATCTAACAAATCTTTCATTTATTCGTTCAACTATGTCAATTCTGCTAGTTACATTTTATACAGAGGATTAGAGGCAATAAGAGTATTTGGTATGATTTCTATTCTGAAATCTATTTTTCTCTCAGGATGAACATCGGGTAGATCATCAGGAAAGACTTCTGGAAATTCTCCTATGATAGGAATTGACAAAAGGTAAGTTACCTGAGTCATTAACTCAGAATAAGTGACAGATACACTCATTAAAAAATAATTTTCTAACCTTAAGGTACGAAATGAAACGACCCTTAGGCACTGCTGAAATACTACTCCCCTCTATGACTGATTCATTAGGATTTTGGAACTTGACAACTTGAGTTTTTCATTTTATTGACACATAGTATGCATGAAGAAACTCCATAAAAAGTATGACATCAACATCTACCATGTCTAACTCTAGTAGATCAGTCATGGTGTTCTTGTGAATGATGGGAAATAGGACAATAATGATAGACTCTTTCTGCTAGAATATACTCCCCACCAAATGTATAATGACTGAAGAGTTCACAATGTTTTTCAGGAAGAATCTCAAACAAATTTGCAACATAAGGTGTTACAAAAGATAAACTTGTTCCTGGGTCTAACAAAGTATAAGCATCAAAAGTAATGGCTTTGATCATACGGGTGACAACATCTGGAGAATTATCTTGCTCATGGAAGCTAGTTATAGCATAGAGATAGTTTGCCCTTCCGCTAGTAGAAGAACTGGATCCTCTAAGTCCAACCTTGTTTGGTGGAGCAACTGATGAAGATTGGGATCTATTGACTGGATGTCCACCACCCCACTTATTTTTAGGATACTCTTTCATGAAGTGCCCCTATTGACTACACTTGAAGCATCCTGGCTGTCCATCACAACACTTACCAGCATGGTTTTTACAACACTTTCCACATGCAGGATCTCAACTACCTCCTTGTGCCACACTACCTTGGGACCGAGCTAGTCTAGCGTTGAAGTTCTGCGATTCCTATCCATTTTACCCTATTTTTGGGCGCATGTACACTAGAAGATAATAGTGCATTTCCATTTTACTTTTAAAATTCTAGCCATTTTGAACCACCTTTCTGTTGACTAGACTCATTCCCTGTCTTGGCTTTCTTATTCCTTTAAGTCTCTCTATCCCTCAGCTTTTTTCTTCTACTTGCTGCACATAAACCATCAGTATGGATATGTCCATGTCGCTGATAAGCATTGCAACTCTACCCTCTTTGTTTGATGCACGACCTGAGCCAGTAAAAAAAACTCATTCTTCTCCTCATATCCTGGACCATCTAAGGAGCATAACGAGACAGTTGGGTGAACTTTAACCCATACTCATGAACATTTAAAGTCCAGTTTCAGAGTAAGGAACTCTCTTACTTTTTCCTCCCTCGGTTCTTCTGTAAAGATCGTCCTAAGCAAGTTTCCTAAAAGCAAACCAAACTTTGATGTGGTGCATCCTCGTCTCTGTTCTCCTTCAACAGATCAAAAAAAGTCCTAGCCACATTCTTCAACTGATATGCAACTAATTCAACTTGCTCAGCGTCTACCACGTGCATCACCTCGAAGACCTTCTTAAACTCTTCCAGAAAGTTTTTTGGATCCTCAATAGTGTTCAACCCAGTAAAGCTGGCATGATTCATCCTCAAAAACTCAAAAATCCTTGAGGTGTCAACCTCTTCTTTTTGAGGTCCTCTTTGTTGCTCGACTTGGTTATTCACCTCTTGTTTTAACATCTGGATAGCCTCACGGAATTTAGCATTAGTGACTTCTCCTTGAGGTAGCAAGTTCGGTACATTTTGTACCTATGGATCTTCAACATTCCTTCTAGATGGACGACCCCTTTCTGCTCTTAGTGGATGCATGACAATCTGAAACACGCGCAAGAACAAATTTATGGGAAACTTTTTAAAGATAAACTCTAACGCACAAAAAATGAATATGAAAGAAGGGAGAAATTCCTAAATATTGTAGCCTCCTATTCATAGATGTGGCACGCTTCACATCGATGACTAAGACTCTACATACAAGACTTCATAGACTCCCTAGGAATCTTTTGAACTCTAGGCTTTGATATCAATTTTTTCACGCCGACAATCTACACCCTAGATGTGGCCGGCACCCAATGACCATTGATGACCTTGAGAAAACCCTTGACCTAACTTATTCAACTTAGCGGAAGCCATAACTTATCTCAAGTATGAAGTAAGAAACTTTGTCAATAGAAATGCCTAAAACATTATAGTCTGGAAAAAATTTCACTTCAATCTCATAAGAAAGTATTTGACATACATAATAAAAAGACTCAAACTAAACAATATAACTATAGATGAAGACTCTATAATACTAAGATCGATGTTAGGATAGACCCCACAACATCCTACAAATGGAAAGACTGATAAGAAATAAATATGTCTCCTCCAGAATACAAGGAGGCTCGCCATTGACTTTGGATGCTCAAACTGGATCAACGTGTCACTGCGTGTTCATCCTGGTTACCTGCGTCTGCATCATCAGACGACGTAAGACAACTAGCATCAGTACATTGAATGTACGGGTATGCGAGTTAGAATGCTAACAATAACATAAAGCTTGAAAGGATTACGAAGAACTTACCTTGGCTCTGCACAACTCATGAAATACTAACTCAATATAAAGTAGTAAAAAAACTTGTAATTTATACATATAACTTGGAAAACAATCTAAAAAACATAGTTCGTTAAGGATAATGCAATAACAAACTCTAATTTACATATAGTGAAAGTAATATAGTTTATGTGGGAGACCTCTAACCGACAACCATCACTATGAGACTAAGTGATTGTACAAGGTCTTACCTCACATTGTAATAGGACGGTCCTATACCTTGCCATCGGTTAGAACCTGAACTAATAAGTTGATCCACTACTCTATGCTAAAAAGCACTAAGGAATTATCTAAAAAGTATCATCTTTTTCGGTCCATGTTGGCTACATGGTTTATGGAGACTTTAGTTAATATGAACTCGCATCATCATATCGGTGCTCAATACTACTCCCAAAATACACTACTCACGTCATCATATATTTTTCTTAAAACATTGCTTCTCTAGTTTGAGGTAATTTGCTCAAACATAGATTTAAAAGCTCTCTTAAAAATCGTAGTTTCTTCTTTACCAAAACAAACCGAAGGTACCTTTGGAAGTCTAGTTTCATTTCATTCTCAAAATGTGAAAACATTTCTAACTCTTAGGGAATACTTTGTTCCCTGATAACTTTTGAGACATGACTCAACTCTATGCTCTTTGCTTAACTTGTGACATAACTCTTAGGGAATACTTAGTTCCCTTATAACTTTTGAGAATTAAACTTAACTCATTACTCTTTACTCAACTTGAGGCTTGAGACTTAAAACAAAATTAAAATGTTTGTTAAAGAATCTTGGAAATTTCAAGAACTCACTTTGACTTTCATCTTAACTTTTAGACTTAACTCTTAACTTATTTTGACCTTGGTCCTATGTTTCCTTGAATTTGATTATGAATCCAAGGTTAGGATTTGAGTTTTTTAGTGATTTCTAGGTGTTTAGAACTCATTTGAAGTATTAAAAATCATTGTAAGGTGTTGATGTACCCTAAAAGGACTTATGAAGGCTAAATTCCGAAATTTGGAGATAAATCACCGATCAAGGCGCGCTGCACAAGCCCTAGTTGATATAGGCTTGGTTCTTCCACATTGGTGGTGCGCCGCGCCTGCCCCTACCCTGGTGCGTCTGACAAATTTTTTGACTTCTTTTTCATCAGTTAACTTTCCTAGTTCTTTAACCAAACACTAGGGGCTATTGGTACTCACAAAACCCACCGAATTCAACTAAAAACTAACTCAAAGAAAAACAAGAGTTCAACCAACAATGGTAGCCAACAATTCAATCAATAAGAATTAAAAAAATTTCTTGAAGAACTTAACATCTAAAATTAACTCAACTCATAGATCGTTTAGTTGAAAAAAATTAGTGTGTGGGTAAATTAACCCAACATGAAGGATCCCACATACCTTAATAGGGATCACCCCCAATGAATTCTACTGGAACATCTTGGCATTCTTGATAAATTCTTGGCCCTTTCTCCTTTCTCCTTCTTATCTTCCCTTTTCTCCCTAGTCCTAAGTGTATTCTAATTTTCTACAACTAACTTAAGACAAAGTTTTTCCTCTAATAAATCTTTAAAACAAATAAGGAAGTAGTTGGGTGAAAAGACTACTTTAACCTTACTAAAATCTAAATTGGACTTTCCTCAATCCAACAACCTAACTTCCGAAAGACATATCTCATTCATAGGATATCAAAATTATGCATATTCAGCGTCTTTGGGAAGATATTTTTAAGGGATTTCCCACTATATAAAGAGATGACTCTAAGTGTTTTTGAGCTAGAAGTTACGGGCGTTTGAAAATGACCAAAAACAAAAAATTTTAAACTTAGGAAATTTTCCAGACTTTTCCCTTTTTTTCTAAAAGTGATTATTTTTGTCTTCTTAACTAATTTCTAGTTATTTCGAGTTACGAGATGCTGCATTTTATAAATAAGTTATATCTTTTTACAATGAGTTATGACTTTTTCAATAAGCTGTTACTTTTTCAATAGGATGTGACTTTTCAATAGGATAGATAATTCTCGAAAAGTTCATGACTTCTCGAAAAGGTTATGAATTTTTAGATAAGACACAAAAAGTTTTATTTACTACAATTAGAGGGGCGTCCTCTATTTTTTAACCACAATTTGGTTAATCTTCTACTCATCTTCTTGTATTTTGATATTTTTTTTGTGATTTATTGTCGTTGAGTGAGTTCAAAGTTAAATTGATAGGAGGTACCATTATTCTTAAGAAGTAAGTTGTTCTATCCTAAGAGGGTATATTCCATAACCTGAAGTACTTGAGGAAAATAATTTTGATGATCTACCAATTATTTTTTTGATTAATATATACATTGGTCAGTAATGTTCTAATATACGATGTTAACATGATATAGTCTAAATTGAGATGTAGATATATGCTTCAGAATATCTTTTCTAAATTTTAGAGAATTATCACGATTTGTTTTTAATGAACAAGACAAAAGACTAAGTTTGCTTCAAAACAGTTATTACAATATAAACATTTCCCTCTTTTTTGTACTTATTTACTATTTCTTCATCTTTCAATATTTTAGACGAAGAAAGGCCTATATAACTTGTAATAACACCAGTTGATATTTATATTACTTTAATTTTTATTATTTTTAATAGTTAATTTTATGAGATAAATATTTTTTACAGGAGATATATCTTTATATTTGGGTAGGTATTTGTATTTAAATTAATGTTTTATGTATGTCCTAAATGTATTATCAAGTTCGCAATATCTTAAACTTAATTCAACATATATTATTTTAAAATATTTCGACTATATTTTTTAAAAAAAAAAATTCATAACAAATGTCAAAATATGTGAACATGTAAAATGCAATAGTTCTCTTCATATGTTCATATGACATATAAACAATTTAACGTGGAATATAAATGCAAAATACATCTGGTTAGAGGACTAGAAAATACAAATAAAATATTGTTTATAAGGTAATATCAGTAAATAAGACTAATTACTTAATTATACCTCATCAAATTGAAATAAATATATACATTATTACATTTATATAATAAAATTTACGTTTAACATCTTCATACGTTTGTATGCATAAGAGATATGTATGACGATCCACGTTCAATATTCATAAAAAGTTTGTAACATCATTTTTTGCTAAGTATATTATTCAAATCTTCACTTAAATAAGCAATACTATTTACTATAAAAATATATTTTGAAATTGGTAATGACGTGCAACACACACACACACACACACACACACACATACATACATACATATATATATTTATATATACACACACACACACACTAGTTTCTTTGATACGTGTGTTGCACTTCATTATCAATTTCAAAATATATTTTATAGTAAATAGTATTGCTTATTTAAGTGAAGATTTGAACACAAACTTAGCAAAAAATAATATTACAAATTCTTTTGTATATATTGAACGTGGATCGTCATATATGTCTCTTACGCATACAAAGCTATGAAGATGTTTACTGTAAATATTATTAGTTAAATGCAATAATGTATATATTTATTTCAATTTGATGAGGTATTATAAAGTAATTAGTCTTATTTACTCATACTACCTTATAAACAATATTCTATTTGTATTTTCTAGTCCTCCAACCAGATGTATTTTGCAAATATATTCCACGTGAAATTGTTTATATGTCATATGAACATATGAAGAGAACAATTACATTTTACATGTTCACATATTTTCACATTTGTTGTGAGTTTTTTTTACAAAAAAAATATATTCAAAATATTTTAAAATAATATATGTTTAATTAAGTTATAAGATATTGCGAACTTGATAATACATTTGGAACATATATAAAACATTAATTTAAATACAAATACCTACCCGAATATAAAGATATATCTCCTGTAATGAAAAATATTTATCTCATAAAATTAACTATTAAAAATAATAAAAATTAAACATATATAAATAACAACTGTTGTTATTACAAGTCATATAGGCCTTTCTTCGTCTAAAATATTGAAATATTAAGAAATAGTAAATAAGTAAAAAAAGTGTGACATATTTATATAGTAATAACTATTTTGAAGCAAACTTTGTCTTTTGTCTCTTTCATAAAAACAAATTGTGATAATTCTCTAAAATTTGGAAAAGATATTCTGAAGCATATATCTACATCTCACTTTAGTCTACATCATGTTAACATCGTATATTAGAACATTACTGACCAATGAATATATTAAGCAAAAAAATAATTATTATATCATCAAAATTATTTTCGTCAAGTACTTCAGGTTATGGAATATACCCTCTTAGGATAGAACGACTTACTTCATAAGAATAATGGTACCTCTTATAAACTTAACTTTGAACTCAGTCAACGACAATAAATCACAAAAAAATATTAAAATGCAAGAAGATGAGTAGAAGATTAAAAATATTGTGGTTGAAAAACTATATATATATATATATATATATATATATATATGTATATATATGTCTCTGTGTGTGTGTGTGTATATATATAAATATACATACATAGAGAGAGAGAGAGAGAGAGAGAGAGAGAGAGAGATTGATTAGATTAACTTTGTTCAACAATTATCAATTATCGATTCATAATTTGATAAAGCATTAATTTAACTTATCAAAAACTTGGTTAAAGAGAAGTACAATGGGAATTAATAATAATGTAAATGCTAGCACAAAAATGTGACAAGGTGACAAATGTTTTCTTAATTTCATCGCTGGCTGGCGCGGCACCCAAGAGGCCAAATTTATGTGGCTTTTTTGGGGCGCGACGATTAAATCTCTTCCCCAGATTTTTGATGAAATTCTTCATTTCCTTTTTCTACTTTAAACTCAAGGGGGTCTTTCCCCAAACACTTTGATTAGACTACATACAAAAAATATTAAAGAACCGACCCAAAATGATATCTAATTTCATAAATTTGAACCCAAGCACTTCTCAACAATTTATCAATAAAGATTCAAACAAAACTATCAACAATATTCATCAAGAACTCAATATCTCAAATCTCAAGAACGACAATGCGCTGAAATAAATCATGATTGGTGTGTGGATGAACTAACTCGATGTTATGTTATCTCACATACCTCATAGGGATCATCCATTGAAGAAATCCACAAGCAATTTTTGAATGTTCTTGACGAATCTTGAACTTTCTTCTCTTTTCTTTCCTTTTCTCATTTCTTCTAGCCCTAAAGTGAATTCAAACTTTTTAAAATTGATGTAATTCTTACTATACTTCAATTAACTTTAAAAAATGAATTAAAATAATTAGGTAAGTAAAAGATCAGAACATCCTTCCATAATCCGTATTGGAGTTTCATTATTTGAACATTCCAACTTTCAATTAGCATATCTCACTCATAAAAAATCAGAATTGTGCAAACTCAGCAACGTTAGAAATATTATTCCAAGATCTTCCCTACGATATCTAGAAACATACAAAACTCATCTTGAACTAGGAGTTATGGTTGTTTGATGTTGACCAAAACTCAATTTACATATTTAACAAATTTTCCTATTTTTTTTATTCTTTTAAAAAATGTCTAATTCCAATTCTTAATTTCTTCCTAGTTATTTAAACTTGCGAGATGTTACACCATATTTCTTGCAACTGTAGCATTTTGTTCTACTTATATCCCTGCCCTTTCCTTTACCTTGAGAAGCAAATGCAATCATGACAACATTTTATATCTTGACAAGACATTGCTCTTCACGAAATAATTCCCTAAAGAAAATATCCAAAGAGGTGGACAAGCTACAATTTATCAGGTTAGAGCAAACACTCTCAAAGTCGTAGTGTAATTTCATAAAACCTATTCTTGAGTGCTTTAATCATGTATGAAGAGTTAGTACGTATTTTTGCATGCATATATAATATTTGTAAATTAAAAACATAAGTTTTAACATTAATAAAAATAATCCTGAACAAAAAGACCTTCTTGAGAATAATTAGAAATTTCATACTCTAATTGAAAGCGTCTTGCGCTATTATCTTGGTTGTAAACCTTTTTTATGTATTCCCACATGACCTTAGCAATCATTTATGGCCTAAGATTAAGAGATATAACAGGGTCAATTGAGCATAGAATCCATGTCATCACCCAAGAATCTTTAATCTTCCCCTCAACTAGCTTTGTTTTATCAGTAGGAATAGGATCACCTCCATCTTTATGGCCGCATAGTTCTTTGCCGCTGACAAACAACTAAAAGTGAAACTCCGAAGAAAAATATTTTTCTAGTGAAACGAACATTGAAGCATTCAAAATGATTTGAATTCATTCTTTCGAGTATCTATGAAAACTATAAAGACTCAAGAAAACAACTACAATGACCAAGAAAAAATTCCTAGGTGGTAGGAGGGATTGTCGATGAACAGTTAATAAAAAACCAACGTTTTCAAATGTTTTTAGAAGGAACCAAAAATGACTGTATAAGACAAGACAACCAAGAGAATGCTCTGATACCATGTCAATTTTCTCTTGAATGCTACTCAAAGTAAGAGAGTCTTGCAACTATATAGAGAAAATAAAGATTACACATCCCTAAAGATCCTCCATTTCTATCTCTAAAGATTATCTATTCTATCTCCAGAAATTTGTTATTAAGTCCCTCTAAATTTGTCTTTCATCCCTCCAAATAAGTTATTCCATCAAAATATTTATTCCGTCGATTCTACAACAAATGTATATGATCATGCTAGTTTATATCACTAAATAAAAAATAATATAAACAATCATTTCTTTGTCCATCATCTTAGAAATTGCTTCCTGAAAATTTACTGCAAGTTGTTGTACAGACACTCAATGGAGACGTTGCGAATATATTTCGAATCATTCAAAGAGGTGAGTAAAAAGAAATTACTTAAGATACCATCATTTATTTAAAATATCCTAAGCTTTTTCATATTTGTTAGTGCCTCTTTATTAAAGCATATTTGTCCAATATAAGTACACAAGATTGATGTTGGGTTTTATTTGATTAGCGGCAGAATTTGTGGGACACATGTGATACATTATCACTTGTGTGAACGTCCTTGTATTCAAAGTGAATTTGTTGACATTATTTCTCTCAATATTTTTCATTTCATATTTATATAGTGAACTAGGAAAACTACCGGCGATTCGTGCGGTGGTGAACTACCTCAATCAGCTAACCCTTATTCATTTGGTATATCTGTCTTTTTGAGTGAGTACACTAAGTTGTCAAGAATATATTATCCAAAGGAGAATCATCATATTTCTTTAATCCAACAAAAAAAAAGATTTGATTCTGAATCTTAAATATATATATATATATATATATATATATTATTTCTTTATTTTAGTCTAGATTTTCGTCATCTTAGACATGAATCCTCGAATAGTACATTTAATCAAACTTTACAAAAGATCTTTTATTATTTCATTTTGAGAAAAGACATAAATACACCATCGAAGTTGTTTCATATTGTCATAAAGACACCTAAAATTCAAAAGTGTCCTATCACCCCACTAAACAACTATATATCATTGTAAATGGGTCATTTTTACCCATTCCCTCGTCTACGTCGTGCGCGTGTTGCTCACTCCCTAGGATAGAATTTACCCGACCCGACCCTTATCTTTTGAAGAAAAGTCGTCTACCTTCTCTTCTCATCACCCATCACCAGATTAGTTAAAGAATTGGGAACATCCATGGAAAATCCAAAGCCCTTATAAACACATAGGGAATTAACAAGACAAGAAGCCTCTCTGATAAGTGAATGCAACTGAAACGACATCATTTTTACTGGGAATCTCCCTTCGTCTTTGTCAGGTATATCCATTGCACCATTTATTAAGTTTAACAAAACGGTGCTCATTCTCACCATTGTATCGATAATAATCTTCTAGTTAGTGCTTGTGTTCTCATCTTGAAGTATGGAAAGCAAACCCAAAATCGAGTGCATTGGTCGTCTCATCCCATTGTTCATTAAATTCTTAAACAAATACCTTGTCTGGATTGCCTTCACAACATTCTCCTTAGCCTGTTGCTGCAAACCGTTCCTCGCTTCTAGTTTCTCCCTCATTAACTCTTCAAGAACAGTCGCATGGGATAGGGCCACAATCACGTGATCAACAACTACTTCCACTATCTCCATCTCATTTGGCATGCTGGTTTGTGTCATATTAATGATCTTTATGTTGGAATCATGAGTAGTTTAGGATTAATCCCAATGGTTAAAAAGAATTTTGAAAAGTTTGAGGCTTGTAGTAAAGCTAAGATCACTAAAAGGCCTCATTTTCAAGTTGAAAGAAAAACTGATTTGTTAGAATTAGTTCATACTCATATTTGTGAACTTTGAGGAATTCTAACTCGTGGAGGTAATAGATATTTATCACTTTCATTGATAATTTATCTAAGTTTACATATGTTTACTTGATGAAAAATAAAAGTGATGCTTTTGAAATTTTGTAAACTTATCTAAATGAGGTTGAAAATCAGTTTGGAAGAAAAATAAAAAGAATTAGAAGTGATAGAGGCCGTGAATATGAATCAAATGAGTTTAATTCTTTTGTTAGATCATTGGGAATAATTCATGAAACTCCTCCTCCTTACTCTCCTTCGTCTAATGGAGTAGAAGAAAGGAAAAACAGAACTTTGGTTGAATTGACTAATGCCATGCTAATTGAGTCACATGTACCTTTAAATTTTTAGGGTGAAGCTATCTTAAAAGCTTGTTATGTGTTGAATCATGTGCCTCATAAAAAGTCTAAATTGACACCTTTTGAATTGTGGAAAGGTTACAAGCCAAGTTTGGGATATCTAAGAGTTTGGGGTTGTCTAGCCTTTGTGAGGCTAATGGATCCCATGATTACAAAGTTGGGTAAGAAAGTTACTACTTGTGCTTTTCTTAGTTATGCTTCAAATAGTACAGCCTATAGATTTTTTAATCTTGAAGATAGTATTGTAATATAATCTTGTGATGCTATTTTTCATGAAAATAAATTTCCTTTTGATACTAAAAATAGTGGGTGTCAAAGGATTGAACAAATTATTTTGTCACTACCTAGTTCTTCTACTTCAACTTTGAAAAATAAAGAAGTTGTTGATTATGCGTTAAGAAGAAGTAAAAGATCTAGAGTAGAAAAAGATTTTTGCCCTGATTTTTCTGTGTTTAATGTTTAAAATGACCTTCTAACTTTGAAAGAAGCATTATCCTCACATGATTCTATTTTTTTTTAAAGAGACTCTAAATGATGAAATGGAATCTCTAATTTCTAATAAAACTTTGAAGTTAGTTGATTTACCATTGGGTTGTAAAATAATTGGTTGCAAATGAGTGTTAAGGAAAAAGTTAAAACTGGATGGTTCTTTTGATAAATACAAGGCTAGGCTAGTTGCAAAAGTTTTTAAACAACTAGAAGGCCTAGAATTTTTTGATTCTTTTTCTATTGTAATAAGAATTACATCCATTAGACTTTTAGTTGTTATGGCTGCAATTTTTGATTTGCAAATTCATCAAATGGATGTAAAAACTGCTTTTCTAAATGAAGAAATTTATATGGACCAACCCGAGTGTTTTGTTGAAGCAGGCCAAGAAAGCAAAGTATGTAAACTTACTAAATCCCTATATGACTTGAAACAGACAACAATGCAATGGCATAAAAAGTTTGATTCCTGCATGATTGAAAATGATTTTAAAACAAATGAGTGTGATAAGTGCATATATCATAAGTCTTGGAATAATTCACATGAGATCATTTGCCTATATGTTGATGATTCGTTGATCTTTGGATCTAACATGAATGTTATTGACGAAGCTAAAAGTTTTCTTAGAATCCATTTTGATATGAAAGATTTTGGTGAGACAAATTTTATTCTTGGAATAAAAATAACAAGAACATGTGAGAGGATTTTCCTTGACAAGTCACATTATGTTGAGATAATTTTGAAAAAATATAACTTTCATGATTGCAAGCATGTTGCTACTCCTTTTGATTCAAGTGTTCACTTATTTCCTGTTAAAAGTGAAAATGATGTAATAAATCAAAAGGAATATGCTAGTTTGATTGGAAGTTTGAGATATGTGACTGATTGCACTAGGCCTGATATTGCATATGCAGTAGGAGTACTTGATAGGTTTACAAGCAAGCCAGGTAATGAACATTTACATGATATAACAAGAGTTATGAGATATTTAATTGGAAAGAAAAATTGTGGTTTGTTCTATATAAAATATCCTGCTGTACTTGGAAGGCTTTTGTGATGCAGATTGGAACACTTTGTCAGGTGATTCCTGTTCTACCACTGGTTATGTCTTTACTTTAGGTGGTGGTGCTGATTGTTGGAGATCAAAAAAGAAAAATATAATTGCTAATTCTACCTTTGAGGGTAAACTAATTTTTTTAGCTTCACCTAGTAAGGAAGCGAATTGGTTAATCGATTTATTGTTTCAAATTCCTTATTTTAAAAAACCAATTCCTCCTATTTTAATTCATTGTGTAGCACAGATGCAATTGGTAGAGTTCAAAACCGTTATGACAACGGTAAATCTATACCTATAAGGAGGAAACATAGTAATGTAAGATAATATTTGACAAATGGTACCATTAATGTTGATTATGTAAAATCTTGTGATAATCTTGCAGATCCTCTTACGAAGGCCTTAACAAGAGAAAAGGTCTGGAGCACATCGAGGGGGATGGGATTGAAGCCTACAAACCCTTGAGTCATATATAAGGAAACCCAACCTGGAGACTAGATATCCTATAATCAGGTTCAAAGGGAAAAACTAATCATATGATGACTTGTTGTGAAAAATGCACTATTTTTCCCCCTCCCTATGATGTGAGTGCATAATTTCCTGTAGTTTGCGAAGGTTAAGTTGATTAAAATCTTAATGAATATCTGTACCCCGTAAGGGTGGAGTGTTAATCTTGCAGGAGCACTCTCGACATATTTCACCTATGTTATGTGTGGAAGTAGGCCACTTCCTATGAGAATGAGGCTTATTCTCAAATGCACTCATGAAACCGGGATAGCACATGACCATAACGGGATGGCTGTTAAAGCTCCTGAAAACACCTTGATTATTATGTGTGAGCAGTGATATTTTATTTTCCTTAAGCAGTCATAGTTCAAGTCTGAGACCACTACAACTCTGGAGTAAAAATTATTGTTTCACTAAGTGGAGGTTCAATGCAGAGCACACCTTCATTATGCATAGTAGTCTTCCTTCAACTGATATACACTCTTATCTAAATATTAAAATGAGTGGGGGATTGTTAGGTTATTAGCATTTTAGTATTAATATTTAACATATTAAATTGCTTTATTTTGGAGTTATAAGAATGATCATTGGTAGACATTTACGTTTTAAACTACCAATTTAATCATGCTATTTATCTTTGACTTGGTAGCCATGTAATGCCATTACTTTTGGATTTATTGGTTGAATTAATTGTAGGGATAAAAGCATTCAAATAAACATTGGAATGAATAACTTCTACATCATCCATTAGCATTGGTTGTCGATCACTTTATTTCATTATTAATTCCTCCATTACTCTTTGTAACCTATGCAACCTATGTAACTATTATTGTAACCTATGAAATTCCTAAGACCATTATCTTCACAATTTACTACCTCCATTATCTTCCTATTCATTGCTAGGAAGCCTTTTTGTAGTATAAATAGTGATGGTCTTCATTTGGTTTTAGACACACAAAAAACACAAGAGAAAACAAAGAGTGAAAGAGTTATTCTAAAAGAGAGTTCTTATTAGTTTAAGGGAGGTGTTCTTTTTTGTGAAGCTTTGGACTCAACTCTTGTCCAGAGTTGTTGAGTTATATTTTGTGAAGGCTGTCGTATCCTGGAGGGGACAAGTCAAAGAGGACTACTGCTGGACCGGTGGATACATTTGCTGCAGTGGGATTGAATCTCCTTAAAGAGAGCGAGATATCTGCGCCTCAGCCTGAAGAGATTAATTTCTTCACTTTATTTTCAATTGTAATATTGCAATTTTTTCATCCTATAAGTTTTTTTTTCACTAACAAAATCAATGTAACCAATTTGAGAGAATTAAGAGTTTAACTAATAAATGAAGACTAAGTGAGCTCTTTCGCGCTCAGAATATAAGGTCAGTTCAAGCATGAACCTCATTTTGTAGTGAACTATCCTTATGTTATAATTTAATTTGAAATGAGCGTCGTCAAAGTGAGCCTAGTTTAGATTTCTGACCTTTCTTGTAAACTTCCAACTTAAGGCATCTGTAAAAGAAAGTGAAACTTATAGTCGGTGACCTGGTGGATAATACATTAGAAATCAAATATATGTAAAAGAACGCCCAAATATATGGTGTACTGGATACTACTCAGGTGTGCTCTGAAATATTATTGACACATATAGTTAGAGGGCCGAGGTCTTGGATACGGGTCTAGTAGCAATTTATTACAGCTGATTCATTTAAGATATCTAAAGAATATCTGTCTTTCAAAAATATATGCACGACTTAAGTATGAAATTACTTTGTTCTAATATCAAACCATTGAATTTCACCTGTTGTATAAGTAGATTCCACTTAATTATACAATGAATTGTTTCAGCCATTGAATTCTACTTGTTCTAATATAAGTTCAGTTATTAAAGGTTTTCTTTTAAAAAAATTGTAATTAAGAGGTTGAAAAAGTAAAGTATTAGTAGAACATGAAATTTTTCACTTTCACTTGTCGTTCACACACGTATGTATATCAAATGCTTGGGATTGGAGAAGATGTATACTTGGTTCTGTGGCGATAATTTGTGTCATGTGCTTGATATACATTTAGTGCGTGTTTGGATTTAAATGTCTCTGATCTAGTACTTTTGTTTCTGTTCTTCGTGCTTGTTATGTTGCTATGTCTTAAATATTTCATGTTCATCGAAAGTACTGTTAAATCCACAGGACAATGTAGAGATTGTTCTTCTCTATATATCACATGAGAGAGTAAATGAATAGCACAAATAAAAAAAAATACTATCTAAAGATGAAAGCTCTCGTGGTTCATCATCCTGCTTGACTTGAAATGATATAAACCCCTTTAATAACTGATCATTCACTCTCTGAGGAAAACATTAGGAATATATTAGCAAAATTATCATTCAAAGAACAAACAATATTTTCACAAGCATGACAACAACATAGTGATCAAACATTTTAGAGGAATTTTTTTTGCGAGAAGAAAAAAGAATTTCTATGGGGATTCAATGTATATAACGACATGTAAACAAAAACAGTATTAAAAAATATTTTTAACATATATACTACAATAAACGCATCTAAATTTGTTTGTTCCAAAAACATATTCTTGAAAGGATGTTTCCTACCACCTTAAGAAAGGAAGAGGAAATACAATGAAAAAACAAAACAAGAAGAGAAGGTTTTATATAGAAGCATCCAGGAGAAATTAAAGAGGAGGAATATTCAATGTTTGATATATTATTATGACTTTTATAACCTCTATGATATTTCTAAAGAGTTTTCATTAAATTCAATTTGTTACTAATAGAACGGGATATCGTGAAATTAGAGATAATATCGATTAGAGATAAAATATGAGTACTACGTGAAACCTCATTGAGTCGCAAATGAAAATTAGCCTATGGATTTCTTCAATGATTATTCATTCATGAATGTCGTAAGAGAAATTCAATATATGATTAGAATCAATGGAAGAAGATTGAGAGAACAAACATAACTGGAGGAAGTTTCCTTCGTTTGAATTTCCTTTAGAAAATAATTGCACGGCTTTAAGGTTTTGTTCAAAATGATTTACAAAAATGTTGTTTTTTTCTGAAGCATTGTGTTTTTCTTCAAAAATGTATTTTTATTTCTACACAGTAAATAGTAACATACATCATGATAATTTCCTAATTCAAGGTAGATCAACCGGCAAAAGCAACCAACACTTCAGATTCCTTCAAGAAGCAGGTTGTATTTTTGCTACATGTTAGATAAATTTCATTCCTTGATTTACTTGGCTATTTTCTTCCTATGAAGAGGCTCCACAGGGTACAAAAGTGTTGCCAGTGACGAAGCAAACACAAGGCCAACTACTTTACTAAATCGTTGAGCTGGAGGGAATTTTGGTAAATAAGTCAAAAACAAACAATCTGTAAAATATGACTAGAAGCCAGTATCCCTGAACGCAACCCGATTTGAAGGAAGAGGCTTTGGCTTCTTTGTCGAACGCCTGCAAGAGCCAGTGACAATAGCCACAAACATAATTACTTCGCTGGAATCAATCATATGACATCAATAGAATTTAATGTCATATGATTGATAAATCATACAAAAAATACTTTTTTGGGATGGTAGCATTAGGAAAGTAATCAATCATAAATATATAAATATTTTGGGGTAGGCCGAGGCCCGAGAGAGTGCATATGACATTAATAGAAGTTAGAGATTTAGTTAGAAAAAGATAGTTATGTTAATTACAAAAACATTTTACCTTTATAGTCTATATAAATGTAGTAGATGACAGATTCATTTTCAATCAATGAAGTTCAGTTTTCATTCTCTCTAAATCTCCATGCTTACATCTAGATCATTCCTCATTGAAAAGAAATTGTTCTTCGAGATATCTAACAAACAGGAGGCACATGTATGCCAGATACCCTGAAGTCAATCATACAATTAATTCTCAAGTTCTGGAGAGGAAGGGAAGGGTATTTGTGTGAATAATGAAATAAATAAAAAGAGAATCCCAGATTCTTATGGCGCTACGTCACCGGGTTGGAAGTTATATATATATATATATATAATTGATCATATCCTTTGTGGATGTAAGACGATTGACCGAACGACGTATATCTTCGTGTCTTTTGGTATATTTATCATCTATCTTCTTACTGAATGTTTCTCAAGGTTTGCTTCACTAACTATCACGTTACACATGCTTATTTCGGTACTAATAATTAGAAGCTTCTAATGGGAATTTTCACACACACTCTACTGACTTGCAAGACGACACGTAAGGTTGATTAGAATAGAGATGGCAACAACAATCTATTAATCAAAGATATACCACAATTGAAATTTATGAGATTCATGTACTGATATAGTACAAATACAAACTGAGATAAAAAGAGAATAGAACAACTCAAGTGTACAAAAAGACCTCATAATCATAGATAGGGGTATTTTTGGGTTAGTTATCGGTTCGTTTGTTATCAGTTAGATGCGATTGTTAAGTTATTAATCATACATGACGATAATTTTTTTTTAAAAAAATATGGAGTAGAAAAACAAATATATTAGCAAACAAGCACCTGCCAACATCACTTGTGATAATGTACTTTTTCATTTCATGTTGAAATTCACCAAAAGAGGAGAAAATAAAATGAAAATCAGAAGAGTCAACAACTGTATCATGCCTGAAACTAATTCAAATTAAATCCAACAATACAATTCTTCTATCCCTTCAGTTAACATTTGCACCGCCTTTTTCCACCATACAACTTGTTAGTGATATCATATTCTTTGGGTCCAAAACCGCAAGACATTAAAACATGTCACTAGATTAGTGTCATAAGTTCTCCTAACTTTTATACCCAATACTTCTTATGTGTTTTTGTCGATGTGGACTTCTTATCCTAAGGAGAAGTGTTATAAACACCCTCTCTTATGGACTCAACGTCCTCGTTTTTTGTTGACCCACCATTTGCCTCACCTTATCGGAATTTGGCTAAACTCGGGTTAACTTTAGCTTGAATAGACACACCTAACACAAAAGTTACTCTAATACCATCTGTAATTTCCAAATTCACTAGTGATATTGTTCTATCTGGGCATAGACTTGCAAAACTTTTAAAGGTACCATAAAAATACAAGGTGCTTAATTAACAACTCTCATGTGTTATTATTAGATGTCACTTCTTATCCTATGTTAGGGTGTAACACATACAACTCTCTCTTCAAAATAAAATAAATCTTTTTTACATTAAAACAAAGTGTGAGATGAATTCTTTAATACATTGATCTAATAATTGATGTAGTAAAAAAGTAATTTGAACAAGCTTATTAAAATAAAAGAAATATGAGCTTGATAGTTGGTCATACGAATCTGGACTCTATATAAAATAGAACAACTTGTTTGCAACATAGAATATTTACGCATTTTGGCCTAGACTTATATTTGGGATAGACTTATATTGGACAATAGTCCTCCACTGTTAGAGTCAATCCAAATTAGACTTAATAAGTAATTCAAACATAAAGACCCTGCACATTGTTTTTTTCACCAACTTATACGATTGAAATGAAATAAAAAGACCTTGTATACTGTTTTTTTAACCAACAATAGACTCCATATAAAGGAAATAATAATCGAAATTGCTATATTGTTTCAAAGGAAACAAAACTTGAACTTTTTCACATTCATTAAAGTTTCTGATCAAGGAGTTTCCTCCCCTTCTCCTTCTACTTCTTTTTCTTGTCCTTCTTCATCATCATCACCATCTTCATCTTCTTCTACTTCCTCCTTGTCGTCCTCTCGTTCATCATGATATCCTCTATAATGATGCTGCTAGTAGAACAACTTTAATTGCCTATCAAACTGATAATTCTCACATTTTATTCCCAATTGCAAGCATTTACAATTGTCACAGAAAAGTCTCCAGCAACTCAGGACATGCCATAATTGGATAGTTCCCCATATCATCAACCAGTGTACAAATACAATCCATATAAGGTCAATAAATAACAATTGGTGAAGCAAAAACTTCTGTTAGTCGAATGACATATCTTTCTCGCACAAGGAAATTAAGTGGCATTATTGAATCGATATTTCAAATTGCAAGGTAATACATAAGAAGCCGAGAACTTCATAAATCATCTCATGGATATCATTATTAATTTTTTTTGCCTTTATAATTTTTTATGCATTCTTCAAAATAATGATGATAGAAATTTGTGCCCCGCATCATTGTCTTTGACAGCGGAAACACATTTTTAAAATTTTTTCTAAAAAAAGTACATGAAGATCCCCCCCTTCTAGAAGTACTTTTCTTTAGATTAAGTAACTTTGGAATAACATAATACATGATTCCTATAGGTTGTTTTTTTCAACACCATGATTAGGGGTTGATTACAAGTTCTTACCTCAATGAAGCTGAGCTGCGTAAAAGAGAATTTGTTGCCGCTTGATATCATAATCTCCTCTCTCGTAACCGCTTTTTTTTCATTTGATTGGGATGTCAAAAGAATTCAACAACATGGGATCAACGTCAATTTTGCTGAAGTCCAAGATTTGTAAATCTTTTGATACTATTTAAACTTTTCTGCCGTCAATGGGACCCTATATTTTTTCCTAATATATGATTATATGTTGTATGTATCTACTGTTTTTTCATGTTCTTTTACTTATTTTACATTTTAGGGCTTAGAATTAATATGTATTATACGAAATTTGCAATAAATTAATGCAATATGCACAATTTTGATATCACATTTGGAAAGATGTGTCAGCCAAGTGAAACACTCTATAATATCATGGAACACCGTGTACATTTGGGGTGTTTTCTATCAGTGGCATGGTCTTAGTGAAAATTTGACTTGGCTGACACGTCATACCAAATTTCTTATATTGCATTAATTTATTTCAAATTTGGTATAATCCAAATTAATGTTAAAACTTAAAAATTAAAATAAATATAAGAGCCTTAAGAAAAAAAAGTTTATATACAAAACATATAGGCATATATTGGGAAAAAAATAGGGGGTCCCACGGCAGAATACAGTTGAAATAAATTCAACTGATTTGAAAATCTTGCAATACGGAAAAATTGAAGTTGATCCCATCTTGATGAATTCTCATGTCATGTCTATCACTAAAAAAAAATGGTTACTAGAATGGCAATAATGATATCGAGCTGCAAAAAATTCTCTTCTACACAACTCAGTTTCATTCAAGTAAGAACTTGGAATCAAGCCCTAATAAGGGTTTTGGTAAAAACCTGTAGTAATTGAATATTCTATTATTTCAAATCACATAACCTAAAGAAAAGTACTTATAAAAGGGAAAATCTTCATGTACTTTTTGTGAAAATTTTAAAAATGTGTTTCCTCTTCCAAACAAAATGATGCATAGCTAAAATTGCAATTATCATATTGTGAAGAATGTATCAACAATTATATAGGAAAAAAATTTAATCAGGATATCCAAGAGATGATTTCTATGAAGATCCCTTCTTTAAATTGCAATGGAATTTTAGATATCGATTCAATAATGCCGGTTGAATTCCTTATGCGAGTAATGCCATTTGCCCAACGTATGTTCTGGCTTTGGCAATAGTTCTTGCTTGCCATTTTATGGATCGTATGGCTAAACTAGTTGAATAACATTGTTAATGAAGAAGGGATATCAAAACTGGAATCTATACCCCAGACGAGACTGGCGTCGTCAACCTCTTAGTGGTCGTAGACAAACCTACATACATCATTCTTACTTCATATAGATTAATTTTAGCAGAAAATTTGAACTTTTTGTCTTCTCACTTCATGCTAAATATTTTAAACTTAACATTATAGGCGTTCACAAATCAACAATCTAATATAGAGATAATTAAATGAATGAAATAGTTCGTAGCTGCATTAAATGTGTACTTGCCAAAACGGCACCAATACAAAGTATGAAATGAAAGTTGAAAGAAACACTAGTGGAACATGCCCCACTAGCTAAAGCCTATATCTAATCTAGCTAATAGCGGTAAACATCCTTGAAAGAATGAGGGTCTACCAAGTCCGGATGAAATCTCCACGTCCGGACAGCTGCAACCCCAACCTGTAAGCTCTAGTGTCCACCTGTGCCTGCACATGAAAATATAGAGTTGTATGGGATTAGTACACACTTGTACTAAGTATGGGTGTATTCAAGCACGCACGAAGGACATGCATGAGTACGAATATCTCTTTCCTATTAACATGATGATGGAAAGTCAAGTCAGTGGACTTGCCAAATTGGGATAAGGAAAGTCAGTGAGATTTCAAAATTTGTATTAGGAAAGTCATTCCATGAGAATAACATGCATCATCATGCTTATCATATTGCACACAACAAATAACATTTTATACTTAGCACATATCATATTGCATATAGAACATAACATCTTTTATATCATTCATTTATATTCCATGAGACCTTGGAGTCATGGACTTAACATTAAGACTTCCAAAGTTGAGGGTTGAACATATGGGAACTCAACTAGGGAGTCTGCTTTAGCAAACACAACGTCTGCTTCGTTCATTCATATATACTCTATTTCATTTCATTCATGGGCCAGTATAAACACAAGCTATACCTTGGATGTAGTTTAAGACTTTAACGGGTTCGTTTTGCAATGACAAAGAATGAACTATTGTCATTACTTGAATCTAACTAACCTTTTGATTTTTTTATCCTAACACCTTTGGTATCATTCATTTCATTATGTTCATCATTTGATGCTGGCCTTATTTTATAGAGAACTTTAACTTTAACCAATATAGATTATGTGAGCATCATGAAATCTAGTGTCATGAAACTCCACACCGAAAAGAGGTGGAATCACCGGCCAAAGTGACCCAAAACATGTTAGCATACATTAGAATTTAACCCCGCCAGATCCCTATATTGGCAGTATAGGTTCAAAGACTTAGGAAATATAAGGAGACCCATACCCGATATGCCGGACAGTCTCATCTCATCAAAGTTACGTGAACCTCCGCTCATCCCGAAAGAAGGCATCACCGCTCATAACTAGTCTATCGGTGCTCTGTATAAAGTTCCATTACATTAAACTCATACATAATGAAAGTTAGCTTATAGTATGAGGATATCATAGCTCAATAGAAGATTTCTCATCTCATCATTAGTGTTAAGTGTGTTAATCTCAATACTTTCATTAGAGTGTTCATAGAGACTGATCTCTTCATTAATTTTACACTCTCA
Source organism: Solanum neorickii (assembly GCA_027704865.1). Lineage (NCBI taxonomy): Eukaryota > Viridiplantae > Streptophyta > Magnoliopsida > Solanales > Solanaceae > Solanum > Solanum neorickii. Next base: position 10,649,183 of record JAKWJC010000368.1, on the reverse strand, counting down.
TAGGTGAGTATGTTTAGTAACATTAACTTAGGCTCATTTGAGAATGCTCTCATCTTTTGCATTAGCCTCATATCATGTTTTCACCATATTCATTATCATTAGCACATTTACTCTTCATAGTTACTCACCCCTTTTTACGCGAATGTTCATTTCATCATATGCCAATGCACTTATCCATTTGGTGTGTTTCACACTCTTACTTAACCCTTATAGGGTTTCATCATTTCATTGTTTATTTCATCATTTCATCATTTCATTGTTCATTTCATCATATGCGAATGCACTTGGACATTTAGTGTATTTTACACTCGTAATTAACCCTTCTAGGATTTCATCATTTCATTACATACATCTAAGTGATTCATATTTAACTAAGATTATGTGGTATAAGATTTATGCATCTTGTTGATATGCCAATATATTGATTTCGATCTTTAGAGGAATCATTCATTAAATATTTACTTACATATGACTATTTGTGTCAATACGGAATTGGGCAAGGAAACCCGATTTTGTATCCCTTGGACAACACTTAATGTAATTTTAAACTTGAAAATCACATTTTTCATATTTGGGGGACCCTAGTTCGATCCCCATCAACCCAATAATATTTCCTTTCTTTTTCTCCTTTCCTTTTTCGTTTAAGTCAAGGAGGATGTGGGTTCAATCGCCCAAAAGTTCATTATTTTTCTTTTATTTTATCTCTTAACTTTCGCTCCTATTAAAGAGGTTGGGGGTTCAATCCCCACACTCCACATTTATTTTCTCCTTTATTTTTCTCCTAACTCTCTAATCCATTCAAGAGGTTGTGGGTACAATCCTCACTCACCACATCTATTTTTCCTTTCATTTTTTCTCACGAATTTTTTATGAAACTTTAATTTAATAAGGTCATGGTTTCAATCCCCAATAACCTCACATTTATTTTTTTTTAAAACGAAGCTCATTATTTTTAAAAGTTGGACGAGACTACAATTTCCAGCAGGCTGGAAATTTAGTCTCTTCCAATCCATTTTTGTCTTAATCTTTTATTAATTTATTTTTGTAGGTTTCATGTAATGATATATTGGGTTCAATCCTTAGTGATATCACTTATTTTACATTAATTTTTCATTGCATTTTGTACCATTTTTTTTGGCTGAACCGAACCTACCAAATTCAGGAAATTTGTTCACTATTTTTAGCTTCTTTTTATCATCATTCATACGTTAATTCTAAAGGAGTTTCGTGGATCATTTGGTGCATCTTTTAGTGTAATCCTTTTAAAATTATATATATCCAAGAATTACAATTTCAGACAGAAACATTACAACACTTTTACACCTCATGATTTACAGAAACATTTGCACATAAAATTCAACCATAAAAACATTTTAACATACTTTCAATTGACATAACTTAAGATGCTTACAATTCCAAACACATAATCAAGAACACATAATCACAAAAATCAACCTTCATACTTAAACTACCAGAAAGCATACCAACATCATGATCTCAAACCTATTTCACATTGAGATCAAAGGGATACCAGGGACAAGGAGTTTGATAAAAACGGGAACAACCCTTGTTTTCGAGTAGATTCATATAAGACTTAAGGGTTTCTTGGGAAAGGGACCAAGAGTAAGAAAACCCATACCTATTATGACATTTAAAAGTTGACTTGCTTCCAAAAATCTTCTCCAAAAATCACGTCCAAATCCCCTCAAAGTAAACACCAACTCGACGGAAAAACTTCTCTTTGCCTACGTAATTGATTTCATTTGTTTTCTTATATTTACGTTGTGAGTTCTTCAAGTGTGAAAAACTTTAATTTACCTTTTTTTTTGAAGTTATTTGGCAGAGAGAATCGTGAGTGATTGTGATAGAGACGTGAGAGAGAGAGATGAGCGTGGGAGAGAAGAGATTTCTTAGTATTAGGAGTCTAGTTTAGGATTTAGTCAAATAAGGTTTTTATTTAATTATTAATAATCTGATTTACTTTTATTTTAAATCAGATAATGAATAATAATTATTAAATAATAACATTAATTGGATATATTAAATAAAAATCACATTAATTCATTGGTTCCACCTATGTTCGAACCCGGGTGAAGCAAAACTTCACTTCAAGAGTTCAATTTCGGCTCTCTCTCCTCGAATTGCCCCTCCACCTTATTAATTAAATAATTAATTACAAATTTAGGATAATTACGATATTTCCCTTAGCCAGGAGAATGACCATTTTACATGTAGACCCTCCAAACCTATGATTTCCTCTTTTTAAGTCCGATGAAGACTCCTTCGAGCAAATCTTCGTATTCTAGAGCCTTACATGTTTGGAACCAACCTTTTCTAGCTCAACTAACTCCCCAAGTTAGTGGGATTGGGTGTAGAAAGGGTTCAGAGGTCTTGTTCTAGCGCATCAATCCGTGTGAACCAGTTCTAATCGTAGGCATTCTAGACACATTAAGCATTACTTAGCATATTCATTTGTTTAGGGTTGTTACATTATCCACCCTTAGGAATATTCGTCCCCGAATGACACTACTCTTTACGAACAATAAGTAAGTCATCTCTAGAATGTATGCCTACATAGGTAATTAAGTACTCCCCATTGGTGAATAGTAGATTCACATATTAACATGATGGTGCACATCATTGAAACCTACTAGTAGCTTCACATTAATGGACTAAGGAACTCTTTCCTAAACTAGTCTCATCAAAGCATACAACATAAGTAGGCATGTAAGTCATACAAATCAGCAACCAACATGATGACTCAAACATATTAACCTTATATTAGTTCATAAACACCATACACAATCAAATACATGAAAGACTAATTAAGGCTACGCACCAGAGACTTCACTAGAGTTGCCTTCCACTGCACCCCTAGACTTGAATGCGAAGAACTGTAGCCTCCTTGGAGACTCTTCACTTGGACAATTAGGTTGAACTCTCTCCTTCCCTTGTTCTTGACTTGTCCTATTCGGACAATCCTTCATTACGTGACCTGGTTTACCACAACTATAACAAGAATTAGAGTCCATCATACATTCTCCCCCATGCACTATTCCACACTTCCTAAAGGTGGCCTCTCCTGGGCTGTAAAGTCTTATGAGCCTCAGGGAGTAATCCGTGACTTAAATCAATCCCTGCTTAAGGTTGTTGAATTCTTCATAATTAGCCTCCTTCATTTAAATGGGAAAAAAGTGCCCTACAAAAGCAATCTTGAGAAGATCCAAAGTAATTGGATCCCCTCCTACGGCTCTGCTATCCTGCCACACATTATACAAGAATTGAGCTACATCCTTTAGCTGGTAGGATGCCAACTCAGACTTCTCCACATCAATCTAATCCAATAGCCTTATCTTCTAATGTGATAGCTTGGGCCATCTCTACCAAAGTTGTCCTTACTTCTCTATCTGTCAACCCAGCTGGGTTAACATGCATTTCTATTCAAACAGCTAGAGCCTTGCAAGGAACCTGAATTACCCCAGCAGGTGCTCCTCCAATATCTCCGCCTGTTTTTATCCTTGTATTCATCTTTTGGAAACTTCAAGAGTTGATGTTATGTACTCTCTTAACACCAACAAATCTGACATTAGAGAAGGCACGATAAGATTAGAAAAAGGGGAAATTTTCCTACGCATCATAGAGTCTCTAATCCAGGATAGTGGTGCATTTTACTACCATGACTTAGAAACAACTCGATGTGGTTGATGTGAACTTATTATCCTCATAATTTAACCTAGCGCACTGATACCAACTTTGTCACGACGAGAATCTAGACCCCAAATGAGACCGACGTCGTTGACCACTCAGAGGTCGCAGACAAGACTACATATGCCATTCTTACTTCATCTAGATTAATTTTAGCCGAAATTTTGATGTTTTTGTCTTCTTACTTCATGCTTAAAATATTAAACTTAACATTATAGGCGTTCACAAATCAACCATCTAATATAGAGATGATCAAATGAAAGAAATAGTTTGTAGCTGCTTTAAATATGGACTTGACAAAACGGCACCAATACAAAGTACGAAATGAAAGTGGAAATAAACACTAGTGGAACATACTCCACTAGCTAAAGCCTACATCAAAGCAAGATAATAAGGGTAGACATCCTCGAAAGCATCAGGGTATACCAAGTCAGGATGAAAGCTCCACGTCTTGATAGCTGCAACGTCCCCTGTAAGTTCTAGCGTCCACCTGTGCCTGCACCTAAAAATATAGAGTTGTATGGGATTAGTACAAATTTGTACTAAGCATGGGTGTATGCAAGCACACATCAAGGACATGCATGAGTAAGAATAGATCTTCCTATCAATATGATTATGGAAATTCAAGTCAGTGGACTTGCTTAATTGCGATTAGGAAAGCAGTGAGGTTTCAAAAATAAGATTAGGAAAATCAGTGAGCTTTCCAAATTTTGATTAGGAAAGTCATTCCATGAGAATAACATGCATCATCATACTTATCATATTTCACACAACAACTAACATCTTACACTTAGAACATATCATATTGCATATAGAACATAACATCTTTCATATCATTCATTCATATGCCATGAGACCTTTGAATCATGGACTTAACATTAAGACTTTCCAGAGTTGAGGGCTCAACATATGGGACCTCAACTAGGGAGTCTTCTTTAGCAAACACAGCGTCTGGTTTGTTCATTCATACTACTCCATTTCATTTCATTCATGGGCAAGTGTAAACACCAGCTATACCTAGGATGTAGTTTAAGACTTTTATCGGGTTCGTTGTGCAATGACAAAGAATGAACTAATGTCATTACTTGAATATAAGTTAGATTTTGATTATCCTATCATAACACCATTGTTATCATTCATTTCATTATCTGCATCATTTGAAGCTGGCCTCCTTCATTCATTGGGAACTTTAACTTTAACCTACATAGATCATGTGAGCATAATATAATCCAATGTCATGAAACCCCACACAGAAAAAGAGGTGGAATCACCGGCCAAAGTGACCCAAAACATGCTAGCGTACATGTGAATTGAACCCCGCTAGATCCCTATATTGGCAGTATAGGTTCAAAGACTAGGAGATATAATGAAACCCATACCCCGCATGCCATAAAGTCTCATATCATTAGAGTTACGTGAAGATCCGCCTTTTCCGAAAGAAGGCATCAGCGCTCATAGCTAGTCTATTGGTGCTCAGTATAAAGTTTCATTACATTTAACGCATATATAATGGAAGTTGGCTTCTAGTAAGAGGATATCATATCAAAATAGATGGTTTCTCATCTCATCATTAGTATTTAGTGTGTTAATCTCAATACTTTCATTAGAGTGTTCATTGAGACTGGTCTCCTCATTAACTTTACACTCTAATAGGTGAGTATGTTTTGGTAACATTTACTTGGGCTCATTTGAGATTGCTCTCATCTTTTACATTAGCCTCATATCATGTTGTCACCACATTCATTAACATTAGAACATTCGCTCTTCATAGTTACTCACCCCTTTTTATGTGAATGTTCATTTTATCATATGCCAATGCACTTGGCCATTTGGTATGTTTCACACTCTTACTTAACCCTTGAAGGTTTTCATCATTTCGTTGTTCATTTCATCATTTAATTGTTCATTTCATCATATGCCAATGCACTTGGCCATTTAGTATATTTTATACTCGTACTTAAGCCTTCTATGGTTTCATCATTTCATTACATACATCTTATGTTCACTTACTATTAAACCTATTCGAGCCATATGGGCTATCTATATATACAATCCATGAGCCTTCATTCATAGTTCATTAAGCTGACTCATATCCTCCTAAGATTGTGTAGTAAAAGACTTATGCATCTTTTATGTATGCCAAGATCTCGATTTTGATCTAAGTAGGCAACATTATTCTTGGACATTTAATTCACGTATTACATAACTATCAATAGGGAATTTGGGCAAGGGAACCCGGTTTTCAAATCTCTTGAACAACACTTACCTTTTTTTCATTTTGGTTTGATCCATATGGCTTGGGGACCCATGTAGGAGCCCCAATGCCTTTATTTTATTTTTTCCTTAATTTCTCTCTTCATTTTTAACTTAATGGAACTAAGATGATGTGGGATCGAACCCCCAAAATTCATTTACTTTTTATTTTCATTGCCTTCAAAAAATTTCTCCTTTGGCCGAGGGGTTGTGGCTTCGAACCTCCACAACCCCTCTTAAATTTCTTTTAATTTTTCTCCTAAAATATTTCTAGGAGGTCGTGGGTTCGATTCCCATACCTCACATCTCTTTTGTTTCATTTACTTTGACTCTCCTTCAGTGCCAAGAGGTCGTGGGTTCTATTCCCACGCCTCATATTTTTTTCTTTTACTCTTCCTTAAATCTAAGTGAGAGGTGGTTGGTTCGAATCCCACTCCTCTCATTTCTTATTTTTTTCTTTTAAGTTTTATTTTCCAGCCAATACCATGGTTCGAATCCCCTTCACCAGATTTCTTTTTTACTTCTTTATTTTCATGGTTTTTAACATGGTGAGGTCACGGGTTCAATTCTCCATGACCTCACTTGTTTTGATTCATTTTTTCAACATTTTGAACCCTCTTTGCTGACCGAAATTCATTAGTAGAAGCTGGAAATTTTCTTTTAATTTTTCAGCATCCTTTCATCAAGTTACACCTTAGTTCTTAGGGGAATTTCCTATTGTATTTAGAACATTTTAGGTGTGTTTTCATGGATTAGTTTAGCCAAGAGATTATCCGTCAAATCAGCCACATTTTAACTCATATGAACATCACACTTACATCAACATGTGTACATGAAATAAAAAGAACTATCATGCCATTTCAAGTCCTAAACCAGGAACAATAGCCACGGCAACACACACATACACAAGTATTTACATTTTTGGAATCATCAACATAAGTCACATACTACCAAACATACATAAACACATAATCATCACTAAAACACGTTTCATAACTAATTTTCTATGAGCCAACATAACCAACCTATAATTGAATTGAAGCTAGTGACAGGGATATGTGATGGGGAACAATTCTAGATTTCGAAATGAATATTCTGAACCTTAAGGGGTCTCTTGGGAAAGGGACCAAGAGAGATGATAACCCATACCTTTTTGACGTTAAAATCTTGAGAGAAGATAATCCAAAATCTCCACCCAAGAACACGTCTAAGGCTCCTCAATATCAACTCCACTCGAATGACAACCTCCCTTAGCCTAGTGTGCGATTAAAGTTTGTTTTCTTATGATTTCGTGTGAGTTCTTTAAGGGTGAAGGACTTGGTTTAATTTTTTGCTTTTGTATATTATTTTGTCAGAGAAAAAAAGTGATAAATAATAAGGGATATTGAGCGCTAGAGTGGTTAGGAGTCTAGTTTTAGGACTTAGTCAATAAGGTTTTGTTTATTTTATAAAAATCTAATTTTTATTATATTTCAAATCAGATAATGAATAATACTCATTAATTAATTGCATTTTTTCAATAGATTTAATAAAAAAATCATTTAAATTCATTGCTTCCACCTAGGTTCGAACCCGGGTTGAGCAAGACTTCACTTCAAGAACCCAATTTCGGCCCTCTGTCCCCAAAATACCCCACCACCGTATTAATTAAATAATTAATTGTATATTTAGGTTAATTATAATACTACCCTTGGGCTGTAAAAATACCATTTTACCTCTAGACCCTCCAAACCTAAGATTTTCCCTTTTTAAATCTTGTAAAGAATCCTTCAAGTAAATCTTCGTATTCGAGAGCCCTACATGGTTGGAACCAACGTTTCAAGATCAACTAACTCCCCAAGTTAGTTCTTGTATGTAGAAAGGGTTCTATGGTGTGGTTAATATGCGCATCAATCCGTGTGAACCCTGGTATAATCATAGGCATTCTTGACACATTAAGCATTTCTTATCTTATCCATTTTTAGGATTGTTACACTATAAGGTAGAGAGATATAGATCACTTACTAGTATTCCTTGATCATCGTAATCCATATTCATATTATACAATTAATACCAATATATGGCAGTACCTAAAGACATAATAATCAAGACTACAACATTTTTCATCTACCCTAAATGGAGATCACATTATGTTCATAGCATTATCAACCTTTAGGCTAAAACATGTAGATTAATCCTTATCAAGATTCCTTAGATTTGATAATGAAGTGTTTATACCCACAATTTTTTGTTAACATCAACTTAAGATAGTAGCTATAATCATCTTCACTTAATCGAATTCAACATTCAATCATTATAAAGACAATGTTTCAGTGAACACCTAGAGATCTAAGCTAGTCATATTCAAATCTTCACACATTGATAAACATGGATCCTTCATCAACAATTCATCATCAATAAATGTAAAAAACAGTAGACATAAACTATTAAGCGTAATAGAATCACAATTCCACCAATAACAAGGCACTATCATAATGCCCATGCAAGGGCTAAATCGAGTTTGGAAAGGGACATGGGTTCATACTATATATGGATTGAATTTCATGTTAAAAAGAATGCATTGGTGATAAATTCATCATGATTAAGCCTTTGAAAACTTTTTGAGAAAGATCCCATGTCTAGATTTAAAGATTTTAAGTTTGATCATGAAAAATGTTCGAAAACTTTGAGATTATCTCTCTAGATGGAAAGATAACTAGAGACGAAGGATAACCTACCTTTATCTAGAAGAGAGACTCTACAACTTGATGAAGAATCAATGGGAATCCAAGCTCCAAGATGTTCTTGAGCTTTATTTTTAATGGAGGTTTCTAGAAAAAAATGTTTTTGAGGGAAAGTCTATTTTGAGTGAATTGGATCGGCAATGGGTTGATCACATTTCCGATCCCTTAAATACACCCAAAAATAACTAAACAAACCTAGTATGTTCAGGTTAGCACGTGGGGTGAATTTCCCATTAACCTCTTTAATGAAATAGTGCATAGACAGTTACACGAGGCCTGTATCAACGTACCCAATGACGTATTGTCGGTCCATCTATAGACCGTTTTGTGCCTTCGATCCTTTGGGACTGAGGCTGTCATGTGGCAAAGCCTTCTCCAGGATAAGTGCCCATCAATTGATCTCCATCGATGGGGCGTCATTCCACCAATAGGGCATCGTTTGATTTCATCTATTGACACTGTCAAGGTAGTGTCTCGATAGCCTTTGGGTCTTTTTTGTGGGCTATTTGGCGGGTCCATTTGGAAGTTGTACCCAGGGGTTTCCAACGTAAATATGAACATTAAAAAATTAAGGACCTTCTCAATTTCATTAAAAACAATTACACGCAACACTTCCAAACAAGCTAGGCACCATCAAGATAGACATATGATGTCTCAAGGCCTACCTTTCGAAAATGTTGGATGTTCTTGGACGTTTGACCTCTTAACTTCATGAAACCCCAACAACTTCTTATAAACATTATTATAACTCATTTTAAGACTTCATAATCTCATAAAACACTTAAAATCATATATAAGCATCTAAGGCCCCATTTGGCAACTAATCGTTGAACGTATTGGTCATCCCTTGACGTTAAATATCCAAATCCCTCGAAATTTATACACTGCCTCAATACCACATTATAAACCATTTTAGAACCTTCGACTCTTATTATGAAAATATTAGTATCAAGGCATCCTAACTGATATGGGGGTCTTACAATATCCCCACTTGGGAAGATTCGTCCTCAAATGACATTTAGAACACTTAAATCACAACAAGGACTTTAACAAATCTTGGAGCAACTTATAATAGTCATAACATCATCATATAGAAGTTAATGCACCAAACTTACAAGGAAAACAACTTCAAAACATTTGGCACTTAATGCAACATAATTAAACAAAACCTTTATTTACTCACTCTTTAATGCATCAAACACATAGTCTGTTATCATGTTCATAGGAGGTACCTCCTTCTCCTAATTATGACATTGTCATTCAACTTCATTTTATTTAAGAGATCATCATGCCAAGTCACACATAGGCATATTCCCACAATACTCAAAAGTTAATTGAGGAATCATACTTCAATGCACATAAACTTGAATTAATTAAATCTACAACAGATTCTTATTACTTTGAACTAGTGCTATGAGGGACATACTAAAGCGTACCATGTTTAGTTGTGTCCATGGACGAACGTCCTTCTCCTCAACACACTTATATGTTTCATGAGTTCACACCCAACCAAATGCACAAAAGTCAATTTTTACTGTAACAATAAGAAATACTCAACTTTTAAACAAAGGTATGCTCAGGTTTTCTGCCTAGTGAATTCTAAATGGTAAGTCACACCAAGCACATCACAATAAATAGGAAGCACTATCACAAAATGTCAATTTCTTACATAGCAATAGCCTTCAAAGTAAGCATTATTTGGGGAAAATAACACAAATCATAGGCACATCCAAGGGCACTAGTTAATCATACCTTCAGTTTTTTGGGTGAGCCTACAATCATGCTTTCAAAATCATAGAAGTAGCCTAGTATTCAAGAGACTCAACATATTTTATTTTCAAGAGGCTCAATTTTTTATTTTAAGGCTAAGCACACACATTAAGAGTGACTACAAACATGCTTCTTACCTTGTCTCATGAAGTTAGATGCACAACTAGCATGTCAAGATGCACAATCAACATTTGGAAAACATGATTTTAGTCAATAATTCTTCGATTACTTTAATTTCTTGGAAATACTCTCAACATAGGGTCAATCAAAAGATACCAAAGATATAGAGGTCATGCGATTCATACTTAAATGCAAAACTCATATCATGTACAACTTTACTAAGAATTCATTAGTTTCAAGTCCATGTAAGAATAGAAGGACAAGGTAGAAAAATATCAACAACCTTACAACTCCATCACCATCCCCCACTTAGGGTAGACCCAATTATGAGCAATTTAACCTAACCTTAAGAGGATCTTAACTTACCACCCTTCATTTTTATCACTTAAGAGTGATAACCATTTTAGAAGGGATTACAACAAGTCAAAATAGGAATACAAAGGCATTCTATCATCTATGCAAATTATCACAAAATTTTTAAGTCAAGTCATACACTTCAACCACATTAGGTTTTAAACAATACAATAGACACCAAGGTCAAACAACATTAGGGAAAATGATTGAGAAGACTTAACTATAGGGTCTCTTCTTTTTAATTCTACTTTACAATAAGGTGACTTCTAGGTCAATCAAACCCACATCATCACCCTACAAGGACAACATGCGACCATTGCTTCTAAGACCAAGACTATACAAATACTTCAATCCATAAAAAACAACCATGAAGGGTCACACATATCCAAAGGCAACATTTAAAACATCATACATATATTCTTAGGGAAACATGCTTCTTTACCATTAAACACATTTCTAAAACATTTCAAGCTCAAATCATATCATTAGTCTACTATCAAGCAAAACCATATAGTAGCATACCATTACAAAAAGAAACTCATTTTCACCATAAAAACTCCTAGTATGCTTTAACCATATTATTACATATAATTCCCATTATAACATGCTATTTCACATATGTCTCATATATAGATACAAGGGACATCATATCAACATATCATTGCAAAATTCAACTTCATACATATTCATGAAACAATAAAACAAAAACAAGAATCAAAACTCACCTTTTCTGCCTCAAGCATAGCGATACAATCTAATCCAAACAATCGCATCTAAAACACCACAAAACAAGAAAACATAAGAGAAAGATCTTATAGATTTATGTTCTATGGAACGACATGAGAAGGATGAAACTCTATCATCCTATAGCCTCTCTTACCATTTGATGTGTCGCGACTAACCACCGATAATACCAGACTCTACTAGACTTGGCAATATGAGATTTTTAGAACCTAAAACCACTTTCATAAACCTCATGCTCTAACACAACGTTTTTCACATCCGAAGAGCACCCCCTTGAATTACCATGGTGTAATTGACCTCTCGGAGGTCTTATACAAGCCCATAGTTATCTTTCATCGAATTGTCATAGGTAAATTTAGCGATAAATTTAAAATTTTTTTAGCTCATCAGATGCTAGAACATTACTTCATATATTTAATATATCATCATACATAGTTTAACACTCTAGTCTATTTTTCAATCCTAGACTCAACACCATAAGATTAAATTAGGGACACGACCCTTATAACATAATACATAACAATATAATATTAAAGAACTTTATAGTAAACCATAAGTAGAGAATCCTTGAAACATAACGACCCCTTTCCTTGAGCTTGGGAATCATATAAAGGTCCATAACCTACACGTTGTGTAAAAAGTAGAGAAGAACGGATTTAGAACAAGAATGCACTAAGTATGGCAATCATGCAAAAACATGCACTTAAAAGAGACATTTTCTTGAATCATACATGATGCCTTTATGTGAAATCTTTATAAAACATTGATAAAATAGCATTTATATCATTCAAATACTTCCTATAGACATATTCAAAGTCCAAACCTAATATAATCACATATAGAATTTAAGCCACATTTGACGTCACTTTACAATAGGCTCTTTTAAGATAACGTGAAATATTTTCCTTTAGTGAACTCCTCGTATTTTAAACTTCTTAACTTTCCCAAGTAATCCTTCTAGTGATACTTGGTGCCATTCATGAAGAATGTCCCATAATACTATTCACGCTCAAGCTTCACCTTACGACCACAAGGAAACCATACATACAACCTGTTAACTCAACCTATGCATTCATCGGACCTTCTCATAAACCAACCACACACTTCACATTAGGACTCCATATCATGCAAATCATTATATCATATCTAGGACTCCCTTAGATAGATACTTTTGCAATGTCTAGCTGTGTTCATTACATCTACCTATCCTTAGTATCTTCTCTTATGTTTTCTTAGTTAGACTCCTTAGTCATTTACCTTGACAACATTGCCCATTTTACATTAGGGAATCTAATCCTGAACCGACACTATGACCATTGGTGATAAACATGGAATTTGGTGTTGTAGAGCCTTACACCAAAGGAAGGTATTCTCACCAAACCTTGGTAGAACATTAACATACATCCTAGCATACTATGTTAATTCACATACTAGATTCTATGTGGCAAGCATAGTTTATGAAACTAAGAGATATACATGACCCTCTACATGCTCAATAGCATTGGATCTTCGTCTCATGAGAAAACATGGGTGAACCTTCCTCAAAGGGAAGCCACCACCTCATGTGGAACCGTAGGTAAATATTCCTCTAAGGGAAGTAGAACTTTATGTGAAGACAATGGTGAATATTCCTCCAAAGGAAGTCAACAGTTTATGAGAAAATAATGATGAATCTTTCTCATGGGAAACCAACAACTCTCATTGTGGCGTTCACTCGGTGCTAATATAAGTTCCTTCTTTATTAAAATCTTTTATAACTTTACTTCATAAAACATAGGCTAAGGGTATTGATTTCTTATATGCTTATAGAATATTCAAGCACCTATCTAGTTTTAGCGTACACATAAGCACCCCTTTCGAGGCCCCTTTATTAACTAGATCTAAATACATCTGTGTGTACTTGTATGTGAGCAAACCTTTCACATAACACATAGATGTCACACATGTTAATATATCAATGCATAAGTCTATAGGTATAACTATATGAACAATCCTTTAATATCAACATTTAGGACACTATGCACATTCAGATTCATCATATCATATACTTAACATCATAGCATATAAGATATGTTCATGGAACGTCCTTATATTCATTTTTACTGTTCATAGAAATCAAACATAGGAACTATCGTATCACGGTACACATGTGAAATGCATAGACAAGGTCCCATACCCTTGCATATGCTAGTACGCCTGTCAAGTCATCCTAGTTTATGGAATACATCCTAGTTTATGGAATACGTAATATACTTCACATATATTTACATTACATGCATAGTAGTAGACATTTAGTGAAAATAAGATTCAACCTTTCATTAGACACTATGAATCTTTACTACATTGTAAGCATGCATTATGTGTGACTGTGTGTACATTGGTCATCATGATAACATTGTTTATATCAACAACACGTTGATGCAGACACCCTCTAAAGACCACATTACACTTTCAAGCGTAGATCACACAACACATAATAGCATAGAAGACAATCCAAGTTTCCTATTACACATAAGACTCCTAACTTTTGCTATTCATGCATTCAAATAGAGGTACATAGGTAAGGGTATTCATTCCTTAATATTTCATTAATGGCAGCACCTACACATAACCCTTATATAATCAATCTCATGCTCATAACATTAGTAACCTAATCTAGATTCACAACAAGATAAGAAGACTCGTCATAAGTTACACATATGGTGATCATCATAACCATACATCCATATATTCATCAATTTTCCTTCAAGACCATGGACAACACATATATAATTAAAATAAGGTAAACACCGCAACCAATAACGGACCATACCACACAATGCCATAAAAGGCTTCATAAACTACAATAATATTGAAAAGTATAAAGGGAAAAGTCATTCCTACCAATTTATCATCCTTTGATTACCATTGATAAATACACATTTTTCATCAAAAATACGATATAGGAAAGTATCTAAATATAGTTTAATTATAAAGGAAACCATTCACAAGTTGCTACAAGATCATGCTACAACAAGTACACTACACCAATATACTATAAGGTAGACAGAATCACTTACTATTATTCCTTGATTTAATCATCATAATCCATATTTGTAATGTACCAATAGTATCAATATAGGGAAGTAGAAAAAGACATAATCATAAGGACTAAATCATGTTTCATCTACCCTATATTGAGATCACATTATGTTCATAGTATTATCCACCTTTACAATAAAACATGTAGATTAATCCTTATCAAGATTCCTTTGATTTGATCATCAAGGGTTTATACACACAATTTACTCATTACATCAACCTAAAACTGTAGAAAAAATCATATTCACCAAATCTAATTCAACATTCAATTATTATAAAAGCAATTTTTACTGTGAACTCCTAGAGATATAAGCTAGTCATATTCAAATCTTCATATATTGCTACATGGGTCCTTCATCATCATTACATGTAAAAAATAGTTGATATAAGCAACTCTAAGTAATAGAATCACAAATCAATCAATAAAAAGAGATGATCACAATGCCCATGAAAGGGATAAATCGTGTTTGGAAAGGGACATGGAATCATTTTGCAATTGGATTTAATTTCACATTAAAAACAATACATTATAATCAATTATTCATGATTAATACTTTGAAATTTTTTTGACAAAGAACTCATGGATAGATTGAAAGATTGAAAGTTTGATCATCAAAATCTCTTTGGAATCATTGAGATTAACTCTCTAGATGGAAGGATAACTAGTAATGAAGGATCACCATACCTTTATCTAGAAGAAAACCTCAAAAAAATGTTGAATAATCCATGGGAATCCAAGCTCCAAGATGTTCTTGAGCATTACCTTCAATCGAGGTTTATATATAGAATTTATTTTTGAGGTAAAGTCTATTTTTAGTGAATTGGATTGGAATGGGTTGATCATTTTTTTATCCCTTAAATAGACCCAAAAATAACTAAACAAATTGATTATGATAAGGTTAGAACATGAGGTAAGTTTCCCATTCACCCCTTTTATGAAAGAGTGGGCAGGCAGTGATGTAAGGCCTGCATAGATGGACCCAAAGACAAGGGGTTGGTTCATCGACGGACCGTTTTGTGCCTTCCTCGTTTGGGTCTGAGGATGTCATGTGGCGAAGCCTTATCTAGGAAAAGTTCCCATCAACACCTCCCCATCGACGGGGTGTTGGTACAACAATGGGGCGTCATTTAAGCTCGTTGATTGATACTGCGAATGCAGTGCCTCGACAACCTTTTGGTATTTCTTGTGGGCCCTTTGGCAAGGCCCTTGGGTTGTCTTACCCAGGCATTTGAAATGTTAATATTAACACGAAAAAGACATGACTTTCCACATATATTTCACCCTAAACAAATACACGCAACACGTCCAAACGTGCTAGGTACCATCAAGACACACGCATGCATGTGTCAGGGGGCATCTTTCAAAAGTCTTGGACAATGCAACACCCCGTAGTAAAATAAGACCAAAAATCAGCTTTAGAGAAAAAAATATGTAGCTACAACCAACGGTTGTATCAACAGACCGTAGCCTAACGCACTTCCCGTCCTGCACAACTGTCAGTGGGATCAGAAACTCCCAAAAATTTTAGCCCAGAAAAATTTGTTAAGTCATGGACGACGGACGACTTTACGGTCTGTAGGTTAGACGATGGTTCTTAGTCCATGAACGTAAACTAATACTACCTTCACCAACTCTCTATCAACAGCTATGGATGACAACACCATCCTTATGTGGACCTATGGTCCGTAGGTTGAAAATTTGAAGACAATTAAGGGGAAATGTAATTGGGGAAACTTCAAATGGTCATAACTCTTATCACAAAATGAATTAGGTGTCCCTTAACCTACCCACATATGGATAATTGAACCATTTTTCAATAGCCGCATACCTTTCTAAAATCACACCTCCAAGTATAAAGTTATGCCAATTTTAGTAAAGGCTTGTCGAACAGGCCCAGTCGACGGATGCAACGACGGGGCGTCGGTCCAACGATGGACCGTTATTCATGGCCGTCGTTTGGTCCGACAACAACTTTTCCTAGGGGTCTTTTTGACCTTTCCCACTTTGTTTAAATCTTAAGATACATCGTCTTGACCCTAAATCATCAAATTTTAGAAAGTTTAAGACTAGATACATAACTAAAACATATCTAAGTCATATCATTAAATCAAAACATAGAAAATTATAAGTAAAAGAGGAGAAAAATAATAAGAACCCTAGTTCAAGAATGCAATAAGTTCAAGCAATTCCAGTCGTGAAACTTAAGTATTTTTACGTGGATTTCATTACCATGGATATGAGATTTCACTAGTGGGTACCTTTCGCCCATTGGGTCCCTAGGTTTCAGTCAGATTCTTAATTCTTTTATCATGATTAAACCTACTCATGAGCGTCCTCTCCAATCGCCCCTGAGAATATAGGCGGTGCCAACCTCTGAAATACCCCAAGCATCTTCTAATCCCGCAGTGGCATCTCTCTAACCTCTAAGTCTGGTGGGGAGGCCACATGAACTGGTGGCGGCTGATCTTGCAGCACTGGTGCTGGTACTGCTGGTGCTGGTGCCTGTCGCATATCCCAATAGTTGCAGCACCTGATCTTCGTTCCCTCGGTTTCTAAAACATCAACAGAACATTATGAACTTATTAGTTATGTGTTCCAAATCAAATCATCATGTTATTATTCAGTTTATTGAATGTATTTGAGAACCCTAGCTATGTATTTCTTTAGTTCTTGAATTACACATGGTAGGTCAGATATTTCAATTACTTCAAATTTACATGCCTAAGTTATAAATGCATAATTACCACATTCATTGTGGCTTTATCAATTTGCATATTCAGTTTCAAGTATCAAGTTTTTAAAGAAACTCAGACATAATAAGTAAATTTACACAATTCATTGGGAGTATCCTTATACTGAGTTAGACTACGGTTCATCATACCCAATTAGTCCCAGAACTACTAGAAAAGTAGGTTGTAAGTCCCTACTGTGGGCTATCAGTTTAGTGATCATGCCAGCATGCCTTTATACCTTTGGTAGGGTATATTGGGTCCTCTAGATGGGGCGTATAAATCGGACTCCATATTTAGCTCATGTGGTTTTATTATCGGTTATTAGTCGAGCCCCAGTCTGATTCTCTGCATTGACCATTTATTAGTATATTCAGTATTCAGTATTAGCATGTTATAAATTGTTCATTGCATCCAGTTAGCTCAGATTCAGTTTATCATGTGTCATTATTATACTTGCTTTTATGCTTGTTCAGTTATGTTTTATTTCAGCTTTACTCTATCCAACATGCTCAGTACCTTTCAAGTACTAACACATACGTGCGTTAAATCTTCTTGTGATGTAGGTTTAGCTTCTCAATATCCAGATCACGCATAGATCGATTTTCAATCTCTACTTAAGCAGATTCCATGGTGAGTCCTCATTCTCCGAGGAAAATGGTCATGACTGTCATTTCAGTCATTAGTCATTTAGTTTCTATTTTTTCTAGTTTTAACTGGGGCTTGTCCCATTATTTCTAGTCTAGTTTATAGTCTTATTTACGACATAGTTAGATTCAGCTTAGTATTGAGTTAATATTTCCTTTGTATTAAGTTCATTGTCTTCAAATATCTAAGTTATAGAATATGGATATTCCCAATCTTTTCAAATTTAATTATGATTTAGCTTCCGCATCAATTTTTTATCTTTAGCATGCTCATGATCATGCCAGAAGGGTTATCTTGGGTTCCCATGTGGTTCTAAGTTCCATGTCCGCGTCTCGGGGGTAGCTCGGGGCGTGACAGACATTTTTTGGTGTTTGATCTCTAAACTTCATGAAACTCCATATATTGATAATAAACCTTATTATAACTCATTTTATGACTTCATAAGATTATAAAACACTCAAAACCACATATAATCATCTAAGGCCCCTTTTGTCTACTAATCGTCGAATGTCTTTGTTGTCCCTTGACGTTTGACTTCAAAATCCACTCGAACTTTATACACTACCTCAATACTACATTATAAACAATTTTTGGAGATTACACTCTTGTGACAAAAATTTTAGTATCTAGGAAACCTAACTCATTCCGGGGTCTTACACTTTTGATTTCAACCCATACTTGACTAACAAATTATGCACTAAATTATTTATAAAGTGTGCACCTCCATCACTAATCATAGACCATGGATTTCAAATCCTGGGGGAGATGTATTTTTTAATGAACTACACAACCAGTGTTCCATAATTTTATGGTAAAGTAACAACCTTCACCCACTTAGACCTGTACTCTACTGCTACTAGAATTTATTAAATTTCATGGGATGATGGAAATTGTCACATGAAGTATATCCCCCAAACAATAAAGATCTCAACCTCCTAAATATTTCTTAACGGCATCTCATGGATCCTCTAAATTGTGCAAATTCTCTAACACTGATCGCAACCTTTCATAAACAAAGCAGAATCGTTAAACAGAGTAGGCAAAAAAAACCCAGATTGGAATACCTTATGCAAAGTTTGTTCGCGTCCGTGGTGTCCACAATATAGTGAAGAGTTACAACTCTCGGACACTTGCGTCACCTTCTTATCAGCTATGCACCTTCGCATCATCTTATCAAGTCCCTGCTTGAATAAGAAAGGCTCATCCCATTTTTAGAAGCGTGCATCATATTTAATCCTCTACTTTTGATGTGTGGAGACCCTAGGTGCAAATAAATCACTCACCAGAAAATGCACATATATAGAGCAAAGGTTCATATGAACAACTACCATGTCTATATTTCTTTTTCTTTGAATAGCTTGTTCAAATTATTTTTTACTATGTTACTTATTAAATCAAAGAATTAAAAAATTCATCTCACATTTGGTTTTTAAAGTAAAAAAAGAAATTTGATTAAGAAAGCAGGAGAGAGGTTGTATGTGTTACACCCAAACTTAGAATAAGAAGTAACACATAAGCCAAAAACATAAGAGATGTTAAGTATGCATATGTAATTATATTTGTACTTTAATGACGGCTTCAAATGTTGTGCCGTTCAATACTGAGATAGAACAATATTACTAGTGGGTTAGACAACAACAGATATTACTAAAGTAACTTTTGTGTTAATTGTGTCGATGCAAGCTAAAGGTCACCCGAGTTTAGCAAAATTCCAATAAGGTGAGGCAAATATCATTTCTAGCTGTTTACAAATCTCAAGTGGGGGGAAAATCACAATGGTGGGGCAAACCTCATCGAGGATGTCCAGTCCATAAGAGAGGTGTTTGTGACAAATTTCCTTTGGATAAGAAGTCCAGATTGACAAAAATACATGATAAGTAAGGAGATCATACACCTTAGTGGCGCGTTTTAATGTTCGGTGGGTCTGGCGAAACGAAAAATATCCCTAGCGGGATGAACTATTTTTATTTAATTAGTGACTTAGTAAATCATAATTTTAACAAGCAATTCATAATGAAAGAAATACGGGCCTGATAGTTTTTTATACAAACCTGAACTTTATGTAAAATAGAACAACTTGTCAAGAAAATAGAAGATTTACACATTTTAGTCTAGACTTACTCTGGAAATAGGCCTCCACCGCTAGAGCCTATCCAAATCGGACTCAATATCTCATTTAAACATAACTATCCTGCATATTTTTATTTTCATCAACTTAAAAACTACAATTGAAATCAAATAAAAGACCATGCATGTTGTTTTGTAACCAACAATTAATTGCATATAAAATAAATATGAATCCAAACTGGTATTCTTTTTCCAAGGAAACAAAACTTGAACTTATTCAAATTCATTGAAGTTTCTGATCATGGAGTTTCCTCCCCTTCTCCTTCTCCTCCTTCTTATTCTTCTCCTTTTTCATATTCATCACCTTCTTCTACTTCCTTCTTGTCCTTTTCTTGGTCATCATGATATCCTCTTTAATGATGCTATCAATATAGCAAGTTTAATGACCTACTAAATTGATAATTCTCGAATGTCATTCCCAAATGCAAGCATTTACAATTAATATAGAAAAGTCCACAACACTTATGACATTCCCTAATCGGATATTCCCCTAGATAATCAAAAAGTGTACCCACATCCATTAAAGGGCAATAAATAACTACTAGCGAAGCCTGAATTTCCGTTAGTTGAATGACATCTCTTACTTGCGTAAGAAAATCAACCTATATTATTGAATCAATATTTCAATTCCATTGCAATTAGAAGTAGGGCACTTCATAGAAATCATCTAATGGATATCCTAATTAATTTTTTGAATGTATAATTTTGTATGCATTCTTCACAAAAATGATGATTGCAATTAGTTCCCCGCATCTTTGTATTGGGCAGTGGAAATACATTTTTTTACAAATTTCTCAAAAAGTATTTATTGATTCCCCTTTTTAGAAGTACTTTTCTTTAGGTTAAGTGACATTGGAACAATAAAATGCTTAATTTCTATAGGTTTTTAACCACAACATAATTAGACCTTGATTCCAAGTTCTTACTTAAATGAAAATGAGATGAGTAGAAGCGAATTTGTTGTAGCTCGATATCATTATAATTGATCTTGTAACTATTTTTATTTTCAGTGATATGATGACAACAAAATTCATCAAGGCCGGATCAACTTCGATTTCATAATAGTAAAAGATTGGTAAATTTTTTGATTTCATTAAAACATAATTATGCCATCAATAGAACCCTATATTTCTTTCTCAATATATGCATATATGTTGTGTATATATATACTTATTTTTTAGGTTCTTGTATTTATTTTACTTTTTAGGGTTTACAATTAATTTGGATTATACCACATTTACAATAAATTAATGAAATATGCTCAATTTGGGTACGACATGTCTACCAAGTTAAATAGTCCATAAGACCATTCACGCGTTGAAAGTGATACAACATGTCTAATACAATCAAACACGTATTAAAACACTTCTAGTGTACAACTTATGTGTTAGAACTATAAAAAAAAAAATCTAAAATTTTATTGGTAAAAAAAAATCACTCTATTCTCAATACTTCCCACTCAATACAACTAACATGTTCAAACCAATCAAATATCATTCAAACTTCAGCCTAATCGATCAAAAAAATTGTCAATGTCGCTAATGATATAGTGATTATTGCAGGCTATTAGATCTAAGGATGCGGCTCGCTTAAAAAAAGAACATTTATATGCATGGATAGAAAACCAGTGATGAGGCTCATGTAATTGGAAGAGTATTTGTAACAACCCTAAAAAAGGATAAGATAAGCAATGCTTAATGTGTCTAGAATGCCTAAGATTAGACTAGGATTCACAGGGATTGATGCGCATAGAAAGACTTCGAAACTCTTGCTACAGCAAGGAAAACTATCTTGGGGATTTATTTGAGCTATGAAAGGTTGGGTCCAACCATGTAGGGATCTTAAATACGAAGATTTACTCGAATGAGTCTTTACCAGACTTAAAAAAGGAAAATAATAGTTTTGGAGGGTCTATGGGTAAAATGGTCTTTTTTCAGAATAAGGGTAGTAACGTAATTAACCTTAATATATAATTAATTATTTAATTAATAAGGTGTAGGGGAATTATTGGGAGAGAGGGCCAAAAATTGGCTTTTGAAGTGAAGTCTTGCTCCACCCGTGTTCGAAACTAGGTGGAAGCAATGAATTAAAGTTTTTTTATTTAAGTTGTTAAATTAATGTAATTAATTAATATTTATTATTTATTATCTTAGTTAAAATAAAAGGTAAATCAGATTTTTATTTAATAAAACCTTATTTGACTAAGTGCTAAACTAGACTCCTAAGCCTAATAAAACTACAACTCTCTAATGTCTATCTCTCAACTCTCACGTTCGATCTCTCTTAATTTTTTATGATTCTCTCTGCAGAATAACTTAAAGAACAATAGGTAAACCAAATTTCTTCAAGCTTGAAGAAATCACAAACTAAAATTATAAACAAACAACTGCTCAATCATGTAGGCAAAGAGAAGGTTTTCCGTCGAGTTTGATGTTGAATTTTTTCTGTTGGACGTGTGTTTGGAGGAGTTCTTTGGGCAGAAAGTTGAGGTTTGAATTTTTAAAAGGTATAGGTTCTCTTCTCTCTTGGTCCCACTCCCAAGATACCCCTTAAGGTTAAGAATATTCAGTCCGAAAACTAGGGTTGTTCACCGTTTCATGTCCCTGTAACTAGCTCCCAATGATTCTTAGGTTGGGTGTGTTTGATGGTAGATATTAGGCGTGTGTTTTGTTTTCGTGACGAATATGTTCATGAATGTATATTTGAAATTGTTTGAATGACAACCCATGTTTTCCACACTATGTGAAAGTGTGTGCAAAATGTGAACTATGGCCCATAGCCCTCGGGTTTAAGGCTTTAAAAAATGATGTATTATGGTTGCATTTAATAGTGCACAAGCATAAGTAAATCATGATATTCATATGATATGTTATGTGGCTGAATTAAGTGAGAAACTCTTGGCTAAACAAATCCATGAAAATGCACCTAAAATGTTATAAACGAACCTTGAAGTTTCCCCACGAACTAGTGTGTAACTTGTTGAAAAATGTGCTGACAAAATTATACAAAATTTTCCAGCCGCAATTTAGGAATTTTTGTCGTGTTAAAATGGTTTAATATGTTATGAAAAATGATGAAAAAGAAGTGAGGTCACAGAGGGTCGAACCAATGACCTAACTATGTTCAAAATCATTGAAATAAAGAAGTAAAAAAGAATGTGGTAAAGGGGATTCGAACTATGGTTTTAGGATGGAAAATGATGTATGAAAATAAGAAATGAGAAGAGTTGGATTCGAATACAACCTCTTGGTCAACCTTAAAAAAATGAGAAGAAAATAAATGTGAGGCGTGGGGATCGAACCCACGACCTCCAGGCAGTAAAGGAGCATAAAAAATGAAGAGAAAAGAAATGTGAGGCGTGGATATGAACCCACGACCTCTAGACAGTAAAGGAGAATTTCAAGAAAAATAAAGTGAGGCTGTGGGGATTTGATCCCATAACCTCATGGTCAACTCGAGATAGTCAAGGAAAATAAATAAAAAAATAAAAGGGGTTGTAGGGGTTTGAATCCACAACCTCTCGGCCAAGACAGAGAATTTTCATAGAATAGAAATAAAAAGGAAATGTTGATGTTGGGGCTCGATCTGGGCCCCAATATCATGTGGACTGAAATTAAATTAAAAGAAAAATGTAAATAGTTGTCCAAGGGAGTTGAAACAGGGTTCCTTTGCCCAAATTCTTTATTGATAAATAAGTGATAAGTGAATTAAATATCCAAGAATAATGTTGCCTACTTAGATCAAAATCGAGATCCTGGCATACATACAAGATGCATAAGTCTTGTACCACATAATTTTAGGAAGATATGAACCACTTAAACGAACTATGAATGAAGCCTCATGGCTTGTATGTATAGACCCATAAGTCTAGCATACGTTTAAAAATAGTTGAACCTAAGATGTATGTAATGAAATTATGTAACCCTAGAAGGGATAAGAAAGAGTGTAAAACACACTAAATGGACAAGTGAATTGGCACATGATGAAATTAATAATGAAATTATGAAATGAACCATGAAATGATTAAACTGTAGAATGGTTAAGTAAGAGTGTGAAACATACTAAATGGCCAAGTGCATTGGCATATGATGAAATGAACATTCACGTAAAAAGAGGTGAGTAATTATGAAGAGCACATGTGCTAATGTTAATGAATGTGGTGACAACATGATATGAGTCTAATGTAAAAGGTGAGAGCAATCTAAAATTAGCATAAGTAAATGTTACCAAAACGTACTAACCTATGAGAGTGTAGAGTTCATGAAGAGACAGTCTCTATGAACACTCTAATGAGAGTATTTAGATTGACACACTTAATAATAATGATGAGATGATAAGTCTTCTATTGAGATATGATGTCCTCATACTAGAAGCCGACTTTCATGACGTATGAGTTGAATGTAGTGGAACATTATACTGAGCACAGATAGACTAGCTATGAGTGGTGATGCTTTATTTCGCGAAGGGTGAAGGTTCACGTAACTCTCATGAAATGAGACTATCCGTCATGCCGGGTATGGGTCTCCTTATATCTTCTAGTCTTTGAACTTATACATCCAATATAGGGAGCTGTCGGGGTTAAATTCCCATGTACGCTAGTATGTTTTGTGTCACTTTGGCCGGTGATTTCACCTCTTTTCGGTGTGGGGGAGACACTGGATATCATGATGCTCACATAACCTATGTCGGTTAATGTTAAAGTTCCCCATGAATGAACGAGGCAAACCTAAAATGATGTACATAATGAGATGAATGATACTAACGGTGTTAGGAAAGGATAATCAAGAGGTGAGCTAGACTTAAGTAATGAAACTAGGTCATTCTTTATCATTGCACAACTAACCAAATGAAAGTCTTAAACTACATCCTAGGTATAGCTGGTCTTCACACTAGCCTATGAACTAAACAAAATGAACGTATGAATGAATGAAGCACTCACTTTGTTTGCTAATGAAGGCTCCCTAGATTAGGACCATATGTTGAGCCCTCATTTTTGTGAAGTCTTGATGTCAAGTCCATGATTCCAAGGTCTCATGTCATATGAACCAATGATATGCAAAATGTTATGTGATTTATGCAATATGTTATATGCTATGTGCAAGATGTTATGTAATGTGTGCGAATTATAAATATTATGATGCATGTTACGCTAATGGAATGACTTTACTAATCTAAATTTGGAAAGTTCACCCACTTTCCTAATCCAAATTTGCAAAGCTCACCAACTTTCCTAATCCCAATTTGGCAAGCCCACTGACTTGACATTCCATAACCACGTTCTTAGGAAAGAGCTATTCTTACACATGCATATCCTTGGTGTGTGCTTGCATATACCAATACTTAGTACAAGTGTGTACTAACCCTATAAAACTAAACAATTTTAGATGTAGGCACCGGTGGATGCTAGAGCTATTGGTTGACGCTGAAACTATCCGTACATGGAGCATTCATCCGGACTTGGTAGGCCCTCATGCCTTCGAGGATGCTTTACCATTATATTCTATCATATTTATAGGATTCATCTAGTGGAGTATGTTCCACTAGCGTTTTTTCCGCTTTTGTTTAGACATTGTAGTGGTGCCATTTAAGCAAGTATACATTTAATGTTATATTAAACTATTTCTTTCATTTGATGATCTTAATGTTAGATGGTTGATGGTGAACAACTATGAATCTAATAGAATGATTAGTATGTATGTTAAGAATCAAAAATTCCAATTTTTCGCTAAAATTAACCTAAATGGAGTAAGAATTACGTAGTAGGCTTGTCTGCAACTTCCGAGAGGTCAACGACGCTGGTCTCGTCTGGGGTCTAGACTTCGGTCGTGAAATTTTGCCTCATTTCACTCAAAATATTTAAATAAATAGAGAGTTTTCTTATATTATGAACAGTAGAAATGGTTTCATTAACTATTTTCTAGAATGTTCCAAAAATTCATTGAGCTGTGTTTAGATGGTCGTAAGTAGCTAAGAAGGTTTCCATGCTTTAGCGGATAATCTGTTGAACTCTCTTTCTGGTCTAGCTTATAGAAATTTCTAGTAATTGACGGAACAGTTTACCTAGAGTTAAAGATTTTCATTATCTGTATCAATACCTAGATAGTTCATACTATATAGGGTTTTTGAAGAGAATAGTTATGAACTTGTTTATTGCTCAAATATTACATATAAATACATGAAAATTACTCACTCTTGGTGTATATACATTTTTTAGTTTTAAAATATATTAGTGCATATAAATTTTGGTAGAAGATTATTAATGGATTTTGTAACTAATATGACCATTAGTTTTTGTAACTTATGGTCATCAGTTTCTTGTAACTCATATGACCATTAGTTTCTTGTAACTTATGTAACATGTGTCATATTTATCTACCCAAATTACGACCCCTCATTCTACCCATTGGTTATATGGAAGACCTCGTCATCTATAAAGAGTGGTGTTTCTATCTTTGTGAAGTATCCCCAGAAATAGGATAAGTGTGAAATTATATTGTAGTAGATCGTAGTGAAAGATAGAGAGTTGAGACAGAAAGTATTCTCAATCTTCAATTATATACCCTATATAAAAGAGAATATTTATATGTTGAAGGAAGGTGTTCTTTCTGTGGAGCTTTCGAATACAAAGAAACTTTTTGAAAATAATTTTATGAAAGTCTTAATTTCTGGACCCTTGTCGTTGTTATCATACAAAGCGATGCAATGACTTTGGTTGACATTGACCTTATGGTTGTGTGTGTACTGTTCGGATTACAAGTGTGATCCCAACATACTTATAGATGCAAAATGTATTGAACATTCATACTTCCTCAATCGCCAACACCATGCCCAACCAGGGGATACACATTTCACCTTGAGTAATTTACTAAAACTCTTTAATGAAGCATAAATAAAATAATTCCTCGTCGATGATTTTTTCTAATAATATTTTAGCTCATTCTTGATGTTAATATTTTTTATATTTTGAAATTAGTTTCAACTTTGAAGGTGTTTTTGCGTTGTGATCTCGATCCACGCTCTCGTTTCTCTAGTACCATTTTTAAGATCAATTAAGCTGAAGTTGGAATGATGATATTTGATTTGTATGAAGATATTAGTTCTATTGAGGTGGAATTATTTTTATTAGGGTAATTTGTTTTGATAAATTAAATTTTAGTTTATTATTTTTAATGATTCAAAAACATCTCGGTACATGAGGCGTGTTTTCATACGTGTTAGATTTGATTAGACACGTTGTATAACTTTCAAATATGCGGCATGACATTATCGACTATTTCAGTTGCCCAACACGTCAACTAATTGCGCTTATTGCATTAATTTATTTCAGATATTGTGTAATTCAAATTGATTCTAAACCCTAAAAAGCAAAATAAGTACAAGGACCTGAAGTATGTGTATATGTGTGTGTGTGTGTGTGTGTATATATATATATCTATATATATATATATGTACATATATATAAACACACGCACAAACACACAAACACACACAACATATATGCATATATTGGGAAAGAAATATAGGATTACATGAACGGCATTATCAAGTAAACATGGAATCAACATATTTGAAAGTATTGTTCATGGAAATATAGAAGTTGATCCCACCTTGATCAATTATGTTGTCATATATATCACTGAAAATAAAAATGGTTACTAGAGTAGAGATAATGATATTGAGCTACAACAAATTCTCTTCTACTCAGCGCAGTTTCATTCAGGTAAGAACTTGGTATGAAGCACTAATAATGGTGTTGATAAAACAAACTTGTAGAAATAGAGTATTCTATTATTCAAAATTCACTTCACGTAAAGAAAAGTACTTCTAAAAAGGGGGAATCTTCATGTACTTTTTGAGAAATTTGTAAAAATGTGTTTTCGCTGCAAAAAATATATTGTTGGGCACCAATTGATTTCCTTATGCGAGTAAGAGATGCCATTCTATGTTTTTAACAATATTCACTATGCATAAGAGAATATTGATTTGTTGGAAGAAGTTGCTGTTTTTTTGGAGATTTGGACCCTTCAACGAATACAGAGTTGCTTGAGTTGTACGATGTTTTTGGGCTATTGTATTATAGAGGGGACAAATCAAACGTGATACTTCTTTATTGGTGTAGATTATGTCACAGTAGGCTTGAATTTTTTTTAAAGATAGAAACATATTCATTTCTCAACTTTTATATTAGTTTATTCCTTTTTATCTTTTTATGTTCACTTGTAATTTTTAAAAGTTGTGGTATATTACTACACAAACTCTAACTAGTCATAGTGACTAAACAATCAAATCCCTACACTACCATGAATACAATATTTAACAACTGTAATGAATCTGTAACAATAATGTTAAGCTATCCTTTTGATTTTGAGTTTGGTTGGTTAGGATTATCGTTAACAGTCAGCCAAAAGATGGGGCATTCATTCAAGCGACCAATCTTGGACTTGTTGGGCTGAAACAGATTCTTGCACAAAGGCTTTGTAAGAAGATCAACAACCTGATCCTTTGAAGAGTTGTGAGACATTTGAGGAACATCGTTTTGAACTAAACCTCTAACAAAATAGATGTCAATTTCCTGATGCTTCGTTTCAGAGTGAAGAACTGGATTCTCACTTGTGTATATGGTAGAGATATTATTATACTATATTGTGGGAGGTGGAACTGAATAATCATGTTCTTGAAGAAGGGATTTTACCCATTAAACCTTGGCAGTTATTGCAACGACCACCCTGTATTTAGATTTGTTGGATGATCTATCAAGTGTCACGCTTTGGAAGAAGTGATATGTTACCGAGACATCTTATTGGGAATAACAAGATCGTCTCTCAATACTCAAAGTTTCATATTTGAAGCAAATTTTTCCGAAACAGGTCTTCTTTTTGGAACTCCAACAAATTGGAATATGACCAAAATATTAAAAAAACCCATAACGAATCACCAGCCAAATTGGCATCAGATTAATCATGAAACTTTAATGGAGATTTTTGAGTCATATGGAGACCAAAGGCAATAGTAGATTTCACATATCGTAGCAGATGCTTATGAGCCAACCAATAATGATTATTAGGATAATACATGAACTGCAAGATTATGTTGACATTAAAGACACTAGCACGCCTCGTAATATTTAGATATTGCAATTAAAGAATGTGCAGTAGAAATTTAGTACAGAATGCGCAGTAGAAATTTGAACAGACACTTCTTTAGGCCCTATGAAAGGAAAATTCTTATTGGTTTTGTAGGAACATCAACACCAAGTGTTATTCAACCTGTATTTCTAAACTTAGAACAATTCTTTGAATAGCTTTGTAAGACAAAAAAGTTGAAGAACATTTTCACAACTAGAAAATTAATACTAGTAGCGAAACTAGAATAACAAACAAATTTGAAAAAAGTATAAAAAATATTTTTTTAAAAGAAGAATTGTTGTTAATCTTAATCTAAAGAATCTTACTGATTTCAACAAACTTTGCAGACACAAAAGTTACCAATGTTTAATGAACGAGAGTAAAACAATATCGTAGAAGCACTTAACTTAATTCACAAATCTAAAATTTGTAACACATAAAAAAATCTGGAAAAACAGAAAGAAGATCAAATCCACTGAATACATAGTGTCCCCTAAAGGAAATTATTCCCCTCTAGTATTCGAGGTTCGATTTGGAATATGTCCTCCAAAGATAGAATGATTTCAATCACTAGCGTATTGATACCCAAAAATCTAGTGTCAGCGAGCAACTCAATGGTAGTCAAGTACAGTTACAATACTAGATTTAGTAGTATAAGAAGAAGTCCATCAATTTTATTTTTAAAATAAGAGGAAATCTCTCAATCTATTCAAAACAAACTATAGTGCGAAAAAGTTCTTATTATGTCTTACCTAAAAGGTCACAAACCTTCGTAAATGTCATAAATTTTAGGAAAGGTTGTCACCTTTCATAAAATTCACAACTTTTCATCAAGTTCATAATTTCAAATAAAAATCAAAACATTTCATAAAACTCGCAACTTTTCATAAAATTCACAACATTTCATAAAATTCGCAACTTTTCATAAAAGTTAAAACGTTTCATAAAATTGCAACCTTTCATAAAAGTCAACTCTTCATAAAAATCATAACTTTTCATTTTCCATTCACACATTTTAAAACCCAACCATCCTCCGCATGAATGTGGAATGACTCAAAGACAAAGAAACATACAAGTATGTGTAATTTACATGTAAGAATTAATTGCATCTGGATAAGTAGGTTTTCCTTCTTGCCGTAGTGAACATATGTCGGATATACTCGGTAAATTGGTAAATGTTATCTCTTTGAACAGTCGAGATTTGGTATAAACCTAAACAAGCATATGTCACACAATTTACCCTTTACCATTTATGGTTCTTACGATTATGTTGGTTTCAATCATGAATACCTCATGGTTTCATGAGTGTATAGAGAGATGGGATTTTAATAATCTTCTTCTTTGCAGCATCTTACACTTCACACTCACAAAGGTAATTCCTAATCGTGTTAACGCATAGCAACACTATATGGTTATCTATTCCAAACATAGAAAATCATTAAAACCATTAAGCTTTATTCACTCATTAAGAAGCCTTAATGTTGTATCCTTGTCCCTGAGCATTGTCTTCATCATGAGAATGGATTGCATTTGTTCACAATGTTTGACCGTCACTCATAATTTTGTTTTTCTCCTTGAATCTATATCTTTGGATCGCCAGTCTGCTAGATAGATTTACCGCCATGATGACTTGTCTTAAGCCTTAAATTTATCCGTTAGATGATCTTTCAACTTTCTCTATAGTTAGGCATGTTTTAAGTTGATCTTACAGATTATCGTTTGACTTTACGTAGTCAATTCTGATAATTCTTTTAGAGAGTAGTTTTTTAACGGTAGCATATCTCTTTCATGTATGACGAGACTTTTTGTTATACGTCATGCTCCATGCCCTACCGATTTCATCGTTACTATAAAAGTATATGCAAACTAATGTCAATGGTTTGGGACAAAAGAAAGAATATCCATCAAGAAATTTCGGGGTCTTTTAACTTATTCACCGACCTTATCTTGAGCACCTAGCTGAGAGATCATTGTAGAGATAACGATACATATCTCTTTTGAAATACTTCCAAGAGACTGCTCCTCTAGCGAAAATAAATACATATCAACTCGTGGATTTTATTTCATTTGTCAGGTGATCCAATTTGTATCACTATATCCTTTCAATACTGTTGATATTGTTATAATGCAAGACATAGTTTTAAGTATTTCTCAAATACTCCAAAACACTTTGTATTTTTATCTAATGAGTTCTATTGGGATCACTTGTGAAGTGGCTCTGTTCATTAATAGCAAATGGTATATCTGATCGCACACACTTCATGATATACATCACACTTTCCAATGCTCTAACACAATCCAATTGTGAGTCACATTCACTTTCAATCTTTTGAAATGCAAAGCTCACCTATATTGGAGACTTAAAAATATTGAAATCCAGATATTTGAACTAGTCAAGTACCTTTTCAATTTAATGAGACCATGAAATTTCTAAGCATTATGGAGTTCAGAGGATTCTTATACCGAAGATCGCATCAACAACTTCAAGATATTTCATTCCAAACATGCTTTCCAACATACGTTTAGTAGTATTTATGCCATGTGTCTCTATTGATGATCAACATACCAATGTACAAACACACAATGACCTTGTG
Source organism: Solanum neorickii (assembly GCA_027704865.1). NCBI lineage: Eukaryota > Viridiplantae > Streptophyta > Magnoliopsida > Solanales > Solanaceae > Solanum > Solanum neorickii. The sequence goes on along the minus strand of JAKWJC010000368.1, from coordinate 10,617,209 downwards.
ATTTTAATGTGAACACATTTACCACTTCCATCATTCTTAAATCCATTTGCAAACGTGGTTTGGAAAAACTTCTTATATCATTGTTTGGGTTCTTGTCTTTGTTGATAATGTGTCTTACTAAGTTCGCACACTTTCTTTTATTTTCAAGAACTATAAAATCCTTGGGTTGTTCCATGTAAATTTCTTCTTCCAATTCTCCGTTTAAGAGAGTTCTTTTTACATCCATTTTATTAATTTGGAAGTCATATACCACAACTAATATAATTAACATACAAATGAATGTAATTCTAGTTATAATGAATATATATATATATCAACAAGATAAAAATCTTGTTTTTGCTAAAGCCTTTGACATAAAGTATTGCTCTATATTTGTAAACAGTTCCACCGACATTCATTTTCCTTTTGAGGATTCACTTTTAACCCAAAAGTTTATTTCTAGAGAAAGATCAACCAACTTCCAGTAGGATTGCGCAAGATTGTTCCCATATGACTAGTCATACCATCTGTACAAAAGGATGAGTCTACATAAGACACAAGAGATGTTACAAAATTATATTCGAAGGAAGTATATGTCCCTTCACATTTACTACACCTCTGAATAACTTTATTAAGTACATTATCCTTTGTTCTTCCCAAGGCCTTTTAGACCTTTCACTAGATTACTCAAGTCAAATTTTACAATGCACGGTCTTAGGTCCTGTCTCAATCCTTAAAGGAATAGGAACTTAGACTTTGATTAGACAAACCCACACTTCGAAATATTTCATGTTGGATTTCCTTCCATTCCATTACTCATATGGAATAGGTTGTGTCCTGAACAAACAAAAATGCTTTAGTTCTAAAAATACAAAAAAGTTTGTTGTTTCCTTTTGTAGTAGGGATAGTTTTTCAACTCAAGGTTTGTGGCAAACACGACCTTATAAGTAATGCATCCATCATTTCTTTATATATTCAATTTTTCATTTGATCGTGGTGAATACGATCTCAATTTGATGAATAATTCCACTTTTCAACATATTTGTACAAAATGGATTTATACTCTCCATCCCTATCACTTCTATCTTTTCCAAACTGATTTTCAGCATCAATATTATATCTATATGTTTCTATTGCTTCATCCTTACCATTCAACAAATAAATATAGCCATATCTACTGCAATTATCAATAAAAGTAACGAGATACTTCATCCCACCATGAGATTGTGTCAACTTCATATCATAAATGTCAGTACAGATCGATTCTAAGGTATTAGGATTCTTTTCAAGAGATTTATCAGAATGCTCAACATACTCATATTCCACAAAAACTTGACATTTCTATTTATTGCACTTAAAGGTAGACAAAACTTCTAAGTTGATCAGTTTACCTTACAAGGTTTTGTAATTGACATTACCCAAGTGTTCATGTCACAAACATTGACTTAAGCATGTAAGAAGAAAAAAAAATATTGAGTTTGAAAAGCTCTTCGCGAGGTTGATTTTTCCTCCCTAATATTTTGTTCCTATTTCATACAACTTTGTGTGATACAAACATTGTTTAGAATTATAACCTTTGCAAATTTCCTTTTAAGAAGGAACTTTCTATAACTTTCGATTTGATTGTTATTGAACTACCCATGAACAAAGTTTCTTCTGGTTCAATAAAGGTTATGTAGTCCAAAAGTTACTTTCACAAAAACATAACAAATGACTATTAACCAATATTCATTTCTTTGAAAATACTTTTATTATAATAGATATATATATATTCATGAAAAATCACAACATTTTAAGTGACACTTTTTTCATAAAAGAACAAAATTATTTTGAACAAGTATAGGCATAATTTTGTTGTTTCATACTAGTCACATTATATACTAGTAAAAGAGAAACTCAATTACCAAAATACCAAATATATTCCAGGAATTTTGTGGGTCGAACATAATACAAAAGTAGCATTGACTTTCAAATCTTTTTCTCCAAAGTTAAATTAGACACCAATTCTATAATATGCAAAGAACCACCACATTTTAAATGTGATCTCAAAAATATTTCACGTATTTGAAAATAGTTTTTCCACACACATTCCTAGACTTTGAAAATGTCATTGACAATATGAAACCTCTTTAGGAAATATTATTCTACAAAAGAATTATACTCCTTCAATTCTCTTTAACAATGCTTACACAATGTCAAAGTTCATTCCATATAGGCATAAAATCACAAACTCTAAGTCACTTGTATTTTTCCTCTATCACAAACAGAAATACCACTTAGTATTCTAATACTAACAACAAGGACAAAAATATTGTACATTTCATTTCTATATAACGTTGAAGTTTATAGAAAATCAAAAGTACATCATTGTCTTATTATGTGAAGTTTTCATATTCTTCAAACCAATTGCATAGTCCAATTTATCCAAAGTAGAAAATAACAATAGTTTTTATTCTACAAAATCAAACACACTAACATTTCACATGGAGTACAAAACTACCAATGTTTTTATTTGCTTCTCTAAATAGAATAAAACATATTCTTGGACCATCACATAGAAAAGTTTTTCTTTTCAAATAGTCTTCAAACTATAACATTTTTACATACTATTTATAAAAATAAATATCAATATTTCATTTTTGATAATAGTAAATTTTAAAGGCAACACTATTTGCCAAAAAAATTATTTGAAAAATATATTTGCAGAACTTTTTCCCCAAACACACATGATAAATATATGTTAACATTGAGAAACTATTTTCCTACTTATATAAACAATAAGAAGGTTACTATGTGTAATCTGTAATCGGAATACCAATAAATTTTTTTGGTACATTCTAACATCGACCTTGCTAAACAAAGCAATTAATTATGGAGAAGTAATGCATTTATCTTCTATTTTCATGATCAAATTCTCTCGATCAGTAGAATACAAGAAATAATAAATGTATAATAATTTTATTAAGATTTTTGTTCATCTTGTATTCCTAACATACTTAGAACAAATCTTTGAATAATTTTGTAAGACAAAAAAGTTTAAGAAAATTTTCACAACTAGCTAATTCAAACTAGTAGCGGAACTATAATAAAAAACAAATTAGAAAAAATAAACAAAATCTTTTTCTTAAAGAAGAATGGTTGTTAATCTTTGTCTAAAGACTCTTACGGATTCCAACAAACTTTGCAGAAACATAAGTTACTAATGTTTACTGAACCAAAGAAGAACAAAAGAAAAGAAGAATATAAAATAATTCACAAATCTAAAATATGTAACACATACCAGAATCTGGAAAAATAGAAAGAGGATTAAGCCCACTGAATGCACAGTGTCCCCTTAAGGAAATTATTTCCCTCTAGTATTTGAGGTTTGGTTTGGAATATGTACTCCCAAGATACAATGATATCAATTACAAGCGTGTTGATATCAAAAATGATGGTTTCAGCGAGCCACTCAACGGCAGTAAAGTACACTTAAAGTACTAGATTTAGTAGTAGAAGAAGAAGTTCATAAATTCTTTTTTTTTAAATAAGAGGAAATCCCTCAATTTATCGAAAACAATGGGTAGTGCGAAAAGGTTCTTATTGTTCCTTACAAGAAAGGTCACAAATCTTTGGAAAAGTCACAATCTATAAGAAATGTCCTTACCTTTAATAAAAGTCACACATTTTTATAAAAGTCACAACTTTTCATAAAAGTAATGAATTTTCATAATTCAGAACATTTCATAAAAGTCGCAATTTTTCATGTTCATGAATGTCAAAACTCTTCATAAAAATCAGAACGTTTCCTTTAAATTCATACATTTTAAAACCAAGAAAAAGAGAGAAATCACGAGAATCCTTTAACGAGAACCGAACTCCAAGGGCGTTAATAAACTGTTTGATGTAGGATTAGTTGTTAACTGAGAGATCATCTAAGTACAATAAGAAATAGCAACATGTGGTAGCTTTAAGTTATATGAAAAGGGTGATCACTTTGTGATTGCCAAAAACTATACTTCAGGGCAATTTGTTGTAGCGCCTAGTACAAGGGTGAAATCAAAGATAACATAGGCTATAAAAGAAAAACAAAAATTGGTAATTTGGAGAATAGTTGAAAGCTTTGGTTTGGGAGAATAAAATTGATGAAATGGGGATAATGATTAATGAAGGTATGTGGTTTTGTTTTTGAAAATGCAAAATATCAAAAGGATGAATGAAGAGAAGTTGTTTGTAGTATGCAGACCAATTGTGTTGTGGGATGTGAGGTTTTGTTTGTTGATAATTTATCTCATAAGATATAATATCTTTTCTTAAAATGAAACATATTCCCCACCTAATTAGTGTAAATTGATTTTATCTTGACATTAATGTTATTTTCGACATGTTTTTGAAATAGAGGATAAATAATAGTGTAACATTCCAGAAAATGTAATTTAATTTAGGTTTTAAGAATATGTATTGGGTACATAGGCATCGCAATGCCCAATATTGAGTAATATTGGGCATGTTAGAGAATATTGACTTAAGGGTGTTAGCCAATTTCCATGTATTAACAAGTAAATTAAGATACACTTTGATTCTCATATGCTCCAATCAAAGCTTGTTCAGGAATTGTACATGAAATGAAGACCCTAAGCTAATAAATATTTTCATTTCTTAGATCCCACACATTAGGTAGGAGGCATCCAAATGTCAAGCTTAGGTATCATAGCACATTATCATTTAAAATGATCATGTAGATTAAGCAATTACAAAACACATAGTGAGGGTCCTTGTACAAGAAATGTGCAGCAACACATGTGCAATAGACCAAGCGACCAAGCCCAAACCAAATTTGGTTAGTACGGCTAGAAGGAAGGCGCGCACACGGGTAAAGCCATGTGGGGCCTAGCTTCCTAACTAACTCTTGGCTCTAACTGAATTACCTAACTAACTAACTAACCTAGGATTAACAAAAATAAACTAACCTGTGTACCCCAAAACCTAAAATCTAATCGGGTGACACTAGCCGGGTAAATAACTAAAGAAACATCCTAGTATCTAACCTAAGATGGTCCAAAAAGGGTGGTCATGGTCCTAGTGACTTAGGAGTACTTTAGTAATTACCCTAGGTCACTTCATTAATTAAATTATCAACTTAATTAGTTAATTAAAAATTCATGGTCAAGCCAAGACACCTTCTAAAATTTTTAGATTAGGCAAAGTCAAATGCTTTCTTTTCTTAGTCAATTTAGGAGGGGCATTTTTTTAATTACATTATTGATTATTTATTTTATTTAATAATCTTAATTTGAATTAATCATTATTCTTTTCGTAAGACATACAGTCACATTTAACTAGGTAACAAACCTCACGACTAAAAAACAGTAACAAACGTAAGATAAACAGTGAACAATTCTCCTTAGGCGATCCCAAGGCAGTTCTTCAATATTTTTCCTGCCATGAATGGGGTGATCTTAATAGATTAAATCCTATAGTAAGGTATTGGTTTTTTCTCTTGGATTCATTTCCCCAAGAGGCTTTTCAAACGTTTTTGAATTCAAGAATATCAAAACTAAGGTTGTTCCCAATGAATCGAATGTTCTTCTCCCTAGTTCTCCCTATTTCCGATTCTAATAGTATTTATAACGCTAATATTAATCATTTTGTTGGTATGTGGTTCTAACTTATCATTATGTGTAGGTTTCGATGATTTAATAATGTTGAATAAGACCTATAGGTTAGATCCGTAAGATTCGAGTATAATTTACATGAGATATGAATGTTGTAATGCCCAATTGTATTTGAGAAGATGAAACTATTAAAAGTTTTCATGCTTAAAATGATGAGATTAAAATAGTATATACATGAATTTAATTAACTTGGCTGATGATATTCTCATGAGATATTCTCATGAGAGATTCCTGGTAAAACATAGGATCAAAGGAGAGCATTGAACTACAAAACAAAAAAAAGAAAAGATTGTAAAATTATGTTCATGATTCCAAGGTCTTATGTTCATATAGAAAATGAGATATGTTCTTTAACTGCATGAAAATATATCATATTCATATAATGATTAATAAATAACGAATAAGGAAAGTAAAGGGACTTCACTTTCAAAAAATGGCATGCTGTTATAGGAACAGATTTATTTGATCATGCTTAGTCCTTATGTGTTTATGTGAATAAACCCATACTTTGTACAAGTGTGTACTAACCCATATACTATTACTAAGTTTATAGGCGCATGTCCTTCAAGAAGATTGAAAATTCTCTTAAGGCTGTTTGGACTAGTACCTTCAGACGTTGGTAGGTCCTTTTGAGTTCGAGGATGCCTACGCCTTATATTCTAGCTGTAGTAGATTAGACATAGATAGTGTATGTTGTCCCTAGCGTTTCCTTTGAAATATTTTTCAAGCTTTTACATTAAGGCCGGTTTGGAAACTATCATTATTATTATGAATTCTTCATTTAAGTTGTTCAATATATTAATAGATGGTTGTTTAGTTTGAGCTATTAATATATCACTCTTATAAAGAAATTGTATGAAGTCTAAGCACACTTCAGTAAGTTAAAATGTTTTAAATTTTTGCTAAATTTAACTGTATAATTGTGATGAAAGCTAAGAAGAGGATTGTGTGCGACCTCAGAGAGGATAATGGCGTCGGTCTCATCTAGGGTCTAGAACTCGGGTGTGACAAACATTGTATCAGACCTTGAGGTTAAATTACTTTGGAACTAAGCCTCAAAATAACCACGTTTCTTAATTTCTAGCTTATGGTCTTGAAGTGCACCACAACCATAACGTAGACGCTTAGTTATATCAGGAACCTTCCCTTCTTCTACTCTTTATCGTGTTGTGTAGAGCTTTAACATTTTGTGTCATTATACAACTAATATCATTCTTGTGTGTGCGTGTAGAAAAATGAGCACAAGATGAAACACGTGTAGGAGATTTGGAATAGAAAATACTGGGGGAAACCAAGCTCCTCCTCAAGCCCCAGTTGTTTTAACGGATGAAGAAGTAAGAGAAACACTGGTTCAGATGGACCAATCTATTCATCAGGCACATTCTATAATATCCCAGTCCACTAAAGAGAGTGAACCTGAAGATCCCACATCTTAGCACCATGGCTAGTAGACTGAGAGATTTCACCAGGATAAATCCTCTAGTCTACTTCGGGTAAAAAACTATTAGGATTCCCAGGAGTTTGTGGATGAGGTTCACAAATTTATCTATTGTACGGGTGTTAATGAAAAGGAGAAGGCTGAATTGCCTGCGTACCAGCTCAAGGATGTGTCTCAAGTATGGTACAAGATATGGGTAGTTGGCCTAGCACCAATAGAAGTCCACACCACATGGTACATTCTGAAGACTACATTCCTGGAGAGGTTCTTTTCGAGAGAGCAGAGAAGGATAAGGTTGAGTTGTTCAAGAACCAACGTCTGGGAGGTATGTCAGTCATGGAATACTCCTCAAAATTTGTTAAGCTTTCCAATTATGATTCCTCCCTTGTTTCAATAGCAGGGATGAGATGAGCAGGTTTGTGACTGGTGTATCGGAGGATCTAGGGGATGAATGTCGGGTAGCCAGATTGCATGATAACATGGACCTTAGTAGATTTGTGTTACATGCACAATATGTGGAGGAGATTCGTCAGAGGAAGAGAGGCCGAGAATGCAAGAAGCCTAGGCCCTCAGATCAGGCTGGTTCTAGCACTGGTAGGAGTTCGCTTGGAGTTATGGACACACACAAGTTCATGAAGGGGCACCAACATTCAGGTAATCCTAATCCTTCCTGGAACACTAATGCCAAAGGAGTCATGTGTGGCCTCACAAAGGGCAATGATAGAAATGCCCAGCATGATAGAAAGTTGTGTGTTATGTGTGGCCGTTTGCATAGAGGTGAGTGCTTGGTAGGTACTAACGCCTGCAATAAGTGCGGAACAGTGGGAATATTATTAGGGACTGCCCACATGTGAAGAATCAGGCCAAATAAAAAATTCTTAACCTTGCCTAATCCTACTACTACAGCTGCGCCTCCCAATACAAACAAGTTCTATACTTTGAAAGTTAGAGAGTAGCAGGAGAAGTCAACTGATGTGGTCACTAGTAACTTGGATATATTTTCTTTTTCTATGTATGCATTGATAGATCCAGGATCCACCTTTTTTTTTTACTCCTTTAGTAGCTAGTAAATTTGACTTGCTTCTTGAGATCTTGCATGAACCTTTTCTCCTAAGTACTCCCATAGGAGACATCATTAGAGCTTAAATGGTATATAGAGATTGCCCAATAACTATTCTTGATAGAGTCACCTATGCTGACCTAATAAAATTAAGGATGCTTGACTTTGATATAATATTGGATATAGATTGGCTCCATAAATGATATTCTACCATAGATTGTCGAAATAGGGTAGTAAAGTTTCAGTTTAGTGATGAGTTAGAGTTTGAATGGGAAGGGCGTAGTTTAAATCCAATAGGCCAAATAGTTTCCCATCTTAAAGCCAATAAGTTGTTATCTAACGGGTATCTATATCACGTAGTCAGAGTGAATGACTTAGAACATGAAGATCCTTCCATAGACTTTGTGTCCATAGTGAATGAGATTCAAGATATTTTGTGTCCATAGTGAATTGACTTTGGTGTTGTCTTAGATCCCAACACCAAACAAATTTTCATTCCTCCCTATAGAATGGCTCCAGCTGGACTCAAAGATTTGAAATTTCAATTGAAAGATCTACTTGATAAGGGCTTCATCCAGCCGAGCATATCCCCGTGGGGTGCTCCAGTGTTGTTCTTTATGAAAAGGGATGGAACCATTAGAATGTGTATCGATTATCAACAACTCAATAAAGTAATTATAATTAACAAATACCATCTTCAAAAGATTGATGATCTATTTGATTACCTCCAAGGTTCAAGTTTCTTTTCTAAAATAGATCTCCGGTCAAGGTATCACAAGTTTAGAGATATACAAGAGGACATTCCTAAGACTTTCTTCTGTACTAGATATGGTCATTACGAGTTTCTTGTCATGTCATTTGGTGTCACTAACACACCAGCAACATTTATGGACCTTATGAATAGGGTATTTCTAAAAAACATTGATTCTTTTGTCATAGTATTCCTATTAGACATCCTTTTATACTCTAAGACCAGAAAATATCATGAATAACATTTGAGAACGACATTGCAAGTACTCAGGGAACATCAGTTGTATGCAAAATTCAGCAAATGTGAGTTTTTGCTGAGATCAGTGTCCTTACTTGGTCATGTTGTCTCCAATGAGGGTGTAGAGGTTGATCTAAAAAATATTGAGGCAGTAAAGAATTGGCTAAGACCTCTACTCCTACAGACATCCGGAGTTTCTTGGGTTTGGCTAAATACTATTGCACGTTTGTTGAGGGCTTTTCCAATATTGGTCTCCATTGAAAAATTTAACAAAGAACAAGGCGAAGTTGTAGTGGTCTGAAACTTGTGAAAATAGCTTCCATGAAATCAATGACCGACTCACTTCATCCCAATTTCTCACATTGCCGAGGAGTGGGGTAGGGTATATGTTATATTGTGATGCTTCCGGAGTAGGTTTGGGATGTTTTCTTATGCAGGATGGCAAAGCGATTGCATATTCATCAAGACAGTTGAATATCCACGAGAAGAACAACCATACTCATGATCTTAAGTTACCTATTGTGGTATTTGCATTACAACTTTGGAGATATTAATTTTATGATGTACATGTAGATGTATTTACTGACCATAAAAGTCTTCAGTATGTTTTTACATAGATAGAATTGAATTTTTGTTAGAGAAGACGGCTAGAGCTGCTCAAGGATTATGACATGAGTGTCCACTATCACCCACGTAAGGCGAATGTAGTGGCCAATGCTTTGAGCTGATTGAGCATGGGCAGTGTATCTCATATTGATAATGAGAATAAGGAGCTGGTTAAAGAGGTACAACAATTGGCTAGGTTAGATGTACGGGTAGTAGATACAGCAAGTGGGGGTGTTACAGTTCATTTAAATTCTGAATCCTCATTTGTTGTAGATGTTAAAGCTGAGAAGCATCTCGACCCAAATGAAAGACTTAGTGTTGAGTAAGCTGAATGAATCATTCTTTCTAGGGGGGATGGTGTGCTTAGATACAAGAGCAAATTTTTCATGCCCAATATTGATAATATGAGAACTAATATTATTGTAGAGGCTTATTGCTCTAGCTATTCCATTCATCTAGGTTCCACCAAAATGTATAATGACCTTAAAGAGATCTATTGGTGGGACGGTATGAAACTAGATTTTCCTAAGTTTGTGGAGGACTGTCCCAATTGCCAATAGGTGAAGGGCAAACATCTTAATCCTGGAGGTCTTAACAAGTCGATTGAGATCCAGCATGGAAATGGGAGGATTTAATATGGACTTTGTGGTTGCTCTGCCCAGGACCAGGAAATTGCATGATTCCATTTGGGTCGTTATTGATAGGATGACTAAGTCTGCTCACTTAAATCCTGTGAAGTCTAATTATAGAGCCGAAGATTATGCCAAGCTGTATATTGATGAGATAATGAGGTTGAATGGGATCCCTTTATCTATCATTTTGGATAGGGGAGCCCAGTTCACTTCTCACTTTTGGAGATCTTTCCTAAAGAGCTTGGGTACACAGGTGAAGCTCAGTAAAGATTTTCATCCTTTGACGGATGCACAAGAAGAGCGTACCATTCATAACCTTTAAGACATGCTTGAAGCATGTGTTATTGACTTCACGGGGAGTTGGGATGATCACTTGCCACTGATAGAGTTCTCTTATAATAATAGTTATTATTCTAGGACTGGGATGACACCTTTTGAAGCATTGTATGGCAGGGGATGTAGGTCCCCAAATTGGATGGTTTGAGGTAGGAGAGTCGTCCATCCTTGGCCCTGACATAATACAAGAGCCTGCGGAAAAGGTTTGAATGATTAGGGATAGATTTAATACTGCTTATAGTCATCAAAAATCCTATATTGATAACTAGAAGAAGGCTCTTAAATACGAGGTAGGTGATCAAGTCTATTTGAAGATATCACCCATGAAAGGGGTGATGAAGTTTGGTAAGAAAGGTAAGTTGAGTCTGACGTATATAGGTCCTTATGACAGCTTACAGCGTGTAGAAATGTTTTCTATGACTGAATTTACGAAATGACTTGACCTCTGTTCATTCAGTGTTTCATCTTTCGATGCTTAAGAAGTGTCTAGATGATCCATCACCCATCCTTCCTTTTAGGGATTAGGTGTCGATGAGAAAATTTCTTATGAAGAGGTTTGAGTAGAAATTTTAGATCGCCAAGTGAAGCAGCTGAGGAACAAGGAGGTTGCCACCGTAAACATGTTATGGAGGAACCACCTTGTTGAGGTAGCAACATGAGAGGCCAAGGCGACATGAGATCCCGTTACCCTCACTTTTTATGTTCTTGGGGTTAGATATACTCTTCCTAAGTCTGATTTTATATAAGAAACTCTAAATTTTAGTGCATTAGTCAGTTTTGGTGTTTTAAGTACATAAATGTGTGTTTTATACTTTCACTATGAATTAATATGAGTTCATGCTTGCATTCATATTTCTGGTTTTGTATAGCGTTGACATAATTTTTGTGTGGCATGAGTTGTGATGTGCTTTGAGTTAAAGTGAGATTGAGAAAGAAGTTCCTGAATATCATATATGAAGCTTCAGATAAGCTTTGAGTGATGTGCATCATAAAGAGTATGTTGTGAATCAGATATTCACAAAGAGTAACGTTTTCAGTATGTTAATGTGTTTTTCTAAAAGACCCTCTTTGATACAAAATGTTGTGTAGTGTCATTCGGGCACGAAGGTTCCTAAGGAGGGGATAGTGTAAACATTCCAGAAAATATACTTGTCTAGTGAATAGTCTATTAGGTTTTAAGAATATGTATTGGGGTACATAGGCATCCCAATGCCCAATATTGAGTAATATTGGGCAAGTTAAAGAATATTGGCTTAACCGTGTTGGCCGATTTCCATGTATTAACAAGTAAATTAAGATACACTTTGATGCTCATGTTTTCCAATCAAAGAGTTTTTAGGAATTGTACCCACAGTGAAGACGCTTAGCTAATAAAATTTTAATTTATTAGATCCCACACATTAGGTACGAGGCCTCCAAGTGTCAAGCCTAGGTACCATAACACATGATCTTTTAAAAAGATAATTCAGATTAAGCAGTGCCCATGGACATAGTGAGGGTACTTGGATAAGAAATGTGCAGCAACACATGTGCAAGAAACCAAGCGACCAAGGACCAGTAGAATTTGGTTAGGGTGGTTAGGGGGCATGCGTGCACACGGGTAAAGCCATGTGGGGCCTAGCTTTCTAACAAACTCTAGAATCTAACTAACTTACCTAACTAACCTAGGATAAACTAAAATATACTAAATAGTGTATCCGAATCCTAAAATCTAATCTAGTGACACTCCTCGGGTAACTAACTAAAGAAACATCCTAGTACCTAACCTAGGATGGTCCAAAGAGGTTGGTTATGGTGCTAAATTAATTTATTAAAATTTCATGGTCATGTCGAGACACCGTACGAAATTTTTAGATTAGGCTAAGTCAAATGCTTTCCTTTCTTAGTCAATTTGTGAGGGGCATTTTTGTAATTAGATAATTGATTATTTAATTAATTCAATAAGCCTAAGTAGAATTAGTCATTATTAAGTTCGTAAGACTTACACTGACATTTAACTAGATAAGAAACCTCACGACTAAAAAACAGTAACAAACGTAAGAAAAACAGTGAACAATTCTCCTTAGGCGATTTCAAGGCAATTCTTCAAGATTTTTCGTGCAAAGTATGGGGCGATCTTATTAGATTCAATGGTACAGTAAGGTATGGGTTTTCTCTCTTGGATTCCTTTCCCCAAGAAGTTGGGTAACGGTATCCAAAATGTTCTTGTCTTTGAACTATGTTGCAAGCATAGGTTACTGGTTAGTGGATCCACCTAGGAAAGCTAGGAATTATTCGGTTTCACCTTGGTGGATGAAAAACCTCTTTTTGGTGTGGGGAAGACACTATATTTCATATTTTCTCAAATGAGTTATGTCGGTTAAATTCTAGTATTTAGTTTAACTTTAGCCGGTGGACCACCTCTTTTCAGAGTGGGAAAGACATTGATTTCATTTCAGCTCACATGATCTATGTCAGTTTAATGCTAAATATTTCTTTAAGAAACTAAGAAAGAAAGAAGAAAAGTAAGTTCAAAGTGAACATGAGAACAAACAAGAAGATATGTAAGTTCAAAGTGAACTAAGTAAGCAAAAGCATAAGTATATCAAATTATCAGTGTTTGATAAGAATGAAGTTTTAACAGTTATTGGCTTATGCCAATATAATATGCAATGATCAAATAATGGTCAAAGCCAATAAATGTATTCCCCAACATCTTTATATTATGCAAACAACCAAATAATTGGCATAGCTAATAAAGATTGGCTTATGAAGAATCATGTCAATTTAACAAGAATGGGAAGAATAACTTGTAAGTAGGGTAGTCAAGTCATTTACATAGTGTTTTGGTTACATAGTTTATTAATTGTAGGAATGGGACTAAAATGAATTACTAAACTCGTAAGTAAAACACAAGATCAAAGGAGATCATTGAACTACACAACAAAATGAAGAAAAAGACTGAAAAATAAACTAAGGCACGTGAAACAAGCTCTCGACTTAAGTGGTTGCAAAAATATAAAATTTTGCTTGAGTTGTTCTAAAATTATGTTCATGAATCCAAGGTCTTATGTTCATATAGAAAATGAGTTCTGTGCTTTGAATGCATGGAAATATGTCATATTCATAGCATGATTCATTAATAACGAATTAGGAAAGTAAAGGCACTTCTCCTTCAAAAAATGGCATGTTTATATATGAAGAGATTTCCTGGATCATGCATAGTCCTTATGTGTTTGTGTGCATACACACATACTTAGTACAAGTGTGTAGTAACCCATATACTATTACTATTTTTATCGGTGCAGGTCCTTAAAGAAGATTGAAGATTCGCTTGAAGATGTTTGGATTAGTACCTCCAGACGTTGGTAGGTCCTCTTGAGTTCAAGGATGCGTATGCTATATATTCCAGCTTTAGTAGATTAGACATAGCTAGTGGGTGTTGTCCCTAGCGTATCCTATCAAATATTTGTTCAAGCTTCTATATTAAGGCCGATTTGGAAACTATTATTATTATGAATTCTTCATTTCAATTGGTCAATCTATTAATAGATGATTGTTTAGTTTGAGCTATTAGTATATGACTCTTATGCAGATTTTGTATGAAGTCTAAGTACATTTGCGTAAGATAAAAGTTTTAAATTTTCTGCTAAATTTAACTGTATGATTGTGATGAAAGCTAGTAGGAGGCTTGTCTACGACCTCTTAGAGGTTAAAGACGCTGGTCTCATCTAGGTATAGAACACGGGTGTGACAAGTAGACACACATAATTTATCTTTTAAAGGAAAGAACCAGATATATTTTATGTAATGGTCCACAAAGATGATATAGGAACAAAATCCATCAACTTATTGCACAGGGGCAGGACCCCATAAATCATAGTATAATATCTTAAGAGATCTACTACTCGTTAGAACATAAACACGAAATAACTGATGATGACTTTTATTACATTGGCAAGGATTACAAAAAGGCTTTAACAGAATATATTGTTAACGAAAATTTGAACAAACAGAAACTTAACATCCTAGTTTTAGTATGACCAACAAAATGATTCCAAGACTATGATGAAGCATGAATGCAGAAGTAGACATATTTATTAGAAACTGTAGAGAACAGAAACTTGTTCAAAATTTATCAAGTGCGCCTTTGAACTGAATCTCCCTCGTGAATTGATCGTTCCTAAGAAAATAAAAAAAAAACTCAATGAACACTCTATTAGAAGTATAGAATTGTGATACATATATGAGATTTGTTTTAGATAAGGGAACATAAACAACATTAGAAAGATGGATTTTTTTGCAGGGAGAAAAATAGTACCTAAGCCATCTGTTTGGTGTTGTGCGTAGCTACCGTTCTATGGTGAATTAAATGATAGGTTATAATACAGAAATTACCCGAAAAAGATCCAAGAGTAACGGTTCTTCATCAATAAAAAAACCAATAATTATTCGGAGTTTACCTAGAGGGAACAATTTGTCGGAAATCAAAAAGAGAAAGAATAAAGAGTTACATGTTTGAACCTGAACACTTAATTTACAATATTATCAAATTAAGAGGTACTTTTCTAATTAAGCAAAGGATTTAGGTATTGAAAATTAGAAGCAAGGAATAATTCGGATTTAGGAAATTCAGAACATAAAACTCATCCAATGTTTCATTGGCATCTCAACACATGCAAATAAATAAAAGGCAGGATAGATAATCGTCAAATAACACTTAACTTTTTTTGATCTCAAAGTGTTATCTCATGAAATATCCTTTACATTTCAATCATCTTCAACAACATTACAATTGACTACGTTAGTCATAACTCTATTTCTAGCAAGTTTAGCTTTAAACAATGTAAACCTCAATTATCTTGTTTCTTTCACAAATTTACTAATCAAGGTCAAACATTATTATTATTAGCCTAATTCTCTACTTAATGAGTTATTTTTCAATTAAACCATGAATATCAAAAGATAGATTCAAGCGTGCACTCTCAAATAATCAATTAAAGCATGAGAAACAGATCAAAACCTTCTCATGAAAACATGGAATCACAAACAAAATCACTTGAATGAACGATAAAGACCGAAATAAATTATTTATTTCTAAGGTGAAATTGCAATTCCAATTAGCAATTACTTCCACAAACATAGCAAGTTAGATAAAGGAAATGAGAAGGGAATAAGATATTACTAAATAAAGAACATTATTCAAATCCACATATGAAATGTAAGGCAACTTGACTTTAATTTTTCAACCCAAATGGAAATCTACAATTTTTCTTTGTAGATCTATGCTAAAAGATTAATTACTCTATAAATTAGATATTGGAATTAATTAACCTCTTTCCAGTCGTTTTGTGAGAATTATAGTTCAATGCTTCAGAAATTGCAATTCCGCCCTTTTAAATATAGGCGGGCCTCACAAATGAAGTTCCTAGTTCCTCACTCAGGGAGTTGATAAAATTGTATTACTAAATTTCCCTTAAAATTGTTATAAATCCCTCTATATTGTTTATTTTCTAATATATATATATATATATATATATATATATATATATATAGGGAGGGAGAGAGTCAGTCCCCTAGCCTACACACTTAATATGGCCACCACACAATGACTATTGCTGTCCTTGAGTGAATCCTTGACCTAGCTTACTTAAATAAGTGGAAAAAACACTTACTCAATGATAAAGCAAGAACATTATCATAAATGACTTAAATTAATGTCTTATCCAAAATGATATTTAAATATCATAATAAAGTATCTGAAATAAAAGAGACTCATTTGAAGTGACTGACTAAACATCAATAAATCCTCTAAAAATACTATGATGAATTTTGGGATAAACCCCACAACATTCTATGAATGAAAAGACTGGAAAGCAATAATAAGTATCCTCTAGAATGCAAAGAGTCTCACTAGTGACTCCAAGTGATCATGCTTGATCAAAGAGGGGCTGGATGTTGATCATGGTTACCTACTTCTGCATCATAAGACGATGCAGGTCAATTGACATCAGTACATGAAATGTACCGATATGCGAGTTGGAATGCTAAAACAAGAATTAAACTTGATAAAAATAAGATAAACTTACATCGTCTCTGCTTAACTCATGAATACTCAACTAAAGATTCACATAAATATAAAGAATATATAACATAATGTGATACACAAAGCTTTGTATAACAGTAAAACAACATAGTTCATTAATGAAAATGCAGTAATAAACTCAACTTTACATATATATGAAAGTAATATAGCTCAGTGGGAAATTCTCTAACCGACAACCATAAGTATAAGCCTAAAATGTTAAATAGCATCTTGCATATGCTTCCAGAACAGTCCTGTAATTTTCCTTTGCATAAGACTCCATAAATATAAGGATCCACTGGCTTAACTTACCTTATCATCTAAAAAGTCTGATGTAACACTTCCTAAAGTCAAGACCTAATCTAGAGCCTCATTAGTTGATTTAATTTTTTTTATACTTTATTAAGACCTAAAAATAATGTTCCTAAGTCATCCCTGAGAATTTGGAGCCATGACGTCAAGGAACGTCCACGACGTCCGGAAACTAGCTAACTAGAACTAGTTAACGTCACTATGTTTGGTGAAGGATTTGGAGGGTCAAATGAAGTATAAAACTTTAAAAAAGACTTTGGTTAGGTAGAGTGTTAAATATAGGGTCAAAATTTCCAAAAACAATTTGCCAAGGACCACTTGAAGGTTCCTTGAAGAGGACTTCAACATGTGTGGGCAAGCTGCCAAAGCAGCTTACGTGACTCAAGATTGAAGGGGCTACTGCACGACGCGCAGACCACAAGAACCCTACTGTATCTGATCACTTTTTCAAAAATAAAAATGGGAATTATCCTTGCTTCACGGAGTCACTTCAAAGATTCGGTAAAATTGTATATTTGGCATTTTGACATCACAAAAAGACTAATTTAAGTGAAGGGTGTTTTAGGTAATAGAGGGGGTGATTTTACATATACTAAGGGTAATTTTTAATTCATATTCCTAAACCTAATTCCCAAAAAAAACCGAAAAGCTCTCACCTCTCTCTATTTTCTCTCTACCCAATTCCTCTATTCAAGAAGGAAGAAAGGTTGGAGAAGAAGGTCAATTTCTCTAGGATTTCACATTAATTTCGTTGATTAATATTCATTATGGTATGTTTCTTCACTCTTAGGATCCATTTCTCTAAGAGGTCCTTTCAAAGTTGATTTCTAAATTCCCCAATTCCATGGGGTTTACAAATACTAATGGGGTTTCTTCTAAGCTTCAAATTGATGATTAATATTGATTAATTGTGATTACTTTTGACTAATTGAGTATATATTGTTTTATAACTAATGTGAATCGATTTAATTTCATGAAGATCGTGTCCCTTCCCCAATTTCCTAAAATATTGAATCTTGATTGTAAATTGATGGGAATAGAATTCTGAAATAGATCATTAGACTATTTTTTACCTATTCTGATTCACTTAGGGGGATTAACAAGGGTAATGTATTGTGTGTATATGATCAAATTCTTGATAAATACATGATTAACCTTATTTCCCCTAACCTTAAGTTATGAATTGATCTTAATTGGATAGTGATGATGCACTTGACCTAGTTCTTGTGTTAATTACTGTTGATGATGTTACTACACCTATTATTGGATGTAATTGGTTGGTGGATGATAAGACCATGATGATAAATTCTGAAAGAGATTCAGTAAGTCTTCATGATCCTAACCTTTACTTCAAGTTATGAAGTTTGTGAGTGATGATGTAGTTCAATTGAAGTATATCTTGTGAATGGTTTGAGTACATCATAATATGATGTTAAATTTAAATGTCTTTAATTATGTGATCGTGAGATTATGCTTAAGATGTAATGATATAAGGTTGGTCATGAAGTACATATGTGCCTTAATATGATATGGTGATGTTAATGTGTTAAGCTTAGATATAAGGGTTGTAATGAAAGTTGTTCTCATGCAATTCCTATTGAAGTAATGACTATGGTTATAGAAGGAGATATTATCCTATGAGCTAAACTAAGTTATGATTTTAATGAAAGAAATTTCAAAAAGGTACTCTATCTTATCACCGATTGAACTAGTAGTTAGGAGTATCCCTTCCCACATATAGAAGGTAGGTTCACTGTTGTACTCATGAGATTGGAGACTATAATGCATGTAGCAAAAAGAGGGTCCCAACTACATATTCTAGTTATTGAATTATGTTTCCACCATAGGAATACTAGCAAGTGGATCAAGATATGTGTTATGTTCATGTTTTTTACTACCTTGTGAAATAGTCCACCTTCTTTCAATGTAGGGTTTCATGACACCGCATTCCACATTAGCTCATGTGGTCTATGTAGTTTAAGGAAAGATGTTCCCGAAAGTAAAATAAAGTAATGAGGTGAACACTTACTAGGGTGACTTAAAGGGTTGACTTAGTCGACGAAGCTTTATGGGACTCTACCTAGGCATTGCACTAGTTGTCATTGATAGAAGTTCTAGAAGGCTGTTCTTATATTCTTACGTTGTTTTGATTTTATAAAGTGAATGTTATGAATATGTAGACTTTACACGTTTATGATCCTAAATGTTATTAGTTTCAATTATAAAGATGTTATTGGACAATATTGCTAAATATGATGATGACTACTATGGATGCTATGTTATGTAAAGTTAGACATTACTTGTGATCCTTGATTTGGTTACATGATTGATTAAGGTTATGGGGCTTTGCTTGGTCATTGAATATGTAGGATAAAGGGTGGGTTATGTGTAAGTGTCTTGCTTATGTGATAAAGTTATGAACTCTATACATGTTGACTTGACTATTTCATGATAAATGGTGGTCTTGTGTTGTACATTTATTTGCTTTATCTATTATGAAGTTGTTTGTCTGTATGGGTTCTTTATTGTGAATAAGGATTTTCAAAGTAATTTAGAATGGTTTTGAACAAATGTCATGTTTAGCATGTTTTTAAATGTTGTATGTGCATATACTCATACTTAATACGAGTTAGTTGTAACCAATTTTTTATGTTTACTAGAAAATGTAGGGTCCGACCATTGATATCTTAGAGGGACATTGAATAATACTTGGAATCATATTCTCAAACTTCGGTAGGTCCTCAGTTTTGGAGGACGACGCCACTATCTTGCTATTTGATATTGTTTAGTCTTAAAGACAAGTTAGTTCATTTTCTTTCTTTGTTGACTTTGTATATGCCTACATGAGGATTTTATTGTAATGATGTTTGGGTTGAACATCCACTAGTTCCGTGCTTGCTACAAGAATACATGATTTGAGACCCTTCCCTTCAACCAAGTCCCCTTCAAATAGTCTTTAAGATACGAAAGATGAAACAACCATAGACCCAACATCAGAGGTAAGTTCTACAAAAGATTTTTTGCACAGATTGTGTCTTCGAGCTTTGAAATTTTCCCCCAGATGAAATTAGTGTGGGGGAATAGACTAAGGAATCATCAGAAGCAAGAACATGGGAGGTTACGATGTTAGACTGAGGAGTGATAGATTTATCCATTTCAGTACCTCTACAAACAAGGGTTGAGGGGGAATATTCTAGACTAGAAGTGGAGAAGTTGAATGAAATAGGGTTTTCAACATCTTGAGAGAGAGGATTTTGTGAAGAAGAATTAATGTTAGGCATTTTGAAGAAAACGAGAAAATGCTCTTAAAGGAGAATTAGTGAATCTCAAAATGAAATTACTGAGAGAGATTTTTTGGTTGAATCACTAATTGAAGTGCTTTATAATGAAAAACAAAATAAAAATGTCACAGTTCCCAATGGTGGCGACTCTTTGTTTTGAATTGTGAAAAATCTCTCAAAGTGATGCGATGAATGGGTGATGAGAACGTGGTTGTGGCGTTGACAATTTTAATAGAGTAGCATATATGATACTAAACTTATAGGGACTAGCTCCCCTTCCAAACTGGAGCCTCTTTCTACGTTTCTTAAATATTTCCTTCACCTAGACACACCATGAGTGTATACCTTCATGAAGGTACCAGGGGTGAATTCTTTTTTGACAATCATTAAAACCAGTATATATACATGCTCTCTTTAACATAGTCAACAAGAAGAATCTTTGTGGAAATTTTTTAGCGAATCAGGTGATTCTATGCATCCTGAGTTGTATTCTGTTTTTAATGAAAAGTTTCTTTGTTTAATGGATTTGTAATGATATTAGCCAACTAATCTTGAATCTTGAAGAAATTCATCACCACATTTTTTTGCAACATTTTCCCTCAAAAAATGGTGCCTCGCATCTATTTTCTTTGTCCTGTTATGCTAGACAAGGTTCTTGTCAATTTTCAAGGAACTGGTGTTGTCACTGATGAGAGGAATAGTATTTGTGAGTATGCCAAAATCATTAGCTACAGCTAAATCCACAGTAGTTGTGCACACCAACATGCAGAAGCTACATATTCTGTCTCTGCAGTGGACAAGGCCACATAATTCTTTTTTTTTGTTCGCCATTAAATCACTATTGATCGTAGAAAATGTGTCATTCCTGATGTGTTTTTTTTAAACACCAAAAAACCTCATGTAGTCAGCATCAACATACCATGTTACATCAAATAAAGCACCTGTTGTGCATTATAGGACCAACTCTTTTATTCCATTCAAATATCTCAAAATTCATTGAGTAGCCTTTAGATGTGACTCCTTTGTTGCAGCTTGAAACCTTGAACACATCACTACGCTGAAAACTATGTTTGTAGTGCTTGTAATGAAATATAGGATTGATCTAATGACTCCCCTATCCATAGTCTGATTGACTTCCACACCGTCTCCATCTAAAGCAACTTTCACACTCGTGCCCATTGGAGTGTCTAGCACATTTGCTTCAATAAGATTGAATTTTTTTAAGGAGTTCTTGGATATACTTCTGTTGTCATATATAAGTGGCTTGAGATGAATGTTTGATATGCAGGCCTACAAATAAGGTGAGCTCCCCCATCATGCTCGTCTCTAACTTACTATTCAACAACTTCGACAACTCTTTGCACAATAAGTCTGAGGTGGATCCAAATATTATGTCATCTATGTATACCTGCACAATGAAAATTCCTTACCTCAAGATCTAAAAAACAAGGTATTATCAATCATTCATCTCTTGAACAAATTTGTGAAGAGGAATTTTGACAAGCGTTCATACAAATCATTGGGAGTTTGTTTTAACACGTACAAAAATTTTCTCAATTTCGGCACATGATTAGGCAGGTCTGGATCTTAAAAGCTTGGAGGATTCTTGACATATAATTATCCTTAAGTTTTCTATTTAATAAAGAACTCTTGACATCTATGTGAAATATCTTGAATACCATGTAAGCAACAAATATGATCAAGATTCTGTTGACTTCCATTCTGGCTACAGGAGCAATGGTCTCGTCATAATTGATCCCTTCTTATTTATTGTATCCTTATGCCACAAGTCGTGACTTATTTATGGTACAATACACATAAAGTTTGTTTCTGAACACCCATTTTGTCACTATTATGGTTCTGCTTATTATCCTAGGACTAGGTGTCATAACTTGCGTCTTTTAAACTGATTAAACTCCTCCTGCATTGACATCAACCAATTTTCATTGTCTTGCCCTCTTTGATGTTCTTGGGTTCAGTGGATGATATAAATGTTTAGTATGCAACCATATTTTTTGACATAGATCTAGTTTGGATTCGTTAGTCATGTAGTGATATGATATTTTTCTAGTGGATGTGAGGATTGATGGTTCCATCTAAACCTTTTGGTGAACTCTCCTTCTCTATCGGCATTAGAATCACCCTCATCTTCTTTGGGATTTTGAAACAATACTTCTTGTGCTTATTATAAAGGACTAGGAACTCTTGATGCTCTGAATTTGCACTTATGTGCTTTGATCATTCTGTTTTTTGTCGATCAAGTGCTTAAGCTCATAATATACTTTGTTCTCATTCATCTTTTCTGATTCATGAAACTTAATATGCATTATTTCGTTAACACATAAAGTTCTTTTGTTAAATACCTAGTAAGCCTTGATTGTAGACGAGTACCCAACAATTGATTCCTTCTCACCTCTAGAATAAAACTTGCCTATTTCATCCTTACCATTATTTAGTACAAAGCATTTGCACCCAAATGGCTTAAAATAAGCAATTTAGGATTTTCTCTCATGCAAAAATTCAAAGGAAGTTTTCCTGATCATTAATATTATAAGAAATATGTTAGTCGCGTAACATATTGTATTAACTATTTTAACTCTTAATTCATTGCTAGCGCTGAATCAATCAACAGCGTTCTAGCAATACCCACCGATCTCTATTATTTCTTTCAACCACTCCATTTTTTCTGAGGAGTTCATAGAGCTAAAAAATTGTGATTGATTCCATTTATGCACAAAACCATTCAATTTGAGATTTCTCAAACTATGTACAGTGAGCAGATCTAATGCTGGAAATTTTGCAATTTATCTTCAGTTGAATGACTTTAGCAAATGTGATAAGATTTCTAGCTGTCTCATCCTTTGTTTTCAAGAACACACTCCGTGTAAACGTGGAGAAATCATCAACAATGACGAGAGTATATTTATTACCTCTTTTACTTTGGATTCTAACAGGTCAGCACAAGTCCAGGTGAAGAAGCTCTAGAGGTCTAGTTGTGCTGATGCCCTTGTTGCTTTGAAAGATTACATAGTGTGTTTACCTTTGGCAGAGGCATCAAGGAATTTATAATTTGAAAACATCAGCTTTGCCAGTCCGCAGACCATGTCCCCTGTGAGAAGTTCGTTCACCTAAGGGGAACTTACAATACCCAAATGGCGGTGCCACAGATCTTCATCATCAGTTTTAGCACATAGAGAAGAAAGATCATGTCCTTCAATAGAGTGAAGATCTGCGACATACATGTTTTTGAATCTTGTATGAGAAGGAACAACCCTCTTTGTTATATGATTTGTAACCATACATTTGTTATCTATTAACTTGACCCATTCCCTTTTTCACAAATTTGAGATATGCATAAAAGATTCTATTTGAGGCCATCAACATAGTGTACTTAGTTTATCAAATTATCAGAAGATCTACCTATTAAACAATACCAAGAATACAACCTTATTTCCACCACCACCTTGATGTTATTTAAGAGAGACGAAGTTTGAAGTCTCTCCAGTTAAGTGCTTTGAGCATTCACTGTCCATGTACAATCACTTATTTCTTCCTCTCCTCTACAAAAGAATTACATATGAATATTGAGAACCCACATTCGACAGAGTTCCCAGTAACTATCAAAAGTATTACCAAGAAAGTCCAATGGGGCAATTTTTTTGGTGTAACCAAAGCGAGGACAATTTGCCTTGCGTTACCCTTTTCATTACTTTTAGATTTGATAAATTTCACATGTTTTTTTTACTCTTCTCGGTGTCTCACACCTTTCTGTTTGGTGAACGTTGTGCATAAAAGATTATTAGCCACAGACACATATTTGCTATGAGGGTTATAGAGGGGTTCTATAGGTCTGTATCCCAATTCTTTTTTTCCATTGAAACTTTTATGAGACAAGTTAGAGAGTATCTTGGAGGGGTCAGTCCACTTTAGAGATTGACCTAACTCTTTCTTGACCCTACAAAGATCCTTTCTTAGTTAAGATTTAGTTTCAAGGAGTACCTTAGATTAAGAGATTTTAAGTTTTTCTTCCAATTGTTCCTCAAAAATACTAGGCTTTCTCCTTCCACCCTCTGAGCTACAAGTGTCCTCCTCAAATGTCATATTGTTATTCTCTAGAATACCTACCCCGATACTTACTTCAAAAACTTGAGACAGAAGAGTTGAGTTCTCATTCTCACACCAACTTAATTTTTTCATTAAAACTATGTTTTTAGTTGTTTGTTCTTCAAAAGAGTCAACAACATAGGAAGAAAGTTTCCTCAATTTTTAAATATGAAGAGTATCTAGATAATCTTTAATTTTAAAGAGAGTTACCTCATTTGAATCTTCCTCGTCATCAGTTTTTTTCCATCAGAGCAAAGATGTAGTTAAAGAAGGTTACATCATCTTCAATAGCCGTCATTAAAACATCTTCATGGATTTAAACATTTTCTTCTAACTCACTTGAAACATCTCCCTAGAAAGCAAAGGACTTTCTCACCATCTGATCGGCATGAGCCTTCCTCTGAGCATGGTAAGGGACCAGGTCCTTTTTGCGACGTACGGTGTCATGATTATCCTTTTTTTTACTGGGGAAATCCCTCATAAAGTTATCGGGCTTGATGCATTTATGAGTAAGATCATTTGCAGTAGTTGCTTTGGTGGTGGAAGATTTATTTTGGAAATACCCATGCTTCATTATGATGTAATAAAATATTTTGATGAGATATGTCATTTCAGCTTCCTCCCCCGTCACCCTATTTGCAAATGTTTTTAAAGCTATGGATTTCTCCTTTTTTTTTTCCTTCCACACTTGTACCTTGTTTCTTGTTAAAATTATAAGTCTAAGGATTCCCAATAAGGTCATCCATGGTAGAGTCGTCAGATCCTTGTCCTCTCTTATGGAATAAACATTACTTTTTCATGATTTGGGAATTACTTTAAGAATCTTGTGAACCTGCATGCTAACAGGGATAGGATCGCGTAGATATCATAGCTTGTTGGTGAAAGAGGTGGACCTTGAGTTCATCTCAAGGATTGTCTCACCTTCCTTCATAAAAAAAGTTTCGTACTGAGTGGTGAGCATATCAATCTTGGACTCTTTCACTAGCTAGGTTCCTTCATGGGTTGTTTGAAGACAATCCTGAATCTTGTTAGTAGTCTTAAACACAAAGATTATGTTGTATTCATCTACTCTAATTCCACAGAATATTTTTTGCTTTGTAGTTCTTTTAAACATTCTTTCTATCACCCTCATTGTACTCTTTTCTTGTTTTGACGGCAGTAGTATTAAGCTTTCCTCCCTTCACTTTCTTTGCAGGAGAGTAAGGTCCATCATGAATAATGCCGCATAACTCATAGTCTTCTGCATGATGTAGTCATACATACAATTTTTCCACCACCTATAATGTTTCCCATTGAAATGGTGTGGTCGAGTTGAAGACTATCCTTCTCCATCTTTGGTGGGGTGGCCATTCCTTCTAGATTTTGTCCTTTCATTGTGTTAACCAAAGTGAAAAGTCAAGATCTAATATCACTTGTTTGAATGTATGTGTCCATCAGTATCTACGGGACTAGGTCGTCAACACAGTTATACTAAACGTCCTTGCTCAAGGGAGTAAAACCACAACATATATCAACGGTACTTTTCGCATTGTACTTACTAATCTTCTCCAAGCAAAAGTAAATCTAGTTTACAAAATGAGATTACTTTGCTAATTTCCAAACTAAGAAATACCACTTATTACTAAGATAAGCCAGAGCAGATACAATACTGCTTACTATGTTGTTCCTAACAAATTAATACATACATCAAAATTGAGACCCCAAATTAACTTTAACTTAGATCTTACAGTGATTCAAACAAACATGAAACGTTTCTTTCACAAGCGAAATGATACCTACAATGTATGCACAATTACAAGCAAACAAAATTACAGCAAATGGACCATGGAAAAATAAGCAAACACGGTAGCCAAAGCAACAACAGAAAAAGGAGAAACCTGAAAAAGTAAAACACAAATACTGCACCCATAAAACACAAACAGTGGACCCATAAAAATAATGTTCAAATATATTTTAAAAACTAACTTGAAATGGGATAAACATATATATTGAACTGGTACTTCGTGAGCCAATTAATTAATTGAAGCCCTGACTTGTTATTCAATTTTAAAAAAATAACTGCAAGTATGTAAATTTTAAAATTGAGGATAACTGCATGCTACTGTTATTTTAGATAATTAGTACTTTTTCTGTTTTTTTCTTCGTTTTTTGCAATTTTATTTTTAGGTTTAGAATATAAATTAATTTTGAAAATTAATAAATTATATTCAATCTCTTCTATCATATACATATATAGATATTATATAAATGATGAATTTAAAAAACTTCTAAATTTAGGTTTATAAATTGAGGATATGTAATTAGATGCTATGTTTAAATAATAAAGTTTAATTATTTTGAAATATTTATCCAAAAAAAAAAAGGAATCTCTCACAAACACACACGTTACATTAATATATGTAAAATTATGTATTATTTACTATTTAGATGATTTCAAATTTAGATTCTAAAAAATTGTGGTAATGACATATGTCATTTTTCTTCTCCATATAGGTAGTTTTTCAATTTCAAGATTTCATTTTTTCAGCCCTATCCGCGACCTCCATCCCCAAAAAACTATTCTAAGTTTGTTTTTAAAAATTATTTTTCAAGTTCAATTTTTAATTCTACACCCGTACCCTCGATCCCCCCCCCCCCCATGACAATCCGATACCACCATCCCCCACCCCAAAAAATATTTTAATTGTTCTTTTATAAAAAAGAAAAATACTTAAGTACCCCCTAGACTATGACCGAAATCTCAAATACACATCTTAACTAAAGGTCTTATTACACCCCTGAACTTATTTTTTGGGTAATTTTGTGCACCATTTTGTCTTACGTGAAATCCAAATATTTTAAGGCACCTCAATTTCATGGAGTCACGGAGTTTGTTAAATAAAACAAAAAGTGTATAAAATTACAAAAAAAAAATAGTTAAGAGGGGTAATTATAACATCCCTCAAATGACTTAAGTGAAGCTAGAGCATAACATGGCTGTAATGATAGTGTAAGGTCGTAAAATGGTCTATAATGTGGTGTTGAGGCAGTTTTTGTAGAGTTTTAGAGTATTTAAAGAAAAACGTCAAGGGGAGACTAAGACGTTCGACGACTAAGTCACCTATGTGCCTCATATGTGGTTTTATGTGTTTATTTGTGATTCATATAATTATAAGGTCCTTAAATGAGTTATTATGGTGTATATAAGAAGTGTGTAAAGTTGTGTGATGTTTGGAGGTCAAACGTCCATGACATTTGAAATATTTGCCTTGAAACAAACTTGTGTGTCTATGCGTGTTTCGTCGAGTTTTACATGTTCATTTTTAATGGAATTCATATGAGAGGTCTTAATATTGAATACAAATACATTCGAGTTGGAAACGCTCGGGGAATCATCGCCAAGAACCACCCAATGGTCCTTGAGGAAAGACACATGTTGGTGGCCAAGACTGCCTAAGGCGACCCACCTACAGATGGCAAATGACGGCTAGTGTCCTGGTCAATGCCCCGCAGGTGGAGGGAGTCATTTTATACTTAATTTATGGAGATAATCTCCCATTTTCATGCCTCTAAATTCATCGACGGAGGAAAGGACAGTCCATTGGTCGATTAATGCCCCGTCGATAGGGCCTGTCTCCTGCGTGCAACCAATGTTAAGTTAGTTCACCCTACATCCAAATAATAGAAAGGGCATTTCTTAGGGTTTCTTTTGTGTATTTTAAATGGGTTTATAAACCTTTAACACTTAGAAGATTTCGTTCTTCAAAATCAAAACCCATGTTCTCTTACGAATTCTCTAGAACTCCATTGAAGCAAAAACTCAAGGAAGGGCTTGGATTAGAGAATTGAGTGGGTATTCTTCATCTGATTGAAGGATTAGATTTATTGAGGTATTTTTTTTGATCCTTGAAACTCTATTCATCAAGGAGCCAAACTTTCAAAGAAGTTTTCTAAAGTTTTAAAAAATGAATTGTCTAATTTAATGATCGATCCATGGTTTATTTCATTAAAGGTTTTAGAGAATTTTGTATTGTTTGAAATGTTGTAATTATATGTTTTTACTCAATTAATCTATGAACTAATGTAATTGATGAATCCTAGTTTTTCTCTACTTTATGGGTTAAGTGATTTAGACTTAATGCTTATGAATTCTAGTGTAGTTTTTCATGGTCTATTGAATGATGTAATAATTGTATTGAATTGATATCTAGGTTGTATTATATTTATGAATATACATTGAATTGATATTGTTTCACTGAGTATCATAGTTTTTAAATTGAATTGATGTTCATGACCATGAGTAAAGGCCTTATGATATTGAATTGGGTGATTTAGCATTGGATTGAAGTGTTGGGGAAGTATTGGTGGTACGCTGCCCTAATTCCCTTAATTTATGTTAATTAGACTTCAATTATGTAGTGGTTGGTATTGTCCACTTAAGGTTGCGGTTCTATGTGTTTCACTTGCAATTGATGTGGACTTGTCGGCGTTACTTACTGCATTATGATGATCATGACCTTTCCGGACTACTTGAAGTATTATGATGATTTGCGTAGTTGATTATGTGAAGTTTGATAATATCTATCTACATGATAAGTAATGTAAAAGTATAGGTGTTCTTCTATTGAGGCTATTTAGGTGATAATGTTAGACTATGATTATGTTTTTATGTGTATAGTCTTAGGGTTGATGCACGGTTAATCCTACTTCACTATGTGAGTCTATAATGGTCATATTTATGATATTATTGTAGTGTATAGGATGACTTAATGGTGATAATGCTTATTTCTATGTTCTTCTAGAATGACATGCAATATTATTGAAGTGGAGTATGTTGTGTCTTGTCTTGGTTGACTTGTGTTCCTTACTTGATGCATGTATGAATGTGAATATGAGATGTCTTTACTTAGGATGCTAAAGGCTCTTAATATTGTATTCATCAATGACATTATACATTAAATTTTGTTAAGAGGGTCCTTATAGTGAAGCCGTTAAACTAGTGGTAAGGTTATGGATATTTAATTTGAAAGGCGTAGTGAT
The DNA here is from genome assembly GCA_027704865.1 of Solanum neorickii. Taxonomy (NCBI): domain Eukaryota; kingdom Viridiplantae; phylum Streptophyta; class Magnoliopsida; order Solanales; family Solanaceae; genus Solanum; species Solanum neorickii. Next base: position 10,587,736 of record JAKWJC010000368.1, on the reverse strand, counting down.
ATCCTTCAAGTAAAGGAATGATTAACTTATGGTTGTCTGGCTAGAACGACATCATATATATCCTTAGGAAAGTCATTATGAGATTCATGTAGCCATTGTAATATAGCCCTAATGGACCACTTTGGTAGGGTACATTTTATTGGGTTATGAACTAGATATTGAACCCCTTTGTATGAACCATTAATGTAAATTACTCTATGAGAACAAAGGCTAGCACCGGGTGAGTCTAGTAAAGAAAGTAGCTCTAGTTTAAGGAGGAGTCAAGTGTACAAAGCACACCCTTCCTATTCCTTAACCATGCGCCTACATGGGATGTGTAGAAGTTCTACCATTGGCAAGTAGAACACCTTCATCGGAGTCGGTTCGAACTCCGGATTCAATGTCTAGCTATTATGGTATATGTCGATTATTTTCTATTCTTATCATATGGAATACCTATTATTATTAGGGAAGATTAATTGAGATTAGGTAGTGGTATGGGGCTCTATCTAGACACTGCACAATAGACTTTGAAGGTGTTAGTTAGAGTCTCTAGGTCTTCACTAAGATCATTACTTGAATGTCCTCTATGTGATGAATATCTCTTAATGAACTAATGAAATAATGACTTATGTTAGAAAGCATGTAAATGAATGAGTAATTGATCTAAAGTGACTTAAGGATTCCTTAGTTAAAGTGTGAAGGGCTTCATGTCTTATCTAGGGAGGTCTTGAGAAAGACTCTAGTTGGAGAAATTGGTTAACACTTTGAGCATGATCTAAACATAGGTAGTCTTAAGGATTATTTAGGAAACTTTGAAGAGCCTAGGGAGGTATTTGTGCATTTTCTCTTTAAAAATAGTTTTAATTTTAAAAATTGTTTTCTAATATATTAAACATTAAAGATATTTGTCCAAAACATTTTCATTCATAAATTAAACTCTAAAAATATTTTTTGGAAAATATATTCTACTCACCAACAAAACATGTGAAAATTAGTCAAAAATCTATCCATGGAAAACATTTTCCTTCATACTAGAGACCCTAAGTCAATCAAACTTTTAAGGGAAAATGCATAATTATGCCCCACCCTATGCCTGAAATCTCAGAGAAACACGTCAATTATACTAAGAATTTTCGAATTAATGCATGGGCAACCACATTAGCTTTACCTGGATGAAATCAATAGTAGAGTCATAATCCTTGACCAATTCAAGCTATCTACGCTTTCTAAGAGTTATACAATTATTTTAAGGTCTATACTAATGAATGAAATTCATTGAGGAAGTTTTAGAGTGAAAATGTCAAAGAGCGTCCACTACGTCCCGAGACGAGTGCAAAAGGTGCTAGTGTACCTTAGCCTATTTGACGGGGTTTTAAGAGTTGTAATTAGTTGAGATTTTGTGGTAAGGTGTCAAACATGTACTTAAGTTGGTTTAGGGTATAAATGTCTTTGTATGACTACACATGGACTAACCAAAGGGGTCCTTGAGAAGGAGCCTTCAAATTTGGCTAAAAGTTCTCTTGAGACAGTAGCCATCGACGACATGCATGCGACGAGGCGTTGTCCAATCGATGGGGCGTCAATTGCCTACGTAGATGGTAACTTACCTATTTTTCCAAAAATCCATTTTGCCAACTCTCTAACCATAATGAAAGTTGTGTAGGACGGTTGGTCCAAGGCAGCGTCAGTTGACCTACGGCCCCGTAGGTCAGGGTCTCGTAGGTAAGTTTTGTAATTCGCTGGTGAATTTTAATTGTGTAATTTAATTAAGTTAGTTGGTTGGGGGATAATTAGTGTTTACAGGTTGGTTAATTAGGTTAATTAATTAACTATATAACCTATCATAACTCCAAAACCTCATTTAACGACTCTCAATTCCCAAAACACAATTGCTCTTCCTTCTCTTTACTTTCTCTTTATCACAAAGAAGAACTCCATTAAAGGACTAGGTAAAGGTATTTAGGGATTCAGACGTCTCACTCCTTGTGTTAAAATTAGCCTCTAAGACATTAATATCCAAATAAAATTGATCTATTATTTGTGTGAGATCAAATCTTCCTTTAATTAGTTGGGTTGTCATGTATGTTAGATCATAACAGATAGACTTGTCAAACTTTATCAGTTTCGTTTTTTCTTGTAGCCAATATTCACTCACAATGTTTGTTTCTCCACATCTTTCTCCTTGTGGGGATTCAGTCTCTTCTAATTTAGCAAGTGCTGTAATTTCTAGTTGAATACCATCAAGCTTATATAGTAATTTCATGATTTCTTTGTGCTCATTTTTGAATTCAAATACTTGTTTAGTGATTTTGGAATTAACTTTTTCAAACATGTCTGTACATTCCACAAGTGAAACTTCTTTTGCATTCTCCAGTCCATCACTCCTACAAACATAACAAATAACTGAACAATCATAATAGGGGTTTGATGGAAGAGAATCAGATTTTGAACAAAAAATTCAATGAATATATTGACGACCACATATATGACATCAAAAAACATTCATCACCCAACAACTATTTATCCCAATCATCCATATCAATAAATTTACGAGATTATTAAAACAAAATACTATTAATAAATTTATTTTTAAAAACTTAATAAAAATAAAGAAATAAAAAAGTATAAACTAGATGATTAATTAACTTTTAAGTTCGAGGCAGCGGCACCAAAACCTTGTTGATCCCAATTGCACAATCAAGTGTACGTGGTCGCGCAAGTAATATATTATCTCTTATGAAGATCAAATTATCAAACCAAATTGACTTTTAAATTAACTATTTCACTAAATTATACTAGTGTAATTATTTTTTTTGAATGTCAAAGGAAAAAAATGCATGAATAAAATAATAAAATTACCTACAATGATTAGGAAAATCATAGGGTTGCAGTATGTATTGAATCTTATGTATCATATTATTCACATAGAAATAATTTTAGTTGACAATCTACTAGTTTATAGGGTTTATTTTATAAGTTGAGCTACAAACCTCTCTTCGCCTATTCAAATTATTTATGTAACTACATCGTTGAAAGGGGATAAATAGACTAACTAGTGAATATTTAATTTCATCCTATTTTGTAACAAAGCAAGTTGTTAGTCTGGACGTCACTCCCAAACACAAATCACCTTAATTAAATTGTTTATCGAGCTCTGTATCAACTATGGTCTATCAAACCTCTCCTCTCTTGATATGAAGATCATACAATAAATTTATCTTTAGATGGCTAGTGAAGAAATACTAAAATAACATTATAAAAGTAACTTATAATTACAACTAAGAGTAAATTCAAAAAACATTAGTAATAAAAAATCAATTAATACTTACAGCTCCATAACCAGGGTGTTTGACTACTAATCTCTAAGAAAAGAACCCTAAAATGTGTTGACAACTTTCTGGTCCCTATAATTGATATGTTTTCCAGATTAATATTCCTTAATAATCATTTTTATGGACTTTTTATATATGTTGAAAACCTTAAATAAAATAATTAAGTTCAAAATAAATTGGGAAACCAAAACCAAGAGGAATAAGAATTCCTCAATCATACACGTGAAGCTCAGTCTGTTTTGTGCTAAATGCACTGCTGCATCCCAAGCCTACAATGTGGAATATTATTCGTTAAAATTCAATTCTTTTGCAATTCATATATAAATTATTATCATATTCAATTTAATCGACTAAGCTGCTTTCTTTATTTCCTTCTTCATCATGATACGATGCAGACCATTATGAATCAATACATTGCAAGTACAAGTATGTGAGTTGGAATGCAAAAAAAAATTAACCTTGAAAGAGTAAGAAGGAACACTTACATTGAATTCGATCACCTCATGAATAACATAACTCAATATAAATGACTGATTTAAATATAAAACAATTTAAAAGAAAATGCAATATAAATAAATGTTTTCTGAAAACATGTTGTAACCTCTTCTATATGCAAGAATACAAGTAAATTTGAGATGAACATAACAATACAAAATAAAATAATGTATATAAATAAATACATTTAGCTTCTATGGATGTTTCTGTAACCGACAACAATCACATAAGAGCTATAGCGACGATACAACTGTTACACCCTCAAAATGATCTAGGTGGAATTAGATTCTAACATTTTTTTAATGATTTTATTAAGCCCTAAAATGGTTTATAAAGATGATTATAGGAAATGTTTAAAGTTTGTTGAATTTTGGAGGTCAAATGTCCAAGAACGTCCAAGATGTTCGAAAGTTTTGCTGTGAAACCTTCTTGTGTGCCTTAATGTATTTCGTCAAGTTTTATGTGTTCTTTTGTTACACCATAAAAATTGAATAGGTAAAACTAGAGATTCACATGTGTTTAATGAGTTAATAATGTATTAAAATAGTATATTTTAGCATTAGAAATCTGTTAGTAAAGCTTGGGAGCGTTTGGAAGTCAAATGCCCAAGACGACCCTAAACTAGTCGAAGTTGAACTAGTGTGTCATAGTATTTTGTAGTGAAGTTTTTTGTGATGGATTGACAGTGAAAATGAGTGTAGAGTGATATGAAATGGATCGAAACGTCTGACAACGATGCCGCAGTCCCCGAGGAGGACCCAAACATTGGACAAGAAGTTGTCCAAGGCATCGTGTAGGGGAAGAATCAGAAGTCCACCTCCCGCCGTGCCATTGACACGCGGTCCACTGCCTCAGAAATTTTGAGAGGAAAAAATCAGGAGCTTGCCTTGCGATCCGAGTCCTAGATTCGGCCCGAGATGTTTTTAAGTCAAATTTCAAGTTGGAAAGGAATCCAAATAGTGTAGGGATCATTGGGAAACTTTGGGGATCATTTGTGGACTTATTTATGTCCTTTTAAATCTGATTTCACCTATAATTTCCAACCCTAAAGATCAAATCAAATTGATCCAAAAACCTTCTCTCGAAAAACCTCCATTGAAGAAACTTCAAGCTCCAAAGAAGAGGATCATGTTCCTCACATTTTCTTCACAAAGTTTTCGTGGGTTTCTTTATATTAAGGTATGGTAGTCATATTTTAACCTTATTTCATTCAATGTGCCCTTTCAAAGAAATTTCATAAAGGATTTCAAACTTCAAACGTCTTTATTCCTTGACTCTAAGTATGGGTCTTTGTATGAAAATGTGTTATTAATTAAAATGTGTTATTAATTAAAATGAGTTGTTCTTAGCTCGAAATAATCATTTTAATGTCAAAACCACAATGGAATCATGTCTATTCTTTTTATCAACTTTTGGCTTATTAAATGGTTTCTATGAGTATGACAAGATAATGTTAAAGTTATTGTTTCTTGGTCGTTTTATTGAGTTTTAGCTACTGCCCTAAAGGCTATTTTATTGTGGATTGTTGTAAAAATTGAGAGAGTAGGTTGTAAATGCTTTGATGAAGGATAAGTTATTCTATCTTCGCTAAGTTATGTTAAAGTAACTCTTTAGTAGTATGATCCACCTTTGGTGGTGGTGTTTACTTGATATATACGAAGTTATGTGTGTATTGTTAAAATGCCCTTGAAGGCATGATATGTGAAGTGAAGTGATAATTTTGATATGTATATGTATCGTGTGTGTTGGAATGTTTACATGAGTATCTTGAAGGGTTTATGTCTAAATGAAGTATGCATTTGATATGTAAATTATGATGATGTGTGAATTGTGATAAATATGAATTGAGTATGTCTTGAAGACAATGTTATGAATAGTGGTCGTTATGCGAAAGGTGTGCTCGCATGTTCTCATACACACACTTGAATGTATATATAAAGTCAGTGAATGAAAATTGGGGATAAGGTGGACACTCTTTGTGAGTGGAGATGAAGTGTCTAGACCATCCCTACTATGTCCATGTTTGAAAAAGGGCGATTTTAGGGTGAACACTCTTCGTGAGTAGAGATGAAGTGTTTAGTAGCAACCTCACTATTCCCAATGAGCTCTCCAAGATAGATGGGAGGTTTGATACCCTTCGTAAGTTGAGATGGGGTGTTCAATAGTTATCTCCTATCCTATAGTCAATAAATGTTTGATACGCTATGGGGGAGTTATGCTTAACAATGAGTGGATTTGAAGTGAGGGTTGGTACACATCGTGAGTACAGATGTTTCATCAAATGTACCTCTTGAGATGGTTTATCTTTGTTATTAGAGAGTGAGTAACTTAGTAGTAATCTCCTCATCCCTTAACTATGTGCCTACATAGATGTAGCTTTGGGAGAACTCATGTAAAGGCTAAAGAAAACAACCCTACCTTAGGCAACTAGGGATCCCTCATCCTGTAAGGATAGTACAGGTTTTAATGTCAAGCTCTCATGGTCTATGTCGGTTAAACATATCTCCCAGAAAAGAATGTAAAGAACTAAGTCTTCTTAAGGGTGTACTACATAGGGTAGGTAATGGAATAGGACACTATTTATCCAATATAGAAGTAGATATTTTGAGAGAGTCTTGGTATATCCTTACGTAAAATGTATGAATGGGTCATGATATGAGTTAAAATAAAGTAACGTGACTTTATTTTTATTGTTATGAAAGCATTTTACACTTATGTCTTGTATGATGGAACTAATTAATGATTAATGTAGTGTATATAGTCTCGTGGATCCTCAAGGAGCACATCGTGGCGGTAATAGTATGGGATGCTACTCTCATATTGCACTTTGTGTGACTTCTAACTCCACTTGAGAGGGTTAATGATGTGAAGTTCTAAAATGAAAGTATGGTTCTCTAGTGTCTTTAGTATGGAGTGTTGATTTATCGAATGTAGTGTAGTGTGTTTCTCAAGTGTCTTTAGTATTGAGTGTTGACTTTTTAAATGTACTGAAGTATGTGTGTCCTTAAGTAGTCTTATGGATATATTTGGTAAGTATTGGGTAGGTTGTATGTGCAATATCCTTACATCTTACCTAAGGTCACCTTAGGATAACTTAGGATAGGAATAATTTATGTAAAATTTTGGGTTCACTATAAGTATGTTCTTATGTTAAGAAAACTAGATGTTTCATCCTATGTATTAAATGATGATCCTATTATGTCTTCTAACTTAATTCATAATTTTTTTTTATCAAAATAGCACGACTTGTATGTTTCTTCTAAATTGTCCCTTTTGCATGATTTTGCATATGCCATACTTAGTACAATATTTGTACTAAGCCCATACTTTTCTATACTCTATGAATATAGGTTGGAGGCAAGTTGAAGGTGAAGGCAAGCTTGGGAATGAACTCTCTCAAGGCTGAGTATGTACTCACATATTCGAGGGATATTCTATGTTTCATTAGCTTCTTCTTTTAAGACTTGTTAAGACTTATTGTGTTTCTTGCAATGTAAAGGTCCGTGTCCCTAATATTTTTATATGTGTCTTTAAGATTGGCTTGTGACGACGGGACTTACTCCTTAGTATTTTATAAAAAAAGTTTCTTATTATTATTGATGTGAAAAGTTTTAATTTCCGTGCTACACTTTAATGTCTTATGTAATGAATGATAGCTATGAGGCTTGTTTAGGACCTTGGAAAGGTCGAGCACGGTTTGTTCCAACTAAAGAGTACTCCTTTTTTTTTGTGTGTACTTGCGTTTCATAACATTTTTTGAGTTTAAGTTGATGTGAAAGGTTCCTAACATGTATATTATAGTATTTGAGGTGGAAACGTCTGTGCAAAACTCCCCAAGGACCAACCAAAGGGTCCTTGAGGAGGACCCAACCTTGGGCTAAAAAGTTTCCTGCAGCAACAACATTTGTTCCTTGGTGAAATAGTTCCACGTTGCGGACTTTGTCCACCAAAGCGCAAAAAGATAGTCCGCGTGGCGGACACAACGCAGACTCAACTTTCTTTGAATCTATTTTCCAAAAAAACATACAGAACAGCTCCGCAACGCGCACTTGCTCCACTACAATAATTCTTGAAATTTAAGTTGAGTTTGAGTTGGTTGAAAAGTCCTATAAGGACAGGGGTCTTTTGGGTATTTTATGATAGTTATTGGAAGTTATTAGACCTTTTTAAACCCTAATTAACCTTTCAAATCATATCCCTTAAGTCCGATACAAAACCTCTCCATTGTTTTTCTCCAAAAACATCCAATGATGAAGCTTTGAAGCTCCAAGGAAGAAGATACATTTTCCAAGTTTTCTCCATCAATCTTGTAAGATTTTCATCACAATTAAGGTATGGTTCTTATCCTTTAAATTTCTTTCTTCAAGGAATCAATTTTAATGAATTTCAAATATGATACAAACCATGAAATCTTCTAAATTAAAATCTAGCCATGGGTCCTTGCATAAAACGTTTTACATCATTATTTTATGATTGAATTAGTGTTAATTGAATTATTTTACATCAAATTTTCTATGGTCACATGTGATTCATGAACCATAGTTTTTGACTACTTTATGGGTGACTTGATCATGTCTTAATGCTATTGAATTCTTATGTAGTTTGATTAGGGTTATAAAATTATGATAGAATCATCTTAGCATTGTTAGTATACTTCACAAAATTCATAAATATATATTGATATACTTTTGATTCATTTTTTATTATAAATTTTATATTAAAATTGTGATCATGGCCCTGGGTAAGGGCCTTTATGTATTGTATTGGATGATTTACCTATGAATTGAAGTGGTGGGAATGGAATGGTGGTACTCTGCCCTGATTCTCTTTATTTAATGTAGTATAGGTCCTAAATTGTGATTATGATTTGTCTGGTCCACCTATGGTGGCAGTTCTTATTTGTTATACTTTAGATGATGTGGCCTCGTCGGCATTACTTTATGAGTTGTATTGAACAAGGCCTCGTTGGCATTACTTTATGAATAGTCCTATTATCATGTTAATACTTGATTATTATCAATGTGAATGACTATAATATATTTGTGTATGTGTGATATTAGACTCTCCTAACTTACTATATGTGATCATGATATACTAGAGTGATGTTGCGTTACTAGTGTATCTTGATAGGTTGACTTTGTTATTCCTATATGATACTAGAACACAATTTAATATGTGATATGTAGATGAATGTTTAATGAAAGTCTAGGATTGGTAGGCCCTAAGATGGTGACCTTCTAAGCATGACTAATATGTTGAACTTTCTAGATACAAAAAAATTAAGAATGAGCTATCCTTATAGACCTTTGAGTGGCATTCCTAGTGGTCCCATCTTTTGTAGGTGCATCATGAATAGGTAATGACTAAGGAATTGTACATTTTCATATGCCCCTTTTTATTTAATTTACTCTATAAGAACAAAGGCTCGCACCGAGTGAATATCTTATGGGATGCAGATCTAGTTGAGAAGGAGACTTGAGTACAATGTATCTCTACTTGAGGAGTGGACTAGAGTGCATAAAATACCTTGCTATTCCTTAACCATGCGCCTACATGGGATGTGTCCTAGTTATACCCTTGGTAAGTAGAACACCCTCCATAAGAGTAGGGTAGACTCCAGATTCCATGCCTAGGTAGTATGGTCTATGTCGATTATTGATTATTCTCTCATGTAGGATATATTCTATTATTAAATAAGCTCTACAATGTTTACGTAGAGGAATGGGACGCTATCTAGACATGGCACGAGTAGGCTTTTATGGTGCTAGAGTGTAGGTTCCCTAGGTCATTCTAAGACCATTATGGGAAGTACCTTATTAATGAAATGTCTTCTAATTGACTTAATGAATGATTATGACTTTAGCTAGTGTATGTTGACTTGAATGTACTCTATCTAGTGTAGCTTTAAGGGTTTATTAGGTAAGCTTGAAGAGGGTGTATATAAGGTCTCTTCTTGTCCTACTTAGGTGAATCTTTGAGTAACCTTAGGTGGGGAGTAAATGAAACGAAAAGGGAACAATATTATCTTAGGTAGTTTTAAGGATTGTTAAGGTAGGCTTGAAGAGGGTGTATGTGCGGTCTCTTCTTGTCTTACATAAGTAAGTCTTAGGATAACCTTTGGTTGGAAGTGTTTACATTTATATGCGTTGAAGTAATGTTGATTCCATATTATGGAATGTGACTTATATGCATATATGTTGACTTGTAAGTAACTATTATACTTTTTATAAAGGGTTTTTTCAAAAAAGAGCATGTTTCATACAAAAAGTTTGTTTATAATGATTTTATGAATTATGCCATACTTAGTACAATAGTTTGTACTAATTCCATAATTTTTGTCAACCTCTAAAGGTGTATGTGGCAATTGAGAAGAGTTTCCAAGTGGAAGCTTGGATTAGTATTCTTTTAAGCAAGAGTTGATATGTCCTCACTCGATTAGAGGACATCATTACATTTACTTTTCTTTATTGAGAAAGTATTGTAATAGACTTAGCTATTTTCCTATATGATGAAGTATCGGTCGTATCCCAATATATTCATATGTCTAAGGTGGCGACTTTGAGACTTTGCCTTTCATTATGTTTTTCTATAGAAGAGATATTTTGAAGCATTATTATTTCGTGTGCCGCACTACTTTTCATACATGTTTTCAATGAAAAATGACAAAGGGCTTGTACGTGACCTCCGAGAGGTCAAGTACGTCGTGTTGAGATTTGAGAATTCCATAACTTCTTAGGGGTAAACCTCATGCTGTCAGCGCATCTTATACTTTGTTAAAGTTATAAGGCATGTACTGCCTAATGGATCCACTAATCTACTGTGAAAAGGGTTCATCTAAAACCTATGACTCTTTTCTACCCATGGTGGTTACATGGTTTATGGAGGTTGTGAGTTGTCTAAATTCTCCCACATATCAATGCTCAATACTAATCCAAAAATATCCTATCTCTTATGTTATTAAAACATACCACTTTGTGATTTGAGATCAGTGCTAAAAAACGTAGCTCAAAGTCTATGTTGGAAATCTGAATTTCCTTACTTCATTTAGAAAGCTATTAGACTTTAACTGAAAACATAGCCTGAAGGTTCTTTGGATATCCCAATTTCCTTTCTTTTAAATGTGACAACATTTAATACTCCTTTAGAAATACATTGTCCCCATATACTACTTTTGAAGAAATACATCACTTCACTCTAAACGAAACTCAAAATTAAGTCTTAAAACGACATTTATATTGTCTTTCACATACTTATGAGATTTGAAATAAAATTTCTTCTTCTTCACTTTACTGAACTTGATCTTTAAGTCTTAAAATAATTTTAAAAATATTTGTAAAAGACTTCTAGAAAGGACTCTAGAATACTTTCTGGACATGGCTCTAAACTTTCCTTGAATTTGATGTTATGGATTCAATGTTGTATTTCAGGTTTGTGGATAACTTCTATATGATTAAAAGTCATTTAGAGTAGTCAGAATCATTAGGAAGTGTTGAATAATTTTAGAAAAGCTTAATCGGACTAAATTACAAAAACTAGGTGAAAACACCGATTAGAGAGCATCGTGACACACCAAGCTGACTGAGGTACAAAAATCGTGCACTGCAGGGGTGCCTCTCAAGGCCATCTGCCTCAAATGGGGTGTGCCACGCCAGCCTCCTCCTAGGTGATGATTGATGAATTTTCTTCTTATTTTTCTGACGTGAAATCATTCTTTTTCGATTTCTTTTACCAAATTCTCTTAGATTTCAAGTACCCACATCATGTATATAAGGAATTAACCCAATGAATTCAAGAACAACACTTAGATCATCAAAGAACTCCTATATTTCAACTCATGGTCACAAACGAATGAAATTTAAGAAATCACATCAAGAATATTTAAAATTCATTTTTTTGAATTAAATCAGGCCGAATCAAACATGCTTGGCACGTGGGTGAACGAACCAAACATTGAGATAGACCCACATACATTTTTTGGTACTAACACCTGATGAAATCCTCAAGTTCATTCGACAATGTTGGCGAATATTTATTTTCTTCTTCTTCTTCTTCTTTTTCTTCTTCTTTTCTCTTCTACTTTTTCTTTAGCTCTAGCGAGAAAATTCTAAACTTCTAAAACATACTTAATTCAATCTTCTACCCTTATTAAACTCCAAAAAATGGAATAAATTAAAAGGGTAATGAAAATACTAAAATACCCTTTAAATTTTGATATTGAGCCCTTCCTTGATTAGACAACCTAACATCCAAAGGGCATAACTCACTACTCTGAATTTGAAAATGCGCAAACTTGGTAGCGTTTGAAAGATCGTTCCAATGGATTTACAACCATATATTTAACTAATCCTGAGATAGGATTTATTGACAATTGAAGTTGACCCAAAATTTACTTTAACTTAAATTTTCCAGATTTTCTTATACTTGAAATAGCAAGTATTATTAGATTTTAAACTCCTTTCTAGTTGTTTCAAGTTTCAAAATGTTAAAATATCTCCCACATGGGTAAATTAGTACTCAAAGTAAGGTATTCCTACTCGACTGAGGATAGTAACATTAAGTTCAAACACCCAACAAGGAAATGCAACAATAACATGCTTACTCATAACTTAAATAGTACTAAGAAGAAAAATAATATCTTGGTTTACAATTTCTACGGGTTTATAGAATTGTGGATATGACTTCTTCATGTCCTCTTCATCTCACAAGTATTTTCTTCTACAAATTGGTTCCTATAAAGGAACTTGACTCATGCTACTCTTTTTTTCTCAACTTGTAAACTTGGTGATCTATAATCTCAACAAGAAAATCTTTATAAGATACACTTTCCTTGATCCCAATATTTTTAGTTAGAATATCAATGAAGGATCTTCCATTATCTTTTTTAACATAGAGATGTGAAACACTGGATGAAACGCTCCTAATTTTATATTTAGCTCTACCTCATAACCTACATTGCCAATCCTTTTGGCTATGCGGTAAGGTCCAATATATCACAGACTGAGTTTCCCATTCTTACCAAATGTCATAACATATTTAATGGGGATTTTTTTTGGATAAACCCAATCATCTGATTTTAACTCTAACGACCTCCTCTTAACATGAATGTAGGATTTTTGACAACTTTGTGCCATTTCTAATCTCTCTGTAATTACCTTTACCTTCTCCATAGCTTGGTGAACTAAATCTTGTCCTACCAACCTTGCTTCACTAACTTCAAACCATCCAATAGGATATTGGCATCTTCTCTTATAGAGATTATCTTAAGGAGCCATTTTGATGCTAGAGCGATAACTCCTGTCATAAGAAAACAAAATGAGTGGTAGGTGTTTATTCAAACTCAATTTCAAATCGATTATTCATTCCCTCATCATATCTTCTAATGTTTGAATTGTACGCTCTGCTTCTCCTTCAGTTTAAATATGAAAGGTACTACTTAAGTTAACCTCTGAAACCACACATTTCTAAAATGCTTTTTAGAACTGTGCATTAAATTGTGCACCTCTATCTTGAATAAAAGAGACCGAAATATCATGATGTGTTACCACCTCTTGGATGTAAAAATTAGCATAATCCTTGCCAAATGGGTAGTCTTTACGGGCAAAAAAGGGTTGATTTCGCCATTCTATTGACAATCACCCGAATAGAATCATGCTTCTTGCGAGATCTGGATAAATCATTGATGAAATCCATATTAATCATATCCCTGTTCAAATTTGAATGTTCTATATTCTGAGCCATACCTCTAGGACTTTGGTTCTATAGTTTAACTTGTTTGATGGTCGGGCACTTGGCAACAAGTTCAACAATGCCCTTCTTCATACCATTCCACCAATCTATTTCTCTCAAATTGAGGTATATCTTTGTGGAAACCGGATGAATGGAATATCTGGAGCTATGATTTTCCTCCATGATCTTCTCTTGGAATCCATCCTTCATTGGTACGCATAGTAAATCTAAATATCTCCAAACACCATCTCCTTCTTGTTCAAAAGCTAAAACTCTTTGCTTTTGAATATTATCCTTCAATTAAAGAAAAATGGGATCTTCGTATTGACTCTTTTCACTTCTAATACTAATGATGACTTAGACCCATGTTTCACAACTATATATTTTTATGTCTTCCCTGATTACAAGAACTTACAATATGTATTCACTCAGAGCTTACAATATGTTCCTTATGCGTGTAAGAGATTCCATTCGACTAACGGATGTTCTGGCTTCACCAGTTGTAATTCATTGTCCTTTTATGGATTGTATGGGTACTCTAGTTTATGATCTAAGGTAATAAACAATTACGGCATGTCATGATTGTTGTAGGATTTACTGTGTCAATTTTAAATGCTTGCATACGGGAAGGGCATATGACAATTATTCATATAATTATTAAGAAATTAATTTTGCTCTACTTGCAGAGCAATTATGGAGGATACCATTATGTACTAGAGGAGGACGAGGAGCAACAACAAAAAGATGAAGATGAAGATGATGAAGAAGGAGAAGAAAAAGAAAGAGTAAGAAAATATTTTAAGTCTTCAACTATATTCTCTATATTAAAGAGAATATTTATATGTTGAAGGAAGATGTTCTTTTTGTGGAGATTTGTACTCTTCAACTAATCTGAAGTTTCTTGAGTTGTACGACATTGTTGGCTGTTGTAACATGGAGGGGAAAATTCAAGAGCGATACTACTCGATCGGTATAGATTATGTAACACTACCTTGGATCACTTTAAAGAGAGTGATAGATCCGCGCCTCATCCTAAATATTTGTTTTTTTTTAAATCTTCGTCTATAATTTTTATAATTCGTGGCGTATTACACCAAGTTTAACTAGTTATGGTGACTAAACAATAAAAATCTGCTACACTACCATTTATACAATATTGCACAACTCTAATGATTGTAACAATAACGTTAAGCGATCCCTTTTTTAAAATTTGGTAGGATAGAATAATTCTTAATTGTCACCCGCAAGATAGAGAATTTTTTTAGGAGGCCAATCTTGGACTTGTAGGGCTGAAACTAATTCATTCACAAAGGCTTTAAGAAGGTCAGTAACCTAATCCTCTGTATAGAGGTGAGATATTTAAAAAAGATCTTTTTGAACCAAGACTCTAACAAAATGGATGCAAAATTCCAGATGCTTCATTTGTGAGTGAAGAACTGGATTTTTTCATGTGTATATGGTAGAAATATTATCACAGTACATTGTCGGAGGTGGAACTGAATAACAAAGTTCCTGAAGAAAGAATGAGACCTATTGAACCTCGGCAGTTATTAACGCAATGGATCTATATTCAGCTTCAGTGGATGATCTAGCAACTATGGACTTCTCTTTGGAACTCCAGCTAATTGGAATATGACAAAAATATAAAATGAACTCAAAAGTTGATGTTTTATCTGACGGATCACCAGCCCAATAAGCTTCAGAGAAATCATTAAACATTGATGGAATTTTTGAGTATATATAGAACGAAGACAATAGTAGATCTCAGATATTGTTGCAGATGCTTCTGAGCCAACCAATGATGATTATTAGGACAATGCATGAACTAGGAGAGTTTTTTTACTCTAAAGATAATATCAGGCCTCGTAAGATTTAGATATTTCAACTTAATAGTATGTAGTAAAAATTGAGTAAAGAATTTGCAGTATAAAATGGAGAAAACACTTATTTAGGCCCTAATAGGGACAACTCATGGGGATCAGGAGAACTCGAGTCCAAGAGCTTCAATAAACTGTTTAATGAAAGATGAGTTTTTACCTAAGTTATCATCTATATACACTAAGAAATAGCAACATGTGGTACCTTTACGATATATAAAAAGAGGGTGATTACATTGTGATTGCAAAAAAACATACTTCAGGTCAATTGATCATAGAGCTTGGTACCACTCCCGTAGGGCTTACTTGAGTTTGTAAGGAGAGTTGACTAATTTAAAGAGATGGTATAGTTTGGCTAGATTACGAATCCGGGTGGATGATTCATGAACCATGTTTTTCTAATGGACTATCATGTTCAAATTAATGCATTCACACCTTGATATTTAGTGTTTCAATATTGTCTCTTAGTTTCTCATGAAGTCTTTCAAGATTTTATAATACATGTATTTAGTAATTTGTGACACATATGTTTAGTTATTAGGGAAAGACCATTGATTTACATTATTACTAGTGTAAATAGAGATGTAGTTATTGATTGTAACCATCCCATGTGGCCTTATGTAGCCTATATAAACTTGACTTCTACATTTTCTACAATGTGGTGTCAATAAAAGGTTTTCGTTCTTAATCTTGGGTTAGTGAAGGAATAAAATATGGCATCCAAAAGAAACAAAGATGTTGATTTTTATGTTGTTCTTATTCCATTTTTTGATGGATTTGATTTTGAATATTGAAAGGTAAGAATAAAAAGACATCGAAAAGCAAAAGGTTTGTGACTTGTTGCAAATGGCATTGAAGTGCCAGACAATGATGGTGAAGTTACATCATTAGAAAATAAAATATTTAAGGTAAGTACCGTCAAGATTCAAAAACATTGAGCAAAATTCTAATGTTAGTCTCAACATCATATTTTGCAAAAGTTACTACTTCTGAGACTATAAAGGAAGCATGGGAGTTTCTAGATTTAGAGGTGTACGGTGATGAAAAGGTATGCACTATAACTATGTGACTCCCTTAGCCTAACCTCTAGAGGTTGCCGGCACCCAATGACAATTTATGGTCTTGATCCAACCCTTGGCCTGTCTTCGTAAAACTCAGCGGATGGTTTACTCAATAATAAAACAAGAAAAATCTTATAAGAAACTTAAATTAATGTCTTTGCCAAAATGGCACTTTAGTCTCAACATAAAATACTTGAAATAAAATAGACTGAGCTGAACTAATTGATTATCAATCTATGAAGCCTCTATAAATATAGAAATGAATGCTAGCAAAAAACCCAACAAAATTATAAAAAAGAAACAATATAAAAAAGCATAAAAAGGATCCTCCAGAACGCAAGGAGGCTCACCATTGACTTAGTTCCCTTAGAACTTTTTAAAAATGAAGTCAACTTTAAATTTTATTAACTTGAAAATGAACTCTTAGGAAATACTTAGTTCCCTTATAACTTTTGAATTTAAACTTAACTCGTTACTCTTTTCTTTACTTGTAGGTTGAGCCTTAAAACAAGTTAAAATGTTTGTTTAACACTCTTGTAAACCTTAAATAGCTCTACTTTAACTTATCTCATAGCTTTAGACTCGACTTCTTAACTTTCTTGACTTTAAATCCTAAGTTTCCGTGAATTGAATTATGTATTCAAGGTTTATGTCTCATGTTCATGGATAATTTCATGATGGTTAGATTTACCTTAGAGTATTGAAACCGACAACAAAATGTGGGTACATCGCTTGGGAACTAGTTTTAAAAGATGAGTAAGAATAGGGTCTCAAAGTGACCATTGCGCTCTAAGAGGCGCAAAGCGACAGAGCATGACGGACACACTCTGGTCTAAGGATCTCTTGCTTGTGCAGTGTGACATAGGTTGTCTTGATGGGATCTGGTAGGCGCGGCGCCCAAGGCTTTTTGGATTGGACCTCTGCTTTTCTTCTCTATTTTCATCTCTAAAGTTCCTAAACTTCCACGGATCTCACCACAATCACTTAGGATCACTAATAACATCAAATACTAATATGTTTGACCCAAAAAACAACCCGTAAACACGGATCCAATAAACTAGAATATCCAACAACTCAATATTCATCCATTAATGTATTCAAAACACGTTGATTTAAACATGTCTAATACTCCGAAAGTCTAAGACATTTATAGAGCCTAAAATAAGTGTCATGAGGTTTATACACTTTTTTAAGGTCTATTTGTTGAACATAACTCATTTAGGTATTTTAGAAATTAAAACGTCAAAGAATGTGAATGATGTCCGGAAACTAGTCGAAGGAGGTGCTAGTGTGCCTTAGCATATTTGACTAAGTTTTAGGAGTCAGAAAATTAGAAAAATTGTTGTAAAGGTATCTAAAATGTATTAGAGTTGATTCATAATAGAAAATTCCAGGAAAGACTCCCAAAGAACAAACAATGGCCCTGGAGGAGGACCCTTCCATTTGAGGTCAAGGGCTGCCCAAGGTAGTGTCCACTAATGTATGCAACCCAAAATCCGTGGTCCAATCCGCGGGGCGTGGACTGTTTCCGTCGATGTACACTTAGTTAAATCCACGGTAGTCTTCATTTTATAAGTCTCTAAACTCATCGAAAAATATGAAGCACGGAGGTGAACAGTGCCCGTCCATGGACACACGATCCGTCGATGGACGTTTTTATTTAGTTCATTTCATTGCTTGGCTTAGTTAGGAGGTTAATTAATTTTTAGGGGATGTCTAATTAAGTCATTTTGTAACCTATATAAAGACCTTAACCTAATTAGACTAACCTAAGCCCTTGTGATTGCCAAACCCAAAACTTCTTCTTTCTTTCATATTTCTCTCTCCCAATAAAACCCCATTGATACCAAGATAGAGGTGGTTTCAAGGTCTACAAAGGGTAATAGACTCCATTAATCTTCATCAAACATAAAGGTATGGGATTGCTTTCACCTTTGATTCTTTTTTCCTCAAAGGGTTCCGTCAAATTGATTTTAAAAGTATGAAATTCAAGTGGGTCTTTTCCAATCTAGAAATTGATCATGTGAATTACTTTATTTATGACTTATTTTGGATATCATGAATATATTAACATGTATTCTAACTCAATTAGGTTATTTCTTGATGGATTGGTCTAGTTTGTAGAAGATTACCTATTTCCCTTAAACCTAGGTTATATTCTTGATATGAATTATGAAATGTTGGTTCAATCGACTTGGTTATTTGTTGAATTACTACAAGATAAAGTTATTGTATCAATTATGAAAATATTAATATGAAATATAGTTCTATCATGCTATTTCTTGAGTAATTGATCTATATAATAACTTTGAGCTAAGTCTTTTATCTTAAGCTATGAACTAGTGATGGATTGTGATGTAAGGATTCAATTAGCCTTTTTATTATGTTGGTAATTATTGTGTGATGATACTACACCCTTATTAGGTTGAGTTAAGGGTTTCTGGTTGGACCTTAAATTTTATTATGAAGGAGACTTGGTAAGTTTTGTGATCCGTATTCTTTACTTCAGTCATAGTTAATTGTCATTACGTCATGATGTTGTATTGGAGTATTTCTTGTATTGAGATTAGGTTTTGTATGATGTTGAATTGAAATGTCTAAAAAATATGTATTGTGAGGTGTTGGCTAAGAAATAAATGTTATAAAGATGGTGATAATTTACCAAGGTGCCTTATTATGAAGTGATTATGTAAATGTGCTAACCTCACTAATATGAATTCTAATCAAAGCACTATACTCATGCAGTTCTTATTAAGGTATGATGATTATAATTATACAAGTGATAGACCCTATGACATACATTAAGATATAATGGTTAAAAATGACATTAAAGAAATTTCAAAAGGGACTCTAGCTTAGCACCGAGTGAACTAGAGTGAGGAGTGTCCCTTACCACATAAGGAAGTTAGGATCACTAATGTGGTCTTGAGATTGGAGACTATAATGCATTTAGCATAAAGAGGGTCTCAATTATATCTCCTTGTTCTTGAACTATGTTGCCCCCCACAGGAATACTAGCTAGTGGATCTACGTTGTGCTATGTTCATGTTTTTGTACTACCTGGCAAGTAGTCCACCTTCCTTCGGTGTACAGTTCCATGACACTGGATTCCAGATTAGCTCATGTGGTCGATGTTGGATAAGGCAAGATGTGCCCAAAAGGTAAAATGAACTCTAACTAAGACGACTTACGGGGTTTAGCTTAGTCTTGGTAGGGGTATGATACTCTACTTATACATTGCACTAGTTAGCCTTCGGGGAAGTCATAGGAGGATGTTCCTATGTATATATATGCTTATAATGGTACATTATATGCTACCCTATTAAATGTTCAATTATATGATATGCATGTTAGCTTAACTAGAGTTAGTATTGTTGGTCTTGTGATGTGCATTCTTTGGACTTAATGAATATGTCTTATTGAATGTGCATAAGGTTTTTCGAAGTAAATTGCATACCTGAACGAATTGTCCCCTTTTTAGCATTATTTCATGATATGTGTTCATATGGTCTCATACTTAGTACATGTGGTGCACTAACCCCATTTTCTCCCTTTTTCTGCAACATTTTAGGTTCCGGTCATTGAAGGGATTTTTAGAAAACTTTGAAGGGATACTTGGAATTATCATTCATCCAAGTTTGATAGGTCCTCACTTTCTGAGGGAAATGCCAATATCATGCTAATGAAGTTGTTTTAGTTTAAGACTCTTTCTTTCTTTCCTTTTCACTTGAGTACCAAATATTGTATGGCCTATATGTTGTATTATTACATTGATTTATGTGATAGGCCCAAATGATTATAATCTGATTATATGGTTATGAGACTAGACGTCCATTTGAGACTATGTTATATTTTATATATCTATGTGCAATAAAAGTATAAGACTAAGTAGTCTTCCTTTATGAAGGGTAAATGTATACTCGATATAAATATTATGTGTATGTAGAGGTCTATGTAAACCTCAATTTAGAAGTAATTAAATGTTTTAAAAAGTTTTGCATTTTAACCTATGAATGCAATTATGTAATCTAAGAGGCTAGTCTTAGTCCTCTTAGAGGACGCCAACGTCGGTTACGTCTAGGGGGTGCTCCCCGGATGTGACAAAATGTTTTGTTGTGGGTGAACGAACCAAACACAGATATATTTCACATACGTTATCGGGATCACCCTCGATGAATTTTACTCGAAAATCTTGGTGTTCTTGATGATTTCTTGGACTTTTCTCCTTTATTCTTTCTCCTTCTTCTCTTCTATTTTCACCCAAAAAACTGACTTAAGCTTAGTTTTACCCCTAATAACCCTTTTAAAAATATGGAAATAGTAGGTAAAAAACACAACTTTACCCTTTCTAAAATCTAGATTGGATTTTACTCAATCCAACAACCCAACATCCGATAAACATATCTTCCTTATATGATATCAAAAATGAGTACACTCAACAGTGTTGGAGAAATCTCTCCAAGGGATCCCAAACTGTATAAAGAACTCGCCCCATCGCATCCTGAGCTGGTTGTTATGGCCGTTTGAAAAATGACAAAAAGCTCACTTTTACAATAAGGAAACTATTTTCTAGATTTTTCCTATTCTTTCTAAAATTAACTATTTTTAGTTTCTTTTCTAACTCATAGCTCCTTGAATTTACGAGATGTTACAATATATCCCTTTTAGGAACATTCGTCCTCAAATGATATCCATTTCACTAATGTAAGTATAGTAACATCATTTCAGCACTCAACAAAAAAAAGTAATAACATGCTTACACATAGTCATATAAAGTGATAAGAAGAGAATTTAGTACCTTGATCTACATTCTCTCCAGATTCAATGAGATGTTGATATCTCTTTTTCATATCCTCTTCAACTTCCCAACTTGCTTCTTCAACAAATTGGTTCCTCCATAGGGCCTTCACTGATGCAACTTCCTTAGTCCTCATTTTTGGAATTGGACAATAATAAATCTTAATTGGAATCTCTTCATATGATAGGCTATCATTAATCCCAACAGTCTAAGTTGGTACAATCAATGAAGGATCACAAAAGCACTTCTTCAACACATACACGTGGAATAACGGATGAACCATTGCAAACTATAGGGGTAACTCCAACTCATATACTACATTGCCAACTCTCTCTGAGATTCTGTAAGGACCAATATACCGGGGACAAAGTTTCCCTTCTTACAATAAATTATTACCCAACTCATTGGTGAAACTTTCAGATACACCCAATCATCCACCTAAAACTCCAACGACCTTTTCCTAACATATGTGTAGTACTTTTTTCAACTCTGTGCCATTTTCAATATCTCTTGAATCACTTTCACCATCTCCAGAGCTTTGTTAACTATATATAGTCCTATCAACCTTAATTCACCATCTTTGAACCACCCAATACGAAATCTGCATCTTCTCCTATAAAGAGCATTATATGTAGCCATTTGGATGCTCGAATTAAAGTTATTGTTAAAAAAAACTCAATAAGAGGTATGTTATCATCCAAATTCCCTTTAAATAAATAGCAAAAGCCGTCAACATATATTCTATGGTCTAGATAGTACGCTCTGCTTGTCCATCCGTATGAGGATGAAAATTAGTGCTTAAGTTCACGTTAGAACCCAAACCGTCCCGGAAAGACTTTCACAACTAAGCAATACATTGTACACCTTTATCTAAAATAATGGAACTCAGGAATCCAAGAATTCTTAAAACTTGTTGAATGTTAAACTTACCATAATATTCGTCCGAATAGGTAGTCCTTACTTGCAGGAAATGGGTTGACTTTGTCATTCTATCGACACTCACCTAAACAAAATCATGCTGCCTGCGATACCTTGGCAAGACAATGATGAAGTCCACATTAATCATCTCCAACTTCTATTTCGAAAGTTCTATCTTCTGAGCCAACCCTACAAGCTTTTGGTGTTCCACTTTAACTTGAAAGCAATTCGGGCACTTCGAAACAAACTCAACAATGTTTCTCTTCATGCCTTCCCATAAATACACCTCTATCAAATTGCGGTACATCTTAGTGGAACCTGGATGGATGGAATATCTTGAGTTTTGAGCCTCCTCCAAGACACTCACTAGGAGTCCACCAACCCTAGCTACTCACAATCTACCTTGGTACTTTATCACACCATCTCCACCTTATTCAAAAGCTAATACTCTTTGATTATGAACATTTGCCTTCAAGTCAAGAAAAATGGGATCTTTGTCTTGATTCTCTTTTACCTCAGACACTAGTTATGATTGTACCCCATAAGTACCCCTATCCCCCCTACTATGTAATCCACAAGTCTAACTCCCAGGCATGCAACTCATTGCACATCTTTAGATAACTCCCTTTTTTCTTCCTCAACATCGGCGGTACTCCTAATGGGTATCCTACTTAAGGCATCAACAACCACATAGCCCTACCTGGGTGGTAAAGAATAATCATGTCGTAATCGTTGAGTAGTTGTAACCACCTCCTTTGTCTGAGATTGAGTTCTTTTTATTTAAAAACATATTGTATGCTCACATGGTCAGTGAAAATATCCACATGAATTCTGTAAAAATAATGACCATATCTTCAAGGAGAAAATTACTACAATCTATTCTAAGTCATGAGTCAGATAATTTTTCTAAAGTACCTTAAACTGTTTGGAGGAATTGGCTATAACCTTGCCATTCTACATCAAAAAACAACCTAAAACAACTCTTGATTCATCTTAGTACATTACAAAACCTTGAGTACCCTCCGGTAAGATCAAAATAAGAGTGATATTCGATCTCTTTTTCAATTCCTGAAAGTTTTTCTAAAAAATTTAGAACCATTGAACCTTAACTGTCATCACATTAACCTTGGTCAAGGGAGAGGAGATATTTGAAAACCCTTCAAAAAATCTCCTATAATAGACATCCAAACCCAAGAAACTCCTTATATCTATTTGCGATGTGGGTCAAGGCCAACTCTAAACTACTTTTATCTTTTATGTATCAAATTTTATCCCATAACCAAAAATAATGTGGCCCATTAATACCACGTACTTAAGACAAAACTCACACTTTGAGAACATGGTATATAGCTTCTTATCTCCCAATGTCTGAAGAACAATCCTTAGTTTGCTAACATGATCTTCTTCATTCCTTGAATAAACTAGTATGTCATTAATGAATATAATGACAATGAGATCTAAATAAAATTTGAATACTCTTTTCAAAAGATACGTGACTGTTGCTAGTTCATTTGTCAAACCAAAGGATATCACTAAAAACACATAATGTCCATACCTGGTTCAAAAAGTTGTCTCTGGAATGTCACGTTGTCTAACTTAATAATGATCGTACCGTGATTTAAGATCAATTTCAGAAAATCAAGAAGCACCTTTATTGGTCAAAAAGATCATATATACTCGGAAGAGGATACTTATTCTTTATGGTCAACTTATCCACTTTGTGATAGTCTATACACATCCTAAGAGAACTATCTTTCTTCCTCACAAATATGACTGGAGCACCCCAAAGTGAGACACTTGGTCGTATAAAACATTTATCTAATAGATATTTAAACTACTCTCTCAACTGTTTTAACTATAATGGTTCCATTCTATATGATAGAATAGAGATAGGATGAGTATATAGAATAATATCTACGCCAAAGTAATCTTTATCTTAGGAGCGAATCCCGATAGATCATCAAGAAAAACTTTTGAAAACTCCTTTGCTATAGGAACTGACAGAAGGGAAGGTACCTCAACACTTGATCATTAACTCACACTAAGTCATAGATACACCCCTTTGAAACTTACTTCCTCGCCTTAAGGTACTACAAAAAATGACCCTTAGGCCCTAATGAACTACTATTCCGCTCTATAACTAGCTCGTTAGGAATTTGAAACATGACAACATGAGTTCTACAATCTATTGACTCATACAAGGCATGGAGCCAATGCTTACCTAAAATGACCAAAAAATGTATCATGTCCAACTCTACTAGGTCTTCCATGAAGTTCGTGTGATTGATAGAGATACAACAATCAAAATGGACTCTTTCAGCTAAAATGGGCTCTCTAACAGGGGTAGAAACACAGAAAGGTTCACAAAGTTCCTCAAGAAGAATCTCAAACTTATTTGAAACATAAGGAACTACAAAATATAGACATTCTCATGGGTCTAAAAATCATAAACATTAGAAGTAAATACATTTATCATACTTGACAAAACATCTGACGAGTTCTCTTTCACTTTGCGGGTAGTGATTGCATAGAGGCGGTTTGCCCCTCCACCAGTACCAGAAGTGGCTCCTATAGGTGCAGCCCTGGATAGTGGAGCACCTGATTAATATTGAGCTCTATTTCCTTGATTTACACCACCTTTCTTATTCTTAAAGAACTCTTCATCACCCTCTTGACCACAACTGAAGCAGACAACCTGGCTATCATACATTTACCGGGGTGGTTTCTACAAACTTAGAACATGTAGGATCCCAACTCCCTAATTGTGCCACACAACCTTTGAATTTGGATTGTCTAGCCTTGAAGTTCTGAGAATTTATTCCATTATAGACACCTCTATTTCTTGGCACAGGCGTACTAGTAGATGATGGTGAATTCCCCTTTGGTTTTTGAAATTGTGGTAGAATCAGACCACTCATCTATTTACCAGATTCATTTACCATTTTATCTTTGTTTTTCCCGTACTTCTTACTATCCCTTAGGTTTTCTTATTCCACTTATTGTATATAGACCATTAACCTTGGAATATCCATGTCATGAATGAACATTGTATCCGTACCTTTTTTGCTTGAAGCACGACCCAAGCCACCAAAAAAAAGGCTCATTCTACTTCTCAAATCCTTATTCATCTCAGGATCATAGAAAGAAAGTTGGTGAACTTCAAGCCATATTCGTGAACACTCAAAGAGTCCTTTTTCAGAGTAAGGAACTCCCGTACCCTTGCTTCTTTCTGTTCCCAGGGAAGGAAACTCCCCATGAAAGCTTCTTCAAAGCAAGCTCAACTCGGATGTTCTGCATCCTCTTCTCTTTCCTCTTCCGCTTGTAGACAAATCCTAGACACATTTTTGATTTGATATGCTGCTAGTTTAACGCTCTCAACATCAATGACATTCATCACACACATGCATGAATTAGAATTGAAACTTTTAGATATAAAATAGAAAGAACAAAAAGAAATATGAAAGAAGTGAAGAATATCTTAAATGTCACAACCTCCTAATCATAGATGTGGCGCACTTCAAGTTGATGACTAAGACACTAAAGGCACAACCTTATTGACTCCATAGGACTCTTGAAATTTGTCTTCTTATACCAAGTTTGTCACTCCTCGAGCCTACACCCTAGACTTGACCGACACCCAATGACCATTTCTGGTCTTGAAGGAACCCTTAGCCTGGCTTACTCAAACTCAGCGAATACTTACTCAATAATAAAACAAGAACTATTTCATAAACAACTTAAATTCATGTCTTCCCCACAATGGAGCTTTAGTCTCAAAATGTCATATCTGACATAAAAGAGACTCATATAAACTAATTGAACTTTTGTCTACGAAGCTTCTATAAATACAGAGATGACTGCTAGGGGTGACCCAAAGACATTCTAACAAACAAACAAGAATAAAAATAGTAAAATGGATCCTTAGGAATGAAATGAGGTTTACAAATGACTCTAAGTGCTCAAACTGGATCAATGAGGCGTTGGATGTTTTTCATGGTTACCTGCGTCCGCATCATATGAAAATGCAGGCCAACGGACATCAATATATCAAAGGTACGAGTATGCAAGATGAAATACAAAAGAAAAACTTTAGCCTGATGAGAAAATGATGAACTTACGTTGGCTCTTCTCAACTCAAGAATTACTCAACTCAATATATGTATATAATGAAATTTAAAGCAGATGCGATATACATAAATCTTTTAAAACAATAAAACAACTCAATTCATCTAAGAAAATGCAATAGCAAATTGAATTTTACCTATATATAAAAGTAATATGGTTTTGTGGGAGTGTAAATAACCTACAACCACCACTATGAGCCTAAGTGGTGATACAACGTCTCGCCTACACTGCCAGAACAATCCTATACTTTGTCAACACGTAGTTATTGAACTAACGAGGATTTCAATTATATTTTGATGAATTACTATAGTGATTGGTATCGATGTTCAACTTCAACTGATTATTCATTTTTAAATATAATCAAAAGTTTGAGTTAAATAAGGGATAATGCACATGTACCTCCTCAATCTATGTCCAAAATCTCACAGACACAATTATATTATACTAAGGTGCTATTACCCCCCTAACCTTATTTTATTAATAATTTGCTACCCCTTTTTGGCCTACGTGGCACTATCTTGTGGGCCCAACGTTGGTTAACTTTTTTTTCAAGCTAGTGCCACATAAGACGAAAAAGGGGTACAAAATTAATTATAAAATAATTTGAGGGGCGTAATAGGACATTTGTGTAGTATAAGTGTGTCTTATGTATTTCGGGCATAGGTTGAGGGATAATTGTGCATTTTCCCTTTAGCTAAATTTATTATGTACTGATTAATTTTTAAAATTACAATAAATAAATAAATAAATTGACAAAATTGTACTGAATATATTAAAGATTTTTTTAAAAATAAATAGTTTAATTAAAATATGTCTACATTTGAATGATTTATGGGTGGTAAATTTCATGCATTTGTGTATGTGTATAAATAAACTATAATATTGTGTTTCTGGAAAAGTTATATTTGGAAGAAGTGAAGGAAGTATAAAATTTTAAAAAAAAACAAGAGGGTTCGGTAGGATTGTCACCATTTTTCACTTCCAACCTTAAGGTTGTGAGTTCGATTCCCCAAGGTAACATAATGTGCAATTGCTTAGGCAAGGTTGAAAAAAAATGAGATAGGGTAAAAAAATATATATTATATTATTAAAATTAATTTTTATAATGATAAATTTTATCAGGCCATTAAAGTATTAGAAATGTTAAAAAATTACCCTTTATCCACCTATTGGCTCCAAAATACCCTTCCCACCCACATATTTGCTCCAAAATACCCTTGTCATCCACCTCACTACCCACCCACTACTAATTAAACACTATGTTCATCTTAATTATTCCATTATCTCAATTATGTGATGCTACTTTATAGATAATTTTTGTAAAGTAGTATATTAATGTTTTAATATTTGAAACAAATCAGAAATATTAATACAAATAAATTTAAAATCGTGAAGTAAGTGGTCAATTTTGAACAAAAAGGTGGGTGACAAGGGTATTTGGAGCAAATAGGTGGATGAGAAGGGGATTTTTTATCCAATAGGTGGATGAAGGATAATTTTGTACCATTTTTAACATTTCGAGGGTATTTTAGGCCCTTTTCCGTAAGTAAAATAAAAGTTTATATAGTAATAATTATTTTGAAGGAAACTTAGTGCTATTTCTTGTGCATAACAAAGAAATTGTGAAAATTCTCTAAACTTTGGAAAAGATATTCAGAAGCATATATGTACATCTCAAGAAAAATTGTAGAAAAACATAAATTAATTTAGACTACATCATGTTAACTTCCAACATTAGAACATTACATACTAATGTATATATTTAGAAAAATAATAATTGTTATATCATCAAAATAATTTTCCTCAATTACTTGAGGTTATGGAATTTACCCTCTTAGAATAGAACGACTTACTTCATTAGAATTGTGGTACTTCCTATTCTGCTAAACTTTGAACTCACTTAACGAAAATAAATCATAAAAAAAGATACATTAAAATGCAAGAAGAAGTGTAGAAGATTAAAAATGTTTTGGTTGAAAAATGAGAGTAAAGCCCTCTATTTATAGTCATTAAATTTTTTTGTGTGATATCGACAAGGTCCTAACCTTTTCGATAAGTCGCAACCTTTTCGAGATGTCACAATTCTTTGGAAAAGTCACAACATATTGAAAATGTCATAACTTATTGGAGAAGTCACAAGTCTTTGTGAAAAGTCACAACTTATAAAAATTTAATTTTTTTTGAAAAAGTTAAAAAAATATTGAATATTTCACACCTCATCGAAATAGTCACAAACCCAAGTAAGGAATATTATTGTAATTTAATATTCAAGTTCGGAGTTCATGTTATTAAGGTAATATAGAATATTGCTATAGATATATGTGTGTTTGTACACACACACACACACACACACACACACACACACACACACAAATATATATATATACATATACACACACATACACACACTATCTAGCGGAACCACAACCAATGAAACTGGCTTGGCAGAATAGCAGGGAAAGAGACCATGTCTAGCTTAACTATAGTACGACTTTGTGAAATGACTTGAGAGATTTATTATAAGTGGTAGCGCAAATAGAAAAGTGAAATACCACTACTTTTAACATTTTTTGACGTATTCGGTGAATGATATGCGGGGCACTGCCCCTCTTTACGGACTCAAGGTATGCTTCGCGTACTAATCCGGGCGGAAGACATTGCTATGTAGGGAGCTGGGGATACACATCATTTAAAAAATGGCGCAATGTAGGTCTCATATTATGAGCTCAACAAGAAAACAAATATCGTGTGGAACGGAAGGGTAAAATCTCGTTTGATCCCGATATCCAATAGAGTTCTTAATTTATTTTAAATTTTCAAGATGACAAAAAACATATAAATTGTGAACCAAGTATTCGAACTTTTTTAAATAGATTTTATGATTTTAACACTTAATTTTATTTTAAATTTGATTTTTATTACTCATTGAATTTTTTTAAAAATTCATATAATGAATATATTAGTCAAAGAGTGTTCCAACATTCAATTGATGAAATATCACCTAAATTAATAACTGAATAATAATATTTGAATAAATAATTTAAAAAAAAAATTTAAGTAAATATTTGAAGAAATCATTTTTAAAAACATGAAGTAAATGATTTGCAGCTATAAAGTGTAAGAAATGTACATTTTAAATAAATACATATAAAGTTTGTTTAGATATTAGAGGCACGTGTAGATTTTAGGTTAGAAATACTGAAAATTTTGCTTTAGACCTTTACATATGCTGAGCCCCCCTTGTTATATGTTACCCCGACAAATTGATTTACAACACTCTTCAAGTAGTTGTTCCATTTTTCCCCTTAGCTAATATCCTTTTGTTACTATTTCTTGCGTCATTAGAGCCTAGTGCGATGGAGCACGAGCTCTCTTCCCCATAGCCAACGGACGTCATTTGCCTAAGCTGAAAGAGAAAAACTCATTGAGAAAATTTTTTTTAAGAAAAACACTCAAAATTGATAACATGTATTGTTCTACCATCCTCTTAGTGACTGACCATCACTTTGGTGGTTAATGATGAGTTCTCACTTAAGATCTCAAAACTTGAAAGAATGACCTTATTGTTTAATTACATCACCCAAGTGTGACGAATAATCACAGACCTCATCACACATTGACAATTTGCAGTGTATTTGATACGTCGAGTATAATTTTTTTTACTCCTCACATGGATTGACAAAAGGTCGGTGGAGTTGGAAAGAAGAGTCATACATCTTGAATGTTATAGGTCATGAGTTACCTTCCTCTTCATATTCTAATCAGATATTGTTTCTAGAGGTTGGCTCTTATATGGACTTATATGAAAACTTAGCCTGTAGAAAAGCATTGAACTCGAGTTTGTGATAGACGTTCCATACGACTCTAATTCAAATTGAATATAGTTAAAACACTTATAAACTGATCTTAACACACATATATAGTTGTAATTTAAAGGTTTTTGACTTATACACGAAGAATAGTTGAAACCATCGCTTAGAAGTTGTTGGGTACTATATCATAAATCATGAAAAATTACGAATCCTCGAAGTTTCAGCTTCTTCTTGTCTAACTCATCGCTTCCCAACTTAATTTGTTACCACTTGTCTCAACATCCGGATAGTCTCTTGAAATTCAGAATTAATGACCTTGTCTTGAGGTTGAACATTTTGTGAATTAGGTACCTGTTGCTCTTGCGACTCAATGTTTCTCCTAGAGGGAAGACATCAGACTGCTCTTCGTGGAAACATGGTTATCTAAAACATGTGAAAGCATGAATTAGAGATAAACTCTAATGCACGAAAAGAGTGTGAAAGAAGTGAAGAATTTCCTAAATGTTGTAGCCTCTAATTATAGATTTGCCACACTTTATACCGATAACTAGGACACTACAGACACATATACATAGATTCCCTAGGACTCTTAAACTTTGGCATCGGATACCATTTTTATCATACCTCGAGACTATACCCTTAGCGGGACTTGCACCCAAAGACCATTGATGGCCTTGAGCACACCTATGGTCTAACTTCGTTGACTCTATAGAAGAGTTAACTCAATAAATAAAATATCATATAATAACTCAATGAAATATAATCAGACCGAATTGGAAACTTAAGTCTCACAATAAAAGATTTGTAATACAAAGATAAGAGACTAAAAACAAATAGAAGTGTCCAACTTGATGCAAAGAGGCTCAGCACTGACTTCGAATGCTCAAATGGATCAACAAGGGGTTGGATGATGCTGATCCTGGTTTCCTTTGTCTGAATCATTAGACGATGTACGCCAACTGTAATAAATACATTGAATGTATGAGCATGCGAGTTAGAATGCTAGCAACAACTTAACCTTTAAAAAAGAGTAAGAAGGAATACTTACCTTGAATATGCTTAAATCATGAATAACTTGACTTAATACAAAGCAATAAGACACATGCAATACATAAAATCTTGTAAAACAATGAAAACACTTACTTCGTTACAGAAAAATTCAATAACAAACTCCACTTTACTTATATATAAAGTAATATAGTTTTTGTGAGAGATTCTTTAACCGACAACCAGCACTATTAGACGTAGTGCTGGTAAAACGTCTAACCTACGTTAGAAGAGGAGAGTCTTATAACTAGCGGTCAGTATAGAACCTTAACTACTAAGTTGATCCACTAGTCTATGCTAAAAAGCAATACGAAATCATCTAAAAAGTATGCCACTTCTTCTGTCAATGTTGGCTAAATGTTTTATGGGGGATTGAGTTAATATTAACTCGCTTCCCCATATTGGTTCTCAATAATACTCCCAAAATACCTAGCTCATATATTTTTAAAATAACTTCTTTACTAGTGTGAGATAATTTCTCAAACTTAACAATAACAGTTCTCTTCGAAATTATAGTTTCCTCTTTACTAAATTTATCCTAATAACGTTGTTTGAAGTCTCAGCTTCCTTTCTTGCTCAAAATAAGAAAACATTTGTAAATCTTAAAGAATACTTAGTTCCCTTATAACCTTTGAGAAATTAACTCAAGTATTTATTCTTTGTTTAAGTTGCAACTTTAGCCTGAAATAAAAGTTAAAACATTTGTTAGAGAGTCTTGAAAACATTAATAACTTTTATTTACTTGCTTCTTAACTTTTAGACATGACTTTTAACTTCTTTAACTTTAACCTTATCCTTGGATTTAACTCTTCAATCTCCTTGAGGGAAATTATGTGTTCACTGTTAGGAGTCATGTTTTGGTCTTTTCCCAGATGTTTATAAATAATTGAAAGTAGTTCGAATCACTAGAGAGTTCTAATACGCTTGAAAAGGACTCAAATAGGCTAAATCACAAAATTTGTGCGCAAAACACAAATTTGGGTGAAACAAGTGCAGCCCGTGCTAGCCCTATTTACTGGAGCTCATTTTTGGAGCACTGCAGGTGCGCCACCTCAACCTTCAAAGGTCTATGGGGGCGCTATGTGCCTATATTTCCCAATGTGCATCTAACCAACATCTCTTCTTGTTTATCTGTGCTTAACCCTCTAAACTTCCGTAGTTCTTTCCCCAAACACATAGGATGGTTAGTACCCTCAATTACCAATTAGTTAGTCGTAAAAACAACCGATAAACACGAAATAATTCAACACTAGGCATTCACCAACTCTTCATCAACAATAATTCAACAATGTTCTTAAAGAACTTCACTTTTATCATTCAACCAATTTGAAAACCACTGAACGGAAACCAGTTTGGACTGTAAGGGAATAGACCCAACACTAAATAACCTCACATACATTTATAGGGATCACACCTGATGAATTCCACTTGCAAACTTGACATTCTTTCTGAGATTCCTGAATTCTCTACCTTTCTCTTCTTTTCTCTCTTGTCCAAACCCTGAGCGTAATTCTAATTTTTAAAAACTATTTTAAGACTTGTTTTTACCACCAATAAACCGCTAAAATTAGGAAATTAATTGGTTAAAGAGATAGTTTTCCCGACGCTAAATTTTGTTGGGACTTTTCTGAACCCTGAAAACCCACTTCCGAAATGTATGACTCACTCATACAATATTTGAATATCATACACTCAGCGATGTTGGAAAGATTATTCAAAAATATTTACACGCATATCTAGAAGCACTTCTAAAAAGTTTTTATATAGAGATTATGGCTATTTGAATATGACCAAGACACACTTTCTCAATGTTTAATTTTTTTCCTGATTTTCCCTTTCTTTTAAAAAATGATTATTTTTAGTTTCTTTGATTTTTCTTTCCTATTTTAAGTTGCGAGATGTTACTGTTATTCCTTTTATTATTCATAGGCTTCCACTTTTATTACCCATTTTACCCTTTATTTCCATTTGTTAACACTCAATAATAGTCACCATTACTATGAGTTTTCTGTCGAGTTAAGGTGCATAATGCACTTGGAAGGGACAAGTCCATCATTAAGGTAAGCATTAAGTTATCCACCTTCAAATTAGGTTTTTAACCTAACTCAAACTGCACAAGGTCCTAAGCACCATAATCAATAACAAAGAACAATCATATCATGCACAACGTTCATATTAAGATTAAGTTGCACATTCAAATCATATACAAGAATTCAACTGCATTCATACATCCATTTAAACCATGATTTTCATATATATATTTCTTTCAAACAATCAACTTCAGTGCAACCAAACATAAGACTGAATGATGAAATTGCTCTTAATACGGTCATTATCCATTTATCATTGGGAACCTTGACTCAACTTTGACGACAAACTAAATCCTATAAAGAATTTTTTATTGGTATTTTGTATAGTTCAAAGGGACTATCCTAAGTTAAAGAACCAAAAAGAACTACCACATAATCCAAAATAAAAGAAACCAAAGACAAACAACAACAACAATGTTACTATAAAAAAGAATATACAGACCATATGTCTTTTTCACCCTCACTCACACTTTTAGAATAGCACTATGCCCAATGTATTAAAATATAAAGAAAAGTTCACAAGGTAAGTGGAAAATAATCCCTGATTAGAGTTCCAAATCATCACTCCCATCGGACTCATCACGTTTAAAGTGGGGTACATCTGCTCCTCTCATATGGAATCCACATCTAAGCTGGTACATATGTTCTCTTCATCGATCAGAATATCAACATAAACTAGCTCTCAAAACTAAGGACCAGAAATTCCCTATCATGACCATTCAAAGGGTAGCCGCTCAACCTCGCATAACTATGTATTAGTAGAAACCCGACAACCAATGTACCATGAGTTCAAGGTATTTGTATTGCATTTCAATTGATGGTTGTGTGTGTCTAGACCCTTTTTATGTTGGTTTAAACAAGTTTTGTGTCTTGTTTTGTAGGAAAGATTTTCATGCATAAAACAAAGAAGACAACTGAGAAAGTACATAAATAGGACTTACGAAGGCAATCAACGGATCATCGATTCATTTACGCCCTATAGATGAGGATCGTAGATGAGCAACCCAGGCATTGGAGGAAATAAGGGAATTCCTACCAAGTGTGGAACCACTGCTTGCATCGACAATTCATCGGTCGATCGACGTACCGTACTTGTATATCATAGTATGAGATTGCGAGGGTTCTAGTACGCCATACTTGAAGATTCTAAATGTTGTGTCACGGCGGAACATCAACAGATCAAAGATTGGGTTATGGACCAAGCTGGTGGTCCATCGCTTGATTCATAGAAGATGCGATGCGGAGGCTGAAATATTTTTCTATGTCTTGGCTGATGGAAGCAAATCACGAAATGTCGATCAATCGATGACCCATCAGTTTTTCTCGTAGATTGAAGCCGCGTGGCTAAAAAACATTCCTTATTTGAATTCCATTTTAATTAAAAAAATTTTTCTATAAATAGGACAAAAAACATCGTTTTTAAAGTTAGCTACAACTTTATTGTTTTAACTGATATTTTGGAGATTATTTTTGCAACTTTGGAAAATAATTTATTTCTTGATTTGGTTTTAAAGCTTTTGTTTTGCAATTCAAGTACAATTTCTGTGTTTACAATTCTTATTACGTAAGTTCATGATTTCTTCATCTATGAATATAACTTTTGTTCTTTCTAATATAGGTAACTAAATACACAACTAGACTTGTGGGAACTATTAGAAATTTACAAATTATGACTAGTAATTATAAAATTCTTGAATAGTGTTTTTTTCAAGCATTGATAATTCTTTCGCTTGTGAAGTCTTTTTAACGAGTGCATACACTAGAGCTCGTCTTGTTGCGACTTTCCAAATGAAGGAGGTAGTTAATAAAAAAATAATTATAAACATAGATTTAGTGTGATACTATCTAATAATCTAGTTCTGATTGGTGTGAGAGTGAAAACTAAACCGTATATCGATATGATGTCTAATATGAGGTAATGGTAAGGGTTAGTAAATTATACACACATACCAAGACCTATGTGTGTGGTTATTTCTCTTGTGCTGGACTAGGATTTAGAGATACATAACTTATCAGTTTGCATGTAATTCACTAGTAGAGGATTGCTATTACCAGGAATACCGCGTACTGAACTTGCTGGGAACACACACCCTACTTAATTTCACATCTTGATAGTAACGGAAGTCTATTGTTGTTCACTAGAAAATCACTCAATAGAAGGAATTTGTTTCACAAACCCATTTTAATTAATTGTTTCGGAAATAAATTGATTGAAAAGATATTATTGTAGATAAAGGTTAAGTATAAACCATATTCCTTGTGAGATCGACCCAAACATACTAGTTAGATTCATTTCTTGATAATTTTCTCTTATGCTTTTTTAGGGAAGTGTAATTTGAGTGTATCAAATTTTGGCCCCACTATCATGGAATTTGGCTTTTAGATTAATTTTAACTGCATTATTAAACTTTACTCATCTATTTTCTAATTTTACATTTTCTTTGGTTTTTTGTCTCACACAAGGTCTAGCTCTAGTGCATGCCAAGTACATGGACTCGATGGGAGCCACTCCCTCCTTACGATCCAAAATTGAACCAAACTTTTGTAAGGATCAAAAAATAGTGATCCTAGGTAACCCATACAAAGAGAAGTAGGTGATAGAGTCAACCTAGAGCCTGAAATACTACTTGGTGCAATCAACAAGTCTCTAGTTAAAAACTAGGTGGTATACACATTGATAGTGCAACAGCTACCAGTTCCACGACTTCAAGTTTAGTATAGAAGCAACATGAACATTGCAGACTCTGATGGACCTCTTATTCTACCCCTGTTGCCTCAAGGGAACTGTTGTACCATGGTTTCATGGTACTTCCAATGCTTTTTTCTTAAGTTTAGTGTGTTTCTAAGACCTTTTTGTAGTAGATTGAATGTATTTTTCTCTATGTTTTGCAGGAAAACTGTCGAAAATGAAACCGCAGATGAACTATGCTGAAATTACAGAAATGATGACCTACGAATTACGTCTATGGCCCATCGACCCCTCGAAAACTCATAGGTGGCAACCGTTGTCTGGAGTAAAATATTGCTGAAGGAAGATCAGGGAATTCAGACCAAGAGTGGAGCTATGGAAAATATCGAGGGACTGTCATATCAAAATAGGTTTGTCATGCACATCCTTCATTACTAACAGAGAGTAGCCCTAATACCCATCTTGAAAAGATTCTAAGTATGGAGAAATGGAACCATCGACGGACCTTGTGCACTCAACAGACCGTCATCCTGGCCCGTTGATGGTAACAATGAGTTAGAGTAGAAAGCAGTTGAAAAAAAATTCAAAGTGTGGAACGACGGAAGGCTTTCGACGGTAAGTCAATTCAGTCGTGGACTCAGACACATTTTGGGCAGATTTTCATTAAATAGATTTCCTTTTTTGTTAGGACTTCCTTATAATAAATATTGCTAAAAACCTCGTTTATGGAAAATACTTAATTTTTTCATAATTGTTTACTTCATTATTTTCTAAAATTCAAGTGATTTTCGAGATTTTCTTGAATCTAATCAAAGTAAGTACATGAAGTCTTGTATAATCAATATGAATTGTGTAATTATGAACATGGGTAACTAAATCCACTAGGGTTGCGGGAACCATTGGTAAATAACAAGGTAAAAACTAGGTAAATAAGTAATCTAGAATATTGTCTTGCATGTATTGATAATTCTTTTGTTTAACAGTCTTTTTAACGAGTGCAAGCGTTAGAACTCGCCTTGTTTATACTTGACAAACCAAGAAGAAAGATAATAAGAAAAGAATTATCAACGTAGATTTAGTATACACTATAAATTTATGATGCTTAATATGAGGTAAAGGTAAGGTTTAGTAATGCATACACACGTAGCCAGACAAAGGTTCAGAGTAAAATTCCCTAGTTTCCAGACCAAGGAATTAGGGATACATAACTTACTACTTTGCATGCAAGATACTAGGAAAGGATTATTATAGCTAGAATTATCGCGTTAAGAACCTGTGGGGAACACTTCTTCCCTTGTTACTCTCATCACTTGATAAATCTCAAATATTCATACTTTCTACTTGTTCTGGATGTTGGTATCTTTGGTACATTGTATAGAAATGGAATCTAAAGCATGATGGCTAAACAAAATGATATCATGAGATAAAGAAAATGTTGCATGACTAGACATAGTACCTGATGAATATGTGGCTCTAAGCATGACATAGAGATACGCCACGACATGACCCTAAATCTAAAACTCAAACTAGGTGTCTGATAATATGGTAGAGTAATGAGATGTCAAGTGAGTGTGAGGAAAATTAGAATAGTCCACCATGGTACTGAGCTAGAACCTTCCTGGTTAGTCCTGCTAAAAGCTAGAACTTTCCTGGTTACTTTTAGCAGGACTAACCAGGAAAGTTCTGATAGACAATTTGAAAAGGATCATAGGCATGTGTTCAAGATAGCCAATATTAAGCCTAGATAACAGAAAACCGAATGAAATTAATCCCTTCTTGATTAAAATTATTTAAGATTTAAATAGACCTTTCTTTTTTACCCCAACTATTCTTTTCTTGGAACAATGTGTTGGCCCTAGTCTCTCATTGGAGATTTTCACCTCAGCTTATGCAAAAAGCATAAGTTGAGGGTGGCTAATGCAGAAAACAACCTTGTCATGGCTCTGACCCAACCTTGGGTATTGTGTACCTTTACTCATGGCAAAACCATGAGTTGAGGATGGCTAGTTGAGGAAAGCCCCTGAATGTGGCTTTGAAAGAATAAAGAAAAAGAAAGAACAAAAGAAAAGTAATTCAAGAAAACTTGAAAGTAAACTGAATTTTTTATTTTTTAAAAAAATTATGGTCTTTGCATGGATGATACTAGAAAAGGATTGTTATAGCTAGATTACCGGTTTATGAACCTGTGGGGAACACTTATGCCCTAGTTACTCTCATCACTTGATAAATCTCAAATATTCATACTTGCTACTTTTTTAATTAGAAATATTTAATTCCTTTTGTTATGTAATAACCCCCTTTTATTACCTGTTTTCGGGAAGCACTTGATTATATATAAGTAATTGTAGGTTAAAGTTAAGTTTGTGGGATCGAACCCAACCTCATAGTTACGTTCTTTGCTTGATACGACTGCTTGACCTTCTTTTTGAGAATTAATTTGAGTGTATCAAATTTTGGCGCCACTGTTGGGGAAAGTGACTTTTAGATTAACTTTAAGCACAATACGAAAGTTTAGTCAACAATTTCCTAATTTTACTTTTTCTCTTTGTTTTTGTCTCTCGCAGGTCTAGATTTAGTGTATGCCAAGTACACGGAGTTGAGGAGAACCAATACTTCCACATGATCAAGAATAAAAAAACGCACACTTCGTAGAATGAATATTTAAAACAATCCTGCTTATATCGATGATGATATCAACCCTCAATTTCCTCCGCCGGTTGATGCTCATAATGGAGTGGTTGTTGATAACCCTGGCGAACATAATTCTAGGAGGTAACCTCCCGCCCCACACCATTAATTGTACTAAAGGGGTAATGTTAACATCGATGACTCTGATGGGCCACTTGTCCTACCTCTTCAACCATAG
Source organism: Solanum neorickii (assembly GCA_027704865.1). Classification (NCBI taxonomy): domain Eukaryota; kingdom Viridiplantae; phylum Streptophyta; class Magnoliopsida; order Solanales; family Solanaceae; genus Solanum; species Solanum neorickii. The sequence continues at coordinate 10,548,918 of JAKWJC010000368.1, read as the reverse complement.
GGTCATACTTTTGTGGTAACTACTAGTCTGATGGAAATGCTCATAGCTAGAGGTTTGTTTTCGGGTCTATATTCTGAGGACCCACATGCTCACATCGCTAAAGTGAGGTTGGTGTGTAAGAGTTGTGTGGCCTGATTTGAAAATAGATGCTTAGGATAAGTGTGTTCCCTTTCTCACTTATGCGAGAGGATTCTATATGGTTTACCGAGCTCCCCTATAACTCAATATATACTTCGAAACAATTGAGGGAGGTGTTCTTAGCACGTTACTACTCGGTTTCTAAGAAGTTACGCCACAAAGATAAGGTGAACCACTTTGTGTCACTACTGGGAGAATAAGTCAATAGTTTTTGGGCGAGGTTCACCTCGTTCTTGAAAACTGTCCCCAATCACCGCATCGATGATGAGACACTAAAAGAGTACTTCAATTGGGGACAAGATGATAATAATTAAGCAATACTCGATACGATAGCGGGTGCTTCTTATGGGGAGTGTCGTTATGATGAGATTGCTGAATGTTGGAGAAAATCTCGCAAAATAATAAAGCTTCGAGCATTAGGAAGTCAAATACTGGGAGAAATACTTTTACATTGCAATCCGCACACAACCCCGCCATAGATGAGATTTGTGAAGAAATGACTCAAATAAGAACTGAGCTTGGGTTTGTGTTGAAACACGTCTCTAGGGTGCACAAAAGGTAAATGTTGTGAACTACTTGTCTAAACCACATCTGCAGACTGATTAGTATTACTATGATGAGTACTCTTATGGGGGAAATGAGAAAATGGAGGGTTTTCGACCAAACACCTAAGTCTCCAATCAGGAGAATTAACGCCAATGTCAAGGATATGAGGGTTGCAACTATGGTAAATAAAATCGAAAGAGTCATTGTGTCCTAGACGGGAATTACAACCGCGACAACAACCTCAACCGAGGTAACTATAGTAAAATAAATTATAGGAGTGGGCCCTATGTTCCACCTCAAAATTGTTAAGTTGCTCCTATAGATGGTGGAAGTACAATGGCGCGAGTTGAGGATATGTTGCATAAAATGATGAGGAGGTTTGATGCTAGTGATGATCACACTAATGAATTGAGGAGTGACTTAGCGAGTATTGGGCTAAAAATTTATAAACATGCAATCTCGATCAAGCATCTTGAGTTACAAATGGCTCAATTGTTTTTAACTGTGAACCCACGCCAATCGGGCACTCTTTCTAGCAATACTGTCAAAAATCCAAAAAATGATGGACATTGTATGGCAGTGACAACTCTAGGTGGTAGCAAACCATTTACCCACCGATGCCATTTGGTGTACAAAATGTGATAAGAGGAGATGATGAGGTAGTGGAGGTTAGTGGGAGTTAGGAGAAAAAAATGGGGAAAGAAGCTAAGGTACCCCAATAGGTGACCCCTGTGCCTAGACCACCACCTCCATTCCCATAGAGCTTAGTGAAAAAGACCAAGGATGGTAAATACTGGCATTTTATCACTATGCCCAAACAGCTTTCCATCAATTTATATTTGGTAGAATCTCTTCAACAAATGCCCAGTTATGCCAAGTTCATGAAAGATATGGTTACTAAGAAAAGATCTATCAGTTTTGAAAATGATTATAGAATGCAACATTGTATTGCTATTACTACAAGGTCTCTAGTGTAAAAGAAAATATGTCTGGGTGCCTTCTCTATTCCATGTACAATTGGGTTATTACAATTTGTGAAAGCATTATATGATCTTGTGGCAAGCATAAAACTCATGCCTCTCTCTATTTACAAGAAATTGGGTTTGGGTGACCCAAATCCCACTACGATGCAGCTACTAATGGTCGATTGAAGTGTGAAGAGGCCTATTGGGATAATCCACGATGTGTTAGTTAAGGTTGAGTCATTTGTATTTCCGACAAATGTTGTGGTTCTTGATTGTGAGGTTAATTTTGAGGTGCCTACTATTCTTTGAAGGTCATTCCTTTCTATGGGTAGAACCGTGCTTTATATGGAGAAAGGGAAAATGAAATTTTTCTTGAACAATGAAGAAGCAACTTTCAACGTTTGTAGATCCAATCGTTTGAAATGTCATGTGAGGTACAAATAGAAGAGTGTCTGGGTGTAAATGAACTAGCAGCAGTGATCATGAATTTTGATACAAATTGGATTGAATAGTATGGGCCATTGGTATCGGCACTTGATTGAGGTGATGTTTTGTTTAAACCAAAGAAGTTGGAGTTAAATATGAAGCATCACGAGTCTCTACCCGTGAAACCATCTATAGAGGAGGCTCCAAAAAATAGAACTTAAGGCTCTACCACCTCGTATGAGGTATGTATTCTTGGGAAAAAGTTACACTTTGCCGATAATTATTGCATCAAATTTCAATATGCATCATGTGAGAGTTTGGTGGAGTTGTTAAAATGGTTCAACATAAATATTGGGTGGACTATTGTGGATATCATTGGGATCCCTCCTAGGATTTGTTCACATAAAATCTAACTCATGACTTATCATAACACAAGTATTTACCACGAGAGACGTTTAAATCCACCTATTCAAGAAGTGGTGAAGAAGGAAATTATTAAGTGGTTGGATGATGGAGTGATATATCCAATCACCGATAGTAGTTGGGTATGCCCTGTTCAGTGTATACCTAAGAAAGGGGGAAGACTATGGTCGCCAATGAGAAAAATAAGTTTTTGTCCTATTGAAGATCAAAAGAAAACAATTTCTACTTATCTTTATGGAACCTTCACGTTCAAGAGAATGCCATTTGCGTTATGTAATTCACCTGCCACGTATCATAGATGTATGATGTCGATACTCTCCGATATGGTGGAGGACAGATTTGAGGTATTTATAGATGATTTTTCAATGGTTTGTGACTCTTTTGAGCGGTGTTTGAATCATTTATCCGAGGTTCTTAAGAGGTGTGAAGATTGCAACCTTATTCTAAATTTGGAAAAATATAACTTCATGGTGAAAGAAGGTATTGTATTGGGTCTTCACATTTCAGAGAAGGGTACAGAGGTTGATAGAGCTAATGTTGAGGAGATTGAGAGACTTCCTCCCCCACATCTCTGTAAAAGGTGTGAGAAGTTTTCTTGGGCATGCATGCTTTTACCGGAGGTTCATCAAGGATTTTTCAAAAATTGCACATCCTTTGTGCAAGTTGCTTGAGAAAGATTATAAGTTTCATTTTGGTGAATCCTATCTTAAGGAATTTGGTGAGTTGAAGGAATAGTAGGTGTATGCACCTATACCCATTTCTCCGGATTAGAGAAAGCCATTTGAGATTATGTGTGATGCGAGTGCGTTTCTCTTGTTGTGGTATTTTCACAAAGAAGGGAAAACATCCTCCATCCCATTTACGATGCAAGTAAAGCCCTTAATTAAGACCAAAAGAACTACACCGTGATTGAAAAAAAGCTCCTTGCAGTAGTCTTTGCTTTTGAGAAATCTCGTTGTAGGGTTGTTATTGGTGTGGTATTGAGACGAAGAAGGGAAAACATCCTTCGTCCATTTACCATGCTAGTAAAGTCCGTAATGAAGCCCAAAAGAACTACATCGTGACTGAACAAGAGCTCCTTGCAATAGTCTTTGCTTTCAAGAAATTTTGCTCCTATTTGCTTGGCACGAGGATTATAGTGTATACTGATAATTATTCTTTGAGATATTCGATGGCAAAGAAGGATGCTAAATCGAGGTTGATTCATTGGGTATTACTATTGCAAGAATTTGACTTTGAGGTGAAAGATTGAAAAAGGACCGAAAATGAAGTTCTGATCCCTTTTCCCGATTAGAATATAAAGCAATGAGGGAGTTAGGTGAAACGGCATAAATTGATGATACTTTCCCTGATGAGCACGTACTGGCTACCTCCTAAGACTTTATTCCATGGTTCACAGATTTTGCGAATTATATGTCTACTTATATCATCCCACCGTACTTGTCCTGTTATCAAAGGAAAAAGTTCATCAATGATGTAAAAATGTTCTTTTGGGATGAGCCATACTAATATAGGATTTTTGCTGATGGGATTATTCGGGATCGTATGCCAGAAGTTGAGATATTGAGTGTTTTTGAGGCATGCCATTCTTCCCTGTAGGTGGGCATCATAGTGGTATTCGTACTACTCATAAGATCTTGCAATGTGGCTACTATTGTCCAACCATCCACCAAGATATTCATCAGTGCGCCAAGTCATGTAATAGATGCCAAAGAGATTGTGGCATTTCGAGAAAGCAAGTGATTGAATTGTTTGATGTGTGGTGCATTGAATTTACGGACCCTTTTGTGAGTTCTCATGGGATGAAGTACATTCTTCTAGAAGTAGATTATGTGTTAAAATGGGTAGAAGCTATCACACTTGTGAATAATGAAGGGAAGAGTATCACCGCGTTCTTGAAAAAGAACATATTTTCTAGATTTTGCACCCAAAGGCTATTATCAGTGATAGGGGAATCCACTTTTTCAACAATCCGTTTAATAAGTTATTGCAAAAATATGGGTTTTACCATAATATGGCCACTTCTTACCATCCTCAAACAAGTGGGCATGTGGAGGTGTTAAATGGGGAGATTAAGCAGATTTTGGAAAAAAAGGTAAATGCTAGTAGAACGGATTGGTCAAGGGGGCTTGATGATTCTCTTTGGCTATTTGACAGCATATAAGACTCCCATAGGTATGTCCCCATACCGACTTGTAAATGGGAAGGCTTGTCACATACCGGTTGAATTAGAGCATATGGCCATGTGGGCAATGAAGAAGTTGAAAATGGATTGGACTGAGGCTTCAGAACAAAGGTTAAACTGGTTGAATAATCTTGATGAATTTCACTTGAAGGCATATTAATGTTCAGCACTCTAAAAAGAAAAGATGAAGAAGTACCATGACCAAAGGATTGAGAAGCGCAATTTTTTGGTTGGGGATTTGGTGCTTTTGTTCTATTGTACGCTGCGTTTGTTTTCGGGAAAACTCAAGTACAAATTGACTGGTCCCTATTTGTTCACCCAACTATTTCCTCATGCCGTTGTTTAGTTGGAGAATAAGGAGGGTGTGAGGTTCAAGGTGAACGGGTAGTGAATCAAAATCTATCTAGGGCATGGTGAAACAGCAAATGAAGTGATCGAGGCATACCATATTGATGAAGTCTGAGTAATAAAGAGTCGTCCGTCGTTCCGCGACGTTAAATCAAGCGCTTATTCGGAGGTAACCTATAGGTTTTTCATGATTTTCTAAGCATAGTTAACTTATTTTTTCTTTTAGTACTTATTCCACGTCTGAATGTTACTTTATTTTTCATTAGAAGTGTTGGCTAGACGTAGACTAGGGTATGTGTCAAAAAAATGTCCAGAAAGCACAAAAAGATTAGCTTAATGGGTGTTAAATGTGCAGGGACCAAATCACCATAAATCTGCAGAAAGTTGGTCTGGTGCACCCATCGACAGAACCATCCACAGACCATCGTCCCTTACACAGACCATCGGTAGGATCCGTCGTGCCCAGGTACGTTCTTTAAATTTTTCTAATTTAGGGAAAAATCGATGGAGGGGTCGACAAACCATCGAATAACTTACGGTATGTCGATGGGGATTCATCGATCCCTCACCCACTAACCCTACCCGACCCGTCCGGCTACATATTGAATATTTTTAAACTTTTCAATTACCCAACTCTTCACATATCCCCTATAATCGTTTCCCTCCTTATTTCCTCTAACTTTTCACACTTCCTCACCAATTAACTCCCTTTGATCATATGATTCCCACACTTCCCCCACATTCAAAAAAAAAATTGTCTCCCCAAATCTTCTATCTTCTTCAATCTCCTTGCCGGTCGGTGTTGCGGTTTGTGTGGCTACAGTTCAAACACAAGTTTGCATACTCGTTTTCCTCCATTAAAATTTCCAAGTATGTTCTTCTGATCTTCTAGATTGATTATCGTAATTTTCATGTTTACTGGATGTCTTACCTTGTGTGTCTCGAATTTTGGACCCTTTTGCATGCTAAAAACTTACACTTGAAGTCCTAAGTCCCTTAGAACACTGAAATTGAAAAAGGATGGGGGTGTTTTGCATAAAATGTGTTGTGTTTGCATCTTGTGTTTATGAACTACGGTTTTGATACGCTGTAGAATCGAAAGTTCAAACTATGATAATTGATACCTCAGGAATGGTGAAATGATGGGTTAAATATGAGGGAATCTTAAGGTCTCTAAGGATACCCAGAATTCATACACGTGAGGGAAACAAGATGGCTGCAAATGTCTTCCCTTGAAGGATAGAATGAGACCCCATCGACGGACCGTCGAACCCTCGACGGACAGTCGTTAGGGTCCATCAACCCCATAGTCCATTTCTTAATCTAACGGCCCATCGACGGACCCCACTAACGAACCATCGTCTCTTTGACAGTCCTTCCTGCACAACCGTGAATGCTATCAGAACCTTTGTTTCTTATTTTCTAAAATTGTTTTATAAGTGTCTGTCGATGGACCCCACGGACGGACAGTTTTCCCTTTGACGGTCCGTCCTGCACAACCGTCGATGTTGTTAGAACCTTTGTTTCTAATTTTCTAAATAAATATTCTAAGGGTCCGTTAACTGAACCCACTAACGGACTATCGCCCTTCGACAGTCTATCCTGCACAACCGTCGACATTGTGAGAACCTTTATTTTTGATATTCTAAAAAAATATTCTAAGTGTTCGTCGACGGACCGCACTGACAGACTGTTATCCCTTCGACGATCCATCCTGTATAATCGTTGACGCTGTCAAAACCATTGTTTCTGATTTTTTAAAAAATTTCTTCTAAGTGTCCCTCGTCGGACCCCTATGACAGAACTTCGTCCCTTCGACGGTACATCGATGGGTTCGTCAGGTTATGCTGCACTTCTTCACTACTATTTTGTTCTGTGTTTTACTCTCGTGTTTGATGCTTTTGAATATGTTACAGACTTTTAGTGGTACTAATAACTTCTTTTTGCAGGTACATATGGCACCCAAGCAATACTTTGTCTACTCGAGAGGGAATTCTTAGTTTATCGCCCCGTCGAACCGGATGGTTATAGGCTCAGACGGTGAGTGTGACCTAGAGTAAGTGCCACAAGGCACCCTCACTCCTACCCATGCTGCCCGCACCTCCAGAGCCACACCCACGAAGGTGGCGCCCGATGGATTCACTACCTCCCAGTCTGAAAAGGCATGCATACTGATTGGAACACCTTGTGGGTCAGCTACACATTCTGAGGGAGCGTCTGGCTCCAAGGAGGCTTTCGGTTCTAAGGAAGCGTCCAACTCTAAGGAAGCTTCCGATTCTTAGATAGTTTATGCTTCTCCTAATGGAAATGCTCAATCCACTTCGGTCTAGTCTGCGTCATTTGATAAGGAAGATAGTGATTATTCTACTCTAACACCACAGAATGATGTCCCCATTCCGGTTGCTGATCAACCCAACCGGTGGGGTGTCGAAGGCCAATATTAATAATATGTTGATGCCAAGGTGCCCAACGAAAAGGGGGTCATGAGCCAGAACCTGACACTAGAGCGGCTGGTTCTCCCCCAGAGAGTCTTCCTACTATGCCGGCAATCTCGATTGGAGTGGATAGCTCGGAATATGGGCTGCTATAGCAAAGAAATGGTACGAGAGTTCTATGCGTCCTATGTGGAGACTCTCCGGTCTAAGTTGGAAAGTAGGGACAATCCATCTAGACATGCACCTCAGGTGTACTTCCGAGTGCGCGGCAAGAGGGTTGATATTTCTTTGTCGGCCATTCGTAGGTTTCTCTAATGCACATATATTGATGCCACAAACCCCCCCCCCCCCACCTCTAAGTTTGACTATTGGTGGAAGTTGATCAAGGGCAGCTGATTCTAGCGTGAACCGGATGTAAGAGAGACCACCAAGTGGTGGATAGCACAACACCTCTCCGTGGATGGTGAGGCTGCTAATTGGTTTTTGGAGCCCAAGGGGAGCATGAAGAAGGCTAACCTCACCTTCATAGCAAAATTATTATGGCTACTGGTTCGACACAGTCTTTTCCCCAACGATGCTGATAACATTGGCACTTAGGATCATGCAGTGCTGATGGCTACCATGTTTTCGGTGTACGAGGTGAACTTCACATGGCTGTTACAGGCGGTGATGCATGAGAGGGCATTTAAGTACACTACTACTTACCCCTTCTCTTGCATGGTCTTTGAGTTATGTAGGTCTGCAAAATTTCTCGTGTGGCACATTGATGTGATCAATACCTCGCCTGGCATAGTAGATACTGGCCTCATTCGGTATAAGGCCAATGAGTTGGCTCCCATAGAGGCCCCGTCTGTAGGTGAAACCACTCGGTGAGAACCTGGCGTCCATGGTAGAGCAAGACAAAACGGCTAATACGAATACATCCGAGCATAACCACACCACCCCGGCTAAGTTTATACCGGGTTCTACCACCGGTCCGAGCTCCTCCCACTCGACTCCTTCTGCTACACTGGTCCCTTTTGGTAGGGCATCGAAATTAAAGGCCCTAATTACAACACTTCTGCATCACATCCAGCCTTGGATGCAGCGGTCTATTGTTGAGGCGGAGGAGCGGATGGAGAGGAAGATGGCCCATCATATTAAGCGGCAGATCGTCGATGTCCACCAACGCTTTGATGCATTTGAGTTGCAGGTTCTCGCCTGGACAGCCCCTACAGTGTACTTGATGACTCGCTAGTCTTTTGTGTGCATAGAATATAATTATACTATGAATATGTGTTGCTGAAGATCACCCCTCTATGAAGCTTTTGCCTAGTTTTCCTATTCTAGCAATGATCGGCGTTGTATTGCTCATGTTACAAGTATATGTATGACCATATTGGGGTTTCATTAGGTGATTCCTTAAATTATTATAAATGGTTAATGATCCCTTACCTATGTACCGCTACGGAAAGGGTAAAAAGCTAAGGTTAGGAGTCTTAAGTGTAATATGAAGTTAGCTTGTCTCCTATGATAAATTGTTTTGTGTGGTCTCTGCTTGAATGTGCATTGTGGTCCTAAGGGGGTGGCTGCCTCAATGTGTTTTTGATAGGCATTATGTGATCATGTTGACCATTGTTCACACACTCACACTACATGCATTTTTATGAATAGTGTAGGTTATTGGTGTCTAATGGAAGCATTTTATGTATTCTCTTAACTAGGATGACTTGATAGGTGAACTAGAATGGGCAAGGGTATGGGACCTTTGCATTGCATTGCACATGTATGGCTTGATAGGATAGCTCCTAGGTTTGGTTAACTATGTTTTGTCATTATGACTGTATAACTAATTGATGAACATATCTTATATGCATTAATAAAGTAGAGTATGAATATGTGTGATCTTCGTGTGTTATGTTACAGGTTTACTCACATGTATATACACACACATTTATGACAATCTAGTCAATGGAGGGCATCGAAATATGTACTCAAGTGTACCCTAAATTATATAGGTTCTTAAATATGCTATGCCAATGTGAAAGGATTTCTCACATTATTGAGGTTGAGAAACTTTCGTCTATGAACTATGAGCTAAGAATATTATGAGTCAGTCTCCTAAAGCCTACATTTTTTAGGTAATGTTCATAAAGGCTTTTCAATAAAAGGGAACATAGATTAGGACCAAGTGAAATAGACAATGAGAGGTCTTGACTTCCTTGGAGAAAGATTCACCATTGGGTTCTCATAAAGTGTTGACTTCCCTTGGAGGAAAATTCACATATGGTTCCACATGAGGTGTTGACTTTCCTTGAGGAAAATTCACCCATGCTATATCATGACATGAGTCTGAAATGCTAATGAGAAAGTAGAAGATTATGTTTATCTCAAAGTTCCATAAACTATGCTTAACATATAAGATCTAGCAATTGATTTAACTTTGTATGCTAGCATGTGTTAATGTTCTACCTTGGATAGGCAAGGACACCTTCCCTTTGTGCAAGAATCTGCAACACCAAATTCCATGTAGGACCCATGGTCTTAGTGTCGGTTTAGGATATAGTTTCCCTAAAGTAAAATGGACAATGGAAGTAAAGTAAGTACCCTAACTAGGGTAACCTAAGGGTAGTGGCTTAGTGTAGGTGGGGGACTTCACCTATGCATTGCACAAGTGGCTATTACGGAAAGTCCTACGAATGTGTTATAATGCATGTGAGTATGTTAATTTTCCGTATGCATTACTTTTTAGTATTTGTCTAATTGTTATGAACATGTGCATTATATGAGTCTTAATGGATCTATGTCTAGTTTGGATGATGTTGTTTTTACTTGCTATCTTGATGCATGAATTGGATGTTAAGGTTAGTGGTCTAATGATAGGTTTACTAAGTATGTTTGAGGTTATGGCATTTCACATATGTATTGCACTAGTAGACGTATCTTGGGATTGTGAGCAAGGTTTCATAATGTTCTATGTGAAGTGAAATTAGTCTATTTGTGAAGTGAATAGAGTTCACTGTAATGATATTATGGTCTTAACTTAAATATGTCTATAATGTATTATACTTCAATGATGATATGTGTTGGCTTGTGTATGTTGTATGTATGGTTCCCTTGAAACCTTAAGGTGATGTATTAAACCAAGCATCACTAGAGGGTTACATGGAAGGTTAATGGTTTGAAGAAAAGAAGTTCACTATTAAGGGAAAATTGCTCACTGTAAAGCATGATGATCTTACTGTAAAATCATTCAAAAATGTCTTAAAAGCAATGTATGATTTTATATTATGTTTGACCATGAAATATGCATATATGAAGTATGCAAATATAATAATTCTTATTGTATAAAGGTTTTATGATGATTTTCTAAAAAAGGCATAAAATATAATTTCAAGTAAAATGTCCCTTTTAAGTGCATGTTTTTGCATGGTTGCCATACATAGTGCATTCTTGTACTAACTCCATTCTTCTTTACCTTTTTACACAAAGCGTAAGTTACGGATGCTTAAAAGGATGTCTCTTTGTTGCGGAGCTTGTTATGTGTTTCCCAAGCTTAAGCAAAAGTAATCCTTATATTTAATGATGTTGTAAGGGTCGTGTCCCTAAGATACTCTAAAGATTTTGTGTCTAGGATGGCATAAAGAGACTAAGAGTCTAAATATGTACTTATGATATTTTATATGTATGAAGTGAAGTTTCTAGCATATGAGGTGGTATGAAAATTTTTAAATTTTCCGTTCATTTACCTATGACAATGCCATAGATGATAAATATGCGCTTATATAACACCTATGAGAGGTCAAGTACTCCATCTTACTTATAGGGGTGCTCCCCAGTCGTGACCCTCACGACATTAATCAACTAAACAGTTTGGAGGAATCTATTCTTGGAGATATAATTTCCCTATCAGACAAGAGAAAGGAAATGTCGCTATCTCATTTAAGAAATTATCTCGCATTTATGTTTTGATGATTCTCCCTCACAGGGTAACTATTCGGTAGGCACGCCAAAGGTGAAGCAAGGGTTAGAGAAAACATATTGTCATTTGCTGTCAGCCGCAACTGAGCTCAAACTAAAACCCATCACATATTGGTTGGGAAGGTTAATGTAGCTTTAGCGATGGTTATAGGCATAGCAGTGACCCAACTTGTATGTTCCCCTTCTATGACAATATTTTTGGCGATCCACCACAATACCAATTCTCGAGAGGCTGGATCTTTCGTAGTGCTTCGCTTCAAAAATTCCTAGTGATTTTGGAGCAATGTAGTATGGTCCATGCAACATTCGTTTAATAGAAGTCTCCAAAAGGTCGATCGACTTTCCCATAACGACGATTGAGTCAAGGAGACCCAATGATGTGGCAAATTCCATTTGCCATGTTTTTGTGGTTTCAGTAGTAGCAATAAGATTTATCAAAGTGACTGCATACGATGTATAGAACTCCGTAGTTTGGTGACTAGAACAATCTCTAAGTGCATTGTCCATCCACTCGAACTTGTTAAATTTGAAATGTTTGATAAATATCTTGAAATGCCCTGATGTGATTACCACCTCCACCATAAATTCAAGTAAAGTAGAACTATTCTTGAAGCTGCCAGTCCTGGATAAAATCCCTTTTTCAAAGAATTCATTGGTGCGGTTTATAGTCCACATAATATGGTGGCATGCAATGAGTTGTTCCCCACGATCTCGGTGAGGTTTCTGCGCATACATATATCGTACCATAGTCTCTTCATCTTTGAGTAGCTCATCAAGATCTCCATGTGAGAAGTTTAAAGATATGTTATTTCCTATTCTTTATGGGTTAGGAGGTCTGAGATTTTTCCTAAGAAGTGCCTTAATCTTCAGCGCTTCACCAAAAATTGTCCTCACTATTTTTACAAGTTGTAGAGTGAAAAGGATAACTGGCATTTGCAAAATTCTCAGAAACACTACCCTCTTCTTCAGACTAAGAAGAAGTATTCTTGAGCATCTGTTGTTGGACTTATCATCTAGTGGCCCGAGATAAATGGTGTGTTGGATTGAAATCTAAGTGAACCTTTGACCCACTGGCCTCAGATGTGGCATGTTCCACTTATTGGGAAGATGGGGCATGGCTGTTTGCACTCTTCATTCTTTGTCAGTGTGGCATGGTACCTGTAGACATGACCAGTGTTACAATGAGTGCAAATTTTTGACAAACTATCGGGTACCCAGACTACTTATGTGTTTAACATTATACGTCACCAATCTATCATCAGGAAAGATCACATAATCAATAAAATAAAACTACTTTGAGTAATTTTCATGAAAACCTTCACGCATCGTGGAGTAGACCACTGACAGTGAAGTCCTCATGAAATTTGGGAAGTATCAAAGAAAAAGTGATCAACTTCATAATTATTATGTAATGTTCACATATGACTTCACGAACCGTGGGGTGGACAACAAAAATTGAAGTCCTCTGTGAACTGTAGGCAGAATCAAAATAGAAATTATGAACTTCATCATTTTCCCAAGGAATCTTCACGGACAAGGTCACGGTCAGTGGAGAAAACTAAGGGAATTGATCTTGTTCGTGAACTCAGTTCACCCAAACTATGTTATATGCATGGTTCACGAGGAGGTTCAAGGTACTTAAGCATTTCTACTGTCAATGAAATGAAGTGTGACTCACCAATACTCAGGTTTAGGATATTTAGTCCTATATGCCTATATTAATCATGTTGTTTCCCATGTTTCTTTGTAGAACCAACGGTAACTAGGTATCAACATCGAAACAACAGTTAATTGAGACCCAATTACCTTAACACCAAATGACTAAGTACATGCTTTAACCCTAATAACCCCAAAAATTGACGTATAACTTGAACACTCCCCCCATGACTGCCATATTAAACAAAGAACAATGATCATTGGAGAAAATTAACAGACCCTAAAAGAATGAATTTTTCACACAACATTATACATACTTGGAGGAATCTTCAACTTTATATCTACAAATGTATTGTCCTACGTAACCGATTCACGCTACTCACACTTAGTGGATTATAGGTGGGATGTGTGGGAAGACTGTTATAGAAGAAATGTAAGAAAGAAGAATAAAGAAAGAAGAATAAATAAAGAAGAGAGGAATTTAAAAGGACGTGATTTGTTTGACCTAAATACATTGTGCATTTCAAATGGGTCTAATCGCGGGGCATGACGAGTCATGATTAATGAATTACATATGTGAACAATATACCGTGGAGTAGCCCGTGTAGGGCATCATGACCCCTCAACCTTTCCGTAGAAATAACTTCAGTGATGAGACTTACCTGGGATAGATAACGAACCATAAAGTCCTGCGTAAAGTGGTTCAAGGTTCGTGATACTGCCCTTAGAAAGTAGTTTGACTCGTTCAGCTTCACCTAAAATTTACGCTAGGTAAAGAGGGTCCATAAACATTATTACGAACCATGAACCCTCATGTCAAACCTTCATTTCGTTGATCACATCTTAATCATGCATGTCCTTGGTGTGTGCTTTCATATATTCATACTTAGTACAAGTGTCTACTAATCCCATAGAACTCTACATTTTTAGGTGCAGGCACCGGTGGACGTTAAAGCTTACAGGACGACGCTGAAGCTATCCGAACGTGGAGCGTTAATCTTGAATTGGTAGTCCTCATGATTTTGACGATGCTTGCGCATTATATTCTAGCTTAGATATAGGTTGAGTTACTGGAGTATGTTCCACTAGCGTTTCTTTCTCATTTTATATTAGACATTGTATTGGTGCCATTTTTGCATGTATACACTTAGTGTAGTATTGAATTGTTTCGTTCATTTGATGATCTTAATATTAGATGGTTGATTGTGAATGTTTATAAGTTTAATTATAATGTCTTATATGAATGTTAACTAACAAAAAGTTTAAATTTTTTGCTAAAATTAACCTAGATGAAGTAACGATGACGTATTAAGGCTTGTCTGCGACCTAAAAGAGGTCAACGATTTCTGTCTCGTCTGGGAACTAAACTCCAGTCGTGACAAAGTTGGTATCAGATCACTAGGTTAAATTCCGAGGATAATGAGTTCATATTAACCACATAGAGTAGTTTCTAAGTCATGGTAGTGAAGTGCACCACTATTCTCTATTAGAGACTGCGTGATGCGTAGGAAAAATTCCCTTCTTCTAATCTTATCATGCCTCTTGCTAATGTCTGATTTCTTTGTGTTATGAGAGTGTCTAAGTTCAATTCTTATTTCTTTTCAGAAAATGACACTAGAAGGAACGCTGGTTAGGGGAGACAAGGAGCAGCTGCTGGGTATAACCAAGTTCCACCCTAGGCTCCAGCTTAAGGCGTGGCCATGCCAGTTAACCCAGCAGGGTTGACTTATGTGGAGTTGCGGACCGCTCTGGCTCAAATGTCTCAAGCCATCACTATGAAGGCCAAGTCTATTATGGACCAAGACAACAGACAAGATGTTCAGCGGGAGAACCCACCCGTACGTAGCATGGCAGACAGACTACGGTAGTTTACGAGGATGAATACTCAAATTTTTACAGGGTCCAAGATTTCAGAGGATCCTCATGAGTTTATGGATGAGGTACCTAAGGTCTAAGTGGCCATGACGGCCATAGATACTGACAAGGCTGAGTTGGCTTCCTATCTGCTCAAGGATGTTTCACAGTCTTGGTATAAGATGTGGTAGGATAGCCGAGCTTTGGTCGGGGTTCTGGTCACAAGGGAGATGACGGAGGCCAAGGTGGAGGAGTTTCTCAACCTTAAACATGGATCGATGACAGTCACAGAGTATGCCTAAAAGTTAGAGAAATTATCTAGGTGTACCAACCCTAAAAATGGTTATGCTAAATAATGTTTAATGTGCCTAGAATGCCTAAGATTAAACCGGATTCACACGGATTGATTCACGTAGAACAAGACCTCTGAACCCTTACGATAGCCAAGCTAACTAACTTGGGGAGTTAGTTGAGCTAGTATAGGTTGGGTCCAGCAATTAAGGGATTACGAATATGAAGATTTACTTGGATGAGTCTTTACCGGACATAAAAATGAGAAATCTTAAGTTTGGAGGGTCTAGGCGTAAAATACTCTTTTTCCAGGATAAGGGTAGTATCTTAATTACCCTAAATATATAATTAATTATTTAATTAATAAGGTGGAGGGGAATTTTAAGGAGAGGGCCAAAAAAATTGGCTCTTGAAGTGAAGTCTTGCTCCATTCGAGTTCGAACCTAGGTGTAAGCAATGAATAAATTTTTTTTTTATTTAAGTTGGTAAATAAACGTAATTAATTAATATTTATTGTTTATTAGATTGTTTAAAATAAAAGGGAAATCATATTTTAATTTTTTTTAATTTACTAAACCTTATTTGACTACGTTCTAAACTAGACTCGTAAGCCTAAGGTAACTCTCTTCTCTAACTTCTATCTAACATTAATGTTCAATCTCTCTTCTCTCATTCACGTTTCTCTCTGCCAAATAATATTCAAGAACAGAAAATTAACCAAGGTTCTTCACACACGAAGGATTCACAAAATAATATAAGAAAAACAAAAGTTAATCAATCATGTAGGCAAAGAGAAGGTTTTCTGTCGAGTGAGGTGTTGGAATTTCGGTGTTGGACGTGTGTTTGGAGAAGTTTTTTGGCAGCAAGTCTAGGTTTGAACGTCAAAAAGTTATGGGTTCTCTTATCTCTTGGTCCCTTTCCCATGAGACCACTTAAGGTTCATTATATTGAGTTCGAAAACTAGGGTTGTTCCTCGTTGCATGTCCCTGTAACTAGCTCCCAATGATTCAGGGGTTGGGTATGTTTGCTGGTAGATATTAGGCGTGTGTTGAATTTTCGTGAGGAATATGTTCATGTATGTTTGTTTGTAATCGTATGAATGACAACCTCTGTGTTTCGAAACTATGTGCATGTGTGTGCAAAAATGTGACCATGACTACGTGTACTCGGATTAAGGCTAAAAAATTGTAATGTTATGGTTGTGATCTTACGTTCTTACACTTATGTAAATCGTTATGTTCATATGAAGTGTAATGTGGCTGAATTGAGTGAGAAACTCTTGGCTAATCGAATTCATGAAAATGCACCTAAAACGTTCTAAATGAACTATGAAATTCCCTAAGAATTAATGTGTAACTTGATGAAAAGATGCTGAAGAAAAACTATTAAAATTTCCAGTTTCAAATGATGAGTTTTGGTCAAGTTAAGAGGGTTAAAAATGTTGTAAAAAAATGAACAAAAAAAAGTGAGGTCATGGAGGATTGAACCTTTGACCTCACCATGTTAAAAACCATGAAAATAAAGAAGTAAGAAGAGGAAGGTGATGAAGGGGATTCGAACCATGGTCTTTGCTGGAAAATAAAGTATGAAAAGAAGAAATGAGAGGAGTGAATTTCGAACCCACAACCTCTCGGTTAAACATAAGGAAAAATAAAAAGAAAAGAAGTGTGAGGATGTGGGGGTTCGATCCCACAACCTCATGGTCAACTCGAAGAAGCCATGGTTAAGGAAATTTAAATAAACAGAGGCTGTGGGGGTTCGATCCCACAACCCCTCAGCCAAAAAAGAGTAAATGTAAATAAGAGAAATTAAAAGAAAATGAAGGCGTTGGGGTTTGATCTTGGGTCCCCAAGCCATGTGGACAAAAATATAATAAATGAAAAATGTAAGTGTTGTCCAAGGGATTCAAAAACCGGGTTCCCTTGCCGAAGTTCCACATTGATACATAAGTCATACATGAATTAAATAATCAAAAATAATATGGCCTACTTAGATCGAAATTGAGATCTTGGCGTACATACAAGATGCATAAGTCTTGTACCACATAATCTTCGGAAGATATGAATCACTTAAACGGCCTATGAACGAAGCCTCATGGATTGTATGTATAGACCCCTAAGTCTAGCATACGTTTATAAATACGTGAATCTAAGATGTATGTAATGAAATGATTTAAACCTAGGAGGGTTAAGTAAGAGTGTAAAACACACTAAATGGCCAAGTGAATTGGCACATGATGAAATTAATAATGAAATGATGAAATGAACAATGAAATGAAACCTTAGAAGGGTTATGTAAGAGTGTGAAACAGACTAAATGGCCAAATGCATTGGCATATGACTAAATAAATATTCACGTTAAAAAAAGGGGTGAATAATTATGAAGAGAAAATATGCTATTGTTATTAAATGTGGTGACAACATGATATGAGACTAATGTAAAAGATGAAAGCAATCTCAAATGAGCCTAAGTAAATGTTATCATAACGTACTCACCTATGATAGTATAAAGTTAATGAAGAGACCAGTATCTATGAACACTCTAATGAAAGTATTGAGATTAACATACTTAATACTAATGATGAGATGAGAAATCATCTATTGAGATATGATGTCCTCATACTAGAAGCCAGTTTCCATGATGTATGGGCTGAATGTAATCGAACTTTATACTGAGCACGGATAGACTAGATATGAGCATTGATGCCTTCTTTCAGGAAGGGTGGAGTTTCACGTAACTCTCATGAGATGAGACTGTCCGGCATGCCGGGTATGGGTCTTCTTTTATCTCCTAGTCTTTGAACCAATACTGCAAATATAGGGATTTGGCAGGGTTCAATTCCCATGTACGCTAGCATGTTTTACGTCACTTTGGCCGGTTATTCCAACTTTTTTAGGTGTGGGGGAGACATTGGATTTCATGATGCTCACATGATTTTTGTCGCTTAAAGTTAAAGTTCCCAATGAATGAATAAGGCCAATCTCAAAAGAAGCACATAATGAAATGAATGATTCTAAAGGTGTTAGGATAGGATAATCAAGAGGTGAGCTAGACTTATATAATGACACTAGGTCATTCTTGATCATTGCACAATGAACGCGATGAAAGCCTTAAACTACATCCTAGGTATAACTGTTGTTCACACTAGCCAATGAATGAAATGAAATGAAGTACATATGAATGAATGAAACAGACTCTATGTTTGCTAAACTAGCCTCACTAGTTGAGGTCCCATATGTTGAGCCCTGATTTTTGGGAAGTCTTAATGTCAAGTCAATGATTCCAAGGTCTCATGGTATATGAACGAATGATATGAAAAAAGTTATGTCCTATATGCAATATGTTATGTGCTATGTACAAGATGTTATGTGCTGTGTACAATAAGATAAGTATGATGATGAATGTTAATCTCATGGCATGACTTTCCTAATCCAAATTTGGAAAGCTCACTCACTTTCCTAATCAAAATTTTGAAAGCTCACTAACTTTCCTAATCCCAATTTGGCAAGTCCACTTACTTGACTTTTCATAATCATGTTAATAGGAAAAAGCTATTCTTACTCATGCATGTCCCTGGTATGTACTTTCATATACTCATACTTAGTACAAGTGTGTACTAATCCCATACAACTCTATATTTGTAGGCGCAGGCAAAGGTGGACGCTAGAGCTTAAAGGTTGACGTTGCAGCTATCCGGACGTGGAGCTTTCATCCTGACTTGGTAGGCCTTCATGCTTTCGAGGATGTCTATATTTATTATCTTGTTTAGATGTTGGCTTTAGCTAGAGGAGAATTTTGCAGTAGTGTTTATTTTCACATTGATTTCATACTTTATATTGGTGCCGTTTTGGCAAGAATACATTTAATGCAATTATGAACTGTTTCTTTCATTTGATTATCTCTATATTAGATAGTTGATTTGTGAACTCCTATGATATTAAGTTTAAAATGTTTAGCATGAAATAAGAAACCAAAAAGTTCAAATTTTCCGCTAAAATTAACCTAGATGAAGAATGACGTATGTAGGCTTTTCTGCGACCTCTGAGAGGTCAATGATGCCGGTCTCGTCTGGGTCTAGATTCCGGTCATGACAAAGTTTATATCAGATCACTAGGTTATATTCGAATAAAAAATTTGACATCAACAATATTGAGTAGTTTCTAGTTCAAGGTAGTGAAGTGCACCACTATCCTAGATTAGAAACTGCATGATTCATAGGAAACTTTCCGTTCTTCTAATATTATTGTGCCTTCTCTAATGTCAGATTTCTTGTTGTTAA
This sequence comes from Solanum neorickii, assembly GCA_027704865.1. Lineage (NCBI taxonomy): Eukaryota > Viridiplantae > Streptophyta > Magnoliopsida > Solanales > Solanaceae > Solanum > Solanum neorickii. The sequence continues at coordinate 10,529,412 of JAKWJC010000368.1, read as the reverse complement.
TAGCGTATCTAACATCAAATTTTGATGTTTTCAAAAGATGAATACAAGGAGAAAGTAGGCGGAGATATTAGAAATCAGGTTCCTTCCAAGGCTCCAGCTGCTGGAATAAAGATGCCCGTTAACCCAGCTTGGTTGAAAGATTGAGAAGTAAGGACAGCGTTGGTATAGATGGCCCAAGCTAGCACTTTGCAAGTTCAGGCCATTGGGTTTGATTGATGTGGAGAAGTCTGATTTGGCATACCACCAGCTAAAGGACGTAGCTCAATCCTGGTATAAAGTGTGGCAGGATAGCAAGGCCTTAGAAGGAGGTCCTATTACTTGGAATATTTTCAATATGGCTTTTCTAGAGTTGTTATTTCCTAGATAAATGAAGGAGGCTAAGGTTGAGGAATTCATCAGCCTTAAGCAGGGCTCGATGTCAGTAAGGGATTACTCCCCAAAGTTCGTAAAATATTACAGCTCACGAGAGGCCACCTTGTAGGAAGAGTGTCATACTGCATGGAGGAGAGTGTATGATGGGATCTAATTGTTACAGTTGTGGAAAATTGGGTCAAATGATGCAGGATTGTCCGAATAGGAGGAGATGTAAGAGCTGATACAGTTAATAAAAAATGCCCAATAAATGTATGTGGTAAGACTATGTGTACAAACTTGGTTGAGTTACCAATGCATTATTTTTATGTTATTCTAGCATGGACTGACTTTATAGTTGTTATGCCTGTATTGATTGTCGTAGTAGGGTTGTGAGATTTTGTTTCCCGAATGAAGAAGAGCTAGTCCGGGAGGGGTGCAACTCGATTTATCCTAATCCCTTGATTTCAAACCTTAAAGCCAATAAAATGATGTCCATGGGGTTATTATGTCATATTGTGAGTATTAATGATTTAGTTCATGACATTCCTTCCACAGACTCAATGCATCTAGTGAATGAGTTCCAAGATGTATTTCACGATGATTTTCCCGGAGTTCCTCCCACTCGAGATATTGACTTTTGTATCGAGTTAGAACCCGATACTAACTAAATTTCAATTCCTACTTAAAGAATGGATCTAGCTGAACTCAAAGAGTTGAAGCTGCATTTAAAAGATCTCGCTCATAAGGGTTTCATTTAGCCGAGCATATCCCCCTGGGCGCTCCAGTATTGTTTGTGAAAAAGAAAGATGGAACCCTTAGAATTTGTATTGACTATCGGGAGCTCAACAAAGTCACAATCACGAATAAGTATCCACTTCCCTGAATAAATTATTTGTTCAACCAACTCCAAGGGTCTAGTTTCTTGTCAAAGACTAATCTTCGTTCAAGGTACCATCAGCGTAGGGTTAGGGATGTAGATATCCTAAAGACAGCGTTTCGTACCAGTTATGATCATTAAAAGTTTTGAGTTATGTCATTTGGTCTCACGAATGCACCTACTACATTTATGGATCTCATGAACAGAGTGTTTCGTGAATATCGTGACTCTTTCGTTACAGTATTCATTGATGACATTATCATGTACTCCAAGACCATGGAAGAACATGAACAACATTTGAGACTAACCTTGAAGGTACTTATACACCATCAGTTGTATGCCAAATTCAGCAACTGTGAATTCTGGTTTAGATCAGTGACCTTCCTGGGTCATATTGTGTCTAACAAAGGTGTGGAGGCAGATCCTAGGAAGACTGGGGTTGTTAAGAACTGGAAAAAACCTCTTACTCCCATAGATATTCGTAGCTTTTTGGGTTTGGATGGTTATTATCGCAGGTTCGTGGAGGGTTTTTATTCCGTTGTTGCCTCACTGACAGCTTTGACTAAGAAAAGTCCAAGTTTGAGTTGACGAAGTCTTGTGAGAAGAGTTTGCAGGAGCTCAAGGATAGACTCACTTTAGCCCCGGTGCTTACTTTGACTGAGTGTGGTGAGAATTAAACTTTTTATTGTGATGCATCTCGGGTTGGTTTAGGTTGTGTTCTTATGCAGGGTGGTAAGATGATAGCTTATCCATCCACACAACTCAAGGTTCATGACAAGAATTATCCCACTCAAGACCTATAGTTGGCAAATGTGGTGTTTGCACTGAAATTGTGGAGGCACTAGTTGTATGGGGTGCATGTGGATGTTTTCACAGACCAAAGGAGTCTTCAATACGTGTTCACACATAGAGAGTTGAATCTATGTAAGCAGAGATGGTTTGAACTATAGAAGAACTATGACATGAACGTTTACTACCATTCAAGTAAAGCTAATGTTGTAGCTTATGCTTTGAGTAGGATGAGAATGGGAAGTACAACCCACGTTGAGGATGGGAATAAAGAGTTGGCGAAAGATATACATAGATTGGCCAGACTGGGTGTGCGCTTAGTTGACTCTACTATTGGGGGTGTTTCAGTTTATCCTAGTTCTGAAACTTCCTTAGTAGTTGAAGTCAAGGAGGTTTAGCATCTTGATCCTGTGTTGATGGAGCTGCAGTATTAAGGGTTGGGTAAGATGAATGAGTCTTTTTCTTTGGAAGATGACATCATACTTATGTACGAGGACATGTTGTGTGTACTAGATGTGGATGATTTGCGGACTAGGACCATTGTAGAGGCCCATGGTTCCAGATACTCCATACATCCAAGTTCCACCAAGATGTATCATGATCTTAAACATATCTATTGGTGGGATGACATGAAGAATGACATTGTAGATTTTGTGGAGAAGTGTTATAACTGTAAACAGGTTAAGGCAAAGCATCTTAAGCGTGGCGGTCTTACATAGATTATCGAGGTTCTGACTAGGAAATGGGACACATTAATATGGACGTATTGGTTGGTCTTACGAAGACTAGGATACAACATGACTCCATATGAGTTATTGTGGACAGGATGACTAAGTCTGCCCCACTAAATCCCTGTGAAGTCACTGACAGAGCCGATTATTATGCGAGACTCTACATTGATGAGATTGTGAGATGGCATGGGATTCCTTTGTCTATCATTTCAAAAAGAGGAGCTCAATTTACTTCACATTTTTGGAGATCCTTCCAGATGAGCTTAGGAACACAGGTCAAGCTTAGCACTGCCTGTCATCCTCAGACTGATTGGCAGGTAGAGCGCACCTTGTAGACATTAGAGGATATGTTGAGGGCGTGTATGATTGACTTCATGGGTAGCTGGGACGACAATCTTCCATTGACAGAGATCTCGTATAATAATAGCTATCACTCGAGGATTGGTATGACACTGTTTAAGGCACTTTATGGTAGGAGGTGTAGGTATTCAGTTGGGTGGTTCGAGGTTTGAGAGTCATGTATTTTTGGTCCAGAGATCATTCATGAGGCCTTAGAGTAGGTCAGGGTGATTAGGGATAGGTTGGCTACTGCTTACAGTAGGCAGGAATCTTATGCAGACAATAAAAAATGGCCCTTAGAGTTTGATGTTGCTGACCAGGTCTATTTGAAGATATCACCTACGAAGGGGGTGAATAAATTTGGCAGGAAGGGTAAGTTGAGTCAGAGGTATGTTAGGGTATATGAGATCCTACAAAGTGAAGGAGAGGTGGCCCATGCGTTGACATTGCCTGCGGAACTAGCTTCTGTTCATCATGTCGTTCAGGTCTCTATGTTAAAGAAGTGACTAGGTGATGCAACGTCAATTATACCTATTGATGTTTTTGGGGTTGATGAAAATTTGTCCTATGAGGAGGTACATGTTGAGATTTTAGACAGACAGGTGAAGCTGTCGAGGAACAAAGAGATTGACAGAGTGAAGGTATTGTGGAGGAATCAATTTGTAGGGGGTGCTATGTGTGAGGCCGAGGTCGATATAAGATCCCGCTACCCTCATCTTTTCATCTCTTGAGGTTAGACTTCCTACTCTTAAGTCTATGTTTTGTTATCTCTCCATTCTTTGTTTCTATTGCTTGATTGTGTATTTTAACTATGTTATGATTTGACTGCATTATGCAAAATAGTTAGTGTATCATTTGGGGATAATACAACAACCCTACAAATGGCTATGCTAAATAATGTATAATGTGCTTAGAATGCCTATGATTTGACCGGGTTCACATGGATTGATGAACGTAAAACCAAACCTCTGAACCCTTACAACATCCAAGCAAACTAACTGGGGGAGTTAGTTGAGTTAGGAAAGGTAGGGTCCATCCATGTAGGGATCGTGAATATCAAGATTTACTCAGATGAGTCTTTACCGAACTTAAAATGTCAAAATCTTAAGATTGGAGGGTGTAGGGGTAAAATAGTCTTCTTCCATGCTAAAGGTAGCCTCACAATTACTCTAAATATATATTTAATTATTTGATTAATAAGGTGTAGGGGCTTTTTGGGGAGAGAGGGCCAAAAAAATTGGCTCTTGAAGTGAAGTCTTGCTCCACCCTGGTTCGAACCTAGGTGGAAGCAATGAAAACAAATTATTTTTATTTAAATTGGTAATTAATGTAATTAATTCATATTAAATATTTATTGGATTATTTAAAATAAAAGGGAAATCAGATTTTTATTTTTATTAATTAACTAAACCTTATTTGAGTATTTCCTAAACTAAACTCCTAAGCCAAAGGTAACACTCTCATCTCATGTCTATCTCACTTTCAGGTTCAATCTCTCTTCTCCTATTCACGTTTCTCTCTTCCAAATAACATTCAAGAACAGAAAATTAACCAAGGTTCTTCACACATGAAGGACTCACAAAAAAATATAAGAAAAACAAACGTTAATCAATCACGTAGGCAAAGAGAAGGTTTTCCATCGAGTGAGGTGTTGGACTTTCGGTGTTGGATGTTTGTTTGGAGAAGTTTTTGGGCAGCAAGTCTAGGTTTGAACGTCAAAAAGTTACGGTTTATCTTATTTCTCAATCCCTTTCCCAAGAGACCCCTTAAGGTTCAGTATATTCAATCTGAAAACTAGGGTTGTTCCCCGTTGCATGTCCCTGTAACTAGCTCCCAATGATTCGTAGTTGGGTATGCTTGCTAGTAGATATTAGGCGTTTGTTGCATTTTTTTTATGAATATGTTCATGTATGTGTGTTTTAAATCTTATGAATGACAACCTATGTGTTTCAAAACTATATGCAAGTGTGTGCAAAAATGTGACCGTGACTAGGTGTTCTCTGGTTAAGTCTCAAAAATTGTAATGCTATGGTTGTGATCTTACGTGCTGAAACTTATAAAATTATGATTTTCATATGAAGTGTAATGTGTCTGAATTGAGTGAGAAACTCTTGTCTAATAGAATTCATGAAAAAAAACCTAAAACGTTGTAAATGAACTACAAAATTCCCTAAGAATTAATGTGTAACTTGATGAAAAGATGCTGAAGAAAAACTACAAAATTTCAAGTATAAAATGATGAGTATTGGTCAAGTTAAGAGATTCAAAATGTTGTGAAAAAATTAATTAAAATAAGTGAGATCATGGTGGATTGAACCCTTGACCTCACTATGCTAAAAACCTTTAAAATAAAGAAGTAAAAAAAGGAATGTGGTGAAGGGGATTAGAACCATGTTCTTGCCTTGAAAGAAATTTATGAAAATAATAAATGAAAGGAGTGGGATTCGAACCCACAACCTCTTGGTCAAGGTTCAATAAAAATGAAAAGAAAATAAGTGTGAGGCATGGGAATCGAACCCACGAACTCTAGGCGGGAAAGCAGAGTTAAATGAAAAATAAAGTGAGGTTGTGGGGTTCGATCCCATAACCTCATGGTCAACTCAAAGCAGACATGGAAAAAAGAAATTGAATTAAATAGGGGCTATGGGGATTCAATCCCACAACCTCTCGGCCAAGAAAGAGAAAATGTAAATAAAAGAAATTAAAAGAAAATGAAGGCGTTGGGGCTTGAACTTGGGACCCCAAGTCGTGTGGACCAAACTAAAATAAACAACAAATGTAAGTGTTGTCAAATGGATTCAAAATCGGGTTCCCTTGCTAAATTTCATATTGATGCATAAGTCATACGTGAATTAAATATTCAAAAATAATGCTTCCTACTTAGATCGAAATCAAGATCTTGGCATACATACAACATGCATAAGTTTTGTACCACATAATCTAAGGAAGATATGAATAACTTAAAACAACTATGAATGAAGCCTAATGGATTGTATATATAGACCCTTAAGTCTAGCATACATTTAAAAATAAGTGAACCTTAGACGTATGTAATGAAATGATATAACCCTAAGAGGGTTAATCAAGAGTGTAAAACACACTAAATGGCCAAATGCATTGGCAAATGATGAAATGAACATTCAAAAGATGAAATGAACAATGAAAGGATGAAATGAACAATGAAAAGATGAAAACCTAGAAGGGTTAAATAAGTGTGTGAAACACACTAAAAGTCCAAGTGCACTGGGAAATGCTGAAATGAACATTTACGTAAAAAAGGGTGAGTAATCATGAAAAACAAATGTGCTAATGTTAATAAATTTTGTGCCAATATGATATGAGGATAATGTAAAATATGAGAGAAATATCAAATGAGCCTAAGTAAATGTTACCAAAACGTACTAACCTATGAGAGTGTAAAGCTAATGAAGAGACCAGTCTCTATGAACACTCTAATGAAAGTATTGAGATTAACATACTTAATACTAATGATGAGATGAGAAATTATCTGTTGAGCTATAATGTCCTCATACTTGAAGCCATAATCCATGACGTATGAGTTGAATGTAATATTCCACTAGTGTGTCATTCAACTTTCATTTCAGACTTTGTATTGGTGCCGTTTTTGCAAGAATACATTTAATACAATTATGAACTGCTTCTTTCATTTGATTATGTCTATATTAGATGGTTGATTTGTGAACACCTATGATGTTAAGTTAAAAATGTGTAGCATGAAATAAGAAACCAAAAAGTTCAAATTTTCCGCAAAAATTAACCTAGATGAGGTAAGAATGACTTATGTAGGCTTGTATGCGACCTTTGAGAGGTCAACGACGCCGGTCTCGTCTGGGATCTAGATTTCGACCGTGAAACCAGGTATGACACTTCCCTTGTATCTAACATCAGCGATGAGATGAGTAGGTTCCTCAAAAGAATCTCAAGAGATCTTGATGAGGAGTGTCGGGCTGCGATGCTCCATGATAGCATGCGCCTCTCTAGGTTAATTGTACATGTCAAGCAGGTAAAGGACAATAGGAGGAAGAGGGGGGTCCGTGGGGTTATGAGGACTAAACCTTCTGATCAAGTAGGTTCTAGTAATGGTGGCGGTAGGAAAAACTTCGGTGTCCACGATCAACATAGATTGAAAAAGGGGCATCAATGTTTAGGGAACTCTAATTCTCAAAGGAGTGCAGAACCTAGAGGAGGCAGACCCGAGCCCAAGCCTTGGGTCGTCCTCATGGAACCTTATGGTTGTCCTTGGGGAGTTGTAGCCGGACTTTTCCCTCCTTAACATGCCCACGTAGGTCCTAGGGTCCCCTCAAATCAATTTGGACTCCAAACAACTCACAAACATTCAAAGACACAATAGAACACATGCAAGCACATAGACGTGTAGTTGTCGAACGTCTTGGTTATCCCTTGAGGTTGGACTTTAAAACTTACGAAACTTACCTCAAACAGCTAAATTCACTATTTTATCACATTATTAATTTACTATGTACTTTCTAAGCTGTATTTAGACCTATTTCATTATGAGTGTCCGTACATTCTCCCCCACTTAGAAAAACATTTGTCCTCGAATGACACTAACAACTTTCAAGGACATCAAGGACTAAACTAGCAGATCACAACACATACTATCATGGACATAAAATTCATAGTAAATGCACCATACTTACAAGGAACACCAACTACATATTATAAAGCATTTTAACTAACACACGCAAATTTGGAACAATTTCGACAATTTAAAGTACACAATCATTCTCCCCCACTTAGGGTAAACCCATCTTAGATAAATCAAAACAACCATAAAGAATTATGACTTACCAGTGTCTTCCCTCGGGATTAGATCATTTTTTAACTAGAATTTGATAGAAACTATTACTCTTTGGAGCATTTTGATCCAGACCATCATGATGAGCTTGGTTAGTCTCTTTCCCTTTTGCCTCGAGGATCGAGAAATCTCTTATCTTATGACCCCTATTACCACATCCAAAACAACCATCTATACTTGCAAGACACCTTCCCAAGTGTTGGTTCCCACAAGTAGTACATCTATGCCTTTCAAAAGCATATCCACCCCCTTGAGAACTTTTGTTGGAAAACCTATCCATGTTCCTCATGGAAAAGTCTTGATTATAAAACATCTTTTTAGACTAAGGTTAACTTTATTGATCCAACCTAGGCCTCTTTCAATCCCTATTAATCTTTCTAATGTTGGACTCCTCAATTATTTGTGCATACACCGTAAGCCTAGAGATATCCATATTATTATGGAGCATTATCATATTACACTCTTCTTCCCCCAAACAAGACACTCCTATGACGAACTTATTCATTCTAGCCCTAGAGTTGTCATCCAAGGTTGGGGCATACTTAGAGAGTTGGGTGAACTTGAGAGAATAATCCTTCACATTCATTCCCTCTTGTTGAAGGTTCACGAATTCTACAAATTTTGTCCCCCTCAACTCTATAAGGAAGAACCAATCATGAAAGTCCATCTTCAACAATTCCCAATCTACCGGACCTTCCCTTATGGGCCCCTCGCCCCTCTATTGTTAAAACCACACATGAGCCACATCTTTTAGTTGATAAGGGACTAGTTCTGCTTTTTTTGCTACGAGTCACACCCATAGAATCCACCATATTGAACACCTCACTATGAAGCCTTGTTGATCTTTATCCATGTTAGTGCCATGAAAAGTTGGAGGAATCATCGTCATAAAATCTCAGATTCTACAAGAGAGAGTACTTGAATTATGTTAAGGTCCAACTCCTAGGTTATCTTGGGAAACCATATAATTAGTGATGACTTGAGATTGAGTTATCATAAGTTGGGTCAATGCCCGAAGAGCTGCCCTTATCTCTATATAAGTCATATTCCCTTCAACATAGGGAGCTTAAGGATCTTGGGGAATTTGAGATACTTGAGGTTCTTGAAGGGGAAAGAACCTCATTCACATCCTGTTGGTTGGCTATAGGGACTTGCTCACCCCGAGGAGGAATCCTCTCATTAGATACTCCCTTCTGCTCCCTTCTATAGGTTTGCCTTCTTGTATTAATGTCCTATAAACACAAGAGAAGAGGTTTATAAAAGACATTTATAGAACATATCTCGATGGTATGACTATAGAGTAATGAAGAAAGTGTAACTTGTATCTCTTTAAATCCTCTCGCTCATTAATGTGTTGTGACTCACACCGATGACCAATATTCTACGAGACATTGTTTGTGAGACTTTGGACCCTAAACTATTTGCCAAAATCATATGCTCTGATACAAAGTTTGTAAAGGCTAGAAAGCACCCTAAGGAAGTTACAGTATGTACTTGGTCATTCGGAGGTCTCGTACCAGGCTCTTACAGATCGCTCATTAATAGGTAGGAAAAGTAGTGTGTAATTTTAAATTTTCACAATAATATTAATAATAAAATCTTTTATAAAAATAAGGAACAAGCATCATCAATCACCAGCCAACTTACCGACAAACCTTAATATCTTAGGGTACCGGTCCTTTATAATGAAAGAAAATATTCTATGTCTTAGACAAAGTCTTAAAAGAAAGAAACTAAACAAAACATAGTCTATGTCCACGAATATATAAGGACTTACCGATCTTGAGAGAATCAACTTTTCAATCATTGCCTCCTAAGAAAACCTTCACTTGCCTTCCTCCTATACTTTGTTATATGGAAGATTATGGGGTTTGTACAAACATTGTACTAAGTATGGCATTATGAAAAAACATGAAAAATATGACATTTTATTTGAAACAAACCTTTCATGCTATTTTAGGAAACCCACAATCAATCATGTCTCAAAACATCATATAAATCATCATTTGAATCATAATGTAAAACTTCCATAATTTCAACATAAGGTCACACTTTACAGTATACCCATATCATATAGACTATTACTATCCCAAAGCTATCCTAGGGCTCATTAAAGTAAGACATGAAGAAACCCCCCATACAATATCTTCAATAACTACATAAGTGATCCTTAAGACTACCCTAGATAAGCATTTTTCATTTCATTTAACACGTCAACATTCAATACTAAAGACACTAGAAGAAACATACATGAATTTTGGAATTTCAAATAAAGGACCATCCACTAAGACAATCCCCAAGTTACACATAGTGTAATGTGAAAGTAGATTCTTATACTACTACTCCCACCTTATTACTCCTTGAGAATTCCCTTAGACTTGGCACACAACATTCATCCAATTCATAGATTTCATCACGAATTACACAATGTCAACATGCTTGTTGACATTAGACATAAAGTCACATTACTTCATTTACATTATACAATAACCCATTGTTTCATTTTAAAATAATGAAAAACCAAGACTCCCTCCAAATGGCTACTTTTGCAATGGATAGATACTGTCCCACTCCACTACTTACCCTAAGTAGTACACCCTTTAGATAACTAAGTTCGTTACATTTTTTCGTGGGGGCTATATTTAACCGACATACACCATATGGGTTAGACTTGAAAACCTAGTATTAACATCTACTGTATGAGGAATCCCTACTTGCCGAAGGTAGGGTCATACTCTTATTTTTACATGGATTCTCAAAAAGCTACACCTATGCGTGCGCATAGTTAAGGTATGAGGAGATTTCTTTGAAGTAACTCATGCGCATCTAACGTGGAGAACTCATCTAAAGAGGTACATTGGATACAACATCTCTAATCACAAACAATATCCATCCCTTCTTCTAATCCTCTCTATGCTAAGAATAACTCCCCCACGGAGTTTTAAACATTCATTTACTATAGATTAAGGTATAACTATTTAGTACCACATCTCATCTATCGAGGAGTACTTATCCCTAGAGGTTGCTTTTGAATACCACATCTCAACTCACCAATCATATCAAACCTCCAACCTATCTTGGAAATCTCAGATTAATAATGATCTTGCTACTAAATACTTCATCTTAACTCATGAAGAATGTTCACCACAAAATCCCACTTTTCATTACTAAAGTTTTTTAGGAATAGTAGGGAATGGTCTAGACACTTTATCTGTACTCAAGAAGTGTTTCAACCCTACAATACCCCATTTTCATTCATTAACATCATTCTTTCATTCATTCGTAGTATGTATGAGTACATCTGATAACACTTTTCACATAATCACCATTTTCATAACATTTACTTCTAAACATGATCATACTACACTTATCATAGTTCAAACACTATCATGTTTCTCATATACTCATACTTCATTTAGACATACCATCTTCAAGATACACATTAACAACTTCATAAGACGGCATATGCATATATATATATATCAATATCATCAGTTTACTTCACATGTTATGCCTTCAAGGAAATAATCACAATACACTCATTTATCCATATACTTCATGCCAACACCGCCACCAAAGGTGGATCATATCACTTAAGATCAATTCAATAAAAAATTAAGCAAGATAGATAAACATACCCTCATTAAAATACTTTACCACCTTTTCTCAATATTTCACCAAATCATCATAGTAAATTATAATAAGGAAGTAGGTAATCCAAAATAAAACAAAGAAATACAACTCTAACATTATCTATACATATACACTAAACCCACTCCATAAATTAAAAGTTGATAATTTGCATGAGCATGGTTTCTTTGGGGTTTTGACCTAAAAACAACAACTAACATTAAAAATAAAATGTTTCATTCATTAAATCTTTTTGACGTAAAGACTCATGCTTAGAATTCATAATAGAAGAATTTGGAGTTTGAAACACTTTTTAAAAAGTCTTTGGAATGGATTCTTGGATGAAAGAAGTTTAAAGGATGAACTACCATGCCTCAATATAAATAAAACAACTAAACGTTTGTTAATAAAACCTCCAAAACCTTCTATCCTAGCTTTTCCTTGAGTTCTAGCTTCAGTGGGGTTAGAGAGTCTTTCTTGAGGAAGAGGTTTTAATTTTTAAATGAAGACTAACTTAGGTTCTAGGAGTAAAAACTAACTTTAAATACTCTAAATACCCTAAAAAATATTCCATGCTTCTTAAAAGACTTGAGATGAATTTACCAAACCACCCTAACTTTGGTCGAAACACATGCAACTTTTCTAGGTGCCAAATGACAGTCCCAACCTATTATGCATTATTGGAATGATAGTGTGTCCTTCTGGGCGTCATTTGCTTCGGTCGATGTTATTTGGGCGGCTAATCTTACTACCACTATGTCTGGACCCCCCCAAAGGATGGGGCTTTATTCATTCTAATGCTTGTCAACAAGGGGCGTCATTTGGGAAGTGTTTGGAATTTTTCTAGCTAAGACCTAGGTCTTCCTCAACAACACTTAGGGTTGTCCTTCGAGAGTCGTACACGTATGTTTCACCCATAAACATTACCACCTAGGTCCTACGGTCCCCTCAAATAAATTTAGAATCAACCAAGTCACGGAAAATTCAAAGACACTCTAGAACACATGCATGCACATATGCGTCTAGATGTCAAACTTCTTTGTCGTCCCTTGACGTTTGACATCCAAAGTTACAAAACTGAACTCATACACTAAAATTCATTATTTTCACATATTTATAACTCATGAGACAATTGAAAAGCTCTAATTAGACCTAATTTATTATGAGGGTCGCTACAGTAGGTATACACAATCTGCCTTGATATCTCAATACACTATCTCCTCCTTGTTCAAAAGTTAATACTCATTGATTATTGAACATTTGCCTTACATTCAAGAAAAATATGATCGTGGTGTTTCTTTTCTTTCACTTCTGATGCTAATGACAATTCAACCCGATTCATTAACAATATCCCTCCTTTAGTAGAATACATTACTCAGACTCCTAATCAGGAAAGTATATATACCTGTTTCACACTAATCTTCCCCAATAAAGGCGGTACTACCGATAGAAAACCTACTTAAGGCATCAACAACCATATTAGCCTTACCTGGGTGATAAAGGAGGCTCATGTCATATTCCTTGAGAAATTCACACCACCTCCTTTGTGTGAGATTAAGCTCTCTTTGAGTGAACACATATTGTAGGCTCTTGTGATTAATAATTACATCCCCATGAAAACTATACATATAGTAACACCATATATACAAGGATAAAACAACAACTGCCAACTCAAAATCATGGGTTGCGTAATTCTTCTCATGAATTTTAACTGCCTAGAGGCATAAGCTATAACTTTACTATTCTACATTAGTACTGAACCAAAAAACCTGCTTGACGCGTTCTACATTATTACGCCACAAAATCTTGAGTACCCTCTTTTAAGGTCAAAACTAGGGCAGTAGTCAACCTTTTTTCAACTCCTGAAATCTTCAGAACTTTCACACAATTGAGACTTAACTGCCTTCTAAGTCAACTTGGTCAAAGGATTCTAAATAGATGAAAACCCCTCAACAAACCTTCTATAGTAGCTATCCAAATCCAAGAAGTTACTAATATGAGTTAGGGATGTGGGCTTAGGACAACATTGAATTGCTTCTATCTTTTCGGTATCAATCTCATTCCATCACCGAAAACTATGTGGCCCAAGAATGCCACAAATTTAAGCCAAAACTCACATTTTGAGAACATAGCATATAGCTCTTATATTTCAAAGTTTTAAGAACTATTCTGACATGACTAACATGATATTCTTCATTCTTTCAGTAGATTAGTATATCATTAACTACGACGATAATAAACATCCCTAAATAAGGTTTAAAGTCTCTATTCATAAGATCCACGAATGTTGCACGCACATTGGGCAAACCAAAGGACATTTGAAGACTCGATAATATACCTTAGAATAAATGGTATACTCAAATCGTTGAACAACAAATTTGACCTCATGGAGGTCTTGTTCAATCCATTTGACATAATTCATTTCCATGTATGCATATTAAAACTTTTCACACGAAATAGTAATACTTCAAAATATCTCTTTTATAGAAATTCATACAGAAAGTTTAAGCTCAAAGTCTCCATCTTAGACACATGAATATCTTGGGACACGACCCATACGTCAACATATACAAATTTCTAAGTCTATTACAATACTTTAAATAACAAAAAGTAAACATAATTATTTCCTAGAATCTATTATGGGCATACCTAAACATGAATGAATGAATACTAATCCAAGCAATGTTTAAGAGTCCTCTCAAATTCCACCTAAACCATTAGACATAAGATAAAATACATTGAATTAGTACATTAGGATGCATTAAGTATAGGGTAATGCAATTAAAGCATACCTAAAGGACATTTGAATAAACATGCTCTGTTTGTAGAAAACATCATCAAAAAAGTAAAAGAGTCACTTACAAATAAACATAAGCACATATATTATAACATCATGATCATTTCAAATCATATAAACAACTCATACCAAAAGTTATTGTAAGGCTCATTGTAGTGAGTTAAGAAGCGAATGCCCATACAATCCCTTTCATACATACCAAAGTGATCCTCTAGATTGCCTAAGATAAGATTATTCCCATTTCATCAATCTAACTCTCTACCTAGAATTACTTTAAGACTCACCTAAGCAAGAAATGAAGAGACCACCCATACACCCTCTCCAAGCCTATCTAAGTAACCTTTAAGGCTACTAAAAATAAGTACCTTTTCATTATCATAACATTAACTTAAGTAATGATGTTCATTAAAGAATTTACAAGACAGTTAACACTTAAGGACATTAACATAAATGTCATGGAGAAGACCTAGGTAACCTACATACTAACATCTTCAAAGCCTACTCATGCAATTTATAGATAGTGTCCAATTCAACTACCTAAAGTTGTTGTACTTAACCAACACAAGAATGTATTCCATATAATGATAATAGGAAATAACCCTCATAGACCATACTAGCTAGTCATGAAATCCTAAGTCATCCCTACACAGATATAGGGTGTTCTACTTGCCATAGATAGAACTAGGACAGATTACATGTAGGCACATTGTTATGGAAAATCGAGTGTTTCTATGTACTCTAATATAATCTTAAATAGATCTACTATCCAACAATACTCACTCAGTTCTAGACTTTGTTCACATAGAGTAACTCAATCTAAGGAGCATATGAAGAGGTACCATATTGAAGTAATAACCAAATCATATCACACCTTACCAAAGGTGGTCCATTAGGGCTGCCACACAATTGTCAAAACTAGGGCAGTAGTCAACCTTTTTTCAACTCCTGAAATCTTCAAAACTTTCACACAATTGAGACTTAACTGCCTTCTAAGTCAACTTGGTCAAAGGATTCTAAATAGATGAAATCCCCTCAACAAACCTTCTGTAGTAGTTATCCAAATCCAAGAAGTTACTAATATGAGTTAGAGATGTGGGCTTAGGCCAACATTGAATTGCTTCTATCTTTTTGGGATCAATCTCATTCTATCACCGAAAACTATGTGGCCCAAGAATGCCACAAACCTAAGCCAAAACTCACATTTTGAGAACATAGCATGTAGCTCTTATATTTCAAAGTCTGAAGAACTATTCTGACATGACTAACATGATATTCTTCATTCTTTCAGAAGTATAGTATATCAATAATTACGATGATAATAAACATCCCTAAATAAGGTTTAAAGTGTCTATTCATAAGATCCACGAATGTTGCACGCACATTGGGAAATTAAAGGATATTTGAAGACTCGATAATATACCTTAGAATAAATGTTATACTCAAATCGTTGAACAACATATTTGATCTCTTGGAGGTCTTGTTCAATCCCTTTGACATCATTCATTTCCATGTATGAATATTAAAACTTTTCACACGTAATAGTAATACTTCAAAATATCTCTTTTATAGAAATTCATACAGAAAGTTAAACTCAAAGTCTCCATCTTAGACACATGAATATCTTGGGACACGACCCATACGTCAACATATACAAATTTCTAAGTCTGTTACAATACTTTCAAAAACAAAAAGTAAACATAATTATTTCCTAGAATCTATTATGGGCATACCTTAACATGAATAAATGAATACTAATCCAAACTAAGTTTAAGAGTCCTCTCAAATTCCACCTAAACCATTAGACATAAGATAAAATACATTGAATTAGTACATTAGGATGCATTAAGTATGGTGTAATGCAATAAAAGCATACCTAAAGGACATTTGAATAAACATGCTCTGTTTGTAGAAAACATCATCAAAAAAGTAAAAGAGTCACTTACAAATCAACATAAGCACATATAGTAATATAATACATTATAACATCATGATCATTTCAAATCACATAAACAACTCATACCAAAAATTATTCTAAGGCTCACTGTAGTGAGTTAAGAAGCGAATGCCCATACAATCCGTTTCATACATACCAAAGTGATCCTTTAGATTGCCTAAGATAAGATTATTCCCATTTCTTCAATCTAACTCCCTACCTAGAATTACTCTAAGACTCACCTAAGCAAGAAATGAAGAGACCACCCATACACCCTCTCCAAGCCTATCTAAGCAACCTTTAAGGCTACTAAAAATAAGTACCTTTTCATTATCATAACATTAACTTAAGTAATGATGTTCATTAAAGAATTTACAAGACAGTTAACACTTAAGGACATTAACATAAATGTCATGGAGAAGACCTAGGTAACCTACATACTAACATCTTCAAAGCCTACTCATGCAATATATAGACAGCGTTCAATTCAACAACCTAAAGTTTTTGTACTTATCCAACAATAGAATGTTTTCCTCATGATGAGAATAGGCAATAACCCTCATTGACCATACTAGCTAGGCATGAAATCCTAAGTCATCCCTACACAGATATAGGGTATTCTACTTGCCATAAATAGAACTAGGACACATTACATATAGGCACACAGTTATGGAAAATCGAGTGTTTCTATGTACTCTAATATAATCTTAAATAGATCTACTATCCAACCATACTAACTCAGTTCTAGACTTTGTTCACATAGAGTAACTCAATCTAAGGAGCATATGAAAAGGTACCATATCGAAGTAATAACCAAATGATATCACACCTTACCAAAGGGGGTCCATTAGGGCTGCCACACAATTGTCAAAAAGGATAGCTCAATGAATTTCTTAAGTATGATTTCAAGTCATTCCATCCAACCAACCCCTAAGTCTATCATTCACACAAGAAGGATACAATTACGTCTTTCAACTTAAATCATATCATAACCTTCTATATGGGGTTAAAGATTCACATATGTGACCTTCTTAATTATTTTGAAGGTCAGATTTAAATCATACAATACATTCAGGACAAAGGTTCTTTATCCTACTAAGTCAATAATTAATATTTACATTCTTCATGTGTCAAGTACGTGGTATAGGTCTACCAAATCAAGACGCAGTTACATCATCTTATCACATGTACAATAATATGCTAGTAGTGAATAGGGACAACTAAGTATACTTCCATTTCACCCTACACACTCCTACAAAAAAATAATCATATATCATCATAAGGCACATATAGTAAACTAGGAAGATTCACACTTCAACGCTGAGTATACATATATAAGTCATTAATATAGCTTATAATTATTGCATATAATCGTTTAGAAGAGCACATACTTGGATTTCACAAATATACACCTTAACAGTAATCACATATCCAAGTAATAACATAATAATTGTCACATGCTTAAACTGCACCCTAGAAGTCAGGGCCAATCTCAGATTGCAACCGGCGTTCTTAACTTCTCGAAGGTCTTCTACAAGCCCTTTCCATACCATTCATCACTTATACATAATGAAAAGTAGTACGTAATTAAAATTTTTCACAAAATATTAGATTATCTTCGATAACATCTTTCATTAGAAATCATAGGAAATACTATGTCTCAATCTCATCAATCTTAGACATGAGAATACTTTCGACACGGCCCAAACTTCAACATATAGAAATGCTTAGTATATTATAATACTTCAAAGGAAATAAAAGACATATATATATGATGTCGTGTCAATTGAGGATGTACTTCAACTTTTAATGAATAACTCTAGACTCCAAGCTCTCATTCATGATCATTCTTACCTTTTACCTACACATTTAGAGATAATAAAATGTATAAAATTAGTACAAACAATTGTACTAAGCATGGCATTATGCATAAAATTCAAAAACGGACAATTATTAGAAATATGCATCTTTTTGACTTCACTATCAGAATATTATCATAAGAAAAACATTTAACACCTTAGAAATACATAAGATACCATTTAGTCAATTTATAGCATTTTTGAAGCAACATATAGTGATTTCAACTCACTGTATCGTGAATTCCTACACTATTACAGTGAAGTTGCTTACCTTCACCTAAGACACCTTCTAACATGTTATTATTCCACTAAAATCTATCCTAAGACTCACATAAGAAACACAAAGAAAGATTGCCCATACACCCTCTATAAGCATGCCCAAATGATCCTCAAGAGTACTTAAAATGAGACACATACAAACTTACAATACGTCAAACATACGAACATGAGATCCTTCTATCAAAGGTGATTCTAAGTCTCACTTAAGTGAGATGTGAAGCGACCTCCCATACAATACCTTACACACACACTTAAGATATTCAATAGACTACCTAAGATAGAATCATTCTCACTTAATACCTCAACACATAAATAATATGACATTATCCTTCCAAAGGCTATCAAAAGACGTACTTAAGTAAAGCAAGAAGATACCATCTAGGATTTGACCTCTTCAAGACTACTTAAATAATCCTTAAGACTACCTAAGGCTTAGATCATGTCCACATAAGCAACATCTTCACTTACTAGATTCATTCTTAATACTTATTTAGGTAAGACGAAGTAATCGTTCCTATGCGCCCTTCACACCTTAAATATACAACCCTTAACTACGCTGGACAAGTACTTATTTAGTTAACATACTTTATTAACTTAAGTCATTGCATTCATTAGGTCATTTAAGAGCCATTCATCACATAAAGACATTCAAGTAATGGTCTTGGACAAGACCTAAGGACTCTAACTAACATCTTCAAAGCCTATTGTTCAATGTCTAGATAGCATCCCATACCACCACCTACACATGATAGAACTTCTCTAATGCTAGTAGTTATACCATATGATGAGAATAGGAAATAACTGACATAGACCATGATACCTGGACAAGGAATCCGGAGTAACCTACTTCGATGAGGGTGTTCTACTTGCCAAAGGTAGAACTTTGACACTTCCTATATAGGCACATGGTTAAGAGATATGAAGGTCGTGCTTTGCACTCTTGTCTTATCCTTTAACAAGAGATACTTCCTTACCATACTCACTCGGTTCTAGCCTTTGTTCTCACAGATTAATTTACATTAAAGGTTCATATAAAGGGGTTCCATATGAAGTTCATAACCGAATCACATTTACCCAACCAAAGAGGTCAACTAGGACTACCTTACAATGGAGACAAGAAGTACATAATGACTTTCCTAAGGATGATATGATATTGTTCGATCCAATAAACTTTGAGTCTATGATTCCTTTACTTGAAGGTTACCATTATGACTTTCGACTTCAATATTCATATCCTTACCACTAGGTTCAAGGTTTCACATAAATGACTCTCTTAAAATTATTTAAGGTCTCATGTCATTCATACATACAGGACTAATAGGCTTTTTCATCCTAATTCAGGACATCTCATATTCACATTCATACATTAATCAAGTGACACAAGTCAACCAAGACAAGACACAAAATACTTCAATTTAACACATATTACATGTCATTCTAGAAGCACGTACAAATAAACATTATAATCTTTAAGTCATCCTAGACACTACCATATAATCATCAATATGATCATGATTGACTCATATAGTGAAGTATGAATAACCATGCATCAACCCTAAGACTATACATATAAAGACATAGTTATAGTGTAATATGCTCACCTAAATAACATCAATAGAAGAACAAATATACTTTCACATTACTTATCATGTAGATAGATATTATCCAACTTCACATAATAAACTATACAACTCATCAAAATACTACAAGTAGTGCCGACAAGGCTATTATCATCATTTTCGATAAAGTAACAATGACAGAGCCACATCAATTGCAAGTAAAGCGCATAACACCGCCACCATAAGTGGACCATACCAATCCCAACATAATTAATGTCTAAGTAACATAAATTAAAGAGAATTAGGAAAGCGTACCACCACTCTTTTTTCAATACTTCAATCCAATAATAAACCATCTAATTCGATACCATAAGATCCTTACCAATGGCCATGAACATCAATTCAATACAAAAACTATCATACTCAATAAAAATAGGTCAATTAAATATAGATTCATCAATCTAAGACTACCTAGAGTTCAGTTTATTATAATTATTGCATCAATCAATAGCGTATAGGAAACTACAGTAGAATTCATAAGCTTTAAGTGCTAGTCACTTTACCCATAAAGTAGTCAAAAACTAGGGTTAATCTATTTCATTGGTTCATAGGTTTATTGAGTTAATAACATCAAATTACTAACAATTTAATTAATATTCAATGGTTAAAAACCTTTAATGCAAGAACTCATGGATAGATTATGAAATTGGACAATTAATCTTTGAAAACTTTAGAAAACTTCTTAGAAAGTTGGGATAGAGTTTCAAGGATCGAAAGTCATACCTTAATGAAGCAAATTAGTCAATTTTATGAATAATATCCACTCAATTCTCCAATCCAAGTGCCTCCTTGAGTTTTCACTCCACAGAGTTCTAGAGAATTTCTAAGGGACTTTGGGTTATGATTTTAAAGAATGAAATCTTCTAAGTGATTTAGTCTTATAAACATCTTTAAAATATGTAAAATACCCTTTAGGAACTTCCCAAATCTTATTTGGACATGGGGTGAATTTACAGCTTTATCCCTCAACTTACAGTGAAGCTGCATAGGAATATCCTCACATATAGAAGGATCATCGACGACCCGTCCCTTGACCAACGGACTGTCCTGCTGGTCCGTGGTCTTGGAATAAGTCTGGTTCTTGTCCTCTCCTTCCCCATGCCTAAGTGTCCATCGGTGAGACCTCACCTACGGGGATACGACCGACCCACTTGGCATCAATTTTCATCCGTAGGTGGGCTGTCTTGGGCAGTCTTTGCCACCCAACATGGGTCTTTTCTCAAGGACCCTTGGATGATCCTGGGGATGTTTTCAGAATTTTCCAACTTAACATGCTTGTATACAAGTGTAGGACCTTTGACATGAATTTCATCCAAAACAAACACATAAAACTCGATTAACTAGATCTACTACCCAAGCATACTCACGCAGTTCTAGCCTTTGTTCTCATATTGGAACTTACTCTAAGGAGCATATTAAGTGGTACCATATTAATGTCATAACCATATTATATCAGACCTTACAAAAGGGGTCCATTCGGCTGCAAAAAAATTGTCAAATAGGATAGCTCAATGACTTTCTTAAAAAATATTGCATGTCATTCAAGCCAACAAACCCATAAGTCCATCATTCACACCAGAAGGATTCTCTTACGACTTTCAACTTCAAAGATATCATAACTTTCTATCTAGGGTGAAGGTACAACACAAATGGCTCTCTTAACTATATTCAAGGTCATATTTCAATCATACATATACGTTCATGACAAAGGTTCTTGGCCTACTAAGTCAAGAATTCATATTCATATTCTTCATGTATTAATTAAGTGACATGGGTCTACCAAAAAATAACACACTTACATCATCTTATCACATGTACAATATTATGCAAGTAATATATAGGGACAACTAAGTATACTTTCACGTCACCTTGACCATCCTATTAAAAAATAATCATAGTTCATCATAAGACTCATATAGTCAACTAGGAAGACTCACACTTCAACACTGAGTATACACATATAAGGCATCAATATAGCCTATAATGATCGCATATAATTAGTTAGAAGGGCACATACTTTGGCTTCACATATACACCTAACTCATATAGACCTTCACAATACTCACATATCAAAGTCATAACATGAAGATATCATAATTCATAATGTAATGTTAACAAGTCCACATTCTTTCAAAATTAATAAACTAATGCCGACAATGCCACATTCTTTCACAATTCATAAAGTAATGCCGACGAGGCCACATTATTCACATGTATAGCACATAAGAACCATCACCATAATAGGACAATACCCAACATAATAATTGAAACATATATACTACAAAATATAGAGAATTTTAGGTCGGCATACAACTATTCAATCTACAAAAACTCCAATCCGTAGCCAATCAACCAATACAATCAATAAAGGATTTCACAAATAACCATGATCACCAGTTCAATCAAATAATCTCATTATACACTAATCACAAATATAAAAATTTAAAATTCTTCAATTTTGAACAGTCTACATACAATTCTAACATGCTTCTTTCATAATTTAACAGTCTAAATTAAACTACACAAGAATTAAATTCAATTGAGACATGATCAAACATCCCATAATATAGTCAAAACTAGGATTGCATGGGTTTTTACAAATTTTATGCTAAAATCATTAAATAAACATCAATTTAATCATAATTAATTGATTCGAAATGTTTTATGCAAGAACCCATGGCTAGATAAAAAAATAGGATAATGTCATCTTTTTAAAGCTCTTGGAAATCATTTTAAAGTTCGGCTCCTTGAAAAAATATATTCAAGGTAAAAACATATCCTAATTGCATTAAGACAAGAAATTAAAGGGAAAATCAAGCTCCAAGCTCCAAGCTCCAACCTCTGTTCAAGCTTCAATGTTGTTTTAGAGAGTTCTTCTTTGGGTTTGGTGTTTTTATTTTTTTAAAATGAACTTGGTTAGGGGTTCTAGACTTATAAAACCACTTAAAATACCAAAAATAACCTTAAGAAATTTCCACAATATTTTTTGAATATAGGTTAATAAACCAAAACAACTTTGCCATGGCTGATAAACCTGTAGAAAATTTGCAAGTGTCAATCGACGCTTCTTACTGACGCCTCATAGATCCACCTATGGACTATCCTTCTGGTCCATGGTTTGGGTAAGAGACTCACCACATGGGAGCTTAATCTCCCTATACTATGTGTAAATCAACGCCCTCAATTGACTGGGTGTGAACAAACCTAGTGGAATTGATTGCCTCCGTCGTTTAAGACTATTTTTGACAATTTCATCTCATAAGCTGGGTACTCCTCAACGACCCCTTTGTTTGTTCATGGTGAATTTTTCTCGAATGTTTCCAAACCGAATACCCTCATATATATGTTAGGAACCCGTCACAAAAATTTCAACAAAAACTAACACGTAAAACATGCAAAGGCACACCAAAACATACAAACACGTCTAAAGATAAATCTTTCGAACGTCATGGACGTTTGACCTCCAAATATCACCAAAAATTCAACAATGCCTAAAAACATCATTATAAACCATTTTACAACTTTAAAATCTCATGACACACATGTTAGGCTCTAGTTTTAGCAAAGTAGTATTATAGGTGTTACAGGACATTACCAAAAACTCATTATGTGCATATCTGGTTAAGAAAACTGTAATGGAATATCTATCCCTAACTTTCAAATGACGATCACTTGATCTGAGATCAATTTTCAAGAAGAAGGAATCACCCTGAAGCTGTTCGAAGATATCATCAGTCCATGGAAGAGGATACTTATTCTTGATGGTAACCTTTTTCAATTGGCGATAATCTATACACATCCTGAGGGAACCATCATTCTTCCTCAAATGTACATCGGAGCGCACCAAGGTGAGATACATGGTCGAATGAAAACATTATCCAACAAATCTTTCAGTTGTTGTTTCAACTTTTAGTGCCATTCTATATGGTGAAATAGAGATATGACGAGTCTCTTGAATGATATTTATGCCAAAGACTATTTCTCTCCTAGGAGAGACTCTACATAGATAATCAAGAAAGACTTCAGGAAATTCATTCGCCATAGGAGCTGATTGAATGGTAGGTGCCTCAACACTTGAGTTATTTACTCAGCTTAAGTGATATATATAACCCTTAGAAACTAACTTTCTTGTCTTATGGCATAAAATGAAAATACCGTTAGGCACTGCTGAACAACTACCAACTCTACGACTGGTGAAACTTGACAGCTAGAGTTCTAACATCCATTGAGGCATAACACCTATGAAGAAAGTCCATACAAATAATAACAATTGAAATATACCATGTCTAACTTAATTAAATCGTTCATGGTACTCTTGTGATTGACGGACACGAGACAACAACGATAGTCTTTGTCTTCTTGAAGAGAATCACTAATAGGTGTACAAACATTGAACGGTTTACTATGTTGTACAAGAATAATATTAAAGTTCATATCAACTTATGGAGTTATATAAAGACAAACTCGCTCTTCGATCTAACAAAGAATGAATAGTAATGTGAAAGATTTGGATCATACCAATGACAACTTCTAGTGAATCCTCTTGCTCTATGAGACTATTGATAGCATAAAGACGATTTCATCTTTGTATGCCCCTGCATTAGCTTATTTAGATGTAGCTCTATCTAATGAAGCAACTGAAGAATACTACGCTCTATTGCCCTCATTACTATTTATCTACCTGACTTTAGGATACTCTCTTATAAAGACAATTTAGGGCACACATTTCGCAACTAGTTGAGCCATCACAAACTTGTTTCACAATAAGCTCATAGCATGCCTTCTCTCTGTTGGTTACATTACAAAGATAGCAATCAAAAGAGAATTAGGAAAGCAAGTTGAAGACACACCCATGAGTGGCTCCAACTACACTTAGAACATGAAATAGACTTAGTACCCTTTTGTCCCTTACTTCCATAAAAATGTGCATGTCTAGCTCCACTCAATCCTCCTCCATTGTTAGATGGTGACAACAGTCTTTCCCTTATCCAAATGACCTAAGCCAATACTACCTAAGCACAAGCCGCCACTACTCAAGCTAAATCAATGACGGCCCAAGCTAACCGGGAAGTTGTATCTCGAGCAAACAAATATATTAGAACCATCGTCTCCCATTTCAAGGATTTAACTATAATGAATCCCCCTACTTTCTATAGGTCCAAGGTAGAAAAAGACCCCCGTGATTTCATTGACGAAAATCTACAGGATCCTCCAAGATATGGGGTTGACTATAAGAGAGAAGTCCGAGTTTTCCACTTACGAACTAAAATATATTGCCCAAGCTTGGTTCGTCCAACGGAGAGACAATAGGCCTTTAATAGGTGTATAGGTGACTTGGGAGGTTTTCAAGAAGACCTTTATTGATAGATTCTTTTCTATGGAGAAGAGGGAATCCAAAGTGGTGGAGTTCTTCAACCATTGTCAAAGAGATATGAGTGTGCTTGAATACTCTTTAAAATTTACTAAATTGTCAAATTATGACGCTTCTTTTGTTTCAGATCCTAGAGATGAAATAAATCGCTTTGTGACGGAAGTGTTGGATGACTTGCAAGAGGAATGTCATTCAGCTATCTACATGACAATATGAAAATTTTTCATTGCATAGATTCATTCCCAAAGAGTGGAAGAGACAAGGCTAAGAGGAAAAGTAGAGATGCCAGGAAGGCAAAGACGTTTGATTGTTGTTCTTCAAGGGTAGTCTTGATATCCAACACAAGCCTAAGTTCAATAAGAGAGTTTCTAATCAGGTTTCTTCCAAGTTCACTGCCTAGGGATGATAGGGTGTCTAACCCTAAGTCTCAAAAAGTTAGAGTTATTAGATCACCAACGAAGAAGCCAACTTGTGGAAAGTGTGGCAAGAAGAATTATGGTGATTGCTATAAGGGAACATATAATTTTCTTGGTTGTGGTAAAAGTGGGCACAAAGTTTGAGATTGCCCAAACATGATGGGGTAAAACAAGGATAGTGGGCAAGCAAGTTGTTCTAATGGTGCTTCTAATAAGAAACACTCTTATGCACTTTGCTCAAGGGTGAGCAATAGACTTCTCTTGACCTGGTGACCAGTATGTTGAAATTATTTTACATTGATGTATATGCTTTACTTTAACTAGATGCGACACTATCTTTTGTCACTACTCTAGTATCTAAAAAGTTAAACATTTTTCTCCATATTCTAAATGAATCTTATATAGTAACTACCCTGGTAGGTTAGTTGGTTGTTGCAAAAAGGGTTTATATAAATTGTCCTATAAATTTTCCCAATAGTGTTACACACGTCGAACTTGTACAACTTGATATGTTTGATTTTAATGTAATATAAGGTATGGAATGGTGCATGCTTTATTTGCCTCAATAGATAGTACAACGGGCGCGGTGAATTTTAACTTTCCACATGAGGCCGTTTTAGAGTGGAAGGGGGGAAATTCTACTCCTAGAGGTCATATAATTTCTGGTTTGAAAGCTTGTAAGATGATCTCTAAAGAGTGTTCATATAATATAGTAAGACTCCAAGATTTATATTCTGAAATTCCTCCCATTGCGTCGGCCCCCGTAGTGAAGGAATCTCCATTGGTCTTTTCTAATGATCTTCCCGGTATTCCTCACGAACGGGAAATTGATTTTGGTATCGACATCTTACCAGATACAAATTACATTTCAATTCCTCCTTATCGGATGGCTCCGGCCAAATTGAAAGAGTTGAAGGCTTAACTCAAATATTTACTAGACAATGCTTCAGTAGACCTAGTATTTGTCCATGGGGTGCTCCGATTTTGTTTGTGATAAAGAAAGATTGTTCCCTAAGAATGTGCATTGATTATCGTGAACTCAATAAAATCACTATCAAGAAGAAAAATTTCTCCCTCCGATTGACAACATTTTTGATCAACTCCAAGGGGCAAGCTACGTCTCTAAGATTAACTTGAGCTCGGGGTATCACCAACATAGGGTGATAGGTGAGAATATATGAAAAAGGGAATTTCTTACTAGATATTGTCACTATGAATTCTTATTAAATTCCTTTGGTCTCACTAATACCCCGACGAATTTTATGGATCTCATGAATTGGGTGTTTTGAAGTAATCTAGACACATTTTTTCATTGTTTTCATTGACAACATCTTAGTATATTAAAAAAATGAGGGTGATCACATGGACCATTTGAGTGTGCTGTCACAAGTGCTTAAGGACAAGCAATTATTTTCCAAGTATAGCAAATGTGAGTTTTGGTTTAGGTTGGTGGAGTTTCTAAGTCATATCATCTCTAGTGAAGGAGTTTAGGTTAATCTAACAAAAACTGAGGAAGTGAAAAATTGGCCCAAACCATTGACTCCAACCTACATTAGCAGGTTACTATCAGAGGTTTGTGGATGGTATTGCATCCCTTGGACCTCCCCTGACTACTTTGACCCAAAAGAGTAAGAAATTTGAGTGGTCGGAGGCACGTGAGAGAAGATTATAAATCTATAAAGATAGGCTTACTTCCGCTCAGGTGTTGACATTACTAAAGCGTACCAAGGGTTTTGTTGTGCATTCTGATGCATCCCGAGTGGGGTTAGGGTGTGTTCTTATGCAACATGGTAACATAATAGACTATGCCTCAAGACAACTTAAGGTGCATGAGAGACACTATCCAACACATGATCTTCAGTTACCGGTCATGGTATTTTCCCTCAAAATATGGAGGCATTACTTGTATTGTATTCATATTGATATGTATACCAACCACAAGAGTCTACAATATGTGTTTACTGAAAAGGATTTGAATCTACGACAAAGAAGGTGGGTGGAATTGTTGAAGGATTACGACATGAGTATTCTGTACCATCCCAAAAAAGACAACGTAGTCGCGGATTCTCTAAGTCATATAACATTGGGTATTGTGTCTCACATAGATGAAGAGAAGAATGATCTAGTGAAGAACGTTCATAGGTTTTCTAGGTTTGTGTGAGAAAGGAAAAATTCTCCGAATGGTGGCTCGATGGTCCATCATAACTCCGAGTCATCTTTGGTGGTTAAGGTGAAGTCCAAAAAACACCTTTATCAACTATTGATAGACTTTAAGGAATGGGTTCTCGGTAAGCTTAATGAGTCATTCTCCTTAAGGGTCAATGGTGTCTTGAGGTATGAAGGAAAATTGTGTGATCCCAATATACATGGTTTGAGGAATCGGATTCTTCAGGAAGCTCATGGGTCCCATTACTCCATTCGATCGGGTTCGACAAAGATGAGATTATTTGTCGCCATGGGATTCTGTTATCCATCAATATCGTATTGGGGTGACCAATTCACATTTATTTTTAGAGGTCATTCCAACAATGGTTGGGTACCAAGGTGAAGTTTAGCACTCCTTTTCATTCCCAAACGAATGGTCAAGCCGAGCTTACTATTGAATCCTTTGAGGATATTCTTAGAGCTTGTATAATATATTTCAAGGGAAATTTAGATAAGTATTTTCCTTTGGTGGAGTTTGCTTACAACAATATACCATTCATCTATGTCTGTGGCTCCTCATGAAGCCTTGTATGGTAGGAGATGTAGATCTCCAATTGGTTGGTTTAAAGTGGGTGAGTCTTCATTTTTGGGTCCCGATTTGATTTATATTTCTTAAGACAAGGTTCATATTGTAAGAAATCTCTATAAAAAAATCCCATAGCCGCTAAAAGTCGTACGCCGATCATAGGAGAAGGGAATTAGAATTTGAAGAGGAAGGTAAGGTGTATCTAAAAATTTCTCCTATGAAAGGGGTGGTTATATTTTGCAAGAAAGGTAAGTTG
Organism: Solanum neorickii; assembly: GCA_027704865.1. Classification (NCBI taxonomy): domain Eukaryota; kingdom Viridiplantae; phylum Streptophyta; class Magnoliopsida; order Solanales; family Solanaceae; genus Solanum; species Solanum neorickii. The sequence goes on along the minus strand of JAKWJC010000368.1, from coordinate 10,500,591 downwards.
AGTCCTCGTTATGTGTCTCCCGATTAAATCTTTCAAAGGGTTGGTATGGTTGCCTATGAATTGAAACTCCTTAGTGAATTGGCTTCGGTTCATCCAGTTTTCCATTCTTCAAAGCTTGAGAACTGTATCGGTGATCCCGAGTCTATTCTTCTTATTGAGGGTCTTTGTGTAAAGGATAACATTTCCTATGAGGTCGTAAAGTTTGAAATCCTTGATTGACAAGTTAAGAGGTTGAGAAACAAAGTGGTGGCCTCCATAAAAGTGTTATGGAGAAACCACCTAATCGAGGGAGCAACATGGCAGCACGAGGCCGACATGAAGTCCCGTAATCCTCATCTCTTTCCTAATGAAAGTTAGTCATTGCCTATTAATAATCAAAATATTGACTAAAAATTTATGTTTCTTGATTTTTGATGAAGTTTTGCAAAAATATGCATTTACAGTATCAATACAATGAAGTTACAGTGAAGTTTCCTTTAACTTGAAATTTTGCAATTCTTCTTGTCTTTAGTTTATGTTGTGCGTTGTGATATTCAGAGTCTTTATGAAATTATTTTAAGAATTTCGTAAGTTTATATTTCTCATAATTGACTCATATAATGGTATGTTGAGCTCATGTCATTGTGTGAGAAGGGAATTCCTCATAATGTGATTTTGAGCCTTATGTCTGGTAATTGAGGTTTTAAAATCATTGAGTAGATGATATGATTGATGATGTAGCTCATATTGTTATGTATTGTTGATTGGTTGAGCTAGTGGTCTTGAGTCTATTCATTCCTTTTTAAAGATTTTCGTGTCATTCGGGGACGGATGTTCTAAAGGGGAGGATAATGTAACACTTCGAAAGTCTAAGACGTGTTCTAGAGCCTATCATAAGTGTCAAATGGTTTAGGCACTGTTTTAAGGTCTATTTTTATCCTAACATAAGCGTTAAAAGGTTTATACACTGTTATAGGGTCTACTTTAATAATTATAAGTCATTTAGGAAGTTTTGAAATAAAAATGTCAAAGAACATCCAGGACGTACGTAAACTAATTCATTGAGGTGCTAGTGTTCCTTTGCCTATTAGACTAAGTTCAAGGAGTCAAAAAATTATGAAAATTGGTGAAAGAGTGCGTAACACATATTAGAGTTATTTCATAGTCGAAACATCCGGGCATAAATCCATAAGAACCAACCAACGACCCTTGCGACTTAGCAAAACGCTGCCTAAGAAAGTGTTCACAGACGGTCCATGATTCAATCGACGGGGTTTGGATTTCCTCCGTGGATGGAAACTTACAATATTTTACCAAGTTCCTGTTTGAAAAGTATTTGAAATCAATAACGGACCAACATGACAGTTGGTACCATAGTCTGTCGTTTGACACACGAGGCGTCGACAGGGTCCCGTGGGTGAGTGACCTGATTTGCTACACGATTTTATTTAATTCATATACTTAAATGGAATAGTTAGGAGGTTAATTAGGTATTAGTGGAGGTTTAATTAAGTTAATTAACAACCTATATAAAGACCCTAACCTAATTAGACTAACCTAAGATCTCATAATTCCCAAAACCCAAACTCTCTTCCTTCCCACTTGTTTCTCTCTCCCAAGTTGAACAACATCATAGAAGGTCAAATTCAGAGGGTTTTTAGGGATGCAATAACCGAATTTTCTAAATCAATATTCATCAAACACTAAGGTATGGGATTCCTTCCACCTTTGATATTTCTTTCCTCAAGGGTTCCATCAAATTGATTTCAAAAGATGAGTTTTCATGTTGGGCTTTTCCAATCTCAAAATTTACCTTGTGAATTTATTTTTAATGATTGCCTTGGGATATTATGAATATATTAACGCGTATTATAATTCAATTATGTTATTTCTTGATTAGTTAGTCTAGTTTATAGAATATAACCTTTTCCCCTTAACCCCAGGTTATGATCTTGATATGAATTGTGCAATGTCGGTTCAATTGACATGGTTATTGGTTGAATTACTACTTTATTATGTTATTGAATCAATTATTATTAACTTAAGATGAATTATAGTCCTGTCATGTTATTTATTGAGTAATTATTCAGATTTTTATTTTACCCAAGTCTATTATCTTAAGCTACGAACTAGTGATGGATTGTGATGTAGTGATTCAATTGGCTTTGTTATCATGTTTGATATTATTGTGTGACAATATTACACCATTATTGGTTTGTGTTAAGGGTTAATAGTAAGACCTTGATGATGGATTATGAAGGAGACTTGGTAAGCCTTGTGCTTTAAACTCATTACTTCAATTATGGTTAATTGTGATAAAGTTATCATATTGTATTGGAATATATCTTGTATTAAGATTCATAGGGTTGGTATGATGTTGAATTGAAATTTATTGATTATTGTTTTTAAGGAGTTGACTAAAATGGAAATGTTATAAGGATGGTGATAATATATCAATGTGCCTTATTATGAAGTGATTATGTAAACGTGCTAACTTAATATGTATGAATTGTAATTGAAGTGCTATATTCATGCAATTCTTATTGATATTTGATGATTATTATTATACAAGGGATAGACCCTATGACCTACATTAAGCTATGATGATTAATGAAGACATCAAAGACATTTCAAAAGGGACTCTAGCTGAACACAGAGAACTAGAGTGAGTAGTGTCCCTTCCAACATAGTAAAGGTAGCATCACTAATGTATTCTTGAGATTGGAGACTATAATGCATGTAGAATAAACAGGGTCCCAACTATGTCTCCTAGTTCTTGAACTATGTTGCCCCCTTAGGATACTAGCTAGTAGATCCATGTAGGTTCTATGTTCATGTTTTCGTACTACCTTGGTAAGTAGTACGCCTTCCTTTGGTGTAGGGTTCCATGACATCGGATTTCACATTAGCTCATGTGGTCAATGTTGTTTAGGTCAAGATGTTCTTAAAAGGTGAAATGAACTATAGGAATGAACTCTTAATAGGATTCCCTATAGTGTTTAACTTAGCCTATGTAGGGTTATGAGACTGTACCTATGCGTTGCACTAGTTAGCCTTGAAGGGAAACTTGGAGAGGATGTTCTTATGTATGGATATGATTATAATTGTAAATGAAATGTATATGGTGACTTTGTTGATGATTGGTTTCACTTATGATGTTATGCACTCTTAAATGATGTTATGCACTCTTATATCATATTATAATGTTATGCACTCTTATATTATGTTATACACCACTCTATTTATAAAGTATGATGTTATGCACTCTTAAATGATAAGCAATGTGAAGTTTTATATTGTCCATGGTTCTTATTGGGTTTATTTTATTGAGTAATGTTACGTTGTTTTACTTTGTGTTTGCACTGGTTGACTTAATGAGGGTTCATGGGTAATTGTCTTTCTTTGGTTATGTTGTAATGAACTCTAATACATGTTTGTTGCTATAATAACTTGATGATAGAGTTGCGTTGACTATGTGTTCAATTATGTAATATGTATGTTGGTTTGACTAGACTTAGTATTGTTGGTCATGTTATGTACATGCTTTGTACTTAACGAATATGTCTTATTGATTGGTATGGTCTTCTTGAATGTGGATAAGGCATTTTAAATTAAACTGTATACTTTAATGAATTGTACCTGTAGTGTGATTTCAATATATGTGTGCGTATGGTCCCAAAGTTAGTGAAAGTGGTGTACTAACCCTATTTTCTCCCTTCTGCCTAAGATTTTAGGTTCCGATCGTTGAAAGACTTTTCAGATGACATCGAAGGAAGACTTGAAATTCTCATTTATCCAAGTTGGGTAGGTCCGTGTTTTCCGAGGGCAATGCCACTATCAATCTAAAGAAGTTGTTCTAGTTTTAGGACTCTTATATTCTTTCCTTTTTATTTAGTACTAGACATTGTATAGCCTATATATCACTCTTATTACATTGATGTTTGTTGTAGTCCCAAATTATTATACTCTTGCTAGATGGTTATGACATGAGGCATCCATTTGAGATTATGTTATATCCTATATATGTATGTGAAGCAAAATTAGAAGTCTAAGTAATCTTCCTATACGAAGGGTCTACATATACTCGATATAAATATTATGTGTATGTAGAGGTCTATTTAATCCTAAATGTAGAAGTAATGAAAATGTTTTAAAAATTTCTGCATTATTAACCTATTAATATAACAATGTAAGTTAAGAGGTTAGTCTAGTCCTCAAAGAGGACGACGACGCCGGTTATGTCTAGGGGGTGCTCCCTAGATGTGATAATTGAGTACTGCACACACATTTGTTCTTTGTGAGGATGCACTAGCAGATGATGGAGTAGGTCCTTTCTGATTATGTTAGAAAGAAGACAATTTACATTATTCTTTTCTTACTCGGATTCATTCCTAATGTCGTATCCCTCTTATTCTTGACATCTTCTCTACCCCTCAACTTTTCCTCAATTTATTGAACAAGGATCATGTATTAACATCACAACTTTAATTTCCTTACTCTATGGATGAGACAACCTAGCTATAAAGAATTGTTTTCTACTCCTCATATAAACAACTATCTGTTATCTTCTTTTACATCACGAGGGAATGAAATTCCCCAAAAAGGCCTCCTCCAACTAAGCCTAACTCACAATCGGTTAGACGTTAGCAAGAGTTCAAAAGAAATCTTTTAGAGTTAAACTCTAACACACGAAGTGAATATTGAAGAAATGAGGAATTTCCTAAATGTTGCATCATCCTAATTATAAATGTGGCGCGCTACACACCAATAACTTTTACTCTACATACGACTTCATAAACTCTCTAGGACTCCTGAACTCTATGCTCTGATAACAAATTTGTCGCGCTTCGAGCCTACACCCTTTGTGAAACTAACACCCAAAGACCATTGATGGCCTCAAGATAACCCTTGGCATGGATTAATTATTCGGTGAAATACATAAATACAAGAGAAAAAAATCAAGAAATAACTAAAAGCAAATTACCTAGCAAAAATGGAAACTCAAGTATTAATCATTTAAAAGTGAAATGAAAAGACAAAACAACTAATATTATCCGTCTTTGAAGTCTCTAAACAATGGGGATTTTTGGAATTGACCCTCAATCTTCATAACAACTAAGAACAAAACAAAATAAATGAATTATAATAATGACCTCCGGAATGAAGGGAGGCTCACCAATTTACTCGGAGCTTCGCATTGGGTCAACAGTACATCAGATGAAGATCCTAGTTACCTCTATCTAGAGGATGATGCAACACAACTAGCATTAGTATATTTAATCTACGAGTATACAAGTGGAATGCTAAAATGACTTATGCTTTAAAAGATAAAAAAGTAACACTTACTATGTGTCTTCTCAACTCATGAATGAATTAACTCAATACACAGAAAGAAGACACACACAATATATATTTTCATATTGTAAAGCAACTGAAAACAATATTTGTTCATTAAAGATAAAAACAATAACGTACTAAAATTTACTTATTTAAATTAATATAACTTCAGTCGGAGATTATCTAACCGACACGATCACTCTTAGACTAGGTGGTGGTACAACACTTTAACTCACGTTGTCGAGGACCATACTATATCTTACCATTCATATAGGACTTTACTTAACATAGTGGATCCACAAGATTAACTTACGTAATCATCTAAAAGGTATGATACTTTAACATATATTGTGGTTTAGTGGTTTATGAAGACTTGAGTCAATATGAACTCGCATCTCCAAATCGGTGCTCAATACTACTATCAAAAATATACTTAGCTCAGGTGTTTTTAAGTTAACCTCTTTCTTTGGGAATAGATAATTTCTCAACAATTAGATTTAAATTCTCTCTTGAATCAATGTTCCATTTTCTTCCTCAAACTATTTTTAAAAATCATAGTTTCCTCTTATCTTAAATGTGATAACATTTATAAACTCAAAAGGAATACATAGTTCCCTTATAACTTTTGAGAAATGAATTGATTTCTATACATTTTACTTAGCTTGAAACTTGACTCCTAAAACAACACTAACGAAGTTCTCCATTATAACTTTTTAGAAATGAACTCTACTCTTTAATTTTTACATAAATTAAAACTTGAGTCTTAAAAATAAAGTTAAAATTTTTCTAAAGGCTCTTGAAAACAATTAAGAACTTTGATTTTACTTGCTTCTTAACTTTTAGAATTGACACTTTTCTTTTTTTTTACTTTAACATTAGCTTTCATTGAATTAGATTGTAGATTCAAGGTTCATGATCTCATGTTTACGGAAAATTTCATGATATTTAGATGTACCTTAGAGTGTTAGAATCAACTAGGAAACATAGGTATATCACGTAGCAACTAGTATGGAATGACAGGGAATAAATGGGGAGAATCGGCATCCCTAGCGCTCTTAGTGGCGCGGGACGCAAGACCTCAATTCTCAGAGAGCAGGTTGGGGCGCTCTGGCTGGGGCGGCGCCTCAAGACCCTCTGTATAGAGATTTTCTTTTGGGGCTGTGAGGAGGCGCGGCGCCGCAACCCTATCCCAGGTCTTCTCGACTTTTCTCCTACTTTTTTCATCTCTAAACCCACAAAACTTTTATACTTATTTCCCCATATAACTAAGGAAAAATTTTAATATAAATATACAATAGATTCAACGCAAAATTACTCTCTGAAACATGAATCCAAACTTTAACGAGACAATAATCACGAATTTAATGAAAACTTCAACAATGTTTTTCAAGAACTCACTTTCTTAACATTCAATTACTTAGATTCATTCAATTTAAACAAGATTGGTGTGTTGGTAAAGTAACCCAAAACATTGTGATCTAGCATACCTTTAGATGAATCACCCCTGATGAATTTCATGCGCAAAGCTTGAGCGTTCTTGGCAATTTTTTATTTCTCTCCTCTATTCTCTTATTTTCTCTCTTCTCCAATCCCTAGAGTGAATTATCTTTTTTAAAAGATATCAAAAGTCTGGTTTTACCCCATTTAATTCCTAAAAACTAATTAAATTATTTGGATAAGGATAAGACAACTTTGTCGGTCCCAAATCCGGATTGTACTTTCCTTAATCCAACAACCCAACTTTCGATAGACATAACTCACTCATACGATATTGAAATTGCGTAAAATCAGTGGGGTTGGATATATTATTTTAAGGTATTTCCAACCATATCTTGAAATATGCCTAAATCATCTTGACCAAAGATTTTTGAACGGTTGAAATGACCTAAAACTCACTTGTTTACTAGGAAAATGTTTCCAGATTTTCTTGTTCTTTTCAAAAATAAGTATTTTCAAACTTTAAACTTTTTTCTAGTCGTTTCTAGTTACGAGATGTTATATAAGGTAGCGAAGTACTAAGTGGGGTTGGTATTATGTTATGCTAACCACACATTGCATAAGTATTCCGTAGGGGAAACTAACGTAATGGCTTTACGATGAAATGAGTATGAATGTGATATTGGCTTGTCTTGTACATTGTAAATACATGATAGTTACCAGTCATTGGACATGTTTTCCTTAGGGGTTACAAAGGTAATGTCTTTACTATGAAAAGAGTATGAATGTGATATTTGCTTGTGTAGTATATTTTAAAGGCATAATTTTTATCTTAAATCGCACAAGTGTTTCTTATGTGATGATTACTTAGTGATGAGATATTCTTTGTATTTGATTTGTATTACCTAATTACTGGAGGCTCTGTGTTGTGCAGATTAGATGAGTGCTCTCTTGATGTTGGAGACAATTCTTGTTATTGTAATAATATCTCATTTTATAATTAAATGTATGTGATTTTCCTTTTTGCATGCATTATCCAACTATTTCAAAGATGATGCTAAAAAATGGCATATAACATGATTCAAATGAAATGTCCCCTTTTATTCATGTTTTAATAATTTTATGCATGGCTTGTATACATAGTGTGTTTCGTGCTAACTCATTCTATCTACATATTATATAGGTGTAGGATTTAGATATAATTGTATTACATCCTCATTTCTAGGTATATAGGATATCAAAAAGAAAATGATTGGTGAGACCTCATTGTATTCGAGGCCTGGACCACATGTTCATTATTGTTTTTCTTTTATGTTTTAGATTTTTGTAAGGTCTGTATCCCTAAATTTTGTATTCAAGAGTTTTAGTCCAAGTAGCAATGAAAAATGGGCAGTTGGGTCAATTAAGTGAGGGTTGAAAATGGTTTAACATAAAATATGTACTAATTTAACCCGTCCATATTCAATATGGGAAAAATTTATTTGGTAATAAAAGGGTTGGGTAAAATACTAGTTTTCCCTTATTCTACAAATTTTTTCATGTATAAATTGTACTTTACTAAAAAATTTGATATGGAGAATATAGTTTAGTCTTTTTTAAAATGAAAAATGTTAAACATGTTTCATACAGTTCTATGGTATCATAAACAATAAAAAAATACTATAATTTTTCAATATAAAATAAATTTATGTTACATTTTTTAATTTCAAAATAAATTACTATTTGTGTTTTAGGACTAAAACACGTTAGCGCACTTTAAGCAATGTGAATAGTAATACATGATTTGCTTATTTACACTACCACTTATTATCCAATATAAAATTAAATAAATATATAAAATGTAATTATATTTAAAAGAAGAAACGTACATATGAATTATATATTATTGGAAGGTCAAAATCTTCACCTTTTCAATAATAGAGAAGAATAGTTAGTTCTATAGAATATCCAAAAAAGAATGACAAGTTACACTATTTTTAGAGATAACATGAATTTTGAGTAAATAAAAGTTAGAAGCTTAACTCATTTGTGTAATTCATATTTTACTCATATTTTTCTGGGTCAATTATGGGTATCAACATATGTTTTACTCATGTAATAAATTACTCACCCAAATCATTAAAATATGGGTGGGTTGGGCGGGTTACCAAAATATGAGCTCATTTTGCCGGCACTAATTCCATGTAATGTGATGTTTTGAGACTTAATGTTAAAGATACTCTTTCATTTTATATAAGACTTTTATTTTTAAGAAATGTTATAAATTCAGCACTATTTTTCCTATTCTTGAATGTTCATGAATTCTATGAGGCTTGTATGCGACGTCTTCGAGATCAATTGAGTTGTGATGCTTCTAGGGGGTATCCTTGGGTCGTGAACGTGGTATCAAAGCATAAGATTATGGGAAGATTTTTAGGATGTCTTAAACAACATCTATTATAAGTCTTGTTCGTAAAAGTGAAGCGCGCCACATTCTATGAATAGAAGGCTATAAGATGTTAGAAAAAACATCACTTCTTCATTTATTGAGTCGTGCATATAGGGTTAAAATTTATATGGTCTATCTTCTAATTCTTGTGTGGTGTATACATCATATGACCACTCAAGGATCTTGCACTAATGGGTTTGAAGAAGACTATTATTATCAAGGATACTCTCTTCAAGAACCTAAAATTCCCATTGACATGAAGTCAAATGAGAATATTAGGCACGATTTTTATTGGTGGACCCAAGTCGGGATAGAAATTCCTGATTTCTATGGGTATAAGATGGAAGAAGATTCTCTAGTTTATAGAGGAGATATTTAGGTATTAAATGTAACACCTCTAAAATAACTTAGGTGAGACTATAGCCTAATATTTGTTTCATTATGTCTTGAATTCCTAAAAAAGGGTAATAATGAGGTTAGGAGGAAGTGTTAAAATTTTCATGAAGTTTGCAGGTCAACCATCCAAAAATGTCCATTACGTTCGAAAGGTTTTCCATTAAACGTCCTTGTGTGTTTCAGTGTGTTTTGTTAAGTTTTATGTGTTCGTTTTGAAGAAAATTGATGTAAGAGGTCCTAAACACATATACAAACATATTGGGGTTGGAAACGTTTCCCCAAGTACCAACTAGGGGTCCTTGAGGAAGGACCTATCATTTGGGCCAAGGCTGTCCATACCAGCCTCACTTACGGAGTGCATAAACACATACAGGTGCAATGACGCCCTGTATGTGGGAGGTGTAAGTCGGTGCTTAGCCTAGGGATATTAATCTCCCAAAGGCATGAATCTTAGCCCATCGACCATCAGACAGGACAACCTGTAAGAGGACCTATGCCTCGTCGATGGGCAACCGTCAATTGTGGATGCAACTGCTAGCTGACCATAGTAAAGTGTAGGAGTGAATTGGTAAATTCACCCACGTCTAAATAAATAAAATGGAGGTTTCGTAATGTTATTTTGGGTATTATTAATAGTTTTATAAGTCTTAAACACTTAGACAAATTCACTTCTCAAAAATCAAAAACCAAATTCCGTAAAGAACTCTCTAGAACTCCATTGGAACAAAAACTCAAGATAGACCTTGGATTGAAAATTCTTCGGTGATTCTTCATCAATTGTTCATAAAATTCGTGTTATAGCATCAATTAAGGTATTACCTTCATCCTTGAATCACTTTTCTTCAAGGATCCAATCTTCAAAGTGATTTCCAAAGTATTTCGAAAGATGAAATTGTCCAATTTTTTAATCTAGCTACGGGTTCGTGCAGAAAACTTTTTAAATAATTGTATATTTATTGAATTGATGTTAATTTGAATATTTTAGACTAAAGATTCTATGAACCCATGTAGTTCATGTAGACCTCGATTTGACAACTATGGTGGGTGATTTGATAATGTCATTATACTATTGAATTCATGTGTAGTAGATTAGGACTATTGAATTATGAATGAATCATGCTAGAATTATTAGTAGGCTTCCCTAAATCTATAAATTAATACTGTATTATCTTCGATTTATTGTACATTGTAACTATTGGATTGAATTGGTGATCATGGTCATTGGTAAGGGCCTCTGAATATTGTGTTAGTTGAAGATGGTTATGAATTGGAGTGTTGGAATAATGATATATTGACCTAAGCTTCTATATAATGTATAATATAGTTATAAGATGATGATTTTGTTTGGTATAATCCAGTTATGGTGACGGTGCTTATGTGCTGTACTTGTGAATAACGTGTCATTGTCTGCATTACTTTATGAATTGTTAAATAATATGGTGGCGTCGACATTACTTTATATATATCATATTATTCATGTTATAAATTAAATCTGTTATTATTAAGAATGTCTAGATGACATATGTGTTTATGTGGAGTCAAAGCACGAGTCCTTCTAGTTGATGATGTGTGTGTCCAATAGACTATAGTGTAGTTATTAAGGCATTACTTGATGTTCAAGTATGATGTTCTTGATAGATTATATGATATTTGTGATACTTAGATTGATGATGCTATAGTAGTGAATGGGGTGACTTATATAGGATATTAGTTATACCTACGTGTTTCTTGAATGATATTCAATATTTGATCTGGTGAAATATGTGTGTATCTTGTTTTGGTAGACTAGTGTACCTTACTTGATATATGTACAATGTGAATATGAATTCTTTAATCAGTATGTTAAAGATTCTATGTCTTGTATGTGTGAGTGATATGAGACCTTGAACATAGTTAAGAACGTCCGTTTTGTGGAACCTTCAACCTAGTTGGAAGATTATGATATCCAAGAAGTTGAAAGTTGTAATGGTATGCTTCTTGTGTGAATGGTGCACTTAGGTTTGATTTGTTGGAATGGCTTGAAATCATCCTTAGGAAAGTCATTGAGATATCCTCTTGACCATTGTAGGTAGCCTTAGTGGACCCTCTTTTGTAAGGTGTAATGTGATTCTATTGTGAACTGGATATGGAATCTCTTCATGTATTCCTTTATTGAAATACTCTATGAGAACAATGGCTATCACCGAGTGAGTACGGTTTTTGACGTAACTCTAGTTAAGGATGAGGCTAGAGTACAAATTTCACATCCGAGGAGTGCCACCTAGACGTAACCGGCGTCGGCGACTCTTTGAGGACTAAGAATAGACTCTTAGCTTACATCATTACATTCATAGGTTAAAAATGATAAAAATTTTAAAACTTTTTCACATCTATATAGAGGTCTACATAGACCTATACCATACACATAACATAGTCATATCGAGTATACATAGACCCTTTGTATGTGAAGATAATATATATATATATATATATATATAAGATATAACATAGTCATAAATACGGTAGTCTCATCTCATAACCATCTAACAAGAGTATAAAATTGGGCATAGTCCATACAACAATAAAATAGGAGCCACATATAGGCTATAAAATCTTTAGTACTCAAATGAAAAGGAAAGAATATAGAGGTCTTAAAACTAGAAGAACTTCATTTGCTTGATAGTTTCATTGCCCTTGGAAAGTCAGGACCTGCCCAACTTGGATGATTGAGAATTCCAAGTCTTCCTTCAAAGTCGTCTAAAAACTCTTTAACAATCACAACCTAAAATAATACGGAAAAGGGAGAAAATAGGTTTAGCACATCACATATACTAAGTATGAGACCATATGCACATATAATATCAAGTCACGCTAAAAAGAGAAATTTCATTAAAAAATGCTATTTTACATTTTGAAAGATTTATGGACATTCAATAACTAAGACAAGCGATTAATGCATATTCATAAAATCAATACCATGTACTTCACAAGACCAACAACCTTAAGTCTAATAAAGTGACATACATATGAACATACTTGAATTCATAGTCAAATACAACTCTATCATCAAGTAATAACATCAACAAGCATGAATAAGAGTTCATCACATTATACCAAAGCAAGAAAATTACTCATTACACACTAAGTCCACTTCTGAAATGACTAAGCAAAGTCCCATAACCTAACTTTATTAAGAAAACCTAGCAAGAACCATAACCAGTGTCCAACTTCACCTAGCATATAATCAACAGTACATAATATCATACTTTAGTAATAGATACTAAACACATGTTCATAAGAGTTAAACATCATAAGATATCATCGACATGTAATATCATCACATAGATCTTATATACATATATAAGAATATCCTCCTAAAGTTCCCTTCAAGGAAAACTAGTGCAAGGCATAGATAGAGTCCCATACCGCAACCTAGGCTAAGTGAACCTCTTAAGTCACCTTAGTTAGTTGTACTTTATTAATTCATTTTAGTTTAGGTAACACTTGACTTAATCGACATATACTACAAGATCTACCAGCCAAAGTAAAACCAGACATAAACATAGCTTTCTAGGTGAATCCACTAGCTAGTCTTTTTTGGGGGCAAAATAGTTCAAGAACTAAAAGATAGGTATAATCCCTTTGCATAAACATTGGAAATTGAGTCCTCCTCTCATGAGAATCAAATTTATGAGTATCCCTCATAGGGTAGTCAACACCACATGTGGAACTTTTGGGTGAATCTTCCTCAATGGGAAGTCAACGCCTCCCAATGTCATGTTCACTCGGTGCTAAGCATATTCCCTTTTTGAAATGTTTTTAATATATTAATTAATCATAATAACTTATTGTAGATCATAGTGTCTAAGCAATGTATAAACATAATCATCATCATCATAGCTCAATAAGTATAAACCTTTCATTACACTTAACATAAGTAAGGTTAGAACATTAACATTCTCATATCATCAAAAGATTCATTGGTAAATCTTTCACCATCCTTATAACATTTACATCTTAAGATAACACCTCACAAATCATAGTCAGGCTATTTAAAGTAAATATTATATCACCCTATCAATACAAATACAAGAGATACTCCAATACAACATCATGACTTATTCACAATTAACCATAATTTGTAGTAAAGGATAGGGGTTAAAAGACTTACCAAGTCTCCTTCATAATTCATCATCAACGACTTGCAATCAACCCTTACTCAACCCAATTAGGGTATAACATCATCATCATATAATGACCAATATGATAATAATACTAAAATAATCACTACATCATAATTCAATGCTAGTTCATAGCATAAGAAGAGATTCTTAGGACAATTCACAATATACTTCATAACCTAGATCAACTTCTCTAGAACTAGCATGATAGGTCTATAATTCATCTCAATTTTGTCATGATTAGTGTAATAACATCTTCTAGTAGAAATTCAACAAATAATCAAGTAAATTGAACCAATATAACATGATTCATATCAAGATCACGACCTAGGGTTAAATGTTAAGGTTCATCTTCTACAAACTAGACCAAAAGAAATCATAAAAAATCAATTCATAACATTAATTTGGAAATTGCATGAAACCCACTAGAAAATTCAATTTTTTTTAAAATCAATTTGATGGATCCCTTTGAGTGAAGAGGTCTAAAAGGTTAATTACATCCCACACTTTTTTAATATATGAAGATTGATGGAGGAAATTGACCCTTTTCATCCCTTAATCCCTCACCTAGCTTGGTCTTTAATGGAGTCTTCACTAGAGAGAGAAAGAAGAGAGTTTTATTTTGTGAGTTGTCATAAGTGTAAAGGGGGTGGGTTCTTCGTACGGGGGATTAATTAACTTAATTAGGGTCCCAAGACCCCTAAATAACCATTTAACTCTTTAATTAATTATTTGGAACTATTTAAAAACGTGTAACAAATTTTAGTCGTTATAGACGAGACCCAGATCGACGGTCCGTCTGTGAGTCGACGGTCATTGTTCCCCCTCCGTGTTGTGCTCTGTCATTTGATTCACAGAATTATCCAAATGGAACATTTAAAAAAAATGTCTATGTCTTGGTCGATGGATGGTAACGACGCCCCGTTGATCAACAAAGACCGTGTTGATTCATCTCGTGGGTACACACTACCCAGGCAGTCTTTGACCCAAAAATGCAAGGGTCCTCCTCAAGGGACCTTTGTTGGTTCTTGGTGATTTGTGCCGAGATTTTTTTTCGACCATGAATGAACTCATACACATGTTAGAAACCCTACTTCAAATTTTTATGCATTTCCGACTCCTAAAAGCTAGTCAAATAGGCTAAGGGACGCTAGTACCTCTTTTAACTAGTTTCCGGACGTCATGGACGTTCTTGGATGTTTTGGTTTACAGACTTCCTAAATGAAATTTAATAATTTAAATGGACCCTCAAATAGTGTCTAGATCTTAGGACACTACCGTAAGGCTCTAGCCCACATCTTGGATTTTTGAAGTGTTACATTATCCCCCTTTGGGAATATTTGTCCTCGAATGACACTAAAAATCTTTTGAAGGAAGGAATAAACTTAAGACTAGCAGACCAAAAAACAAGCATACATAACAAAATTAGTTCCAACATACATCATTTAAACTTACACAAGATAATTCAAAAACTTCAATTACTACACATAAGGCTCAACATTACATTCTGAGGAATATCCTTTTCCCCAAAACAAGAGATCAACATAGCATTTATGAGTTAACTATTCCAAAGTTGAACATATCAACATGCTACATATAATTTCATAAAGACTCACCATATAAAAATGCACAACATGACTCAAAACAAGCATACTTGAAAAATTCAAATCTAAATGCACAATTTCACTGTAATTCATTGTAATGACAGAAAAAATACAAGTCTTACATAACTTCATCAAAAATCAAGAATCTTAATTTTTAGTCATTGTTTTCATTATTAGTATGAATTAATTACCATATTTATCAAATATATGAGGTTAATGGGAATTCATGTCGGCCTCGACCTCCCATGTTGCACCCTAAACTAGGTGATTATTTCATAACACCTTTACGAAAGCCACCTCTTTATTCCTCAATTTCTGTAATTGCCTATCAAGGATTTGAACCAAAACTTACTCATAATAGAGGTTATCATTCACACAAGGACCCTCAATAGGAAAACAGGATGAATCGAAGCCAATTAACTAGGGAGTTTCAATTCATAGGAAACCTTATCAACCCTTTGCATGTTTTCATAAGGAACCACATGGACTCAACTTTCCTTTCTTACCAAATATAACAACCCTTTTATAGGCGAAAATTTTCAATACACCTTATCTTATTCTTTTAACACTAAATCCCTTATCGTATGATCACATTAAGCCTTTGCCAACGATAGGCTGTTTGAAACCAGTTTCTTATGATATGAACTTTCTCCAATGTCTTATCAATCAAATCGGGACCAAGAAGTGAAGGCTCGTCCACTTCAAACCATCAAATAGGAGACCTACACCTCCTACATACAAGGCTTAATAAAGAGCCATGGATATGGATGAGTGAAAAGTATTATTGTAACCAAACTACACCAAAGGCAAATTATTGTCCCAATTTCCTTAAATGAATAATACAAGACCTAAGCATATCTTCAAGGGTTTGAATAGTAAGATCCACTTCACTATCCATTTGGGGATGAAAAGTGGTACTTAACTTTACCTTAGTACCCAACCCTTCTTGAAATGACCTCCAAAACCTTGATGTAAATTGTGTACCCCAATCCGATATGATAAATAACAGAATATCATGGCTACAAAAAAACTCATCTATGAATATCCATGTATAATCTTCTGCCGAATAAGTGACTTAACCGGAATAAAGTGTGAAGAGATGGTAAACCTATCCACAACGACCCATATAGAGTCATATTGCCTTTGAATCTAAGGTAAACCTACTACAAAATCCATATTGATGTCTTCCCACTTTCTAGTAGGAACTTGGATTTGTTGAAGCAAGCCACACTAATTTTGTTGCTCGGCTTTCACTTATTTGCAATTTGGAGACTTAGCAAAAAACTCCGCTTTGTCCTTTTTCAATCCTTCCCATAAAGATCCTAAGGTCATGGTACATCTTTTTTGAACCCGAGTGGATGGAGTAACGGGACCTATGATTTCCTCGAGAATCTGACTCCTCATACCATCTATATTGAGAACACATAATCTCCCTTGGTCCCTCAAGACACCATCCCCCCCCCAAGGTGAATGACCAATTGAGTTTACTAAATACCGATTCCTTTATATCCTTCAATGCTTGATCAAGGTGATGTTTGGACTTCACCTTGACAACCAAAGACGACTCTGAGTTATGATGTACCTTCACACCACCTATGGTAGAATCTTCATTCCAAACCCCTAAATATTCAAACCTACAAACATCCCTTACTATATTTCTCTTGACTTCCTCAACATAGGACAAACTTCCAATGGACAAACGACTCAAAGCATTCGCTACTACAATGGCCTTACCGGGATGATAGAGTACACTCATGTCATAGCCTTTCAACAACTCTAACAATCTCCTTTGTCTGAGATTTAACACATTTTGAGTGAATACATATTGAAGACTTTTATGGTCTTTACACACATCCACATGGACCCCATACAAGTAATGCCTCAAAATCTTTAAAGAAAATACCACCGCCGCTAATTCAAGGTCACGAGTTAGATAATTTCTCTCACGCACCTTGAGTTGCCTAGAGGCATAGGCTATAACTTTCCCATGTTGCATGAGAACACAACTTAACCTGACCAGGGATGCATAATAATATACTACAAAAACCTTTGTCACCTATGATAGGGTCAACACAGGAGAAAAAAGTAAGCCTATCCTTCAACATTTCGAAGCTCTATTCACATGGTTCCGACAATTCAAATTTCTTACTATTTTGGGTTAAAGTATTCAAGGGAGATTCAATGGACACAAAATTATCCACAAACCTCCGATTATAATCCAGTAGACCCAAAAAAAACTCCTAATATTAGTTGGTGTCAATGTCTAGGCCAATTCTTGACCGCCTCGGTTTTTCTCGGTTCAACGTCAACTCCCTCACTAGAGATGATATGACTATGAAAACCACCGACCTCAACCAAAAATCATATTTTCTATACTTGGGGAAATAATTAATTCTCCTTAAGAACTTGTAGCACCACCCTCAAATTTTTCTTGTGATCACCCTGATTTTTCTAATATACCAAGATGTCGTCAATGAAAACAATGACAAATAAATCTAGGTAACTTTGAAACACTCTATTAATGATATCCATAAATGTCGTCGGGGCATTTGTGAGACCAAAGAACATTACTAAGAATTCATAGGGACAATATCTAGTCCGAAATGCAGTCTTTGGTATATCCTCACCTCTCACCCTAATTGGTGATATCCCGACCTCAAGTTGATGTTAGAAAACTAGCTTGCCCCTTGAAGTTAATCAAACAAGTTGTCAATCCGAGGGAGAGATACTTGTTCTTAATTGTGACTTTATTGAGTTGGCAGTAATCAATTACATTTGAAGGGAACCATCCTTCTTTTCCATAAATAAAATCGGAGCACCCCATCGAGAAACACTAGGTGGAATTAAACCCTTGTCTAGTTAATCCTTGAGTTGAGCCTTCAACTCTTTAAATTCGGCCTGAGCAATCCAATAAGGAGGGATTAAAATGGGATTTTTATTCGTTAACAAGTCGATACAAAAATGAATTTGCCGCTCGGGAGGAATACAGGGAAGATCATTAGGAAAGACCTCCGGAAATTCCTTCAATACGAGGACAGAATAAATGGGAGGAATTTCGTAGTCTAAATTTTTGACACTTACTATATGATAAAAAACCCTTTAGAGATCATTTCCAAGCTTTCAAACAAGAGTTTATACAACCTCTAGGAATAGAATTACCCCTCTACCACTCTAAAGGGGCTCATTTGAAAAGTTAAACTTAACTACTCTTGTTTTACAATCTATAGAGTCGAAACAAGCATGCAACCAATCCATACCCAATATGACATGAAAATCAAACATACCAAGTTCTACTAGTAAAGCATACGTAAGTCTATAGGGCAACATCATAGGAAAATTCTAAGTATACTCTTTTTGCATCAACTGTATCACCCACAGGGGTAGACATCATACAACATTAATTTAGAATGTCAGGTAATATTTCAAACTTCTTAGCTATCAAGGGAGTAACAAAAGATAATGTAGCGCCCCGATCAAGTAAATCATATACATTAATCGAAAGGACTTTCAAAATACCAGTCACCACATCGGGAAAAGTCTCTTGCTCACCCCTAGAGTGGAGAGCAGAGAAGTGATTCTTCTTTGGAGCCTTATTTGAAAGACTAGCTTGACTTTTACCACTATCTTTGTCTTGACCCTTCAAATTGGGGAAACCCCTAACCTTGTGGCCACTCTTGCCACAACCAAAGCAATTTTTCGTTCCGACTAGACATTCACCAAGATGACCCTTTACACATTTCGATCAATTAGGCTTCTTGGTTGGCGAACCCTTTCCTTTTTTAGGCTTAGGGTTAGACACCCTATCATCATGAGCCTTAGGGAACTTGGAAAGAACTTGATTAGACTCACTTTTATTGAACCTAGGCTTGTCTTGAATCTCAACCCTACTTTTAAAAGAACCACCATTAGAAGATCTTGCCCTCTTGGCATCTTTACTTTTCCTTTTAGCTCTTGCCTCTTCCTTTTGTTGAAAATGAACCGTGAGACGAGCAATGGTTATATTATCATGTAGCGAAGCTGAATTATACTTTTCTTACCAGTCATCTTATACTCTCACCACAAGGCGGTTCATTTCATCCCAAGGGTCGGAAACTAAAGAAGGAGCATATTTTGACAATATAGTGAATTTCGAAGAATATTCAAGAACACTCATACCTCCTTGGTGAAGGTTGATGAACTCCACCACCTTGGCTTCCCTCTTCTCCCTATGAAAGAAACTATCAAATAATTCCTTCTTGAACACCTCCCAAGTCACCGGTCCACCCCTTAACGGAATATTGCCCCTCCGTTGGACATATCAAGTTTGGGCCATATCTTTGAGTTGATAAGAGGCTAAATCGGCATTCTCACTGGTACAAAACCCCATAGCATTGACACTATTGTTGATCTCATCAATAAACGCATAGAGGTATTCTTCAACATTGGATCATAGAAAGTAGAATGATTTATCCTAGTGAAGTCCCTTCTACTAGAGGCCATAGTAGCAACTTGTTGATTTGCCCTAGGTACAACCTCCAAATTAGATTGGGTCGTCATGGCTTGAGCTTGAGTAGTGGAGGCTTGTGCTTGGGTAGTAATGGCTTGGGCCATTTCGGAGAGATAGGCCCTTATGTTCTCATCCATTAAAGGAGGAGGATTCAGTGGAGCTTGGTCATCATTCACATCTTCCATAAGAGGAGGATGATGATCACCACAGGAGGAACTCCCAAATTGGCTATCTCTTCTTCAAGTCTTCGTGCCGCAATCCTTTGAGTATTCATTGCATATAATCACAATAAGACAAGTAGATGCAAAAATACATAGAGCTATAATTCAAAATGAACGATATTGAACTTCCTAAGCATCTCATACATTACTATTCATAAGTGTGGCGCACTTCACAATTATGAATGGAACCTTCATAGACGTTGTTGAAAGAGACAATGACTCAAAAGTATATACCTCAGGCTCTGGTACCATGTTTGTCACATAAGGGAATACACCGTAGATATAACCGGCGTGATCGTCCAACGATCCTCTTAGCTTACATTATTATATTAATAGGTAAAATTTAGCAGAAATTTAAAACTTTTTCATTACATCTAATTGGAGGTTAATATAGACCTCTACATAAACATAGTATATATATGTCGAGTATACATAGACTATTAGGAAGATTACTTAGTATTATACTTTGATTGCGCGAGCGCAGACACACACACACACACACACACACACACACAAACACACACACACACACACACACACACACACACACACACACACACATATATATATATATATATATATCAACAAAGTCATAATCATCGTCTCATCTCATAAGCATTTAAAAAGAGTGTAAGAACTTGGGTATAGCCCATAGATCAAGTAAGAACGCCTCACATGGTCTATACAATGTCTCATACTAAATGGAAAAGAAAGAACATAATAGTCTTAACTCAAAACAACTCAATTTGATAGATAGCGGCATCGCCCTTAGAAAGTGAGGACCTACCCTACTTGGATGATTAAGAGATCCAAGCCTTATTCAAGTCGTCTCCCAAAGCAGTTCAACGACCGGAACATAAAATGTTGGGTAAAAGGAAGAGATGGGTTAGTACACCACTTGTACTAAGTATGAGACCATATGCACACATACTTTGAAAACATGCTGAGAACAAAGATGTCATTTCATAAAGGTATGCTACTTACTTTGAAATCAATTATGGATAATCAACAAGGCCAATCCAATTCACATAGGCATATTCATTAAGTCACCGGCATTTACATCACAAGTCCATCAATACCAAAACTAGTCATGTCAACATGCATATCAAGAAATTAGACATATAGTAAAAGTACCTCTACCATCAAATCATACCACAACTAGCATGAATAAGAGCACAATTCAACATAACAAAAGTAAGACAATTACCCATAACCCCTATCAAGTAATTAAGTGCAATGACAAAGCAAAGCCAGATTACCTTACTCAATAATTTAACCCAACACGATTCATGACTAACTACCTACTTCACATAGCATAGCATTTAAGAGTACGCTACATCATTCTTTAACAACATAGACCAACACATAGTGACACAAATTAACATATAGTATCAACAATATGAAAATCATCGCATACTTATCATATATAATAATAAGCATATTCATACATTGTAACAACCTCCTAAAGTTCCCTTCAACGAAAACTAGTGCAAGGCATAGGTAGTTCTACTTCATTAATTCATTTTAGTTTTGGGAACACTTGCCTTTAACGACATAGATCACAATAGATAAGTGTGGAATCCGATGTTGTAAAACGATAGTCCGAAAGAAGGTGGTCTGCCTGCCAAAGTAAAACCAGATATAAATGTAGGTTTCTAGGTGGATCCACGAGCTAGTCTTCCTATGGGGGCAACATAGTTCATGAACTAAAACGTAGGTATAATACCTCTACATACCCTATAGTGATTGGGGCCTCCTCTCATAGGAATCCATCAGATGAGTATCCCTCATAGGGGAGTCAACACCACATGTGAAACTATAGGATGAATCTTCCTCTATGGAAAGTCAACACCTTCCAATGTAAAGTACACTCGGTGCTAACCTAAGTCCATTTTTAAGATGTCTTTAATGTTTTTATTAATCATCATAACTTATGGTAGCACATCGGGTCTAACTATTGTATAGACATCATCATCATCATCATAGCTCAATAATAATTGAATTCGTATAATCCTATCATTAAAAAATATATATGTGAGGTTAGCACATTAACATTCCCATATTATGATAAGACACATTGGTAAAACATTCACCCTCCTTATAACATTTACATCTTCAGTTAAGACCTCACAAATCATAGTCAAGACATTTAAATGAAACAGCATACCACCCTATCAATCCTACTACAAGACATACTTCAATACAACATCATGACTTAATCAGATTAACCATAATTTGAAGTAAAGGATAGGGGTTACAAGACTTACCAAGTCTCCTTGATAATTAATCATCAAGGCCTTACCATCAACCCTTATTTAACCCAATTAGGGTATAACATAATAATCATTCAATGTCAATATCTTAACAAGACTAGAAGAACCACTACATCACAATTCAATACTAGTTCATAGCTTTAGACGAGATACATAGGGAAATTAACAATGAACTTCATAACCTAGATCAACATCTCAAGAACTAGCATGATATTACTATAATTCATCTCAATTTATTCATGATTATTATAATAACATCCTCTAGTAGTAATTCAACCAATAAACAAGTTAATTGAAGCAATATAACTGAATTTATATAAAGATCATGACCTAGGGTTAAGGGGTAAGGGTTATGTTCTACAAACTAGAGCAAAAGAAATCATAAAAAAATAAATTCACAACACCAATTCCAATATTGGATGAAAGCCACTTGGAAACTAATTTTTTTAAAAATCAATTTGAATGAACACTTTGAGGAAAGAAGTCTCAAAGGTTATTTAGATCCCATAATTTTTTAAATGATGAAGAGTTATTGAGGAAATTGACCGTTTTAAGTCCTTAAACCCTCCCCTAGCTTGGTCTTCAATGGAGTATTCACTAAAAAGAGAGAGAGAAGAGAGAAGGAAGAGAGTTTTGTTTTGTGAGTTGTGATTTGTCTTATGGGTTTTGGGTCTTCATGTGGGGGGTTAATTAACTTAATTACTATTCCCTAAACCACTAACTTACCACTCAACACTTTAATTAATTTTTTGGAACTAGTTAAAAATGTGCAGCAAATTACAGCCCTCACAAACGAGACCCCGATCGACGGTTTGTGCATAAGTCGACGATCATTGTTCCCTCTCCGTGCTGCGCTCCGTAGTTTGATTTAGATATTGTTCCAAGTGGAACATTAGCCAAAATTTCTATGTGTTGGTCGAAGGATGGCATTGACACCCCATCGATCAACCTATGACCCGTTGATTCCCCTCGTGGGTCCACACTTCCCAGGAAGTCTTTGCCCCCAAAATGCAAGGGTCCTCCTCAACGGCCCTTAGATGGTCCTTGGGGAGTCGTGCCCGGACGTTGCAACCATGAATCAACTTAGACACACTTTAGAAACCCTACTATTAGTTTTCATGCGTTTCTGACTACAAAATCTAGTGAAATAGGCTAAGGCACACTAGTACCTATTTGATCTATTTTACGGATTCCATGGACGATCTAGGACGTTTTGATTTCTATACTTCCTAAATGAATTATAATCAATAAAATGGACCTTCAAACAGAGTATGTAGAGGTTTGTGGTTCTGTGGGTATTTGTTTTTGTGTATTTTGGGTAAATGGTTTTATAAATAACTGGTTTAGGGCTAACAAAAAAGTAAATCTTATCTTTAAAGGAATCTTATCTTTGAACCATCCTATCTTTTGCTTTTACATTTCAACAATTCATATGTCTTGGTTGTCCATCTTCTTTTTGTCTTTTTCTTAGGCTTGTCTTAGATTTCCAACTAACCCTTAGAAGTACCTCCTTCATACCTTGCTCTATTAGCACCCATATTCTTCCTTTTAATCCTAGTCTCATCAACTTCTTGAGCATGAACAATCAAAGAAAAAATATCCATGTTGTAAGGAAGAATCTCTGACTGACACTCTTCCAAAAGATCATCATACACACCCATAACAAAATGGTTCATTTCAAACCAAACAAAAGACCTACTCAAACAATTTAGTGAATTTAATAGAGTGCTCAAGAACCGTTATACCTCCTTGACGAAGGTTGATGATCTCTTTAACCTTTGCCTATGTTACTCCCTTGGGAAGAACCTATTAATAAAATCCCTCCAAAACATGTTGGGCTAACTTGAATCAGATTAGTTTTTCACTAAGCCTCATCTGAGTGCTATATACTATTAGCTCCTTGATTACTTATCAAATAAAATGAAACATTTTTGAATCACCGAACAAAAAGCATATACGATTGATAAAAACCCATTATCAACAGAAATTGACGAATTCTTAACTCCCGGATGATGCCATAAAAAAAGAAAAAAAATAGAATATACAAATACGTCGTACTTAAATAAGCATAATCAACACACAGTAGTCGGGAAAATGGAAAAATAAGGGCGCAATATTTTGACATCATAATCTTCTTCCAACTTATGAGACCCTCTCTAAAATCCATATTATCACTAAAGTAGACATACCAAGTTTGACTCACATCTTTGAGTTGATATGCGGCCAGGTCGACCTTCTCATTAGAACTCACTCCTATAGTTATATAGGATCTTGTAGACCTCATCAAGAAAGTCTGGGGGTCTTCATAACTTTAGACCAAAAAAACATTTGAGGTTTCATTCTTGTAAGTTCCTCAAGCGGGAATCCATGGTAATAGAATTTTGGTTCACACAGGGTCCAACTTCCCGGTTTGCATGAGCCTCCATAGATTGAGCTTGAGTTTCTACAACTTGAACTTATGTAGTCATAACTTGAAACGAACTTAAAAAATCCGACTTTATCTCCCCATTTTTCATTGCCGGAGGATTGGCTGAATTTTGATCACCTTGTGGTGCTTGATATTGAAGAAGAGCTTTATTAGTTTAAGGAGGATCTTTGTTGCCTTGGGGAATAACTTCGGCATTATCAATCTCCTCTTCAACCCTTCTTGCGGTGGCCCTTATAGTTGTCATATCCTATAACCACAAGAAAAGGATTAAAAGTAAAAGGCCAAATGGAGTTACTACTCTTGAGGCACAACTTTCAAGAATACAAAAAAGTGAGAATTTCGTAAGCATCACATATCCTCTCCTTCATAAATGTGGCATTTCATACTCATCAAGAAGACTATAAGTAGACTTGGTCTATTGAGAGATCAATCCTAAGATTACTCAACCTCATGCTCTAATACCAAGTAAGTCGCGATCGAGGAGCAACACCGTAGACATAACCGGCGTTTTCGTCCTCAAAGAGGACTTAAACTAGCCCTTAGCATACATCAATGCAAATCATAGGTACAAAAATGTGGAAAATTTATAAATTTTATATAGTGAAGTATACTTAGACTTCTCACTTATCATATATGGAGTTTACATTGACTCCCCTTTATGAAGTTTACGTAGACCTCTCTTTTATGCAACATATCCAATTCATTTAAGTAGTCTAATGTGTATCACATTTAACCATTTAATAGAGAATTAGAAAGTTGGGCATAACGCTTACACTAGAACAATGCCACATATAGGCTTCAAACAATAGTCTTAAAAAAGGAAAGAACAAGTGTCTTTAGACATAGTCAATATCGAAGCTAGAGTTGAAGAATGACAACATCCTCTGACTTGAGGACTCACAAAAAATTGGTAAATATATCCAAATATTCCTTACCAAAGGACTAGAAAGCTCTACAATGGAACAAAACTAAATTATTATATGAATATATAGAATATGTGTTAGTAAGAACAAAATTTTCTAAGTATGGAAACATATGCAAGTAAAACCATTAAAATCATGAACCAAGGAACATTATGTTCAAAACCATGCTAAGTAATTTTGGAAGGCTTTTATGCACATATAAGAGCATATACAAGTCAGTAGGCCTAACATCATCAAGACATGTTCATAACCATCACAAGACCAACATAATCATAGTCATATCAACATAAATAGAATCATCACAGATTTATATAAAAATGCATCGCTTCATCATTAATTCATAACTACAATTAATGTGTTAGAGTTCCTAACATCAAATCTAACAAGACCTTTACTCACAATCCCATCCCCAAGCCTACAAGTTCTATGCTCTTGTGAAGCCCAATAACCCCATATAATCAAGTAATTTTGAAAAGAGACCATAAGAAATATCTATATTCCATATAGTATCATATCATATGCATTTATCATCATACATAACAATTTAGACCAATATCATGCTCATCAATGAAGTCAACATCATATAAGATCAAAATCATGTAATGTCAACATTTAGCATTAATTCATAACATAAGGGAATAAGATCAACCTCCTGGGACTTCCTTCAAGGTCCACTTGTGGAATGCATTGGTAAAGTCCAATACCCTTACCTACACTAAGTAGTTACCCTTAAGTCACCATAGTTAGTGTTGACTTTATTATGTTCATTCATTCATTTTACTTTTTGGATCAATCACCTTAACAAACAATAGACAATGTGATCTAAACATGGAATCCGGCGTCATGAAACCCTACACCAAAAGAAGGAGCTCTACTTTTCAGGGTAGAATCAAACCATGAACATAGCATTCTAGCTGGATCGACTAGCTAGTTTTCTTTTGGGGGAAACATAATTAAGGAACTTGGAAATATACTAGAAACTCATGTATGAATGTTTCATGGTAGTCTCTATCGAATGACAACCATTGGAAAACCTACCTATTCTCATTTGAAGGACACCTCTCTTATCTAGATTGGTCGGTGCTAGGCTAAAGTCCCTTTTTGAAATGTCTTTAAGCCTTTTGTTAATCATCTAATCTTAATATATGACATAGGATACTAAACACTTTTCTAATTATGTCATTAGCTCATGAGGTTTAGAATGAGAACTTCGTTTCATCACAAACCATGATTAATGAGATCATCACATCATAGTTAGAGTAGTTGGTATATACAAGAGATTCACCTGCAACCTTGCACCATCATATTCTCACCATGATAACATTGAACATACTAATAAGATTTGATCATATCGGTCATATCATTATCTTCCTATTCGATTCACATAATGATACTTAAATTGAACATCATCATCAAGAATAAGCCATCATTATTGAAGTAGGGAACTCATAGTCATAGAAAGTCTTACCCATAGCTTCCAAAGCCTCCTTCAATATTTTACCCTCAATGCCACAATATTCATCCATAAATTCACTATTTTCATAATATAATAGTGAATTAAACAATAACATATTCCATTCAAAAATCCCTAATGATCTATATGTCCAATTCATAATAAGGGTTAAGGAAAAGGGTTCATTCATAGATTCTTTCATAAAACTAAGTCAAATAATACGAACTAGAAAAACTAATGAATAAACAATCATAATCTATCAATTTAAACCAGGGAATTAAATATGAAATTAATTCAAAAGATAATTCATGCAATTGGATGAGACCCAAGTTTGAGACATCTTTGTAAACCAATTTTGTAGAGCCTCTGGGAAAGAGATCCCAAGAATAAATATCTTCGCTACCTTTAGATTCCTTGAAGAATGATGGACAAAAACTTGAATCTTTGATCCCTAATAAAGTTTGAACTTTGTCTTGAATGGTGTTCTTTGGAATAGAGACTGAAAATAGAGTGAAGATGGAGAGAATTGTGTTTGGGAAATAATGGGGTGTTAGGTTAGTTTAATGACTAATAATTCTTTTACTGTTCCCAGCTAAAATTATTAACAAACCCTTCAATCTTAATTAATTTATTAAATAATTAACTTATTAGACTTACCTTGACTGAAACATGGCAGTGAACTAAGCCTCAATCCAAAATTAAACGTTGATGGTCTGTTGACCAAACTATGACCCTATAATTGTAATCCATGGTTTTTGTAAGAGGCTGGATATTTTGGACTTTTTGATAGATGGCTAAGTATGACGAACGATTTCATTGACTGGCCGTTGACCCATCGATGACTAGTCATTTGGTTCATCAATGGACAATGTCAAATGACAACTTTTAGTGTCCAATGTTAGGGTCCTCTTCAAGGACCCTTGGGTGGTCCTAGGGGAGTTGTACCCAGACGTTTCGCCCTAAGCAAACCCTAACATATTTTTGAATTTTCTACCCAAATGTTACTTAATTCCAACTCTTAAAACTAGTTGAAACTCACCAAGGCACACTAGTTATCCTTTCACAAATCTCCGGATGTCATGGTAGTTTCTTGATGTTTTAGTTGTAGCACTTCCTAATAAGGTTGATTACTTTTATTTAAGTTAAGAAAAACTATTTCAAGTATTAGTTCATCGTCTAAGACTCGTGGACTTTTGGAGTGTTATAATTGGAGTTCATGGCGGATGATTGAGTATACTTTAAGGTTTCACCAATTAAGGGTGTCATAAGGTTTTGTAAGAAAGCAAAACTTAGTCAACGATATATTGGACCTTATCTCATACCGCAGTGAATTGGCAATGTAGCCTATTAGTTTTAGCCGCCACAAGAGTTAGCAACAGTTCATCCAGCTTTTTACATCTGTATGTTTAAGAAATGCATGGGAATCCTTCATTGATTGTACTAGATAAAAATGTTAAAATTAAGGATATATTATCTTATGAGGAGGTTCCTGTTTAGATTTTAGATCTCCATGTTTGCAAGTTTGAGGATTGAGGAGGTAACATCAGTCAAAGTCCTTTGGACGAACCAATTTATTGAAGAGGATAGTTGGGAAGCTGAAGAGGATATGGAAAGTAGATATCCACATCTCTTTGAATCCATATATGATGTAGATCAAGGTACTAATTCTCTTGTTAGTGCATTATAAACTATAAGTAAGCATGTGGTTGCTTGCTTTTGTTGTTGTTGAGTGTTAAACTTCATGTTACTATCCTTAGCTTAGTGAAAAGAATTTCATTCGATGATGAAAGTTCCAAAGGAGGGATATTGTAACAACTCACAATCCGAAATAACTATGAAACTAAAAATATTCATTTTGGAAGGAAAAGAAATATATGGAAAATTTGTGTAGGTTCAGAAAGTGAGCTTTTGTCATCTTCAAATGACCAAAAATTTAACCCTGAGATTATTTAGATGTAATTCGTGATATTTTTGAAAATTCCTTGAATATATCTTTCCAACGCTGCTGAGTTTGCATATTTTCGATATTGTATGAGTGAGATATGCACATTGGAATTTGGGCTTGAATTGAGGAAATTCCATTTCTCGATTTAAGGGCAACCTAATATTTTCACCAATTACGTACGTATTTCATCTTAGGGGTTTATTGGGGAAAAAACTCTGTTCAGTTCAGTTTGGAAGATTAGACTTTACGTTTGGGGCTTGGAGAAGAGAGAAAAGAAGGGAAGGGAGAGAAATTGAGAATTCTCCAAGAACGTCAAGATTTGCGAGTGGAGTTTATCGAGAGTGATCCGCTATTGAGGTATGTTAGATATTTTAGTGACGGATCAGTTCACCCACACACCACGTTAGATTTGATTCAGTGATTTACAAATTGGTTGAATGAGAATGGCGAAATTCTTGAACAATATTGTTGAGTTATTGTTTGTTGAGCTGTTGAATGCATGTTGTTGTTTCTATTTTTAGATTAGGATTATTTTTTGAGTTAGATGTATTAGTAATTATACTTACTAATGATCCAAAGGGTTATATTAAAGAAATATGGAGGTTTAGGGAGTTTACCATTGAAAAATGAGAGGAGAGAGTAATCAGGACACATCTAAGAATCTCAAGGCACAACGCACCCCATCTTGGCAAGAGGGACTAGAGTGGTGTGCCTACAATGTGTCAGGATAAGGCCTCTGAACTCGAGTCCTGCCGTGTCACGTCCCAAATGCACCCGAATCAGTGTTTTTAGACTACTTTTCATATTATAGCCTTTTGAAGTCCTTCTAAAGTGTATTCACAATTTCCAGTGATTCTAATTGCTTCAATCTACTTCAAATGATTCCTAAACACCTAGTAATCAAAAAAATTTAAAATCATAACCTTGAATTCATAATTTCATTCAAGGAAAGCTAAGTTCAACTTAAAATAAGGTAAGAGTAAAGTTTAAAGTTAAGAAGAATGTCCAAATCAAAGTTCTTAAATGTTTTGATGAGTCATAAGCAATGTTTAACCTTGTTTTATTAGACTCAAGTTTCAAGGTAAGTAACAAGCAAAGAGTTGAGTTTATTTCTCAAAAGTATAAGGGAACTAAGTATTCCCTTAGAGTTGATTTAAGACGAAATTTTCAAGACATGTAAACAGTTGAGTTCATTTATCAAAAGTTATTAGGGAATTAAGTATTCCGTATGAGCCTATAAATGTTTTCACATTTAAGATACAAGGAAACTATGATTTCCAAAAGTGATTTCAGTAATAAAAGGGAACATTAATTCTAAGAGAGCGTTCTAAAGATAAGTGTTGTTTAATTATCTCAACCAAAACAAGGAAGTTGTTTTTAAAACACATAATCAAAGTATATTTTTGGGTGTAATATTGAGCATCAATATGGGGATGCGAGTTCATAATAACTCAAGTCTCCATAAAACCCGTAGTCATCATGCGTATTAATGGTTCATACATTTTATATAATCAAATAAGTTAAGCTAGTGGATCCACAAAGTTAGGGTATTTCTATACTACGACAAAGTATAGGACAATTTTTGCAGCACGGGAAAGATGTTGTATCACCACTTAGGCTCATATTTGTCAAAATCGGGTGCTGAATTAACCTGTAGTATTTGACCTCTGGAGGTCTTATACGTACTTATAGTTATAATTCATCGCATTGTCATAGGTACATTTAGCGAAAAATTGAAAACGTTCATAACACATCATATACTAGAACATCACTTCTATTATATATAAAATATCATAATACATAGTAAAAGACTCTAAGTTCCTTTGCCATCTTAGACTCAAAATCATTATTATAATAGAGACACGACCCTTATAACATAAATCAAAACTAAATTATTACAAGAATTTTCATAAAACGTGACATAAGAATCCAAGAACTTAAGGATCCCTTTCCTTGAGCTTGGGAATCACATACCAAGTCCTTCACCTTATAGCCATTCTTTAAGCATCCATAAAATACACTTTGTGTAAAAAGGTAAAGAGGAATGGTGTTAGTAAAATAATGCACTATGTATGACAACCATGTGAAAACATTCATTTAAAAGGGGCATTTCACTTTAAAAACCATGCATCATGCCTTTTTGTGAAAACTTCATAAAAATTTGATACCATAAGCATTGTGAATTATGAAATCTTCATAAAACATTGATACCATGAGCATTATACAATTCACATACTTCATTTAGTCATATAAATAGTCATAATATTACAAAAACCACACATTGAATTTAAAGCACATTTAGGATCACATTACATAAACTAACTTTCCCTTTACAGTAAGCTCTCTTCTATTTCAAAGTAACATCTTTCATTCTTAACTTCATAACTTTCCAAGTCACCAAGCAATGAATAGATAAAATAACATTTCACTAACCATACTCAAGTATAACCTTAAGGCCACAAGGTAATCATACATACAATCTTCATTAATGATCAAACATATATACAAAGACATAGAGGATTAGGATATCATGACAATGCATGTTTCACATATAACTCAACATAAGGCATGAACCTCATATAAAATCTATTCCAAGACATCATGTAAATCAACTCTACCAACAACAACATAGGAGACATTAGTTAACATTACATACATGGACTTCACTTCACAGGACATCAATGACCTTAATCATAACCTAAAAATAAGACTACTAGTGCAATTATATGTGACTCCCATAAACACACATATACTTAGTGAACTCATAAAGAGATCTCAAACATACAATTAACTTCATACATCAACAAGATAATTACACACAACTTAATGCATGACAAGTAAGACCTTCATCATATAGACTCCTTAATCCTAATACCATGCATTTCATCACAACAAGTAGAGGACATTACAATGCCATGCATAAGAAACATAAACATGATCAGATACATAAGAACACCTCCCTAGAACTCCATTCAGGATCTACTTGTGCAATGCATAGGTAAAGTTCCATCGCCTCACCTACACTAAGAAACTTCCCTTAGGTTATCCTAGTAAGGGTCCATTACTTTAATTTAGTTCCATTTTACTTTTGGGGAAACTACAATCTTAACCAACACTAAAACCATGGTTGCTAATATGGCATTTGGTTTTGTAGAACCTTACACCAAGGGAAGGCGCTCTACCGTACCAAAGTAGAACATCACAAATATTGTAGCATATCAGGTGATATCACTTACTAGATCCTATAGGCAAAACATAGTTTGTGGAACTAGGAGGCATATATGGAAATATCACTCTATGACCTTTGGGCCATGAGTCTATCCACCTTAAGACTATGATGAACCTACAATCCTACATTTGGAGGGGACGCCCCTCATCTTCAAGTTCATCCGGTGCTAAACTAATTTCCACTTATTGAAAAGCCTTTATTAACATTACTTTATGAAAGTAGGCTTTATGAGATTGACTCTTCATATGCTTAGCTCATAGGTCATAGATGAGAGATTTAATCAACCTAAATAATGTTAGAAGACCTTTCACATGTACATATCACATTGAAGCACCATCTTTTTTAGGATACAGTTGAGAACACCTTTCAAGGCCGATGTATTGACTAGATCATCATATGTGCATAATAGACATGTTTTTATGTGTCTGTGTGTATACCTGTAGGTGAGCAAACCTTTCACATAAACACCCTTATACCACACATTTTCATACTATACTTCATTTGTGTATAAGTGTACAGGTATAAATATATGGTCAATCCTTTCATATAAACACATTTATACACTATGTATATTCATAACATACTCATGTACATAAATAACCAACCTAGCAACTATCCTATCAAGGCACAAGTGCAATGCATACAAGGTCCCATACCCTTATCAATACTAGCACACTTATAAAGTTATCCTAGTTAAAATATAAATTCATATATGGACATATACTTTACATGCATAGTAGTAAACATTAGTTCATAAGGAAATATCTTTTCGTTACATGCCATGAACCTATACTACTTGTAAAAATGCATAAGGTGTAAGTGTATGTACATTTGTCAACATGATAAAATAATGGCTATCAACATACATTTGGGCAGTCACCCTCTTAAGACCATAATTCACATCCATACATAAACCACTCATCACAATTTAGCATAGGAGACAAGATGACTTCACCTTACATTTAAGACTCCTAAATTAGCTAAAGACACATTCATATAAGGGTATATAGGTATGGATCACTATCAATCATTATTTCATCAATGAAATCACCTTAACTTACCCTAACATAGTCATCCACATGCTCATAACATTAGCAATACAACCTAGATGATAAACTAGAATAGAAGACTAAGCATCTGCTTCACATAGTGTGATCATCATAACCACACATTCATATAACACCAATTTGCCTCCATGACATGATCAACACATATATATATTGAAAATAAATAAACACCACCACCATAAGTGGACCATACCACATAATGTTATACAAGGCCAATTGAACTAGTAATTCTATAGGAAAG
Organism: Solanum neorickii; assembly: GCA_027704865.1. NCBI lineage: Eukaryota > Viridiplantae > Streptophyta > Magnoliopsida > Solanales > Solanaceae > Solanum > Solanum neorickii. The sequence goes on along the minus strand of JAKWJC010000368.1, from coordinate 10,466,984 downwards.
TAGAACAATATAGAAATATTACCAAATATCCCTTGCTTTGTTCATCAATAATAAAATACTCAGAATTCATTAATAATACAAGTATAAGGCAGTATCTAAAAGTATCATAACATAAATGATATCACACTTCATTTACAATAGGATAAAGATCGCATTGATAACACTACATTAGTAATCTATAGAAAGTGGAAGAACATAGTAAACCTTACTTGATCTTTAAAACTTGATCCATATTGATCAATTACACATAATTCACCATCGACATACATAATTGGCAGTAGGAATAGATAATTCAACATGGTAGTTTCATGATTCAATTAACATAGATTCAAGGTCACAATACCCATAATATAGACTAATTTGAGAATTGGAAGGAACATGGGTTCATCATGAAATTGGATTGAGATTCACTTTAATATTAGTACATATACATCAATTCATAATAAGAATTATGTTGAAATTAATTTGAGGAATAACCCATGGCTAGATTGAAAGATAGGTTGTTCGATCATGAACTTCCATTGAAAAGCTTTGAAGGAACTACTTAGAAGAAAGGTTGACTAAGGATGAAGGATTAATATACTTAATTGTAGTAAAAAACCATGAAAACGTGACGAATAATACATCACAATCTAATCTAAATGATTTTGTTGAGCTTCATCTCCAAATAAGGTTTCTAGAGAGGTTTGATATTGAAAAGGAAGTCTAATTTTTGAATAGTGAATTGGATATGGGGTTTTGATCTTAATAACAAACTTAATATACCCAAAAATATCTAAATTATCTACCTAGGGTAAGTTTAGGACATGGTATAAATTTCCCATTCACCCTTTAATGAAATAGTGCACCTGATAGTTAAATGCAGGTTGCACCGGCGCCCACCATCGACGCCGTATATACACATTGACGGGTTGTACTGGCAACCGTCGGTTGGGTGTGAGGGTTCTCGTTTGGTGGATTTATCTCACAAGATAACTGTGTGAGGACTCCTCCCCGTCGATGAAGCGTAACCTTGTCTACTAACGGTCGTTTTCTTCGACATTGTGTGACACGAATAAGGCATTGCCTAGGCAGTGTTTGGGATCCTCATTGAGGGACTTTTGCGGGGCCTTTGGGGAGTCTTACCCTGATTTTTCCAACGTAAATACACTCATATAAAAGTTAAGGACCTTCAATATCAATTTCAACCAAAAAGAAAATGCAAATCATGTCAAAACACACATTTATGTCTCAAGGCTAACTTTCAACATTATTGGACGTTCTTGGACGTTTGACCTTCAAACTTCAAATAAAACATGAATACTATAAAACACTTATTTTAAAATATTTTAAACCTTTTTAGAAACATGTGAGGCTCTAAGACCTTAATTCAATTTTGAGGGTCTTATAATAGTGGTGGATGTCGGTTAGAGAAATCTCCCATAGAAAACTATATTACTTCATATATAAGTAAAGTTGATTTTTTTATTCCATTTTCGTTAATGATCTAAGTGTTTTAATTATTTTATAATATTTTATGTATTGCATGTATCATATTGCTTGATATTAATTCATGTTGTTAATGAGTTGAGCAAAGCCAAGGTAAGTTTTCCTTCTTACTATTTTTCAAGCTTATGTTGTTGCTAGCATTCTAACTCGCATAACTGTACATTCAATGTACTGATGTGAGTTGGACTACATCGTATCATGATGCAGACACAGGTAATCAGGATCAAAATAATCAAGTGCCTTGTTGATCCAACTGAGCACTCAAAGCCATTGGTGAGCCTGTTTGTATTTTGGATACATTTATTCTCTTTTTAGTCTTTCTTTTATAGGATGTTGAGGGGTCATTCCCAACATGCATATTATTATTCTAGATACTTCATAGACAGTCATGAAGTTAGTATTGAGTATCTCATCTTTGTATTGCAAATATTTTAATATGAGACATAAGTGTCCTTTTCGTCAACTTATTTTCTTTAAGTTATTGAAGGAGACTATTTCACTGAGTTAAGTATTCTGCTAAGTTATGTATGACAGGAGAAGGGCCCACTCAAGGCCGACCACGTCCAGGGTGTAGCCTCCGGGTGTGACATTAAAGAATACCCCTTTTACGATCACATGTATTACATTAGAATATGTGAAGTTTTCTTGCTTGGACAATCCATTGCGTAATCAAGTGGAATTTACTTCTATTGCAAGTCCAATTCAATGATTTACTATTACACTCAAGATATTTCATGGTGTTAAACGTCTTGCATATATTTTTTATTTATTGAGATTTCTGTATGTCATAAATGAATCAGCTGCTATTAACTGGAACTAAGACTGTATCGCATACCTCTTGCATTTTACTATTGGTTTCTGCAAGAATCAAGAACATATTCGAGTAGTATCCAACTTACTATATATTTGGGCTTTATTCTGTTAAATTAGTTAATTTACTTTAATAACAATAATTATGATTATTTCTTTATGTGTTACGCACCAGTTATTGACTATATGTTTTACTTTCTTTGGCAGATATTTTTATCTAGAAAGTAGTAAAAAAAACTTAGAAAGCCAAATCAAGGCTCACATAGACGTTCACTATAATGTTACTGACATGTTTGAAGCAACCTTATATAATGAGGGCTAGAGAGCTTGTGTGGTTGGTTCCATTGAACCCATGAGTCTGTTTTTTGGGATGAGTGGGAGGATAAAATAAAACATATAAATTTACATATTAACTTTTCCGATGGATATATTTCTAATTTAATTCTTATTAAATGGCGTAGTGGAGAAAAACGTAAAATGATATCCTTATTTATTTTTGTCCAGTTTAACAAGGATTTAGAAGTCAATATTAGAGGTATGCTATATTGCTACTGTAAATATTAGTTTTAAGACTAATGATAAAGAAGGAACCTTTGTGAAGTTACAACTCCAACAGGTGTTTTAAAGTTTAGATTTAACATCTGTCTTCTTTCTTGATGGAATTTTTTCAATGTCGAATGTTTTCTGTTGAACTCCAATTTACTTCAAGTCTGACCAACAAAATATATTTATATTCTCACTATCATTCATACGTTGTCTCCTCATGTTAGATAAATCAATGTAAACACTATATGGTATTGCATGAATTTCATAAGTTGTTACTATCGCAAAAGATGATAATTGTTTTGATGTATTTTCCCTCTTAATTGAACTAAGCGATTAGACGTTGCCTATAATTTATTTTGTTATCTAAAGAAAATAAATTTCTTCGAAGAGAATTTATTGAGCCAATTATTTATTGGCATATTTTATAGAGCAACGGTACATTTATGTTGAGGTATTTGTTCATAAGGTTGAAGTTACAATATATTATTTAAGAGTTTAGTTTAATCATTGGACTATTAATGTCATGTATAGTAGAATTCTCAAACCAATGAATTAATAAATGACTTTAATATATCTATAGTTCAGAGTGTTAAATATCCATTTACGGGGTGATATCCTTGGAACTTTGCAGTTTGAATTATGGGAATTTAGTTAAAACAATTCCCTGTCAAAGTAGAAAGAATTCTAATTATTAAGAACCTAAAAATAAAGATAAAGATCTAATTCAAAACATTAGATTAAGAATCACAAAAAAACTAGAAACTTTGACCATAGTTATGAAATATAATAATGTAGAGACCTTGAATAAGAGAAAAAACACGATGAAATGAATGATAAAATTACAATGCAGATATATAAAAAGAATGATATAACAAAAGATATTTTCTACTCTTTGATTAAATTTACTATTTGAGGATTCACGTCTAAGATGAAAAAATCTAGACTAAAATGAAGGACTAATAAAAAAATATATATTATGATTAAGAAGCAATCTTTTTTTTTAAGATTAAAGAAATGTTATGGTTTGCCTTTGGATAAGATATTCTCCACAATTCAGTGTATTTACTCCAAAAGACAGATATACCAAACGAATAAGGGTAAGCTTATTGAGGTAGTTTACCAACATGTGAGTAGTTTACCTAGTTCACTATATTAATATGAGAATACAATATATAAAGAGAAATAATAAAAATGAATTCACTTGCAATAAAAGGAGGTTCACACAAGTGATAATATATCACACGTGTCCCACAAATTCTCCCCCTAACCAAAACAAACCCAACATCAATCTGGTGTACTTACTTTTGACAAATATTATTTAATAAAGAGGCAGTGACAAATATGAAAAATCTTAGGATATTATACATTTATGATGGTACCTTAAACAATTTGTTTTTACTTATTCTTCGAATGATTCAAAATACATTGCCAACGGCTCCATTGACTGTTTGTCCAACAACTTTCGGTAGATTTTCAAGAAGCAATTGCTAGCATAATGGACATCTAAATGATTGTATATATTAATTCTATTATGTAGTGATATAAACTAGCATGATCATATACATTTGTTGTAGAATTGAAGGAATAAATATTGTGATGGAATAACTTATTTAGAGGGATAGAAAGAAAGATTTAGAGGGATTCAATAGCATATTTCTTGAGATATAATAGATGATCTTTTGGAATAGGAATGACGAATTTTTTTTTTGGGGGGGGGGGGTGTAATCTTTATTTTTTCTATATAATGGAAAGATCTCTCACTTGTAGGAGTATTCAGCAGAAAATTGACATCATATTAGAGGGTTCTCTTGCTTTTCTTGTTTCATAGAGTCATTTGGTTTCTTCTTAAAAACAATTAAAAGTCTAGGTTTTCCGTTGACTATTCATAAACAATCACTCCTACCACATAGGATTTTTTTCTTGGTAATTCTAGTTGCTTTCTTGAGACTTTGTAGTTTTTATATCTATTCAAAAACATGAATTCACATCACCTCGAATCCTTCAATATTTGTTTAACAAGAAATAGTTATACTTTTTGAGAGTTTCAATTTAGTTGTTTGTCGCCGATAAAGAATTATGGGGCTATAAAGATGGAAGCGATCATATTCCTACTTATGCAACAAAGCAATGTGAAAGGAAGATTTAAGATGCTTGGTTGTTGACATGGATTCTACGGTCAATTGATACTCGCATATTTCTTAATCTTTGGACTTTCAAGGTATACAAGGCCATGTGGGATTACATATAAAAGGTTTACAACCAAGATAATAGCGCAAGACGCTTTTAGTTAGACTATGAAATTGGTAATTACTCTCAAGGAGGTATTGTTGTTTGGGATTATTTTTCTGAATTTCAAAACTTATGGGCTGAAATTATAGATATTTTCTATGCATGCCAAAATAAGTACTGAGTCTTTATCAGTGATTAAAGCAAGCGAGACCATTTTCATATTACATTGCGCTCCAACTTTGAGAGTTTTCACTCTAATCTGATAAACCGTAACGTATCTCTCTCTTTGGACGTTTCCTTTTGGAATTACTGGAAGAGCAATGACTTGTCACACAAAATGCTTTCAAGAAATAAAATGATGTCACGATCTCATTTGCCGCTCAAGGTAAATGAAAGAGTATTTATATGAGTAGAACTCAATGCTACAATTGCAAGAAATGTGGTGTAACATCTTGAAAGTTGAATTAACTAGGAAGAAATTAAGAATTGAAAATCATTTTTTGAAAGAATATAGAAATCCAAAAAAATTGTTAGGTATGTTATGTTGAGTTTTTTGTAAACATAAAACAACCATAACTGCTAGCTTAAGATGAGTTTTGCATGTTTCAAGCTAACATAGGAAAGATCATGGAATAATCTTTCCAACGCTGGTGAGTTTTTATAATTTCGAGATTATGTGAGTGAGATATGCCCATTGGAAGCTGGGATGTTCAAATAATGAAAGTCCAATCCGGATTATGGAAGGGTGTTTTGGTCGTTTCCTTGCCCAATTATTTTCATTCTTTTTTAGGAGTGTAATTGGGGTATAGTAACAATTAGATCAATTATAAAAAAATTAAATTCATGCTAGGACTTGGAGAAAAGATAATGAATTAAAAAATTCATCAAGAACGTTCAAGAATCGCTTGTGGATTTCGTCAATGGGTGATATCTACGAGGTATATGAGATCACAAAGTATTGGGTTAGTTCATCCACACACCAATAATGATTTATTTCATCATATTTTAATTCTTGAGATTTAAGAAATTGAGTTCTCTATGAATATTGTAGAAAGTTTTGTTTGAATCTTTATTGATACGTTGTTCAGTTCTTGGGTTCAAATTCATGAAATTAGATATGCTTTTGGGTATGTTCTTGCATATTTTTGTATGCAGTCAAATAAAGGTTTTTAGGGAAATGCCCACTTGAGTGTAGAGGGTTTAGAGTTTAAAAACAAAGAAGGAATTAAAACAAAAATCCGGTGAAGAGGTTGGGTCGTCGCGCCTCGTTGAGCCCCCAAAGCAGCCATTTAAAGTTTACGTGTGGGTGCTGGGCTATGTTGAGCTTCCCAAGTCACTCTCTGAATTTTAAGGGCTAGAGTCTAGAGCCTCTCAGAGAGCCAAGGACGGTAGTTCTTCCCATTTGTTCCCCATCTCTCTGTACTAGTTCCTTAGCAACGTACCTATGTTTTCTAGTGGATTTCAACACTCTAAGTTATGTCTAAAAATCATGAAATCATTCATAAACATGAGATCATGAACTTTTAATCAATAATTCACTTCGATGAAAATTTAGAGTTGAGATAAAAGTTAAGAATCAATCCAAGAGAAATTCATAAGATTTTCAAAAGTCGTTCACAAATGTTATAACTTTGTTTTACGAATTATGTTTTCAGTTAAGCGAAGAGTGATGAATTGAAATCAGGTCTTCAAAAAGTTGTAAGCGAACTAAGTATTCCAAGAGTCAAAATTGATTTTTACATTTGAACAAGGAAGGGAAACACTTATTTCCAAGAGAGATTTTAAGCTAAGTTTTGAGTAATTATCTCAAACCAAAGGAAGAGTTTTTTTTTTTAAAAAAAACATATGAGTTAAGGTCATTGTGGGAGTAGTATTGAGCACCGATATGGGGAAATAAGTTAAGATAACTCAAGATTCCATAAACTATGTACCCACTATCGGTAGTATGATATCATAGTTTTTAGATGAATCTTTATTGTGCTTGTTAGCGTTGACTACTGAATCCACTTAGTTAAGGTGTCCTATATGATGACAAAGTATAGGACAGTTCTGGCATCATCGGAAAGAAACTCTATTACCACTAAGGTTCATAGTGTAAGTTGTCTGTTAGAGAATCTCTGACGTAAACTTTATTAATTTATTATATCAGTAAAATTGAGTTTGTTATTGTATTTTCTTTAACGAACTAAGTTTTTTTCAAATGTTTTAATAACTTTCCTTATATTACATGTGTTCTATTATTTTATATTGAGTTAATTTATTTAGGAGTTGAGTAAAGACAAGCTAAGTGTTCCTTCCAGACTCTTTTCAAGTCTATGTTATGTTTAGCATTCCAACTCGCATACTCTACATTCAATCTACTAATATCAGTTGGTGTATCGTGTTATTATGCAGACATAGGAACCAGGTGACACACTCATATTAGAGGTCTTTAAAGAAGTATAAGCGACCATAATCAAGTAGAGAACCCAACTAGTAGGTGGGGTTGATTGACGAGAAAAATTGTTTAGAGTTAACTTCAATATAAATTATGTCTGTTTAGCCAAGGTTTTTCCAAAAACAAGAAATTAAAGGTGGGTTTTGTGAAACAATATTCTTTAACACTTCTAAGTTACGAAGTAAACAATAGTAAAAAGTAAGCTTTGTCATGTTGTGAGATTAACTAGGGTATATGTGTTCCCTAGAGGTTCATAACGCCGTATTCCTAACAATACAAATTCTTCCCTAGTGTTTTGCATTGAAAGTGATAAGTTATGTATCTCTAATTCCTTGGTCCAACATCTAAAGAATTTCACCTCGTACCTTGTTGCAACTACAGGTGTATCAGCTACTAATCATTACCTTTGCTTTATATTAGACATTATAATCCATGTATGGCTTAGCTAATCCTTTGCATTAATAGACACTTGCCTTTTAGATAGTATCCCACTATATCTATGTTGATAACTCTTTTTCTATTACTGCCTTATTGGTCCAGCAAGTAGCAACAAGGCTAAGCCTAATGCATGCACTCGTTAAAAGACTTCTAAGCAAAATGATTATAAATACATGCAAGAATTTATCGAGGAATTGCGTATTTGCTAGGTCTACTTTGTTTATTACTAACGGTTCTGACAACCCTAATTGTGGATTTAGTTACCCATGCAAGCAATATAAAAGTTAATATTTTTTATTGAATAATCATTAACTTACTTCAATAGTAAGAATAAACCTAGAAATCAAATTGAAATTGCAAGATAAATTTTCAAACCAACTTCGGAAATTGAATTATTGCAAAAATTTACAAAAACCAATCTCCAAAAAAAGTAGAAAAATACTAACAATGTCTAACCTCAAAAACGAGGTTTTAAATCTCTATTTATTTAAAACATTGTCCTAAATTAAATGGAATTGAAATAAAGGAAGTTTGCTCAGTATACGCAACTTCAATCTACGGACCAGCTGACGGACCGTCGATCAATCCAGGGTCAATACACTCCTTCCACCGTTCAATATTTAGAATGTTTTTTCTCTCCTCCGATTGCACCCTCTCTAAATCAATTGACGGACTAATAATATTGTCCATCGATGCTTCTACAGTCTGTCGATGCCCTCCATCGCTCTATCCTTAGAATTTTTCCAGTTTTAAGTACTGGAACTTTCTTTGAACAAAATAACTGTTGTGCATTATAGTCTGGTGATCAATCAACGGACCGTCGTTCCCTTTGGTGGCTTATACACTTAGTAAGATTTGCTTGACTGGTCTCCAAGGTCCTTAATTTCTCATCTACGATTCCCGACTATGTTCTTTGATGGAACAGTTGACCGTCGATGGACTAGTAAGTCATATTCTGAATTTTTTCAGTTGTTTCTTCATCCTGCTGTTGATTATTTTTCTGTAAAAAAAACACAAAAGCATGTTTAAACTACTACAAAAAGGCTTTAAATACACTTAAATCTTAAGCAATATGCACTGAAAGCACCGTGGAACCACGATACATAAACACCCTGAACATAAATTTATTCTTTGTCCTCAAGGGACGCACTATGAATCAAAACAACACTTGTACAAAAGTATACTCTTTTAAGCTTTTGCAATCACATTGCTATGGATCCCAACTCTTTCTTTGTTTTAGTACATGCTTACTCTCTCGGGTTCAACAAGAAAACTCATGCGGATCACATCATGACACAAACTCACCATTCATTTGATAGTTCTAATGTTTTGCCTTTCACCAAGGTATCAACTTTCCAACACCGCATCTAGTGACTTCACTTCAAAATAAATCCACATTTTTGAACAATGATTTTGAGTTTGGGTACAAGGATGTTTGTTCAATACTCACACTAAGAACCAAGTTCAAACATAGCTAGTACTCGTCACCATAAGCTTGCCCTTATTTTAACTACTTAGGTTCTCCACATTTGATTCTAGGATCACGGTAGGGCTTTTTTGGCTTGGAGATTAGGTTCAGGGTGCGGGATGGTATATGTGTACTTTTCAGTGACTTTTTGTCCTCCTTGACATTACTGCTAAGCATCCTATCTCTTTTCATTATCTTTTACGCCCTACTTTTATTCTTTTTTTTGTCTTTGTTAAACTTTTTGAAACTCTTTTCTTTCTTTTATTTTACTTTTGTTTTCTCTTTCATTCACATTGATAAGTTCACCGAGTCACATCTTTCACTCACTTACACTTTTCTTTTTAACATTCAACTATATTTATACCCATTTTTGGGTTCTCACTAATAATATCTACCCTCAACTCATGATTTTCCATGAGTTGAGGTACACAATACTGGAGGTCGGGTTAGGGAAAAGACTAGGTCATTTTAGGCATAAGATACACACAACTTAGGCTTTTGGCAAAATGAGGGGCACATGTCCAAGGAGGTACCGCGTCAAAAACATTAAACCCTTGGAAGGTCAATTGGTGTGGAAAAGAATAGATGTATTATACGCTCAACAGATTTGGATAAAAAAAGTTATCAAGCTTATGTTTGGTTAACTTCATTTTAGGCTAGATTTTCGCTAATTTGAACAAGGGCCTATGATTTTTTCCTAGTCTTATAACATAGATTTCTTTTGCAGGACTAACCAGAGAATTTCTACAAATGTACAAACTGGTTAAAACACAGAACATCTCTTGACACCTCATTACATTATCAGATTATCAGATTTCCTAGTTTAGGTGTTTGTTGAGGGTCATGAATTGGGTGCCTATCTATCTCATGCTTAGAGACAACACATTCAACTCAATTTCACCTATTCATGAAAGCACTTTCTAGGATGGTATATCTTTTATTTTTAGCCATCATTCTTTATCTTTCATGTTTTTATACTTTGAACAAATAATGACATGCCGATTCCACCGGATATTAACCAGTATCTTGGTGAAAAAGACCACATGCAAGAAAACATCAAGAGAGGATTGTGAGTGGGGCTACAAAGAATTCACCCTAATACTCAATTTGTATTCACCACACCCCCCCAAAAAAGAGCATCCATTGTCTCCAATTCATAAAAAGCATAAGTACTTGGTGGTAGGTGAAGCAACATTTAGGTGCATCCCACTGACGATCACTCAAAAAGTTGGTGGGTACGGTTTCGCGGAACCCGCAATTGCAATACTTGGGTCACCCTCAGTGGTGCCCACATCAATATCCGTACCATCAGTGGTTCTCCTCTCTGCGATCAAGGATATTTAACTAGATGCCCCAGCAGCCATCATTCGTGCACTAATCTGGTGGTCCTCCTCATCTACCAAAGAAGCCTTCATATCAGCTTAGTGGTCCGTCCTCTCTTTCTTCCTCGAATGGGCATCATATCCTTCATTAGTACTTCAGATAGAACAGTGCCCCTTGGCACGACCATGTGGCTCAGGCTGCGGCTCAACAGAAGGCTTGAACAAAGCGTCAAGCTATGTGTCCTCTGCAAGCTCGATTGGCACACTATCTTGCTTAGTCCCCCTCATCTCCAGAATGGCTTTCATATCTGGTTGCAAACTGGCCACAACATTCATAAGAGTAGTGAGTTTGTGGTAGGGTTTTTTTCATATCACCTACAACTCGATAGCGTCAAGCTATTGGTGAACCACCCGAATTTTCTACACAGTTTGCTGGGCCACCCTCTTCTTTATTCGGTCCTCAGCCTCAAAAATGGATTTCTACATCCAAGGTTGTATGTGATGAAGGCCTTTAATTTTTTGGGCCGGTGCTATGGGGACCATTATTTTAGAAGATAGAAGGGATCGCGATGAGATTGGGGACCTGCTAACATTATGGGAGAGGAGTCAGTCGGGGCAGTTTTAGCAGGCTCAGATTTAGTAGGATTAGCCCCTTCGGATAACTCCACTGTCTCCACCAAATTATTGCTCAGTGGGATCACCTTAATCCTGGGCCCTCTCTGTGGTGTCGCTATATTGGCCTCATTCCTTATGAGACCTATATCGACTTTCCTTGCCGAGTGAAGTAGTGTGTCACAATACCAAGTGGGTACTCCTACATCCCTGCACAAGTTCAAGTTGAGACAAGCAAAGGGGTGAGTAGTAGAGTACTTGAAAGCCCTCTCGTGGATCACCATGATCTACACCTTAGCAAAATCTATCTGCAACCTCGCCACCACGAGAGCTACAAACTGTCACATCCATAGAGCACCCCCCCCATGAGGAGTCAAACTATCCCTTAGCATTAATCATAACATGTCATCAGTTAAAAATGTGGAAAAAAAATAAAACATTTACATTCTATGTGAAGTTTAATTAGAGTTCATACTTAACATATATTGAGGTATACTTAGACCTATCTGTAGAAGCTTACTGAGGCTTCCCTTATAACAACATGATTAAACAATACGTAGCGATAGTCTAAAAGTTGTCTCGTATAAAAACAATCTAATGAGTATGAGTTTGACTTAGCCAATAAAACATCAATATGCCATATAGGTCTTAATACAATAGAATCCATAGAACATAAAATGGAATAAAACATAGTATCCGCAAACAGGAGGACCTACCAACGTTTGGAGAAAAAGTTCGAAGCTTCTTCAATCGACCTTCTTAATCTTCAATGAGGAGACCCCCCCATATTTATAGTAATATAAAGTTAGGGTTAGTAAGACACATGTACTAAGTATGGATATATGTATATAAACATTTTAACACATGCATGAAAAGGACCATTTATTTAGGAAAAATGTTTTATCATTTTAAAGCCTTTAATGCACATAAGATTGAGTACATACAAAAAAGGAGCACAAAAACATCTAGCATGGCTATAATAATGATATATTATCATAGAGTCACATTAAAATTTCATGTTCAATAGATAATATAAACATAACATACAACAAGACTTACCAATCATCTTATCCCCAATCTAGAACTGTAATTATCGAGTAAAGCCCCATAACCCCACATAGTCAAGTAAACAAGATAGGATACCACATGTAAAGTATTTCTTCCTACAAGTTATACCATAGGTAGTCATTACCATATATATCAACATATACCAATAACATGTTCATCAATATAACCAACATCATGTAAGAATAACAACATATGTTATAAGTATTATACATTTCATGTCATCATTTTTGAAAAAAAAAAACAATCTCGTAGGACTTCCCTTAGAGTCAACTTGTGAAATATATAAGTAGAGTCCAATACCCCTACCTATACTAAGTAGACTCCTCAACTCACCCTAGTCAATGTCCATTTACTTCTTTTTCATTTTAATTGAGGGAATAGTTGCCTTAACCGATAATACACTATGTGATCTAAACATGGAATCCGGTGTCATGAAATCCCATACCGAAAAAGGTAGTCTACCGGCAAAAGTAGACAAAAAATGTGGACATATCTTTCTAGATGGATCCAGAAGCTAGTATTCCTATGGGGTCAACATTGTTCCAGACCTAGGAGATATATTAGGGAACCATAGTTCCACATTAAATGGAAGCCTCTATCTCATAAGAATCATTGTTAACCTACCTTCAAACTAGTTAAGGGACACATCTCATATCTAGTTAACTCGTTGCTAATCTAAAGTTCCTTTTTGAACAACCTTTAAGTTTTCATTTGTTAAAAAATATTTTCACAAGTCCTAGGAGATTAAATCCTGTATAAACATGAATTTAAGCTCTTTTAGATTAAGATGAGAAATTCCTTTCATCACAACCCTTCATTTGTGAGATTTAACATATCATAATCATATAGTGTGTAAGTAATACAAGATAAACATCATGAACTTGCATTATCATATCCTTACCATGATCCCACATTTAACATTTTCATAACCCAACATATATATACATAGCAACATTATTCATACTTGAATTGCATAGCAAAATCATTCATACTTGAATTGCATAGCAACATCATATAGAGGCTAACATAAAAATAATAGAGTAATCACAAATTTAGAAGACTTACCTATTGCTTCCAAGAACCTTCATCAAGAACTTACGTTCAATTTACACCAATCATCTAAAAACATAGTGAAATACTCAATAACATAATCAATAACAATGATTTAAGTCATATACAAGACACATTCATAGTTAAGGATAAGGGAAAAGGAGCATTTAAAAGTTCATTCAAGCTACAATTCCATTCCCAATGTGTTCATCTCATCAAGTGATAGATATAACCCAATCAAAACTATTATTTTCAGAATGAGAATGCTTCACACGAATTAAACATTACCAAAACAATTACCCAACACTACATACTTAATTAACCATAGAAAATCGTTATTTCTCATCATTAGTCTTAAATCATGAGTAAGGAAGAAAACCCGTTTTGTAGCGTAAAAACCCTATATGTTGAATCCTTGAAAAATCATCTATGAGAGGACCTCTTGGGGGAAGGAATCCTAAGAGCGAAGAAACCATACCATATTGACAAATATTCCACAAATTTCGAATGAAAATCTTAAAATCTTTGTCTTCTTTCTTAAGCTTTACTTATTCTTAAATGGAGTTTTAAAAGAAAGAGTTTTTGAGAGAGATGAGAGAAATTTGTTTAATATGATATGAAGTGCATGAATGTGGTTTAAAGCTGACCTAAAACAATTATAAACTAATCCCCAAAAATACCCTAAAGTCCCCTCACTTAAATTGGTCTTTTTGTATAGTTAAACTTAAATTTCGTATTTCATATTTTCGTGGAGAAACAAGTCCAAGACGCGGAACTCATCCCGCAAGATTTTCTTAAAATAATTTTCAAACCAGAAGAGTCCGCGTCCCGCCCGCGTCATGGACGTTTCTTGACGTTTTAACTTTAAAACATCCTAAATAGTTGATAAACATTATTTTAGGCATAGGAACAGTGTTACACTATATAGTCATAATGAGTCACAACTCCTAGAAGTACTTCACAACTCCTGCCAACATATACCACAACATTACACATAGCAACTTCATGATGCATAACATATATGAGCTCAACATTTCATAACCTATAATGAGGAACTACCTTGTCAATATAAACATGAGCTCAAGGACATGGAAGAGGTACCATGCTATCATACTTGTCATGACAAAAACAAGACAATAAAATCTCAAGAAGACAACGTGCATACACATTTTATATAAGTGAAAAAATAGAGTATTAATGCATTTCATAAAAATCAATTTGGTATAACATTTACAAAAACATGCACCTAATTAGAAACCAAGTCAATTTCATATTATTAATTAATTTATTTATTAAAAGGAATTTCTAACCTCATGGATTAAAAAGATGAGGGTAGAGGGATTTCCTGTCGGCTTCGTCCTCCAATGTTGCACCTACAATAAGATGATTCCTCCATAGGACTTTTACGAAGGAAACCTCTTTGTTTCTTAAATTTTTGACTTGTCAATAAAGGATCCTAATGGGAATCTATTCATAGGAGAGATTCTCATCTACCCTAGACGTTTCATAGGTAGAATAGACACCAAGTCACCTATGCATTTCTTGTTCATAGAGACATGAAACATTGGATGAACCAAAGCATAATCACTACGTAGGTTTAACTCCTAGGAAACCTTTCCGACCGTTGTAAAACAAGATAAGGACCAACATTTTAGGGACTTAACTTCCCCTTTTTATCAAGTATCATCACTCGTTTCACAGGTGAAATCTTTAAATATTTCAAACTCAAGATCTCTTCTACTATTGTTGGCATAAGATGTTTGCTTACAATAGGATGTCTTCAATCTATCTCTTATGACCCGAACTTTCTTAATATCCTTATGGATAATATAGTGACCAAGAAGTGAGGATTCACGAACCTCAAACATCAAAGGTAGGTAATCATCCCACTACTTTTGAAATGAATAACAGATGCTCTTAACATATCTTCAAGGGTCTGAATGGTACATTCTGCTTGGCCATCTTTCTGATGATGAAAAGCAGTACTATGTTTCAGTTGAGTACCTAAACACTTTTGAAAAGATCACAAAAAATGAGAAGTGAATTGGACACCTCTATGTGACGTCTCGCCACTTTTCCAGCCCAAAACGCAGCAGCTTGTTGGGCAGCAGCTCGTTGGACAGCCTGTTGGAGCAGGCCCAACGCTGGCAGCAGCCCAGGCGGCCCAGCAACAGGCAGTCAGCAGCCCAGGCGTCCCAAGGGACTTGGAGGGGCTTGCCTAGAGTCTTGGAGCAGACCTTGGGGGCAGATTTTGAGGCCACCTTGGGGGCAGATTTTGAGGCATCCTTGGGGGCAGATTTTGAGGCAGACTAGAAGGATTCTAGGAGCCTTTTTCGGAAGTAGAGAAGGCATCTTCTAGGGATATGAAGCATGTACATAGGACTTGTAAATCAGCACTTTATTATTATTAGAGTTAGAATAGTATAAATAGTAGTAGCATTTCATTTGTAAGGCATCCAATAATCCAACAAGTAATACAAGTCCTTCTTCCGAAATTCTGTCTTTGTGTCTTTCTTCTTATTTTCTTAGCGATCCGAGTTTAAGGCTTACTTGAGTTTGCAAGAACGTGAAAGATTCGTGAGTAAACCGTCAAGCGCCGCACGGAGTCTTGTCCGAATTACTAAGTCCGTGACAAGTGGTATCAGAGCCGGTTCATCGTAAGAAAATGACTAACGAAGGAGACGGAGCCGGTACTAGCAACACCAACAACAACCGTCCTGATGGAGGAAAGAAAAACAAGAAAGGGAAGAACAAGTCGAAAGGAAACGAAGTAATTGTAGCTGATCCCACACCAAGCGACGGACAGACAACTCACCTACCCCCAATTATTGAGGGGAGTGACGACGACAACGGTGAGGACGTTGTAGACATGACTGCTGGAGAGGAGTTGTTTGCAAGGGTCGAAATGGTTGATCAGGCCATTGAGGTCTTAGGCCGACGCTTGAACGGGGTAGACAGAGACTTCAAAGCCCATGAAGACCAATCCCTTGGAGATGTTAAAAACCTTCGGAAGGAGTTGGATATGCGCAGGCGGGCTGAATTAGCGATGAAGGAATCCATTACTTCCTTGGAGTTCAGGTTCTTGGAAGCCCTTGCGACTATCGAGACACTGAAGAACAAGGTGGTGACTCTTGAAGAAGAGCGAGAAGTTGGTGGATCAACATCACCTGTCCAGGAAAGGGAGACTAGAGTCGAGGTCCCCAAGCCACCAATATCCAAAGGCGTCCGCGACGCTTTGGAGGTGGGAAATTTCCTTTGGCATTTGGAGAATTACTTCAAGTGCAATCGGGTCAGGAGCGATGCTAGTAGGATCAACACTGCCGTGTTGTATCTTTCCGATGTAGCCATGTTGTGGTGGAAGCGCAAGGATGCTGAGATTGAGAGGGGCACATGCACCATCAACACATGGGAACAATTCGTAGAGGAATTCAAGACAGCTTTCTTCCCCAACAATGCTGTTTATGAGATGAAGCGCAAACTTCGGGAGTTGAGGAAGACGGGAAGCATTCGGGCATATGTGAAGGAGTTCACAATTTTGACCCTCCAAATTCCTCAACTCACGGAAGATGACATGCTGTTCACCTTCATGGACGGGCTGCAGAATTGGGAGAGGACCGAATTAGAGCGGCGCCAAGTAAAAACCATCAATGAGGCCATCACTCAAGCCGAGACCTTGACAGATTTCAAACATGATCGTTTGGACAAGGCGAAGGGCAAGGAAGTGAGGGGCAGTCAGGCTAAAAGAGGGGGAGATCATGGCCGAGGCAGAGAGCAGCCAGCACCTCCCAAACAGCGTGACACGCCTAAACCGGATGGCAGACGGTTTGAGCGTCAAAAGTTCTTTGAGAAGCGGACGCAATTCAGCAAAGGAGACGGGTGCTATATATGCGGCGGACCACACGGTTATGCCAGGTGCCCGGAGATGAAGAGCCTTGGTGCCATCGTCCGTGAACGGAAGGAAAAGGAGGCACAAGAGAAGGCAAAAGCAGCATACACAACTCAATTAGGCATGGTTAGTCTGTGTGGTGCCATAGCCAAACAGTCTGTCCAGCCAAGAGACTGCAGGACGCAGTATGTAGACATCATTATCAACGGGAAACCAGCTCGGGCCATGGTGGATTCTGGTGCAGAAGCAAACATCATGACTAAGACGATGGCGGAAAAGTTGGGACTGAAATTTGTTCCAAGTAATAACCGCATCAAGACAGTCAATGCTCCACCAACTCCCGTTTTTGGAATAGCTCGTGCGGTCGACATCACCTTAGGGAAATGGCATGGTAAGACGAATTTTACCGTTGCCCCTTTGGACATTTTCGACATCATTCTTGGGCAGGAATTCTTTCAACACTGCCACACCATGATTGATCCATATCTTCAACAACTCATGGTGTTGGAAGGGGAAAAATCATGTATGGTACCTCTTGTTAAGGTACCGAAGAAAGACGGGCACGCTCATTTGTCAGCCATGCAGATCGTGAAGGGCATGAAGAAGGGAGCACCAACATTTCTTGCCACCATGACAAGTTCGGATGAAGACCATGGTGTTATGGAGCCCTTGCCACCCCTCATAGAAGCTGTTTTGGAAGAAAATGGTGATGTAATGCCGGATGAGCTGCCGAGGACACTACCTCCAAGGCGCGAGGTAGATCATATGATCGAGTTAGAGGTTGGAGCCAAACCACCTGCGCGTGCACCCTACCGCATGGCTCCACCTGAATTAGAAGAATTGAGGAAGCAATTGAAAGAGCTCCTCGAAGCAGGCCACATCCGTCCATCTAAGGCACCTTATGGCGCACCTGTCTTGTTCCAGAAAAAGAAAGACGGATCGATGCGGTTGTGCATTGATTACAGGGCGCTCAATAAGATCACTATCCGAAACAAATACCCGATCCCGTTAATTGCAGATTTATTTGACCGTCTTGGACAGGCCAAGTATTTTACCAAGATGGATCTTCGAAAAGGCTATTATCAAGTACGCATCGCAGACGGGGATGAACCGAAGACAGCATGCGTAACCAGGTACGGAGCATTCGAATGGTTGGTGATGCCTTTCGGCTTAACCAACGCCCCTGCCACCTTTTGCACGCTGATGAACGACATCCTACATCCATATTTGGATCAGTTCGTAGTGGTATACTTAGACGACATTGTCATCTATAGCGATACGTTGGAGGAGCATGTGATGCATTTAAAGAAAGTCTTTAAGATCTTGCGGGAAAATCAACTTTATGTTAAGCGGGAGAAGTGCGAGTTTGCACAATCCAAAATACACTTTTTGGGACATGTGATCAGTCAAGGTGAACTTCGCATGGACGAGGCAAAGGTGAAGGCGATCCAAGATTGGGAAGCGCCTACCAAAGTGACCGAGCTGCGTTCATTTCTCGGACTTACGAATTATTATCGCAGGTTCATTAGTGGAAACTCAGCCAAAGCCGCCCCACTGACCGAGCTGCTGAAGAAAAATAGGCCATGGGTGTGGAGCAAGGAATGCCATGAAGCATTCGAAGGTCTTAAGACTGCGGTTACTGAAGAACCAGTCTTGATGCTGCCTGATTTCACCAAGATCTTTGAGATCCATACGGACGCTTCTGATTTTGCCATTGGGGGAGTCTTAATGCAGGAAAGACACCCCATAGCATTTGAAAGCCGGAAGTTGAATGAAGCTGAACGTCGATACACTGTGCAAGAGAAGGAGATGACGGCCATTGTACATTGTCTGCGTACATGGAGACACTATCTTTTGGGTTCCAAGTTCGTGGTAAAAACTGACAATGTTGCCACTAGCTATTTTCAGTCACAGAAAAAGATCACGCCGAAGCAGGCTCGATGGCAAGACTTCTTGGCAGAATTTGACTATACCTTGGAATACAAACCAGGTAGGGGCAATGTAGTGGCTGATGCCTGAGCAGGAAGGTTGATCTAGCGGCCATCTCTTCAGCTCGCTGTGACTTACAAGGCGCAATCAAGGACGGTATGCAGCATGATCCAGAAGTCAAGAAGATATTGGAACTTGCTGCCCAAGGCCGAACCAGGCATTTTTGGGTAGAAGACGGAGTCTTGCTTACCACTGGCCGGCGAATCTATGTACCAAAGTTCGGCTCAATCAGACGGCAGATTATAAAGGAGAGCCACGATACGCCATGGGCGGGGCATCCAGGCCAACGAAGGACAAGGGCGCTGATTGAAGCTCTTTACTTCTGGCCACGTATGTGGGACGATATCGAGAGTTATGTGCAGACTTGTCTTGTTTGCCAACAAGATAAGGTGGAGCAAAGGCAACCAGGAGGGCTGTTGGAGCCACTTCCCGTAGCAGATCGTCCATGGGAGAGCATCACTATGGACTTCATTACTTCCTTACCGAAGTCAAATGGATTTGGCACTATAATGGTCGTGGTAGACAGATTTTCTAAATATGCTACCTTTATGCCAGCCACAGCCGGTTGCACTGCCAAGGAAGCTGCACAACTGTTCTTTAAAAATGTAGTGAAATATTGGGGGCTGCCGAGGTTCATTATCAGCGATCGAGATCCTCGTTTCACCGGGAACTTTTGGAATGAACTCTTTCAAATTCTTGGTTCGAAGCTTCATTTTTCCACAAGTTTTCACCCCCAAACTGACGGCCAGACAGAGCGCGTCAATGCATTGTTGGAGTGCTATCTTAGGCACTATGTCGGTGTGCATCAGAAAGATTGGGCTAGGCTCTTAGACATGGCGCAGTTTTCTTATAATTTACAGAAGAGCGAGTCTACTGGGCGCACACCATTCGAGTTGGCAACAGGTCAGCAACCCCAAACTCCTCATTCACTGCCGACTTCATTTGAGGGGAAGAGCTTGGGTGCTTACCATCTTGCCAAGGGCTGGGAGGAGCAACTCGACACTGCCAAATCTTACTTGGATAAGGCAGCGAAGAGAATGAAGAAGTTCGCCGACCGCAAGCGTCGTCCCACAGATTATAAAGAAGGCGACATGGTTTTGGTAAAATTCAATCCAAGACAGTTTAAGGCACTAAGAGGCGTCCATCATAATCTAGTGCGTAAGTATGAGGGTCTGTTTAAAATTGTTGCCAAGGTGGGCAAAATTTCATACAAGTTGGAGTTGCCTCCACACTTGAAAATCCACCCGGTCTTTCATGCAAGCGTCCTTAAGCCGTATCATGAAGATAAGGACGATCCTAGCCGGAACAAGTCACAACGGGCCCCTATCACAATCACTGCCTCGCATGATCGGGAGATCGAAGCCATTATGGATTACCAAGCCAAACGGAAACGAGGACAACAAGCCAGCGCTATGTTCCTCGTACATTGGAAGGGACAGACTCCTGAAGAAGCCACATGGGAAAAATACGAAGACTTGTGGCAGTTCAAGGACAAAGTTCAGGAATTTTTGCAGCGATGCGTCGCGGTCGTCGCATCATTAGGTGGGGGAGATTGTGACGTCTCGCCACTTTTCCAGCCCAAAACGCAGCAGCTTGTTGGGCAGCAGCTCGTTGGACAGCCTGTTGGAGCAGGCCCAACGCTGGCAGCAGCCCAGGCGGCCCAGCAACAGGCAGTCAGCAGCCCAGGCGTCCCAAGGGACTTGGAGGGGCTTGCCTAGAGTCTTGGAGCTGACCTTGGGGGCAGATTTTGAGGCAACCTTGGGGGCAGATTTTGAGGCAGACTAGAAGGATTCTAGGAGCCTTTTTCGGAAGTAGAGAAGGCATCTTCTAGGGATATGAAGCATGTACATAGGACGTGTAAATCAGCACTTTATTATTCTTAGAGTTAGAATAGTATAAATAGTAGTAGCATTTCATTTGTAAGGCATCCAATAATCCAACAAGTAATACAAGTCCTTCTTCCGAAATTCTGTCTTTGTGTCTTTCTTCTTATTTTCTTAGCGATCCGAGTTTAAGGCTTACTTGAGTTTGCAAGAACGTGAAAGATTCGTGAGTAAACCGTCAAGCGCCGCACGGAGTCTTGTACGAATTACTAAGTCCGTGACATCTATCTCAAATGATGGACAAAGGAATCCCATGAAGACTCACTATCTCATTAAGTAGATTTAACAGGAATATAGTGGGAAGATTTGGTCAACCTATACACAATAACCCATATGGACTCATATTTAGTTTGGGTTTGAGGCAACCCAATAACAAAGTCCATATTGAAAGCTTTCCACTTCCAAGTAGGAACATCCATGATTTGGGTTAAACCACCTGGTTTTAGATGCACAGTTTTAACTTGTTGGCAATTTTGAGACCTTTCAACAAACTATGTTATGTCCCTGTTTAAACCATCTCACCAATAAGCCTCTCTAAGGTCATGATACTGTCAAATCCGGGAATATCCCCAAGACGTAACAGACATCGTCGACCTCTTTGAGAACAAAGACCAGCCTCATAGCTTCCATCATTACATTCATAGGTTAAAATTAGCAAAAAAAATTAAAACTTTTCATTTGCATATAGACCTTTACATACACATAGTATATATATATCGAGTATACATATACCCTTTTTATAGGAAGATTACTTAGTCTTCTACTTTTATTGCTCAGAAGTATATAAAATAAAACATAGTCATAATATTCATCTAATCTCATAACCATGTACTAAGAGTATATAAAATTTGGCCGAGCCCATTTATCAATTCAATAAGACCAATATAGGACATACAAATGTTTAGTACTCAGTTGAAAGGAAAGAAACATAAAAGTCTTAAACTCAAAACAACTCCATTAGCTAGATAGTGACATCCCCCTCGGAAAGGGAGGACCTACCCAACTTGGGGAAAAGGAAGGAATGGGGAAAACAAACAAATGGGGTTAGTACACCACTTATAGTAAGTATGATACCATATGCACATATACATGCTAAGAAAAGGGACATTTCATAACGAATGCACATTTTATTTAAACCTTTATGCACATTCAACAAGCCCATACAAACCAATAATGCATGTTCATTACGTCATAGGCATGTACATCACAAGAACTACAACATCACATCTAGTCAAGGCGACATAGATAGCATATAGTTTAATACATATCCAAGTAACTCTATCATAAAGTCATATGTAACAAGCATTAATAAGAGTACATCTCAACATAACTAAAGCAATACAGTTAACCATGAAAACCCTATCAAGTCAACAAGTTCAATGACAAGGAAAACCCCATAACCTTATCAAGTAACCCAACAAGAATCATGACTAACATCAAAATATACATATCATAACATTTAAGAGTACATAGCATTATATTTTAACAATATAGAGCAACACATATCCATAAGTGAAACTAATCATTATATATTATCAAAAATGTGCAAGTTCATCATATACACACCATGTATCATTATAGCATATTAATATATAGTAACAACCTCCTAAAGTTCCATTTAAGGAAAACTAGTGCAAGGCATAGATAGAGTCCCATACCCCTACCTAGGATAATTCAACCTATAAAGTCACCTTATATTGTTTATACTTCTTTACTTTATTTTAATATTAGGGAACACTTTCCTTAGTTAACATAGACCACAAAAGCTAAGTGTGGAATTCGGTGTTGTAAAACCTTACACCGAAGGAAGGTTGTCAACCGGCCAAAGTAAAACCCAACATAAACGTAGCTTTCTAGGGTGATCCACTAGATAGTCTTCCTATGTAGGCATCATAGTTTTAGAACTAAGAGATAGGTGTAATTTGTCTACATACCATTTGGAAATTGGGGCCTCCTCTCATGGAAATCCAATGGATGAGTATCCCTTATAGGGAAGTTAACACCTTATGTGGAACTATAGGGTGAATCTCCCTCTACAGAAAGTTGACACCTCCCAATGTCAAGTTCAATCGGTGCTAAGCTAAGTCCCTTTTTGAAATGTCTTCAATATCTTTATCAATCATCATAGCTTATTGTTGTTCACAGGGTCAACCCTTGTATAACATCTTCATCATCATAACTCAATAAGAATTGCATGAGTATTATCCTTTCATTACAATTCATATAGGTGAGGTTAGCACATTAACATTCTCATATCATGATAAGGCTCATTGGTATATAATTCACCATCCTTATAACATTTACATCTTAAGCCAACTCCTCAAAATTATAATAAGGACATTTCAATTCAACATCATACCACCCTATCTGTCCTAATACACGGCATACTCCAATACAACATCATGACTTAATCACAATTAACCACAATCTGAAGTAACGGATAGGGATTATAAAACATACCAATCTCCTTCAAAGTTCATCATCAAGTTCTTACCACAAACTCTCAATTAACCCAATTTTGGGTATACCTCATAATAAATAAATAACCAACATGATAACAAGGCTAGAAGAATCACTACATCACAATTCAATACTAGATCATAACATAAGACAAGATACTTAGGTCAATTCAAAATATACATCATAACCTAGATCATCTTCACAATAACTAGCATGAATGACTACAAATCACCATAATTCATTCATTAATAATGTAATTACAACATTTAGTAGTAATTAAACGAGTAACCAAGTCAATTGAACCAATGCAATCTAATTCATATCAAGGTCACAACCTAGGGTTAAGGTTTAGGGGTCATCTTCTACAAACTAGACCAAACCATCAAGATACATCATAATTAGATTAAAATACATGTTAATATATTCATAATATCCAAAATAAAAAATAAACATATCAATTAATAACATCAATTTCGTATTGGATGAAGATCCACTTGAATTTACTTATTTTTTGAAATCAATTTGATGGAACCCGTTGAGGAAAGAGGTCTCAATGGTGAATTGGATCCCTTACTTTGTTAATTGATGAATATAGACAGATAAACTATAGTAATTGCAGCTCTAGAACCTTCCACTAGCATGGTCGTCAATGGAGTCTTCGCTAGAGAGAGAAAGAAGAGATACAAAATAGAGTTTTATTTTGTGAGTTGTGATAATCTAATAAGGTTGGGGTATTTATATGATGAGTTAATTAACGTAAGTAGGCTTACCTAATCCCCCTAGATATTTACCTAAACCCTTAATTAAATAATTAGAACTAATTAAAAATGTGCAGAAAATTACAGGCCCCATCGAAGAGACCACGATGGACAGATTGTTGGTCCATCGAAGGCTAGTCCATTCCTCTATGCTGCACATCCATAGTCTTTGTCAGAGAATGCGAAAATGAATCCCTCAAATTATTTTTCTATGTCTTGCTTGAAATATGGAATCGACGCCCCTTCTATCAACACACGCTCCGTCGTTCGCCTCCGTAGGTGAACACTGCCCACACAGTGTTGACCCCAAAATGCAAGGGTCATACTCAAGGTCCCTTGGTTTGTCCTTGGAGAATCGTACCCAGAATTTCCGATCATGAATCACCTTAAATACATGGAAGACACCCATTCAACTAAATTTCATGAATTTTTGACTCCTAAAAGCTAGTCAAATAGACTAAGGCATATTAGTAACTCCTTCAACTAGTTTCTAGACGTTGTGGACGTTTTTGGATGTTTTTTTTCTAGACTTCCTAAATTACATATAGTCATTAACATGGACCTTATAATAGTGTCATACACATTATGACACTTATATTAGGCTCTAGAACACGTCTTGGATTTTTTGAAGTCTTATAGACGCATTTTGGCGACACCCGAATGTATAGAACAATGAGTACCATGGACTTCTTCTAGAATTCAGTTTCTCAAATCCTAAACATTTGGTACATATAATGTGACTTTTTACCTAAGAACACCATCTTTCAACGAGAATGACTTATTGAGATTACGAAGTAGTGATTCCTTCAACTCCAACAATAGAGGATTAAAATGTTGCTTAGATTTCACCTCAACCTCTAATGATGAATTATAGTTATAATGGACCATAAAATAACCGTTTGGAGAATCGTCTAACAGTACACCTGAACGAGACAATCTATGGAAATCATTCACAAGTTCTTTGTTTTCTTCTTCCACATGAGACATAGTACCCATAGTAATACAACTCAAAGAATTTGCAACCACATTGGCTTTGCCACTGTGGTAAAGGACACACATGTCATATTTCTTAGAAATTTCTAACCATCTTCTCTGTTGGATATTTAAATTATTTTGTGTAAACATATATTCAACACGTTTATGGTCAGTAAACACATCAGCATGCACACCATGCAAGTAATGCCTCCATATTTTCAACGCAAAACCTACAGTTGCTAACTCAAGATCATGAATTGGGTAATTTTTCTCATGAACTTTGAGTTTCCTAGAGACATAAGCTATAACATTGCCAAGCTCCATCAAAACATATCCCAAGCCCACTGGGGAAATATCACAATAAAGCACAAAGCCTTTATTACCCTTTGGTAAGGTCAACTCCAGGGTGGAGGTAACCTTATCTTTCAACTTTTGAAAAACTTTCTCACAGGCTTGCGAACAATCAAACTTCACCTTGTTTTTTTGTCAAAGATATACAAGGAGAATCAATGGAAGAAAATCCATCAACAAACATTCTATAGTACTCGGGTAGATCTAGTAAACTCCTTATGTCGATGGGAGTAAAAGGTCTAGGACAATTTCTGACAACATTTGTCTTCTTTGGATGAACCTATACACCCTCACCAGAGATAACATGGACAAGAAAAACAACTGACCTCGTCCAAAATTCATACTTGCTAAATTTGGAATGAATTTTGTGTTCTTTAAGGAATTGCAAGGACAACCTCAATTGACTCTCATGTTCATTTTAATTCTTTGAATATATGAAACAATCATCAATGAACACAATCACAAATGAGTCAAGGTAATCTCAGAAAACTCTATTCATTAGATCCATGAACGTCTTCAGGGCAATTGTTAACCCAAAAAACATCACTACGAATTCATAGTGAGCGTATCTAGTTTGGAAGTTTGTCTTGGGAACATGTTATCCTCTCACCCTTAGTTGGTGATATCCCGACCTTAAGTCAATCTTTGAAAAGTATCTAGCACCTTGGAGTTGATGGAAGTGATCATCAAAATCAAACATGTCAAGTTCTACCAAATCAACAAGAGAAACTCTATTGGGCAGCATTTCAGGAAATTTCCTGTAGACTCTCTATTAAACAACAAAGTCACCCATTGAGGTAAAATTTGAGAAGGTTTCAGTCAAAAAATTGGAATATACATCAAACTTCAAAGCTACCAAAGGTGTAACAAAAGGAATGGTAGCACCTGGATCAAGCAAGGCATAAACATTAATAAAGAAAACTTGTAACATACCCGTGACAACATTAGGAGATCTCTCTTGTTCACCCCTAGCCTTTAGTGCGTAAAAACGGTTGCTTTTTGGAGATTCAGAGGTAGGAATTCTTGATTGGGCTTGGATATTCCCATTTCTTTGACTCTTCATAGGACAATCTTTCACAATATTACGTCCATTGCCACAACCATAGCACCTATTGGTTCCAACAAGTCATTGACCCACATGTTTCTCACCACACTTACAACAAGTAAGTCTTTCTCTTGGGTGATCATCATTTCTTCCCTTTTGAGGTTTGGTGTTAGACACCTTATCATTGCGTGTCTTGGAGAAATTTGAAAGTACCTTGTTTGAAAACCACTTCTTGAACTTAGGCTTGTCTTGAATAACAAACCTACTTTAAGAATAAATACTTTCAAAAAACCTTGCTTTCTTAGCTTCTCTATTTCTCTTCCTTAGACGACTCTCTTATACCTGTTTTGCAAAAACCATCAACCTAGAAAGATTAAAATTGTCATGAAGCATGGCTACATAAAATTCTGCCTCAATGTCTTTGACACGGCCTTTCATAACAACTCATTTTATCCCTATTATTCAAAATCGAAGAGGAAACATATTTTGAAAACTTAATGAACTTTAAGGATCATCCTTTAACACTCATACCTCCTTGACAAAGTGTGATTAATTCTTGTACCTTAGCTTCCCTTTTCTCCCTTGGTATGAATCTGTCAAGAACGGACTTTTTTAAGATCTTAGAGTCAAAGGACCACCTATTAAAGCCCGATTATCTGTTTACTCATTGTACCATTTGTCAGCCACATGCTTGAGTTGATAGAAAGCAAGCTCAACCTTTTCAGTAGTACACACCCCCATGGAAAACAATTTCTTATAGAACTCACCAATGGAATCTAGGGGTCTTCATCAAATTTTTA